>OX328102.1:22292104-23004002 GCA_946811185.2 Hippopus hippopus | reverse complement strand
AAAATCAATGTTATTGGAAGTAAATTTTGATGTTACTGGAAGTAAAATTCAATGTTATTGGAAGCAAAATTGTATGTTACTGGAAGTAAATTTTGATGTTACTGGAAGCACATTTGCATGTTACTGGAACCTGTTTTTGCAATTTTACATTGAAATATATAGGGAAACTTGGGAATTGCAAAAACAGGTTCCAGTAACATGCAAATGTGCTTCCAGTTACATCAAAATTTACTTCCAGTAACAACAAAATTTGCTTCCAGTTACGTCAAAATTTACTTCCAGTAACATCAAAATTTGCTTCCAGTAACATCAAAATTTGCTTCCAGTAACATGAAAAATCGAATCCAGTTTTCCCTATATATTTCAATGTAAAATTGCAAAAACACGTTCCAGTAACATGCAAATTTGCTTCCAGTAACATCAAAATTTACTTCCAGTAACATGCAAATTTGCTTCCAGTAACATCAAAATTTGCTTCCAGTAACATCAAAAATCGAATCCAGTTTTCCCTATATATTTCAATGTAAAATTGCAAAAACACGTTCCAGTAACATGCAAATTTGCTTCCAGTAACATCAAAATTTACTTCCAGTAACATGCAATTTTGCTTCCAATAACATTGAATTTTACTTCCAGTAACATCAAAATTTACTTCCAATAACATTGATTTTTACATCCAGTAACATGCAAATTTACTTCCAGTAACATCAAAAAATGAATCCAATTTTCCCTATATATTTCAATGTAAAATTGCAAAAATAGGTTCCAGTAACATGCAATTTTGCTTCCAATAACATTGAATTTTACTTCCAGTAACATCAAAATTTACTTACAATAACATTGATTTTTACATCCAGTAACATGCAAATTTACTTCCAGTAACATTGATTTTTACATCCAGTAACATGCAATTTTGCTTCCAGTAACATCAAAAAATGAATCCAATTTTCCCTATATATTTCAATGTAAAATTGCAAAAATAGGTTCCAGTAACATGCAATTTTGCTTCCAATAACATTGAATTTTACTTCCAGTAACATCAAAATTTACTTCCAATAACATTGATTTTTACATCCAGTAACATGCAAATTTACTTCCAGTAACATTGAATTTTACATACAGTAACATGTAAATTTGCTTCCAGAAACATCAATATTTCAATCACATTCATTCTCACACCATTCTCCCTATTCTAATATCCGTAAGGTACTGTGTCATAGTTCTCTATTCTTCTACGTTTGGTGTATACCATTTGATATCTTTTTTTCTTCTGCTCTGTTGTATAATTTTCGTTTACCTTTGTCTCTACATATTTTGCTTGGGTTTGTGACAGTGATGTGTTAGGTGCCGTGTGTGTCTGTAACGATATGTTTGACGCTTTCAAAATTGATGAGTTGTGCGTTGGTGTAGTGCAGTGTGAATCCTCTGACTTTACACGTTTCTTTGTTGGTGTTTGTTTTGTATACGTAGTTTTTGGACTGCCAGACACAAACTCTACAATGTGCTCACCCTTGTCTAATTCATCGGACAATTCGCCCAAGTAGTCCCCTAAGGGTGGGTCTACCTCTCCAGGTCTACTCAGGTAAATGACACTATCTGTATCGTAATACAGTACTCGTCTGTCTGATTGTTCGAGCACACTGTACAATTTGAGCCTGGCCCAGCACATGGTAAAGGTCGCCAAGTATATGTTTGTGTTGTTGTCTTCAGGTAGGCAGTCCTGTTTGTATATCCATTCAATTTGTAGCATGTTATCTGTTAATATGTGAAAGTTGAGAGGTTGTTTTAAGGGATCCGAGAATAATTGAAAGAATAGGTTGACCTGACTATCCGTAAAGATTTCTGTCTGGCGCATATTGAGCCTCTGTCCAGTGGTTTCCTCCCAGTGGTATATTTCGTATATGTTTTTAAGTTGGTACCCTAGTGTAAGAGCTGTGTGTATCTCCGGGGTGCACCACGTACCAGTCAAAACTCTCTCGTCGTCCAAACAGGTGCAGGGGTCAGGATTCTCAGTATCCCGTGGGTCACCCTAAAATCTTGACCAAAGATTTTGGGAATATAAAGGGAATTTCAGTTTGCCATTTGATCTGTTCGGGAGGACTGGGTGATACAGTCCTCTTTTGGGGTAATATCTTGACTTTAGCAATACCAAAATACTCCTTTATATTCCCAAAATCTTTGGTCAAGATTTTAGGGTGACCCACGGGATACCGACAATACTTATTCACCCAAGAATACAAGCTCGTGAAATCCACGTACTTGATCCTTTCCTGTTCTTCCGTTTTACGATAGAGTTGACTCGCATTGGTACGCCCGCCGAAGAAGCTCTCTCTAGGGTCCAATCTCTCTGTCATGTCTAACTGTTTGATGAAGGTTCTCAATTCTGAATCTTGATGTCGTTCTTTTTGAAATTCATGGTCCCAAATGCACACGTATTTCATGCCTAATTGTTCTAAATAAGCTTTCTTTTTCATAGTCAGGGCATACAATTCATCCAGTGACTGGTGGGTTAGGGGGTGACTCTTTTCTTCTCTATTATCTGAGAAACACACAGGGCAGCCATGAAACACGCAGCCATGGTACTTGTACGCCGTGTGTGTTTCTGCGCAGTACCCATCAAACTTGTATCGAGTTCCAGGGATGGTCTTTTACCCTTCATTCAATGCATGTTGAATATGTACCTTGTCTTCCAGTGACGGTGCCGAGTTCTGTTTTTAAGCATGTATCTAAATAGTTTATGCTCTAAGGTCTTTATAAATCTTTCTGCAAAGTTTGCTTTGGTTTCTATGTTCAGGGCGTAAAGGTGGTGAATGTTTTGACCGCGTAAATATTTATTGACTTTCTTACTTCGAAACTCCATGACTCTGTCAGTGCGTACAGTGTTGGGTTTCCTCTCCCCCGACAATATATGTGTCAGAGCGTACGTGACATCGATCCCCTTTTTACTTGGCATCAGTTGGGCATGTGCAAATCGAGAAAAAATATCTATGCAAACAATGACATACTTGAACCCTTCATTATATTTGGACAAGTCCATCATATCCATCATGTCTATATCCCATTGACTGTCTACACCTTTCACAATAACTCTGGACCGTTTAAACCGGCATCTGGCCCCCTCTCGTTAAGGAATAGGACTCTTGATCTTGTAACCATTTTCTTATTCTGTGTCTACCAATGGTGTTTTTTCCTTGGGCCTTTACATACTGATATAATTTCTCTGGACCTAAATGACTAGCAGGGGACTTTGGGTCGAAATAAAGAGTGGACAAATAGGTGTTCCAGTCTGACATCTTTTATTAATTTATACAAGCATAATGCATTCTTACAACAAAATAACTATAATACAACAGAATATAAAGGACGTCTGTTTTCCTCTAAATACAAATTTAAAATATCAATAAGTCTCTCAGCACCCTCTCTGGCTTCTCGTCTTAATTGCCTACATCTCCACCACCACTCAAAGTCATTTATCAACATCACCGCCACAAAAACAAGTCCGAACATGTCTATCGTCTCACAAATAAATTGGCTCCAGTGTTACTATTTGACCCAAATCCAAAGGATGGGATATTTCCACCGTTTTGTCCAAATGAAGGGGTGAATCCTGACGCTGTCTGATTGTTCTTGCTCGCTGTCTCAAATCTAAAGTCACCTACAGGTTGCACCAAGTTCTTGTTTTCGCTTTTATAGCCAGTCATTTTTAAGTAAATACACGTTGGAGACCATTTTTCGTGTTCTACTCAAGGGTCGTCCGTCGATTCCCAGGACATAACGTTGACTGAACAAGCGAAGCAAGTAACCTTGTCGCTACTTCCAGTGTAATAAAAGCCGGCTTTCGATAAGGAAACGCGATCTGGAGTTATCTGCTTTGACCAGTCTTGAAACGTTCTTAATCTATCTTCATAAAACATCATATTTGGCTTGGAAAACTGGTTCACTTGTACCGAATCACTCTGCGTAAACAGATCCATGTTCATAGTTCAAAGTACTTTTCAGAACTGACAACTGGAAGAAAGCAGAGCCCAATTTATATAAAGTGCCTGTCGCTGATTGGTTGTTATTTTTAGAAATTCTCCGTTGCCTTCTGTCCCGTCTGTTACTTCTGGAGAGTTGAAAGGGGGTATTGTCCTGATATCCTGCTTAAGTCAGACACTCTGACGACTTGCAAAGGGATTACCTTGGGGAGTTGAAAGGGGTATTGTCCTGATATCCGGTCTTATATCATTAGAACCCAGACTGAGGGCAATGGGTCAAACCATAAAGCATCGAGTACAATTCATATTTTATTTTCATCATACAATTCAATCATTAGTATATACAGTACATTCATGTCATACATGATCAACTTCACAAATATATACAAATAAATTTGAGTCTGTTTTTTGGTGTGCTTTTCTTGCCTTTTAGAGTCTGATTTCCGATTGGTACGCTATATTTGGTAACAGTTTCTGATTGGTCCGCTATATTTAGTAACAGTCTCTGATTGGTTACCAGTTTGTACAGTCATTGGGGTTACATTCCGGGCACTGTAGCATCCCTATCTGGTTCATATGGTCCGACTGTAAGTAACACGGGACCACTGCGTCTAGTTCGGGTAGGGTCTTTCCAATCTCAGGTATCAGGTCTTTGAGGCGTTGATATTCTAGTGGTCGTAAACACAACCCCTTTTTTGTGGGTACTACTTTTTCTTTCGGTTTCCAATATTGTCTCATGTCCACACATTTGCTGCCTTCAGTTATTGTACAATATACATTGCCTCCCAAGTGACAGTTGTAGTCCGTTTTATCTGTCAATGCCTGATCCACGTATTCTATAGTGTCGACCCAGTTTTTCCAATGCATCAGGGTTAAACTGATACCTTTCTTGGTGGGTTTTTCGTCTTGCCATTCTCTTAAGTCCACTCTTAAGTCCACTCGCCTCACCCCCTTCCATTCTGTCACCTCTACTACACGTCCATTACCCAAGTTTCCTCTGAAAATAGACATGTTGTCAGTTGTAATTCTGAAATCAGAATGAAGGATAAGGGCTGTTTTTCTAATTTATACACATTCTGATCTATGATCATTTCCTTGGTCTCTCATTTGATTGGTCCGCTATATTTAGATATGTGATCATCAACTATATTTAGAGTCATTACATCACTGATCTCTATTCTTATTGGTCCGCTTTATTTAGAAGAATTATGTCATACCTATATTTAGATGTAGGAAAACCTTAAGAGTAATATCTTTCACTATGTATAAGTCATTGTGGTTCAATGGGTAGTGGAAAGCGTTCTAGACCTTTCTAACGAGCCTAAATTCATTCAAATCGGTCAAGGCATAAGGGAGTTAGAAGCATTTTACGCATGAGTGAGTTTCGTTCCGGTTGGTTGATGTCATCGTGTAGGTCTCGGTGAGACCTTTCCAACGGTACAACAATGATCAAAATCTGACCAGACATAAGGGAGCTAGAGCAATTTAAAGATTTTGGATTCCTTTAAGGGGCAGATAATAAGGGGGAGATCACTCGAATCATATACGACAAACTTTAAACCGATATATCTCGAGAACTAATAGAGTTAGACCCCTATATGTATATATTTTCTGAATCAGCGTGATCAGACCTTTTCCATGATACTCATGGGGTACCGATCAGACTTGAACAAATGAGATATAGTATTTTATAGGGACAATGACGTCATTTCCCGCCGCCATCTTGGATCGAGGTGTCTGAAACGCTCACCATTGCATAGACGAGCAAGAATGATGCTATTTAGACACCAAGATTGTCGAAATCGGTCAAACACTAAGGGAGCTAGAGCAATTTAAAGATTTTGGATTCCTTTAAGGGGCAGATAATAAGGGGGAGATCACTCGAATCATATACGACAAACTTTAAACCGATGTATCTCGAGAACTAATAGAGGTAGACCCCTATATGTATATATTTTCTGAATCAGCGTGATCAGACCTTTCCAACGGTACCAGTTTTATTTGAATAGGAGTATATTGAATTTTGAGGGTTTAAATTCGCTCTAATGATCTAGTTCCACACTGGTTAAAAATCGAACCGTGAACCTAGGGTTCAAATGATAGCTGAGGATTTGTTCTAACGTTTGAGATGGTTTATAAAAAAAAGTGGCAGTGTAAACAGTTGTCCTAGAAGCTAAAAACGGCTGCGTGGTTTAACAGTTTTATTTGGTTTTCAAAGGCCTTTAATATTTAAGCCTGAATACAGTGTTTCCCCAGATGATGAACCCAGACTGGACCCAGACAACTTCTGAGATGGAATCGTTGAAAGAAACGAGAACTAAAACTTCGGTAGTTCCCTCAAAATACTACCTACCATCGAGCTATAAGTTGCAGCAATTTAGGGGAATTTTTCCGACATTTTAAAGATCTTGTAAAAACATTGTCCCACGTTCTTTTCAAAATGAAATTAAGCCTAATCCAAGTCCACCAATATTGACGTATAGGGCGCAACAGCCCTGAAAGACTCCTTTTCATGTAAGCACTTGATAAAACTTGTTCATTCTTGCTTTAGCTACTGACAAGAACAGATCTATTTTAAATTTTTTCTCAAAATGGATTTCAAGAGCATATTTACCGGAATTAGCGCACTATATTTCTATATTGAAGTGTGTATTGGGGAATTAAATGCCTCTTTGCAGGTTGGATTTGGAAGTTATCGATTTGGTAAATAATTTTATTATTTAATTATTTCCATAAAATTTAGAGGCTGTGATTTTGTCATTTGAATGTATGCAGAACAAGAAGGATATTAGGTAAAAAATCTGAAATTTAAAGTGTACTTATTTATTATGTATAAAATTCGTAATTGCATACTAATTGACCAGTTGAGATGAAAAATTATATTTCATGTTATATTCACCTGCATTTTGTCTAAAGCCTTACCTTAACATGTAAAACAGATACTGAAAGTGAATCTCAATAGGCCATTGTCCGTACTTCCGTCCCTAAATAAACAAAAATCAGACAGTATGTCGACATTAACAATAGCTTATAAAACGTGTTCAGACACGTATGTGGATTGACGCATGCGCGCGAGTCATATCGGAAATACTCCTTTGTCATTTGAGTTCAGGACGTTGAAGAGACAACATCGAAGGTACCGTTTTTTTTTTTTTTTTTCTACCGAATTTTTGTAATTCTTTGTGAGAAACTTCAAAGAGCATGGATGTGTCGTTAGACCGACTTAACCTTATAGACTTGACCGAGGGTCGTAGTAAGGTTAGGAATCGGCTCTTTGACTTGGTGTGGCGTTAAAGATGAGTCTAAGTGGGAAAATCTCCGTCTCGTAAAAGGGCCTGACCCTCAATGCCCGCGATCATTACTAGATAGAGTATACAAGTCAGCTCTGTATACTGTTAGGGTACTCGCTTATACGACTCATTTTTAAAGCTATTTCTCTCCAAATTTATACCCAAAAGAAAAATCAATATTGTGCCAAAAGCACATTTAAATAAATGGTCGTTTAAAAAAGAAAATAGGTCATCCAAAATGGCTACTGGTCTAAAATAAAAATTGGGTCATCCAAAATGGCTGTCCAAAAAGCACGTCAAATTCTGCCAAAAAAAAAAAAAAATAGGTCATCCGAGATGGCCGCTGGTCTAAACATCCTTATATGTAAATGAGTTACTAAAAATAGTAACTAGGTCATCCAAGATGGCGCCCGTTTGTTTACAAGCAATCAGCACCATTTCCCGTCCATCCTATCATCTTATTAAATTGTTTTTCAAAATAATGTCTTCTTTTTTCGATCTTATTTCCAGTAGGGTTCTGGATGCAACATTTGACACTTGACATCATAATCTGTTTATTAATAAATACAGACGCATGCTGAAAATATTCTGGATGATACAAATGCTTCTCCAATACGTGGTATGATAAGGTAAACTTCATTTTGAAGAATGATCCCATACTTACGTCTGGGCCCTATCTTGGATTGAATCTACTCCCTGATTGGTCGATGCGTCCTGTAATCTGATTGGTCGAAAATCCCTGATTCTGATTGGCTGAATTTCAATCCATTTTAGGGGTATAAGCTCGAGGTCCTTCTATTGAATAAGCCATTGTCTGATCTTCTGGTCCTATGTTAACAGAAGCCAGACACGTTAATGACTTGAAAAAAGGGATTAAGTTTGACAGTTGAATAGACCCTTGTTCGTGCTTCCGTCACCAAATAAACAAAAACCAGACAGTATGGTGACATTAACAAAAGACCAATGTTCTGTCTTTTGGGCCTTTGTTAGGGGATTAACTTTGACAGTTGAATAGACCATTGTTCTTGCTTCCGTCACCAAATAAACAAAACCAGACAGTATGGTGACATTAACAAAAGACCATTGTTCGGATTTTCCCTATTCTAGCTGATGTAATGACTCTAAATATAGTTGATGATCACATATCTAAATATAGCTTCGCGCATGCGCATCTTTTTACTTTAGACTCTGTTCTGGACTAAATGTCTCATTTGAGAGTTGGACTTTGAGGAGTGCACATCGGAGAGAGGTAAATTCATTTATTTATCGTCTGGTATGGAAAGGGCCAGACCCTCAACGAAATATACACGTCAATTCTGTATATTGATCCAACATGACCGATCCCTATCCACACTTTGACCACTTTGCAGTGAATTATTTACTTACTTATCGTCTGGTAAAGAAAGGGCCCGACCCTCAATGCCCGCGAGTACTTACCAGTACGAGGTATACACGTCAGCTCTGTATACTGATCCAACATGGCTTATCCAATATGGCCGATCCTCATCCAAGATGGCGGACTCACCATATCCGCCGCGAATACCCATGACACACCAACAATTCCTTATATGCAAATGAGTTACTAAATATAGTAACACCATGGCCGAAAGTAGGTCAAGATTACCGCCGATTACGTCATCTTTGTTTACATTTAAAGATACGCTGTTACTACTCATATATTTTCACTATAGAATGTCAAATTCCTGTTCTAGAATATCTCAGAAACCTGGCAAAACAGATCCAAGATCCGAGTGCATGTTCTGTGCAGTCTGGTCTGAATCTGCATTCTCCGCAAAGGCTTTTTTCCAGGTCCGTTGATTCAGACATGGAGAATATGACGTTAAGTGAGCTTATTGTGTTTCAGTTTCAGGTTTTTTTTTTCCCCACGATGAAAATGCTCTATTTAACTCTACCAAATGACAAAATGCTGAAGATCTTTCAAATGGTGAAAAAACGCTGTGGGGGAAAAGAGAACATGCTGAATACATGCAGTTTTTCCCAATACATTTTCAAAACCCCACGCTATTGTTTGCAGGTTTTCAGACTGATTCCAGTCTTTAGAATCTCATCAAAAAGAAACATGTCAGTGACAGTGTAAAATGGTAGTGCCGTGGCTGAAAGTAGAAGAAGAGGGGCTATGAAAATAATTTAACTTTTAACCTGCTAAATAAGTGAAATGAAACTTTCAAGCCGATAGTAAAAACCAAAGTTTTTACCATTTCAAAGGTATTTGCGGAAAAAAATCTCCTTATCGGACAGTCTAGATCCAAGATCAGACTGCACGTTCTGTGTAGTCTGATCTTGACATGTCTACATTGTCTGCAAAAGGTCATTAAGTCGGGCTTAGCAGCCCAAGGGTTAATACATCCTAAGCTGAAAGATGCATAATCAGATCTATGCTGGTCAGGTTTATGAATGGATATTCTGCTTATTAGTTATTACGGTTGCAAGCGTGGGATTACCAGTCCATTCTGAAAATTTTTATGTAATGGCCTCTCCGCTAGGGTCATAATCCTTACACAACTCTATATCCTATATCCCTGACAGCTTCATGAGCTTCGCCTCGCTAACATTAAACGACCAACGGCCGGTTACTATTTTAAACTTACGGCTGTAATGAGTTGCATTTACATCAGTTTGCTCTAGGGCAGAACAATCTTTTTTCAAATTCTTTTAACTCTTTACCACACAATCCCGACTTTTAACGACCCTGAGAATGAAGCCCTTTGAAAACATTGTGGGAAAAGGAGAAAATGCTGGTAACCAGCATTTTCTCCTTTTCCCACAATGATTTCTACCCTTCCCAAACCAAATTTCAATTTTTCAGTCACATTTATTTTGTCGTCTACAAATGCTTTAAATTTGGACCAGTCTATAATTTTGTTGTTTGGTAAAGATTTAAAGCAGTTTTCCTTACAAACTCCTTCACGTTGCATTTTATCCCTGCTCAAGGCCAAAATGACCGTGTTACGACCGTGTTCGTATGACGAACCCAAAGAAGGATCTTAAAAACATTCTGGGAAAACAAGAAAATGATGGTAGCCAGCATTTTCTCACGGGGAGTTTCCCGGAGTGTTTTCCACCCATTCACAGGCAAAATCAATCATTTGAGCCAAGTGTTATTTTTCGTCTGCAAGGGCTTTCAATTTTTGACAGGCGTGAAATCTGTTGTTTGGTAAATAGGAATAGCAGTCTGAAACTTTCTGCCTTGTTAACCCTTAACTCATTACCAAACGACACTATTTGAGGCTTGTCCAAATCGAAAGCATTTGCAGACGACAAAATAAAAGTGACTGAAAATTTGAAATTTGTTTTGTGAAGGGTAGAAAACATTGTGGGAAAAGGAGAAAATGCTGGTTACTAGCATTTTCTCCTTTTCCCACAATGTTTTCTAAAGGCTTCTTTCTCAGGGTCGTCCGAAAGTAGGGATTGTGTGGTAAAGGGTTAAGCTGCTAAGCGCGACTCAACCACTTTTTTCGGACAGTGTAGATCAAGATCAGACTGCACAAAATGTGCAGTCTGATCTTCGATCTACACTGTCCGATTAGAAGATATTTGTCCCCCTAAAATACCTTTCAAATAGAAAACATCTTGCACGGTTTTAACTATCGGCTTGAAAGTTTCATTCCACTTATTTAGTAGGATAAGGGTAAAAAGACAGTAAAAGTAGCCCCTTGATACACTAAGCTCCACTCTAAGGTCTTTAACAGATATATAGATCAAGATCAGATTGCAAAGAAGTTGCTTTCTAATCTTAGACTACAATGTCCCCTATCTGGCAGCATATTCTTACAGAACCTGAAGGCCTGAGAGAGCATGGATCACTCTACTGACAGTGATTTCACTTACATGTATTTTCTAGCATGCATCATTAGGTAGGCATGGTTAATGGAACAAATAGTGAATTAACTGAAGTGTAAAATTTCTCAAAACAGTTTTTGTTTGGAATCCAGCCCAATTTAACCCTTATCCTGCTAGATAAAAGAATGAAACTTTCAAGCTGATCCCTATGATTCAAGCTATTGATGATGTAAAGAAACTATGTGAGTGTCACGAAAATCCGACCACAGATGCTGAGTTTAACACGTATTTGTTTTTATCCTTCGCTGAAAAGGCGGCGGGAGATATGGTAACAGTAGCCGTCCGTCCTTCTGTCTGTCTGTCCGTCCTTCCATCCCACTTTCTTGTTGAAAGACTAGAAAACATGGTGGAAAAAGGAGAAAATGCTGCTTACCAGTATTTTCTCCTTTTCCTGCGATGTTTTGAAAAGTCATTTTCCTTGGGAGAGGAGGTCATTAAAACTCTGGATTTAGTGGTAAAGGGTTAAAACCCAGTGCTGAGTTTTACTGGATCTTTATCAGCTGCGATAACATCAAAGACTCATCTCTGGCAAAGAACACTGAAGTCAGTCTTACTGAATCAACAGAAATAATTCCAAGGGTGAGATTTCCACCGGCTTTATTAAGTTCTTTACCAGACGACAAAATCTTAGACTTGTTTAAAATTGAATATTGTTTCAGACGCCAAACTAAATCAGCATGCCCACTGGTTTTTCATTTGGGGGTATATGCAAAAACAGATACATTACATTAAGGTCTGACTGAAAAGAAAATGCAGTCAGATCTTAAACCAAATGTCCATTACGTGCGGTGACATTTTTCTAACAAAAGCACTCTATAATCACACAGTTTGTGTTTTTATAAGTTACTGGGAATTTTCATTCAATAACTGCCACTGTAACTTGATACGCCTCTGAAGCTAGGAGTACGGCACCGTACCCAGAGACTCGAGGGATAGGGATAAGGTACCGTACCTGGAGACTCCCTATTATGACTGGCTTTGGGTAAGACAAATAAGTTATCTAATACTTGCATCTGACAAATTTCCAGTATATTAAATGTCCGTATAATTAATCTTTAGACATTTTAAATAGAGATTATACAGTGTAAAATTTATCTCACCTTTACATGGCTTTAACTGTGAGCGACAGCTGTTTGCTTCCACCACAATAACCTTACGAGTATAAAAACCGCACACACAAAAAGTTAAAGAAAACAAGTCTTTGTTTAATGATTGCAGGAATAGATAGGTGAAATTGCAGTAAGTTCTGTTGTTATAGCTTGATACACTCTTCAGGGTATCGCCATTCATTGATCGTGGTTTTTACCAGCATAGCCCATTATCTCCCTTAGCCACTGTCTAGTGTCGACCTTATTTTTCAAACAGATGCATTGATTAAAAAAATGTCTGTCGGAATGAAGTCTACTTGTAAAATCTAAGTCAAAATTCAAACTCTGATTTCTTTTCAAAGGTAGCCGAGTCTTGGTCATACATATCCTCGGATACTAGATAATTGTTTATAAGAAAGAAACGTAGTTCTAAGGTTTCATATGGTTTAATACCAAATCTGGACACTGGTAGATCTATGACTCAAGAACGAGATTTGAAGCGAAATTTGAGTGGAAATTTACAAAGGACAAAACGAGCCATCGGCAACCATTTTTTTTTTTTTTTTTGGGGGGGGGGGGAAGCAAAACTAGGTGGAAAATGACCAAAGAAGGTAAAAAAATGACCAAATGAAAATTAAAACTAGGTACAAAATGACCAAAACGAAAATATGTTACTAGGTACAAAAAGACCAAAGTGGGTACGAAATGACCAAAATCGTACGAAAAGACCTGGGTACGAAAAGACCTAGGTACGAAATGACTGGAAACCAACATTTTTGACCAATTGCAAATTGCCATCTATTCATTCTTTATCAGTACCAAGAAGTAGGTCAAAAGCAAGTGCATTCAGCTTCGCCGAAAAAACATGTCGAAATTCACGTCTGTTTTCACTTGTATATTTTGATAAGATAATAGATCCTAAACAAGTAAATTTACCGCATACACATTCAAGAAACAACATAATATGCCATATATATGAAAAGCTAATCTTGTAGTGGGAAAGCTATTTTCGCGAAAACAGGCCTATTCGGTACATCTAATTATACTGGTTTTAAGTAGTTACCTCCCTTTCACTAGGAAAAAAAAATGTGAAACCGAAAGCACAAGCGTTCCTGGAAATTCTGGGTTACGTCAGGAAGGTTTACTACGAGTAAAAAAAAACCGATAAAGTGACACTGAAAGGATGATCTGCAGAAAACAATTTTAAAGGTTCTGCATATTCTTGACAGCGCGTTTTTAAGGCCATACGAAGATGGACTTCGATTTTGCTGGTATTTTTTATGGCGACTCCAGTTTAACGGTGGCATGCGCACCGAAAATGGCCGAAAAAGAGGATGAAAAGAACAAAATAGGGTATAATATACAGTTTTAATTATGTTTTGCCGTCTTTTTTCATTAATTCAACTTGATTGAGTTAATTTTTTTTCCCTTTCTACCAGATGTTTTTTAAGACAGCTCGTGTTCAAAACAAAACGGATTCACTCAGTGGTTGTCAATCCTTGTGTTATTGAAACTGAAAATTGATGCTGAAATGGCTGGTCCATGGAGGTCGGTCCATGGAAAAACCGAATTTCACTTAAGACCGAATTTCACCTGAAACAGACCGCATTTCACTCCAATATGATAAATTCTAACGCTGTAGTCAAAACTTTTGACTAGAAATTGTAATATATTTTTGAAAGGCACAATTTCATGCATAATTTCTGAAAAAAAAAAATCAGTTTGTAATTGTAACATGTTGAATTCTTTGATTTAGAACCATATCTCACTCAAGATGACTCTGTAAGAGTTACAATACCGTGAAATTTACCCATCAAATTTCACTTGTGAGGTGTACATTCTTTCTTAAAGGACAAAAATTATGTTTCAGTTGTGTATTTTATCATTTTTTTCAAATCTGCTTCTTCATTTCAAGACTGAAAGGTGAACATAAAGATCCAATTAAACTCAGCACTGAGTTTTAACCCTTTACCGCTAAATCCTGAGTTTTAATGAAAAAAAATACTGAACATGTATCTATAGATCTTGCAAGTGAAATTTGGTGTGTAAATTTCACGGTATTGTAATTTTTATGTAGTCACAAAGTGAAATTTGGTTTTAATGAAAGAAACCCTGACAAATTGCAATTACAAAAAGGTGTTTTCCCAAAAAGTTACATGAAATCATGCTTTTCAAAAGATTATTTGAGTTTTAGACCAAAATTTATTATTACAAGGGAAGAATTTGTCATTTTTGGGTGAAATACAGTCTGTTTGAGGTGAAATTTGGTCATGGGTGAAATTCGGTTTTTCCATGGACCCTTTTCAGCAGTGACTGAGAGTGAGACATGGATTTGTTGCAACCCTTTATCTAACAGTGCCTTGTTTTAACGACCCCGAGGAAATTGATCCTATTTATGGTTGACTGACCTACTTTCGAGGGTACCTTTCAGCCAGTAGAGATAAAATCTGTGTAACTCATTATCTTCCACTCGGCGGCATTTTTCAAATACACATCTATCTGATTTGGGCATTCTGGGTACAGAACTGGACTACTTTTCAAAACGACAACCGTTACTTTAAATTTCAAAATAAAATAATCGTTTTTACTCAATTAAACGCTACCTGGTACCTTTCATTCAGCTATGATCAGCTAGCATGTAACCTATGGCTATTTATTAGAACAGCCCGTACAGATTTGGATAATAGCTTCAGCATAAGCCCAGACACTTCTTGTTGATATCTGTGTGGAAAAAACTTCGTACGAATCCTGGTTTCCCTAAAGTCTGTATTTAGAAACTGTATTTAAAGGTATGAAGTAAAACAAGAGTATTTGTGAAAACTATTTTTCCCATTTGAAATAACTAAATTTTCAAGATATTTGGAGCGAAAACAGGGCTACATTTTTCCACAGATGTATTGTTTATAGTCATTTTCTCCATTGCTACTCAGGGCTGAAAAATAGGTCTGGTCAGAGGTCCTGGACCTACTGAAATGGAGATTGGACCCACAGAAAAAACAAGATGAGGGTCCGACGGACTTGTCAAAATGTTGGACCGGTTCAGTAAAACAAGGTGAGGGTCCGACAGACATGTCAAAAGGTTGGACCAGTTCAGTAAAAAGTCCAATGCCCAGAAATAAATTCAGAATGACTTTGATTTAGAATAATCATTCTGATGATAATTTAGGTCTGCTTGTTTAGGACAATCTTCGTGTTAAAGTGAACTATTTCGAAAATTTTCCGTACACTGGGCCCGAGGACGCTATCACATAAACTTATCTAAATCATCGTATAACAGCAGTTTTCCCTGGTTCCTGATTTGCCTACTATCAGAAAACGGATATGTGCAGTGAAGCCAGTTAAAATCTATGAGTGATTCAGTGTCTATGCTTTTCACTAAAAGTTCACGAAAAAGAGTTAAGAAAGAAAATATGAGAATAAAAAACAGGTTGGGACCTTCCAACAACATTGAAATGAAAGTTGGTTGTGGGTTTCGTTTCATGATGCAACCGTTCAACTGAGTTGCTCGGTAAGAAGACTAGCACAATCAAAAATATCCTAAATTTCAAATTTCCTGTAGGTGTACATAATAATACTGACTGTTTAACTGTTAGAACATCTTTCTTCCATTGAAGCTACCAGAGTAAAAGCAAATTAAAATGGTAAGGTTTTTTGGTCATCTCCTGGAAAACCACACTACTCTGTATAATGACTGAAAAAAAGTATGGACCTGCCAGAGTGTACCTTGGACCCTCCTGTTATAAGGGCCAAAAGGTCCCGGACCCAGCTACTTTTACCTCTATTTTTCAGCCCTACTACTTTATTAGCGGCATATTCATTGTCTGCAGTATTGGAGATGGGTGATGTGTCATAGCAGACAGGTCGAATCTTCAAAGAATACTTTATTTTTTTTACCTTAATACTTTGTTAATGTCTTTTAAATCTTACCACTTGCATTATCCTACAAGGAATGGACAAATTAAAGCTTTGAATGAAGGCCGGGGGATTTCAGTCCATATTTGCCAGTGAGTCTGGCCAAATTTTTGTGGTCCTTTCTAGCTTAAGATAATCCCAACTTGTAACAATCCTTGGTATTCTAATTTGAACCTCATTTTCTACAGTTCCAGTTGTTTTAAGCTTGTTCATAAGACATGGTACTGCAGGGCTTCTTTCACCTTGAAATATCACAAATTTGTAATCTATTAGAAAACATTTGAACAATAAGATTTTTGGCATCAACTCTCAGTTCTGAGCCTTTCCTGCCCATCTTGAATAATGATGTAAAATAAATCTATGATGTAAGCTTAAGGAATAACTTTAGTACATCATGTTTACAGGCAATATATTTTCATATTTAGACTACAATCCTTTCTCATGTTCTAGTTCCTAACCCTTGTGTATTTGGGTAATGAAAACTGATCCCATCTTACAGATCGTTGGGCTATTACAGTAATTAATGAAAACTTATATTGAAACAAATCAACAAAACTCATAAACCTGAATTTAACAGGATTTGTAAACATTTTGAAAAGGTGGGATTTTCTCAGATAACTTGATTCCATCACTGTCAGAATGGATCTGATGCGTTAGAAAGGGTGAAGTAAAGGGGAACTCTCGGGGCTAGCACATTGACCTCGTGTGATCGTGCCACATGTAGCTTCACTGTCACATTTACTGTTGGGTTTTGTGACAGGGTTTTGGTTTCAGATACAGTGTACAGGGAAACTGGACCATGAAAATGACAGTTGAGAAAAAACTGTGAGGAAAGCCACTGCTAACAGGGGCAGGTTCAAACAGGATCGATTGGCATTGTTTTCCATGGCAAAAAAGACTAAGGGGAAAAATTAGTTCTGTACCAGTGAGTTTATCAAATTGGTAAATTCTCTGGTCGAAACAGCAAAATTATTAAACCATATTCTACCTTTATTTCTCGATAAACCACCAAAAAAGCATGAAATAAAGAATTTTTCTTATTCTTATAGCAGTCAGGTACATGAGACCAAATTGTTCCCAAATATAACAGCATCACAGTGGCCTATTGTTTATGGTGAAGAATACAACATAGGCTTTTATGGTTTAGAAAGATTACATCCATTTGATTCTGCAAAATGGGGAAAGGTGTACCAGTTTTTAAAAGGTAAAAGTTTGATTTTTGTATATAGAACAGTTTTCAACATTATTTGCCATACAGTCTCTTGGTTTTCAAAAGATTTTATTTTGTCCATGGGGCTCAGTGTCACTGAGTGGAGTCCCATTGTGTCCCATTTTTACCTGCATCATCAGTTTAATATCTCAAAACCACATGAGGTAAAAAAGAAAATAAATCTGCTAATAAGGAGAAATTTCTGGAAACTGTCTTAAGGTTCATTGACACTAGGAACACTTGTTTCCTGTAATCATTGTGCTTTGAATCTCTGTTGGTTCTGTAGCTGATAGCCACTTGAAAATTGCAGCATCATTGATTGAACCCTTTACCAAACAGTCTCAAGTTTTAATGTCCCTAAGGGAGAAGGCTTTTGAGAACATTTTGGGAAAAGGAGCAAATGTTGGTAACTAGCTTTTTCTCCTTTTCCCACAATTTTTTCCACCCTTTTGAAGAACAATACATAGGTATTACTTCACCCACATTCATGTTCTTGTCTCCAAATCCTTTCAGTATAAAAAAGATTTGTGCTAATGACAAATACAATCACATAGAGCAACGTCTGGTAATTCCGACAGTCGTTTAAATTTGACAGTCTTGTTTATTATTTACAAAGTACAGCAAGTGAATTAACATACCAGTAATGTAAACAATACACCATGTACATATGTGAGGTCACATAATCATCATTGTCTTACAGGCCCTCTTACCTTTACCTCATACATTCGTTAAAGAAGAGGACCATCAATTTCTTTTTCTTGAAAAAATGTCCGTTACAGATATTGTTAGGAGAGCGGATTTAATCAAAGGTATGAAAAAAGAAATTCTCGAAGTGGTTTTGGTCATGTGTATTTCTAGTGAATGTAAGAAAGGGATATATCTTTATGTTTTTCAGAAATAAAGCGTCTCCTTTTTTTACTTTGACCATCAGATAGGGTGTCGAATTTACCCGACAAAAGATTGAAACGTCAGATAAATTCAACATGTTTAAAGCGCATTGACGGTGAATAGTGTTTTGAGATAAAAATGTAGATCTAATGTCAGTTTTTCTAAAGAAATGGGAAACATCATTTAAGTCTTTTTTTTTTTCTCTCTCTCTCTCTCTCTCAATGTTTCCTAAATCATGCAGTTAAAGATAGTGTTAAAGGATATCTAGACAGTTCCCTGACAAGACAGTTCCCCCTACACTAATTTTCGAGAAAGTTCCAAGACAAATTTGAAGACAGTTCCCCAACAACAAGTCTTTTTTCCACATGCATTTTAGTCTGTGTACCATTGGGGAAAATGTAGTGTTAATCGATATTGTTTGGTATTTGGCGACGAAAGATCGTCAAAATGTCCCGTCAAACAAGCTGGGTTATAGAAATTTACAGACATTTCACACAGCAATCATTAAAAATTATAAACAATCTTATGATGACAAAATGTACCAGTCAATCACAGATACAAACATTATAATCAAACACAAAACACATTTATTTGCAAAATCCTTTATTAACTAGTCTTACCCATGTCATTTGACACAGAACAAAGATGTAGAGGGAACTGTCTCGAAAACTCCTGTCGGGAAACTGTCTTGTCGGGAAATTGTCTTACAAGTTCCTTGTTGAAGAGTTAACGAGCGCATTATTGCTGGCATGTAAAGACTAATTGAAATATTAATTTACGGATGTGCAAAAACTATTTTACAATTGTTTTTCCTTTAATTGTCTTGGGGTGTAGAAATTAGGCGAAGTGTGACCAATTTAGCTGACAGCCCGTCACATGATAAGTCGGAAAATAGAGACAACAACGATATTAATATTCTCGTCGTGTTTTTTGCAAATGAAATCGAAACAACCATACTGCCGTGGAATCTTCTCCTCGCCGTGTGTTAACGCTTTTCCTCCAAAGGTGTCGAATATACCCGACGTTGCTCTAGTCTTGGTAACACTGCAACACATGCAGGTCTACATATATTTTTAGACAATTAAGCATTCCTATAGACAGTTGATGCAGTAAGAGTTACAAACTTCATATATTGTTTTTTTTACCAATGTAGTTAGTTTAGTGTTTTGGTTCATTTTTTGTCAGCACCCTAGGGATGCAGTAAGATTCAGTATTTTGCATCCTAGCAGATTTTCATGCATATATTAGACTTTTACAACAAAAACCCTGACTTACCAGGGTGCCATAAGCATAGTTGAAACTGTATTCAGCTGTGAGAGAGGACTGCATCTTACTAGTGTATGACAATGGACAATGGAGTTTTCAGTGTTCAATATTTTCTATCAGAGGCCAATATGATAAGAGATGAGACAACAGTGAGGCCGGTGGAAGCTACAGAAGCAGACCTATTAGTGGTTCACACCAGAAACTACATAAACAGTCTCAGGGTAAGTTATAGAATGAGCAAAAGTTTGTTCACACTTTCACAGTAATGTGGAAATACAGTCAAATAATCCATATTTTCAGAGTAAAGTTGTGGAAAGTTTTAGATTTTATGCAGTGAACCCATTTCATGAATACAATGGTTAGACCAACCCAAAACTAAAGCAACTGAGACATGGGAAAAATAGTTAAAATAAAGTAAAATGTCATTTTTGAGTGATAGAGAAAAAAGACAGTCTTATCTTCACCTACACTCTGTTCCTAAACTCTAAACCATATAGCAAAATTTTAGACTTGTCCAAATTTGAGGCATTTGCTGACAACAAATAAAATGTGCCTCAAGTGGTCGGATGTGCTTTTGAAAGGGCAGAAAATACTTTTTGAAAGTAGATGGTACTGACTACCAGAGTTCTGTTCCTTTCCCACAATGTTTTCAATAGCTCTCACTCTGGGAGTTGGTAAAAAACAAGGCATTCTTCGATAAAGGGTTGAGTATGAAATGGAGATTTTAAGTCAAAAGATTGCAATTAAATTGGCCATCTTTACTTAGATATCACACAAAATATGAGAGAGTGTTAGTTATAGATCAGGCTCATCAGAGCACCAGACAGAGGAAGTAATTTTGATTCCAAAATTGAAAATATTAATTATTCTCCACTACGCCCTATGTTGTGGGAAGTCATTAGAATCGTCTTATTGAGACAATTTTAATGAGTACCCACAACATAGGGTTTCGAAGAGATACATGTAATAGATTTAGAATACCATCACTCTCTCTTATCTGGAGCTCTGATCTCATGTTCTGTGCTGTCTGATCTTGATGTCCACTGCATGGAAAAGCAAAGTTGTCTTGAGCATCATAGGGGTCAATAAGTGCTGAAAATAAGACCTGTAGTGTTCAAAACTTCTACAAGGGAATGGATGAAGCCTTTACCACATAATTCCCAGTTTTCATGACCCTGAGATTGAAGCTTTCAGAAAACACTGTTAGAAAAGGAGAAAATGCTGGTGTGTAGCATTTTATTCATTTTTCCACATTTGTTGGGTACCCTTACAGCGACAAATTTCAGTTTTTAAGTCACATGTAGTTTGTCATCTGCAAATGCTTTCAATTTGGACTAGTCTGAATTTTGTTGTCTGGTAAAGAGTTAGTTCTGTACAAGATGACAAAATTTTTAGATGTGTCCAAATGAAAACCATTAGCAGGTGACAAATCAAATACAGTTTTAATGCTGGGATTTGTTTCTGAAAAGGCAAAAAGGATTTGCTGGTTACCAGCATTATTTGGTCGTAACAGGGTAACATTTATAACCAGATTATTGTACTGCTAAATTAGATTTGCTGTAATCTTTGTATCAATATTCCAGTAATTTGTATTGACTAATAATGTAATCTCTCATATGGCCAAACTTCATTTACATAAATACTTCAATTGCTATGCAATCTATGGGGTTAGAAATCTTCCATATGATTTCACCTTTACCTAACAGTTTCATGGTTTAATGACCCTAGAAAAGAAAAGAGAAACATGGGTAGGTGCACTCCCTGCTGTGATATAACTGAAATAATGTTGATAATGGCGTTAAGCAAAATATAATCAATCAACTGAAAAAGAAGGCTTCTGAAAACATAATTGGAATGGGAGAAAATGCTGGTAAACAGCATTTTCTCCCTTTCTAACTATGTTTTCTATCCTTTCAATGATAAATTCTTTCATTTGAGTCACATTGAATTGGTCTTCTGTAGATGTTTTCTGTATAGGAAAGACTTGTGTGTTTAGAACTGTTTAGCAAACATGATAGGTGCACTAACTGCCATTGAAAAATCTACAATACTGTCGAAAGCAGTATCATAATTATATTGAAATACAAAGATTCCAATAACACATTGCATGCATTTGATTACATTGTGAAATTCATATTCAATTAGACACTAATTCATCTCATTTTCATATCATTTAAGCTAACTAGCATTATAGAAGGAACTATATTAAAGGAGGTATAACAGTATTTTCAAGTCATCACCTATCATAAAACTCTTTACCAAACAAGAGAATTGAGGACTTTCCCCAGCTTTAAGTATTTGCAGATGATAAAATGAGGTTCATTTTATTGGATTTGTTTTTGATAGTGTGGGAAACACGGTGGAAAATGTAGAAAATGCCTGTTACCAGCATTTTCTCCATTTCCCACAATGTTTTTGAAAGGCATCTTCCTGAGGGTAGTCAAAACCTGGGAACCTTTGGTAAAGGGTTAACACTTTATCAGACTGCAAAAGTTTAGACTTAATCCATAACATGCAGGTCACAAGCATTTTCACCTGTTCCAATCATGGTTTCAAAAGCCTTTCTTGGGGTCATCAAAACTCAGGACTGTTTGGTAAAGGGTTAGAGCCAATCCATCAGAAATCAGAATTTGAGCCATCCTCTGGCAAAAGGGCATTTAATGCATCTTTATGATACATTACACCAAGCTAGACATATAATTATGGATCCATGTCATCCATTTTGTTTAACAACCCACTGAATTCTGAGGTAGAATGGTCATTTAACATGCAGAAAAGTGACCAATAGCTAAAAGTACGGACCCAGGTCAGACTGTGCAGTCTGACCTGGGTCAATACTTTTTGCAGAGGCATTAAACTTCCTTTTCACAGAGCATGACACATTTGTAAGTACGTAATCTCTTTTCCTCAAATAAAGTATTCTCATTTATGAAGACCTTTCTTAAATACCATATTTCTCCCAATAAAAGCTCCGGGGAGCTATGCAAAACATAGATAGGGAGCCTTTATTTTGTACCCAATTTGCAAAGCAAAAAGTCTGTCCAATTTTGTATTTCTTTGTGTTTTAGTGAAGATATATTAATCAAATTAGTGAAAATATTCATCAAATTAGAGGAAATATTCATTCAGTTCTTTAAATATTGTCATTTTAATCAATGTACATTAGGTTATCATGATATTTAAGGGTTTTTCCAGAAGGGGGGGGGGGGGCTTTTATTAGAAGAAAAATGGTAGTTATGATATTTTCAATTATATTTTGAAAATATTATGGTAAAGCAAGAAATTGCTTTAGATTTCTCCTTTTGCAGTTCCTTGACTGTGTTGATGTAGTACACAATGATTTATGGTGGTCATTCATATTTTACAAGGATATTTTCAAAGTTGTCTACTGTAAATTTGTTTCAGGAGGCAATTAGTTTTTATAAAAGTATTACAAGTTAACCCTTTACTGCACAGCAAAATTTTAGACCCTTCCAACTTGAAAGCCTTTAGAGACTACAATTTCAGTGTGGCTCAAATGATGGAATTTTTCTTTGATAGGGTAGAAAACATTCTGGGAAAGGAGAAAATGCTGGTTACCAGCATTTTCTCCTTTTCCAACAATGTTTTTTAAAATAGCTTCTTTCTCTGGGTCGTTAAAAGTTTGGATTGTGTGATAAAGGGTTAAACACAAACCATACAACTTGTGTCATCATGGCATAGAAGTCATTTAACTGTATACCACACAATCTCCACTTTTAATGACCCTGAGGGAGAACGCTTTTGAAAACATTGAGAGAAAAAAGGAGAAAATGCTGGTAACTAGCATTCTCACCTTTTCCAGCCATGTATTCTACTTCATGAAAGAGAAATTTCAGGTTTTAAGTTGCATTTAATCTGTCATCTGCAAATCTTTTCAATTTGGACAAGTCTAAAATTTTGTCATTCGGTAAATAGTTAAATAGCAAAATATTTGGTCAAAAAGAAATGAACAGTGAGCATTTTCCAACAAATCCTGTCTTGAACTTTTTCTGGTATTTTAGAAAGAGTCCTTTACACTATTGCATTATAGTTATTTGTGATGTGATTGTTGGTTGTTACTAGATTCTATATCTGCAGTTTTGTATGTTACTTTTCTGTATAGCTGTTTGATGTTTTATGGGATACCCATTGCCAAAATTGCTTCAATAGAGCATTACATTGTATTTGGGTCTTTTAAGCTCGGCTGTTTTTGAAAAAAATGTAGAGGTATTGTCATAGCCCTGGCGTTGTCTGTGTCGTCGTCGTGAAAAAATTTTGACATTTTGTAATACCTCTGTTCTTACTGAAGATATTACTTTAAACTCCCTCAAGTTGTTAACTATGAAAAGGGGAACCATTACATCAAGAGCAGGTAACTATCAAAGTATTTTTGATACATTTATTCCCCTTTTTAGACTTGGAATTTTCACTGAAAATCGAGCACATGCAGCCGAGCTAGGGCACCAACATGCAGGCCTTTTTTTTTTTTTTTTTTTTTGGACTGAAATGGTCCCATGTCATTTCTCTAGTGCAGAAAATGAAGATCAAAATCAGACTGCACAGAACACAGTCTGATCTCAGATCTAAAATTACCACTGCTTTGCCAGATATTCTGACAAAAAACAACTTTAAAGTTCCAATATATACACCGGAGTACTACAATTATTCTTTTATTCAGCACTACAAAGGTTAAGAACTAACAGGAATTTGCATGGCTGATTGTAAGGTTCTCTACAAAAATGTCTGTGTTTTGACTAGAAGAAAAATTTCTGATGGATTGGCTGATATATATAGTGAAATACTGTCTTGCATGTGTAATAGAAATATACATATGTGTTGTTTTTCATAGAAAATTGTTTCAATGTACTGTTTAATCCTTTCCTGTATAGAAAGTTTGTAGATGTATTAACCCCTAGAGGGCTAAATATTTTCAGGCTAGACACTAGTGCTGCAATTTCAAGGCTGTTCTGGTCAGATCATCTCATGAAATACCAGACAATTTAGAGCAAGATCAGACTATTGTGAAACTGCTTTGATCTGTCACTACTTAGTTTCTGTGACCATGTTGGGATTTCCGATATTTGCCTCGTTCTGAACTAAGTTCACATGAGAAATATTTGTGAAATAAACTGTTCATGTAGCCATGTCCATGTTGGAGAGGTAAAATACGTCCTACAAAATCTTAAATTTATCTGAGGTCTATAAATAGTTCATGTAAAAAGATGGCATATTCACGAAGTGACAAGTTAAAGTAGTTGCACAATACCAGTTCTGGTGTTGATCTACTCTGTCTGCACGAAGCAACTTACTTATACTGAGCACCCTAGGGGTTACGTTTGTATAATGTAATCTTGGGCTATTAGTCTGTATTTGAGCCATGCTCTGGCCAAAGCGGGTTTAACCCAGTACCACACAATGTAATTGTAGGCTTGTCCAAATTAAAAAGCAGTTGCAGACAGCAAAATAAATATGACTGAAAGATTAAAATTAATTATGGGAAGGGTAGAAAACATTGTGGGAAAATGGAGAAAATCCTGGTTACCAGCATTTTCTCCTTTTCCCGCAATGTTTTCAAAAGGCCCTTTTCCCAGGGTTGTTAAAAGACGGGATTGTGTGGTAAAGGGTTAATGCATCACAGTGATGCATTATACCAAGCAAGTGGGTACATAATCATGGATCCATAGGATCTATTTAGTCTAACTGTGGACTGGATTTCATGGTAAAATGGTCTTTTGTCATGCAGAAAATTTACAAATAGTAACCTTAAGTTTTGGCCTATATCAGCGTGCATGGATTGTGCAGCAGAAATGGGTGGATATTTTTTACAAATGCATTAAGCCCCTTTTTCACAGAGCATGGCACATTTATGATAGCTATGCCTTTTGCAGTACTGACAGCCATAGTGGTTTACATTAGTATAGCTCATTTCCAAACCACAAAATTGTGGACTTGTCCAGATTGAAAGCATTATGCAGATGACAAAATGAGGCTCAAAAATTGAAATTTGTGTTCAGAAAGTGGAAACATTGTGAGACAAGGTGAAAATGCTGTTTCTCCTTTTTCCACCATGTTTTCAAAAGTCTTCTTGTTAAAACTCAGAATTGTTTTGTGAAGGGATTAATTTTGAAAAAATGTGATGTTCAGGAAAGACTATAGAGTTAATGTAAAAAATTTAGGGATGTATAATAAATACCCCTGGGCATCCATCTGTCTGTTCATTCCTCTGCAAATTCATGTCCACTCCATATTTTTTGTATCCCTTGTCTGATTTTTTGCAAATATTTAACTCATGGGTCACCTTGATGTGAAAGCGTACAGACCAGAGGTTTCAGGCTCCAAGGTCAAGGTCACAGCAGAGGATCAAAGGTCACATGCTGTTCAGTCATGTCTGCTTGATATTTCTTGAAACCAAGGTTTGATTTTGAAATATTTCACACATGTTCACCTGAATTGGACAATGTGCAGAGCAGAAGTTGTAGACACTAGGGTACAAGGTCAAGGTCACAGTAAGGGGACAACAGGTCAATGGTCGTGTTAGCTTTCTTTGGGTATATTTTGCCAAGCTGTGTTGTGCTGTTGTTATTAGAGGTAATACATCATATGGAGCTGCAGCTAGATGGTAACTCACTATTTTCATCTACCCTCATTTTATCTTTTCTTGTTTTTGGTTTAAATTCTTGTATTTCTTCCCATTCAGTCCCAAAAGTATTTGACATCCTGACTGATATGTAACGAACAATTAAAAAGAATGGAAGATGGGAAAATAAATCAAAATTGTTTAAAAAATTCTTACTCTAAATTTTATCCCAAACGTTTTACAGGCAAGTTCCAATGTGGCTAGAATAACTGAAGTCCCGTTAGTGTTTTGTTTACCCAACAGTGTTGTTCAGCACAGAGTTCTTAGACCGTTTCGCTTCCAGACTGGAGGCACTATACATGTAAGTTTTTTAGGAACCATTTTTAGCTTACCTGAGCACAAAGTGCTCAAGGTGAGCTTTTGTGATCGTGCTTCGTCCGTCGTGTGTCGTAAACTTTTACCTTGTGCACGCTCTAGAGGCCACATTTTCAGTTCCATACTTGTGAAACTTGGTCAGAATGTTTGTCTTGATGATATCTCGGATGAGTTCGAAAATGGGTCATGTCATGTCAAAAACTAGATCACTAGGTCAAATCTTAGAAAAGCCTTGTGTACGCTCTAGAGGCCACATTTTGAGTCCAATACTCTTGAAAATTGCTCAGAATGTTTGTCTTGATGACATTTCAAACCAGTTAAAAAATGGGTCATGTTGGGTCAAAAACAAGGTCACTAGATCAAATCTTAGAAAAACCTTGTGTATGCTCTAGAGGCCACATTTTTAGCCCGACACTCATGAAACTTGGTCAGTATCTTTGTCTTGATGATATCTCGGACGAGTTTGAAAATGGGTCAGGTTGGGTCAAAAACTAGGTCACTAGGTCAAATCTTAGATAAACTTTGTGTACACTCCAGAGGCCACATTTTCAGTCCACTGCTCTTGAAAGTTGGTCAGAATGTTAATCTTGATGATATCTCAGACGAGTTCGAAAATGGGGTAGGTCAGGTCAAAAACTAGGTCACTAGGTCAAACCTTAGAAACACCTTGTGTACGCTCTAGAGGCCATATTTTCAGTCCAATACTCTTGAAAGTTAGTCAGAATGTTTGTCTTGATGATATGTCAGACGAGTATGAAAAATGGGCCATGTTAGGTCAAAAACTAGGTCACCAGGTCAAATCTTAGAAAAACCTTGTGTACGCTCTAGAGGCCACATTTTCGATCCAATACTCCTGAAAGTTGGTCAGAATGTTTGTCTTGATGATATCTCAAACTAGTTTGAAAATGGGCCATGTCAGGTCAAAAACTAGGTCACTAGGTCATATCTTAGAAAAACCTTGTGTACGCTTCAGAAGCCACATTTTCTGTCCAATACTCTTAAAAGTTGGTCAGAATGTTTGTCTTGATGATATCTCAGACGAGTTTGAAAATAGGGTTGACTATTGAGGCCAAAATCTACTATTGCGATAGTATTGACATTGGAAAAAATACTATTGCAATAGTATTGATATTGCCTGTTACTATTGCAATACTATTGCAATACTATTGGATGAATTGCAAGAGATGAATTTCACCAAATTACATCTTGAAACCATGTTTTAGACTAATACTTTCTCCGAGTAGTTTAAATTCTACTTGAGTATAGTTTTGAATAGCAAATAAAGGGGAAAATAGAGTTAAATGCAAGATGCTCAATAAATTTCAATGACAATTTTTTCTAAATGCAGATGGCTCACAAACAATTTAACATACCTAATTACTCTGAACTTTTGAAGAAGTCAACTTTTAAGTCTGATTGATATACAACAGCATGCAAAGCACAAAATGCTGACAAATGCTGGTGGTTCATAAACACACCAAATAAAAAGTAATTATAAAGCAACTTTAAACTTTTAAAGAAATCACCTTTTAAATGTGAGCCCTTAAGGTTTTTTTTGAGTTGATAGAATTTATCTAATTTTACCCATAATTGGCCAATATATTCAGACAGAAAAAATAATTATTTTTGTTTAGTCTCCAAATCTTTAGGAAATTATCATTCTGAAAAAAAAAAAAGGGTGGCCGAAATAATAGGTTTTACCTTGTTGTATGTGTATCCAAAAAGTGTGTTATTTTAAGATGTTTGTATAAATTTACTGCTTATAGTCATTAAAAAGCTGAAAAGACGATCTGAAGTGACTCTGATCGGACAATGTCAAAGAGATATTTTGTTGTGTCATGGGTTTCCGTGTTTTTTTACTCCGATCAGTTTTTTATGTCTGTTAATTTCTGGCTAGTTATTTCCACATGATTTGACAAAAAGATTGTCAATGAGGGTTACAAGTAACTTCAAAACCTGTCATTTTTCACAAGAAAAGCGTATAATGGCCTTTTTTGTCCATGCATTTTCTTATGCGAAGTCTCGGGTGTAACCAGAATTTGTTACGTGAATTTCAGTTCTATAACGTGATTTACGCAATAATTTGCGCGAGTGGGAACACTGTTAAACAATATCTTACCTTCTTTTAGCCCGAGAAAGGAGTAGCTTTCTAATACGAGTTAAGTCATAGTACAGAAGTGGATGGTATAGATCCAAGATCAGACAGCGTTTAGTCTATCTACACCATCCGCCAACGCTTTGAAAATCGCCATCTTACCATCAGCAGAGTAAATTAGAACGACCATAATGTAGATCTATATTACAAGCCATCTGTATACAAGATGCCTGTCGGCCTGTCGTGGGTACACAAATGTTTCCAGTAAAATTTGGATAAGGGGTATGATGTAACACGCAAATCATTCGAAGCGACTGAGTTGTAACGCACCTGTTTAATTTACACACTTAAACTGGTCTGCTGGAAGAAACTTATATCTGGCTGCAGGTCGACCTCCAATCAATTCAAAGTGACCATGCAATAAGCCTATTTCATGCACGATTTACATGTACACCAGCTGATAAAGCCTTTTTGCATTTAGTAATATAGCTGTTTCAAGGACACGCCCGTCGTGTCACGTTTTGTGTAGTCAGCATAAAAAAGTGCGGCTGTTTTCTAAAAATTAATCTAATTCCTTGCAGCCGAAACAAAAGGAATGAATTCAAAATGGATTACTGATAAATAAAGAAAAGAAAGAACGAGGTTTAGTATTCATTTTTCATAGTAGATTTAGATTTATTTATTGCTTATGGAGGGACAACACGCATGGTTATGGTTTTGGCGGCCTGTGTAGATTAAGATTAGACTGTAGGCAGACTGTTTGGTCTGATCTTTGATCTAAATCCACACTTTTCACTTTGGTGAGAAGTTTTTAACAAAAACACCCTTAGTGTTGCAATTATTTTGGTCTAATTTCAGGACTTAAAATTACCGCTGAGTTAATCAGCTCTCGAAGGATTCGTTTTCGTAACGATGAACATTGCTATGCAGAAATGAATATTATGCAGCCGATCATTATTGAAAACATATTCCAAAAAATTACCCGTCAAATATTTTGGGAAATTAACTTTACGGAATGTCCGAATATTTAGGAAAACTTGCTTTTGGAAGTGTTCAGAGAAAGAATTAAAAAATAAATTATTTTTGTAAATAATTAAACGTGTCCGAACTTTTAGGGCGTCCGAATACATTAGCGAATTGCAGTATTTTCTCGCTCTTTCTTGTCAGTGAAACTATCGAAACCATCGATATTTGAGGTAACTATCAGCGATAGTAATCGATTTTCAACATAACAATCGATGCAGTAGCATCGACACGCTCACCATCGCGATCCATCGATAGTCCGATGTATCGTTACACCCCTATTTGAAAATGGGCCATGTCAGGTCAAAAAACTAGGTCACTAGGTCAAATCATGGAAAAACATTGTGTACACTCCAGAGGCCACATTTTCAGTCCAATGCTCTTGAAAGATGGTCAGAGTGTTTGTCATGATGATAGCTTGGACAAGTTTGAAAATGGGTCATGTCAGGTCAAAAACTAGGCCACTGGGTGAAATCTTAGAAAAACCTTGTGTACGCTATAGAGGCCACATTTTCAGTCCAATAATCTTGAATTTTGCTTAGAATGTTTGTCTTGATAATATCTTAGGCTAGTATGAAAACGGGTCATGTTGGATAAAAAACTAGGTCACTAGGTCAAATCTCGGGAAAACCTTTTGTACACCCTACAGGCCACATTTTCAGTCCAATATTCTTTAAACTTGGTCAGAATGTTTGTCTTGATGATATCTTGCATGAGTTTGAAAATGAGTCACGTGGAATCAAAAACTAGGTCACCAGGTTTAATCCTTGAAAAACCTTATGTATGCTCTAGAGGCCACATTTTCAGTCCAATAATCTTGAAATTTGCTTAGAATGTTTGTCTTGATAATATCTTAGACTAGTATGAATATGGGTCATGTTGGATAAAGAACTAGGTCACTAGGTCAAATCTCGGAAAAACCTTTTGTACACCCTACAGGCCACATTTTCTCTCAAATACTTATGGAAGTTTGTTAGAATGTTTGTCTGGATAATTTCTACATGTCAAGTAGGCCGCTGAGACAAATTCTAGAAAAAGCTTATGTGCACTCTAGAGGCCATATTTGTAAGTCCAATACTAATGAGTGTTTGTCAGAATGTTTGTCTTAATATCCCTGAAGAGATTAGAAATGGGTCATGTTTGATCTAAAGGCTTAGGTGAGCGACTGCAGGGCCATCATGGTCCTCTTGTTTCTGTATTACCAGTATATTAGTTCTTTACTGACCACATGACTAAATTAATGTAAACATATTTTATGAATAAATTTTAGACTTGTCCAAACTAAAAGCATTAGCAGACAACAGATTGTGTCTCAAGTGATGGATTTGCCTCTTTGTGGGTAGAAAACATTGTTGGAAAAGGAGAACATGCTGGTTACCAGCATTTTCCCCTTTTCAAACAATGTTTTCATAAGCTGCCTTTCTCTGGGCTGTTAAAACTCAGGATTTTGTGTTATAGGATTAAGAAAAACCATTGTGCAAAACAGATAACTGCCATGAAATTTGGCTTGAAACATGAATATAGCCGACAAGAGTGATCTCAATAACTGCTTTCTACAGGACAATAGAGTGTTATGCAGGTGGAAATGTTTTTAATATGCTTTAATATGATGTTTAATGTTGTTAGCTACACATGAAATTATCAGGTGAGGGAGGACCCTTGATGTTGTTAGCTACTCATGAAATTATTAGATACAGGAGGAACCTTAATTTTGACCTTTAACCTTGATTTTGTTAGCTACTTATGAAATTATTAAATAGAGGAGGAATCTTGTTTGGTAAGGAACATTTTTCTACAGTTCAAAAAAATGAAAAGTTATCAGTCACTCATAATTAATCTTTGTTCCTAACAAAAGGTGATTTCAGGATTACATGATTGAAATTTTTGAAATGAATTATGGTATAACTTTAAATTTCTATGAACATTCCTTTTACATGGTTATGTAAGTCTTACGCTATACTTCTGTTCTACTTAATGTTTAGGCTGCCAAGCTGGCTGTGGAAAGAGGCTGGGCTATCAACATTGGAGGCGGGTTTCATCATTGCTCCGCCCAAAAAGGCGGGGGATTCTGTGCATACGCAGACATTAGTTTGGCCATCAAGTTTTTGTTTCTTCTAAACCCTGCCATTACCAAAGCTATGATTGTTGATCTAGATGCTCACCAGGTAATCAAGCCCTTATCAAGGAATGCCTTGATTCAACGACCCTAGGAAGAAATGTTTTAGAAAAATTAGTGGGAAAAAGAAAACAGCTCCTCCTCCCTCAATATTTTTTACCCTTTAAACACTTAACCAAACCACAAAATTATGGACTGGACCAAATTGAAAGTATTTGCAGACGACAAATTAAATGTTGCTCAGAGCTTCTGATTGACGGTGCGCCCGTGCCTATCCCGCATGGTTTCAAAAGATGACGCACGTATTTAGTAAGGTGTGCGCCATAGAGGCGCGGGCATTTACAAACAACTTTCAGACATGCTTATTTGGGGTTATCAACACATTAGATGTATTATCAAACATCTACCTGTGCTGGTCGTTTGTTTTTGTTTACACACTGTTACAACATTAACCCCTCCGATATGAAAAGTTCATATCCAATCGTGTTCTCGATAGACAGATGTGATTGGTACTCTTTTTTCTTTAAATAAAGCCGATAGACCCGATAACCAGTCTAGTTTCAGTTTACAATATCCAGTTGTCAGAATGTCGGACTTGAGACCGATGAACATCCAATGTTTCTTCAAAAGCTCTGATCCTGTTAAACGGGAGTCAGTTGAAGATAGTACCGGTAAAAAATGAAAAATATTTTGAAATAATGATCGTTTGCTAATAATAACATTGAGGGAAAACTTTTTCAAATATAATTCAAACCTATATTTTGTAGGATTAGCAGACAACACTTACTGTGACTGTTGTCTCATCACGGCATATTACTCGCGCTTTCAACAGCCCTGTTTGGCAAACAATGCCATATAGGTCTACAATTTCCTCTAAAATTTAAATGGCCGAAATATTCTTGAAGGGTAAATTTGTATTATGACCTACACTGCAAGAAACTTTGTAAGAGAAGAAATTTCTTAATTTGGGCAATTTCTCCGTTTCCAACATGTTTTCAAAAAAAAAAAAAAATCTATATCTGTAGAAACCGAAATTTGTTTTGGAAATGTTATAATTTAAGTTTGACCCATGGTTTTGAAAAATGACCCCTCAAATTCCAGTTAGATGGGTCATGTGGCCCACAGGCAGTGAAAACAATCTGAAGCTCTGGTTGCTAAAGTGACGATTTCTGTCTTTGATAGGATAGAAAACTCTGTGAAAAAAGGAGAAAATGCTGGCAACCAGCATTTTCTCCTTTTCCACAGAGTTTTCAAAGGCTTCATCGTCAAGGTCATTAAAACTCTGGAAGCAGTGGTAAAGGGTAAAAGACAAGTGTCATCATTTGAGCCAGATTTTATTTATTATCTGCAAATGCATTCAGTCTGGCTGAGCCAGGTTACTCCTAACAAAAAGGGCTCGAAACCAGGGGTTGTCTCTGGTTGGAACTCTCAGCCTGGCCAAGTTGTTTCTGAGGATTGATGAAAGCCATTGTGACAGGGTTCATTTCTCTTTTACAGCGGACCATTGTTTTGACAATTGTTGTGTGGGAAAACAACAGGTGGCTTAGGAAGAATATTGTGTGAATATTATTCAAAGTACTAGCAAGAGAAATTTCAGGAAAGCATTGATAGGTGAACTGGCCACAGCAGTGTAATTGATTGATTGACTGATTGATTGATTGAAAGGTGTTTAACGCTGTTTTCAACATTATTACAGTTATATCGTGGTGGCCAGTGCACCTATCCATGCTTTCCTGGAGTCTCTTTTACCAGTTCTCCGCAAAATTATCTTTCTAAGCTACTGGCTGCTTTTCCACATAACCATCGCAGGGCTTCCCTGCAAGTTTTAATTTTTGCGCCATCAAATTCGCCAGCTCAAAAAAAATGGGGCCAGTAGGAGCCAACTGAGGTAGCCACATAGTACATTAGACGCTTCAGTTTATTGACCCATGTTAAAGTTACTAAATCCATTGCTCACTATAATACTGTACATGCTTACTTATGTTCCTTTACCCCCATGGGTTTTCAAGGTTGTGAGCTGCAGGGACACAGAAGTTGTATTTGAACAGTAATACAGCGCTGTAATTCTAAAGCTGCAACCCTGTTAGAATATCTTGAGTTTTAATGAAATTAAAGAAGAAATTTGGGATTGAGTGGTAAAGGTAAATAATTTCTTTTTATCTTAAAAAATACTAATTTTATTAAAGAGTCCTTTTATTCTGGTCTTTTTTCTCTGTATGAGTGTCCTATACTTTCTCTGACACTTGTTCCAGTGCTACCACTGTAAGACGAAGTGGCCTACAAAGTGTCCCCCCCCCCCCCCTCCACCCCCGTTCTCTTCAACATTTTCATGTCATAAAATCAGCCGAGTTTTTTCCTCATTATTAGACATACATTTTAGCACCCACTTATTGTTTTATACATATATTTGAGTAAATTTACTGTTTGAAGTCATTATCAAAGCTAGAAAGACGGTCTTAAGTGCTTCTGATCGGACAATGTCAACTGACATTTTGATGTGTCATGGGTTTTCACGTTTTTTGCGACGATCCATTTTTCATGTCAGTTAATTTTCGGAAAACTATTTACACATGATTTGATATAAAATTTTCATTAAGGGTGGCAGCTAACTTCAAAATCTGTCATTTTACCTTAGATAGGCGGATCAATACCATTAACACGTTTTTCATTTATGACATCGCTAAGTACACACAATAAAATGCTAACCAGTGAGAGGATGCTTACCAGGTAAGGCAGAATCAAGGCATGGCTTTAGAAATTATGGGCGGTAACTAAATCTTGTACCTGGTTTCTGATTGGTTCGAAATTTCTGTGTGCACAACGGGGCATGGCGAAATCGACATTTGATTGATTAGCATTGTGATGTGTATGCAAGTCTGGTGTGTAATTAGACAAAACTGTTAATGATTAGGTGTGTTAAACAGTAACGTGGGCATCCTTCACACTTGATACATATTGTTTTAATCAGAGTTAAGGATCTTTTAAGAATTATTTATAGGCATTTACTTGTCGACAGTACATTCACCAGTGCTTCATTTTTGGTGCCATTTTTTCTTAATTTTCGCATTTTGCGCCACTGTTGATCGACAGCGGGAGCCCTGCATCGTTGAAACAATGGTCAGTGGTGGGAGAGGAATGAATCCTGTCGCAATGACTATCATCAGTCCTTTGAAAGAAATAGGCCGAGCCAGGGATCCAACCCACGACCCCCTGTTCTTAAGTTCTGCACCCTACTGACTGAGCTATCAAGGCTCGGCCAATGTAATTGAAATAATGTTAAAAATGGCATTAACTATCATACAAACAATTACAATTTTCAATTTAGACAAGTCAAGAATATAGTCATTTGATACCATGATTAACCTTATGCCAAGAAAACCTGTGTATTGACTACACTCAGGATGAAGCCTGTTGAAAACATTGTGGAAAAAGGAGAAAATGCTTGTTACCAGCATTTTCTCCTTTTTCCACAATGTTTTCTTCCCTTTCAAAGACAAATCACAAAATGTGAGCCATTATATGATTTTTTATATGCAAATACTTTCAATTTAGAATTGTCTAAATTTTCATTGTTTGGTAAAGAGTTAACTTATTTTATTAATAACTTACAATAACTTCAATGCAATAACAGATTGCCATATACTTCTCTGTTAGCTGCCAGTTGTTCAAGTGACAGTAAAAGTGCGCACCTGCCAACCCTTTTTCATAATGATCTCAATGATTGAAATACAGTATTGTCTGCGAATGTTGTAGCTAAATGCCTCTACCTGTAATTAGTTTCAACACGTAACTAGCTTTTTTGTTTTCTTACATGTTAAAACACTAAAACGAAAGAAATACATGTCTTCCCTTGATACAATTTTTTTGTAGCGGTAAACATCATGCTTATGATGTAATCATTATTATCTGTGACCGCATTAATGCAGCTGCATATACATTTGTAAGCAAGCTTTACACAGTTCTTCATTTTATCTGGGTGAAAAAGATGTTGATATGGTATGGGCATTATTTTGATGAAAATATTCAATTGAGTAAGATATATACTAAAGATAATAAACTGGACAAATATAATGAATTGTTTATGTCTTGGATTGGAAAAATTTATCAGGCTTTGCTCTAAAATTTCATTTGTTTCACCTTTGGCTTACCATACAAAACTTCTGCACTTTGCCCTTTACCACACAATTTGGAGTTAAATGACCCTGAGAGGAGAAAGCTTTTGAATACATCATGGGAAAAGGAGGAAATGCTTGCAACCAGCATTTTGCTCCTCTTCTCACAATGTTTTCTATCCTTTCACATACAAAACCCAAAATGTTAGCTAAATTATATTTTCATTTGCTGATGCTGTCAAGAAGATGAGTCTAATTTTATCATCTGGTAAAGAGTAAAAACCCTGATAATTTCACTGCTGTAACTTCACAGCTCATATCCTAGTGCAGTGCAATACATGCAGTGTATTTTGGCAGCTTTGAAGCTGGTTTCAAATATATTGACATCTCACAAATGTTGTCATGAGTGTGATGTTACAATATAAAATATTAAAATAATCATTATTGTCTTCTTTTACATGTAAGAAAAAGGAACATTGTTTAGTTTTATGTAAGATCAAGCTATAATTTCATTCCTGAACACCAAAATGTAATATTTCCAAACATAGCTACACCACCCATGAAAATATCATTTTTGCTGTTCACTTAGCAAAATTACATTTTTTATTTTTTTCTGAATCAAACAAGTATCTGCTGTCTTATAAACATTTTACATTACACAAAATAATGTAAATATTGTAGGTTCCGATAAAGAAGAAGGGGCTTATTATATCAAGTTTACAGCTAGTGTTACGGGAGACCACTCCTTCATGCATGGCTTCATCCCGATTTAAATACAATACCTAACAACTGCGTTACGGAGAATTCTCTTCAGCTCAGTGGTTATGGTATTGGTCCTTCGTCCGGGCGTTCTAGGTTTGAATCCTGCCCGGTCACTGTATTTCTGCCATGCATTTGTTCATTTGTTTCTTTGTTACGGACTTGGTTCGTAAGACTAGTTTGATTTACATGTTTTACAGGGAAATGGTCATGAGAGAGATTTTATGAATAATGAGAACGTATATATTATGGATGTCTACAACAGAAACATTTACCCTCATGATGGGTATGCAAAACGTAAGTTTAGATTTAGTTGTAAAGCTCTCTTGCAGTTTTTCATTGAACTCTACAAGATTACAAAATTTCAGCCTGGTCCATAATTTAACCCTTTACCACACAATCCCGAGTTTTAACGACCTTAAAGGAGAAGGCTTTTGAAAACAATGTGGGAAAAGGAGAAAATGCTGGTTACCAGTTTAGATTTAGTTGTAAAGCTCTCTTGCAGTTTTTCATTGAACTCTACAAGATTACAAAATTTCAGACTGGTCCATAATTCAACCCTTTACCACACAATCCCGAGTTTTAACGACCTTAAAGGAGAAGGCTTTTGAAAACAATGTGGGAAAAGGAGAAAATGCTGGTTACCAGTTTAGTTGTAAAGCTCTCTTGCAGTTTTTCATTGAACTCTACAAGATTTCAGACTGGTCCATAATTTAACCCTTTACCACACAATCCCGAGTTTTAACGACCTTAAAGTAGAAGGCTTTTGAAAACAATGTAGGAAATGGAGAAAATGCTGGTAACCAGCATTTTCTCCTTTTCCCACAATGTTTTCTACCTTGTCAAAGAACTTTGGTTCATTTTTATTACTTTCGATTTTTGCGTCTGCTGAATGCTTTAAATTTCGACGAGTCTTGAATTTGTTGTTTGGTAAAGGTGTAAAGCATTTACAGATACCAAATTGAATCTGGCTCAAATGATAAAATTTGGCTTTAAAAGGATAGGAAATATTGTGAAAAAAGGAGAAAATGCTGGCAACCAGAACTTCTCCTTTTCACACAATCTTTTCAGAAGCCTCTTCTCTCAGAACTGTTAAAAGAGGGATCATGTGGTAAAGGGTTGAGACTTACAATAGGCCTAAAATGATCACAATTCACATGAAAGAAAAATATATGTAAAGGAAAGTTCTGTATTAACTTTTTAGCTCACCTGAGCACGAAGTGCTCAAGGTGAGCTTTTGTGATCGTGCTTCGGGAGTCGTCAACTTTTACCTCGTGTACACTCTACAGGCCGCATCTTCAGTCCGATACTCCTGAAACTTGGTCAGAATGTTTGTCTTGATGATATCTCGGACGAGTTCGAAAATGGGTCATGTCGGGTCAAAAACTAGGTCACTAGGTAAAATCTTAGAAAAACCTTGTGTACACTCTAGAGGCCACATTTTCAGTCCGATAGTCATGAAACTTGGTCAGAATGTTTGTCTTGATGATATCTCGGACAGGTTCGAAAATGGGTCATGTAGGGTCAAAAACTAGGTCACTAGGTCAAATCTTTAAAAAACCATATGTATGTTCTAGAGGCCACATTTTCAGTCCAAAAGTCTTGAAAGTTGGTCAGAATGTTTGTCTTGATGACATTGTGGACGAGTTCCAAAATGGGTCATATCAGGTCAAAAACTAGGTCACTAGGTCAAATCTTAGAAAAACCTTGTGTACGCTCTAGAGGCCACATTTTCAGTCCGATAGTCATGAAACTTGGTCAGAATGTTTGTCTTGATAATATCTTGGACGAGTTCAAAAATGGGTCATGTTGGGTCAAAAACTAGGTCACTAGGTCAAATCTTTGAAAAACCTTGTGTACGCTCTAGAGGCTACATTTTCAGTCCAAAACTCTTGAAAGTTGGTCAGAATGTTTGTCTTGATGATATCTCAGACGAGTTTGAAAATGTGTCATGACGGGTCAAAAACTAGGTCACTAGGTCAAATCTTAGATAAACCTCATGTATGTTCTAGAGGCCACATTTTCAGTCCGATACTCATGAAACTTGGTCAGAATGTTTGTCTTGATGATATCTCGGACGAGTTCAAAAAATGGGTCATGTTGGATCAAAAACTAGGTCAAATCTTAGAAAAACCTTGTGTACGCTCTAGAGGCCACATTTTCAGTCTGATACTCACAAAACTTGGTCAGAATATTTGTCTGATGATATCTCGGACGAGTTCGAAAATGGGTCATGTTGGGTCAAAAACTAGGTCACTAGGTCAAATATTAGAAAAACCTTGTGTACGCTCTAGAGGCCACATTTTCAGTCCGATACTCATGAAACTTGGTGACAATGTTGGTCTTGATGACATCTCAGACGAGTTCGAAAATGGGTCATGTCGGGTCAAAAACTAGGTCACTAGGTCAAATCTTTAAAAAACCATATGTATGTTCTAGAGGCCACATTTTCAGTCCAAAAGTCTTGAAAGTTGGTCAGAATGTTTGTCTTGATGACATCGTGGACGAGTTCCAAAATGGGTCATATCAGGTCAAAATTAGGTCACTAGGTCAAATCTTAGAAAAACCTTGTGTACGCTCTAGAGGCTACATTTTCAGTTCACAACTCTTGAAAGTTGGTCAGAATGTTTGTCTTGATGACAATCTACAATGGGAAAATGGGCTATGTTTGGCTTGCTTAAAAGTAGGTCACTGAGAGAAATTCTAGAAAAAGGTTGTGTACAAGCTAGAGGCCAAGAGATTAAAAATGGGTCATGTTTGGTCAAAAGACTCAGGTGAGCGACTTCAGGGCCATCATGGCCCTCTTGTTTTATATCCCCGCAAAACGAATGTTTTCGGGGGTATACTGGAATCAGCCTGTCTGTCCGTGTGTCCGTCCGTGTGTCCATCTGTTTGTATGTCTCTTTACAAAATACTAGTAATTTTGTTTCGCGAACTCCTTCTACAGTTTTGCTGCTATTGTACTGAAAGTTTGTTGATACATTGATCATATACTGAAAGTGTGCAAGACACATTTTTTAATCATCTACTCCCAATGATTCAAGGGTAATCTCCCCTTGAACTTAGAAAATTTTTTGTTAAATTGCCTGTTTCTGTCAAAAGAGCTGGTGGGGGTATTAAGTCACATTCAGTGACAGCTCTAGTTTTATCAGTTTTGTTGTTGGAAAAGAAGTAATTCCATTTCACAGCCTGCTGATGACTAATATTTTACAGATTGCTTTCAAAAACATTTGGGGGAAAAGGACAGTTTGCTCATATTAAGCAAACTCTCCTTCTGCCACAATGTTTTCAGATCCTATGTATCTGGTGTTGAGGTCAAGAAGATTTTGTCTTTATCTGCAGGTGCAATAAAGCGTAAAGTTGAACTCGACCATTTTACAGATGACGACGATTACTTGCAGAAAGTGAAAGAGTATGTATTGTCATGTCATAGCTTGCAACACAGAATTTATAGAGCTCCATATACATTCATGTACTTAGTTGTGTCTTTAACTTATTTCTAAGTGACAAAGTATTAGACTTGTCCAAATGGAAAGCATTTACAGATGACAATTTGATTGTGGCTTAAATGGTGGAATTTGTCTTTGATAGGGTAGAAAACATTGTGGGAAAAGGAGAAAATGCTGGTTACCAGCATTTTCTCCTTTTCCTACAATGTTTTCTAAGCCTCCTTGTTCAGCAGGGGTGCAGAAATCCTATGTCCAACTTGGCCGACATAGGAAAATTTGGCATGAGACAAGTGACTTTTTTCAATCTAGTTGTCCGCGGACAAGTAGAAAACAGGAGAAAATTTTGAAACAAATATGTGTTGTAAACATTGCGCAGTGAAATACAAATGTTCACCCTGCTAACAAAATGACATTTCGAATGATAAACAGCAGCTTAAGATGATCCCTGAATTCTGGAAACCCAAAATATACATTTGGTGTACCTCCGCATTAACTGCATACGATATGGTCATTATAATATGCGGCTGTTTTCGCACATTGACTTTTTTTTGCTTTGGAAAATGTGTGAATACTTTCATTTTCAATATCACCATAATGAATTAAAATATTCTTATATTTATCATTTTAGCACCTATTCAAAGATCTGTTGCGATGATGTGGCACATACAAATATTTTAGCCTTTAACCTGATGGTACAGCTTTGGCGCGAATGGGCAGTGATTTAGGCATTAACTCCTCTGCCGGAAACCGTCTCAAACCGAAACAATTTGCAATTCAGCGATCATTTAATGATTAAAATTGGAGAAAATGGATCTTTTTTTTTTTTTTTAAATTAAATCTTCAAAGCAATATAATGTGAGAAGTCTGAGACCTCGGAAGCATCCAGCAGCTCTGAATGTAAATATAAAACGTATCGTGACAAGGAATATGACAAACAAGACATAGTTTTCTTAAAGAGGCATGGTTGAATGCAATTTAAAAGCTGTTTTGTTTTGGACAAGTAAGTCTCACTGTCAGACAAGTGGACTTTGTTAATTTACTTGTCTGTGGACAAGTAGAAATTTCTTGGATTTCCACACCCTTGTTCAGGATCATTAAAACTGGGGATTTTGCGGTAAAGTGTTAAAGAATCATGAAGAAAATAAGGCTAATGTTGAGTTTTTGCTCCATAGTTTACCAAACAATCCCATGTTTTAATGACCTGAGAAAGACAACCCTGATAAACATCATTGGAAACGGAGGAAATGCTTGTGTCCAACATTTTCTCCCTGTCCCACATTGTTTTCTACCACTTGATAGACAGTTTTCATTATTCATGACATATTTTATATGTTGTAGGCCAATGCTCTAAATCTGGGCAAGTCTAATATTTTGTTGTTTGGTATAGAGCTAGATTTGCCCATTTGTAGTATTTTAAATCAGTTGATGAAAAAAGTTCTTCATCTACATTGTGTTAATTGTATATCAAATAAAAAAAAATTTAGACTCCTCCAAATTTAAATCATTTGCAGATGACAATTTACATGTGCCTCAAGTGATCGGAACTTTTTGAAGCGGTTAGAGAACATTGCAGTAAAGGCAAAAAATGCTGGTTTCACAGCCAAATATCACCATTTCAGTAGCACATAATTTATCATGATGAACTTTTAATTTAAAAAGTCTAAAAGGTTGTCATGTGACAAAGAATTTACTTAATTGCTAAACAATTGTGTATTAGTTTATTTATTGAATTGAGTCGATGAGATTCTTTCTATTTTTAGCAACTTAAACGCAGCCCTTGAGGAGTTCACTCCAGATTTTCTAGTCTACAATGCAGGAACAGATGTTTTAGTTGGTGATCCTCTCGGAAGTTTGTCTATTACTGCAGAGGTTAGACATTGACTCTTAACTCTTTACCATATGATGAAATTGTAAAAGATTAATTATGACCCAAAAGACTTCTATCTCTAAAATGGTAATGGTAGAAAATGTTCCTGTTTTTTCAAAAGCCTTCTTCAGTAGGGTCATTAAAACACAGGATTTTTTGGTAAAGGGTTAAAATGCCTTTAACTATTCCATTTATCGCTTTTGGGGCTTATGTAGATTAAGATCAGACTGCACAAATGTACCGTCTGAATAGGAATCTACACTCTCAGTTATGTGGAGACATTCTGGCCAAAAGCAACCCTAAAACTAGCTTGGAGTCCAGTCTGTTCATTTTTTTCCTTTTCTATCATTTGAATGTTACTTTTCAAAAATGACGGCCTGGGGACATTAGAAAACTGATTGCAGTGACATCTACTTTATTCCATCCAACAGTGGGGTAAACTAGATGCAGTCTGTTTTCGAACATAAATTACTAAAAATAGACACCGAAATTCCAATAGCCTTAGTTTGATCACTTTCTGTTTGTGAGTCATCTTTGAAAGTACTGACAACAAAATTTCAAGCGGGTAATTCACAATGACTTTGGAGGATAGTTAAACAATAACAAGGGTTTTTGAAGGTCATGATGTATTTTTGATGGCATCAACCGGTTCAGGAAAATCACTCATATATGAAATCACCCCCGCTGAATTTGAATTTGTCTAAAAATGTGCGAATTCATTGTTTTCAACATTGTGACGTCACGCAATAAACAAGTCTATAATTAGATTATCTGCCCAATTCATAGTCAGTCATGGGGAGACCCTCAAATGTCCCCAGGCAGTAATAATAACGGAAGCGATAAACAGATATGTAGCTGCCAAAGATCAGTAGCAGACTGCAATTAAGAGTGTTATACGGGGTAATTAAGAAATTACTGCTTACCCAGGCTACCCTAAAACCGGAGTTATTTTCAGGTATTTTGTCTTGACTGAAAATTTTAATATTAATTCTTATTGGTTAACCTTGTCAGTGCCATAGGAGTTAGAGCTTTTTTAGATTGTGCATATCAAGATCCGACTTCACAAAAAATGCAGTCTTATCTTGAATTAACTTCGTCTGAGTTTTTGCACAGATCAAGATCCGACTTCACAGAAAATGCAGTCTGATCTTAAATTAACTTCATCTGAGTTTTTGTACAGATCAAGATCAGATTTCACAGAACTTACAATCTGATCTTGAATTAACTTCATCTGAGTTTTTCGTCAAGCCTTTTTTATAAAAATCTTCCTAATTTTCAATGGAATGTATTTTGGGCTAAAAAATAGGCCAATTTATTTATTTCGGGTTGAATGAAAAATAACAGTACCCAGGGATAGTATTCAGAAACAATTTTTATTAGGATTGGCAGAGACAAAGTGTCTTATCCAATCACATGGCAAGTCTTGGAATTGCATTAAGAATTATTAGAGAATACAGACCCAGATGTCCATAGTTCAATCCATGCTGAGGTGGGTTGCTGTGAAAATGTGATTTGGAAAAACATTTTTTCTCTGTCCTAGCACTGGTAGATCACCAGGTAGTTTGGTGACCTTGTATATCTGAAATACTGTTGGAAACGGCATTAGCTCCTTATAAGACAACATAATTTTTGACTCATTCAAAATGAAGGGAGCTGTGGACTTCAAATTAAATGCTTCTCTTGTGACAGGATTTTTGTCGGTAAGGTTAAATACAATGTGGGAAAAGGAGAAAATGCTGGTTGCAGCTGGTTTCCTACATTGTTTGCGGAAGACTTCTGCCTCAGGGTACTTAACACATGGGATTGATTGATTACCTTCTGAAACACATTTGTAGAAAACAGTTTGGGAAACATCTCTGCAAAATATAAGTTATCAACATGAATTAAGATTAAACGTAATATATAATCATATGTGGGAAAAATATAGTTACCATTATAAGCAATTTCCCCTTTGGCCAAAAATGTTTTCAGTAGTGATCTGCAGCAAGACAAACAAGAGCACTGCATGCTTTGCCAATGCTCAGCTGCAGTTGCTTTTTACAGTAAAAATTCCATGGGGCATTAGGGGCATGTGTTTGAATTTTGAAGGTTAACTGCCCTTCTTGTTTGGCTTTCCCTTTTGATAGTTAACAAAAAGTCTGAGAATGAAGTAAATATCTTCAGTTACGACAGAGATAACAGAAACTATCAAAATTTTTACACAACTACACAGATGATGACAGGGCTATCTATACCACAGAACCTTAAAACAGCCAAGTGAAATATGTCATCAGTAGTTAGTTTTGAGGTAGATACTATCAAATTTAATTTGGTTGTTGTGTTTTCTATTGAAGGGTATCATAGAGCGAGACAAATTAGTGTTTGAGATGGCCAGATCTAGAAAAATACCCATCCTGATGGTCACAAGTGGTGGATATCAAAAATCAACAGCACGGATCATTGCTGATTCTATTTTGAACTTGCGGAAGTTGAAACTTATTGAATGTGAGGAGGCAGAAAAGTTGTCAATTAAAGGTTCCCTATTTGTTGTGTGATAGTGCAAGGTGCTTTCTTTTGTTGTATCTTTCTTTTCTTTTTTTTTACCAGATGACAAAATTTTAGACTGGTCCAAATTAAAAGCAGGTGCAGAAAACAAAGACAGATCAAATTATGGGATTTGCCTTTGTAAAGGTAGTAAACATTGTTGGAAAAGGAGAAAATGCTGGTTACAAGCATTTTCTTCTTGTCCAATAATGTTTTCAAAAGCCTTCTCTCCTAGGGTCCTTGGGATTGTTTGGTTTTAAATTGAGAACTAAATTTCCTTTTGGAATCATGGGGTAATATTTACTATTAACTGTCTATAATTATCTCTAATTCATAATTTTGAGAAGCCAACTGATTGGCCAAGACTGAACATCTAAGCCAACCCAATTGCAAGTCTTGGAATTCAGAATTAGAACAGTGGATTTCTTGGTGAATGTGGCAAACAATTATGATTATGTCTAAAAAAGATAACTAATATACATGTATGTGAGTTGCACTCTGGGAAAAGGGGGTTTAATGCATCTTCACAATGTATTATACCAAGCAAGCCTTTTCAAAATATAGATCCATAATTATGGTCCTTTGACACGCAGAATATTTACTAACTGCAAAATGTTTTGATTCAGATCAGCCTGCAGGGGTTTTGCAAGGTGGCAGAGATCGATTCTCTTTGCAAATGCATTAAACCCTATTTCACAGAGTATGATACAATGTGCATGTATATGATTATCACAGATACTCGTATTTGCAGAGACGTTCAACTTTCAGTCTCACCTCTTAACTCTTTACCAAAAAAGCCCTGGTTTTCATGACTCTGGGAAGAAAAGCTTTTGAAAATCTTGTGGGAAAAGGAGAAAATGCTGGTAACCAGCATTTTCTCCTTTTTCCACAAGGTTTACTATCCTTTCAGAGACAAATTTCATGAAGTGAGACACTTTCGTTTTGTTGTCTGCAAATGCTTTCAGTATGGACCAGTCAAACATTTTGTCGTTTGGTGAAGAGTTAAACTCTTTACCACACAAGAAATTTGTTGATGCATGTAAATGGAAAGGATTTACGGAGGAGGACAAACAAGATGGGGGCTTATCTCTTAACCATACAGCAAAAATGTAGACTGGACCAAATTGTAAGCATTTGCGGACAACAAATTAAATGTTGCTGAAATGATTATTTCTGTCTTTTGGGTAGAAAACATTGTTGAAAAAAGGAGAAAATGCTGGTTACCAGCATTTTCTCCTTTTCCAACAATGTTTTTAAAAGGTTTCCTTCTCAGGGTTGTTAAAAGTCAGGATTGTGTGATAAAGCATTAAATGATAGGTTTTCACTTTGAATGAGTAGAAAACATTATGTGCAAAGGAAAAACGCTTGTTATCAGCATTTTCTCATTTTTCCTACAATGCTTTCAGTAGTAGTCTTCTTCCTAAAGGTTGTAAAACATGTGGTTGTTTGGTAAAGAGTTACTACTCTTTTCTTTTAGTGTTGACTTTCTTTGCCTGCCTTATTCCTTCGACTTTTACACAGACCCTGTACTTTGTATGATTTGAAGTTTACTGAAGCATTTTGGGGGAAAGACTTCAAGCTTTGTTTCACCTTTTAACTGATGTTTAACACTTTCACTACTGAATAAATAAATTGCATTTCCTCAAAGGCTAAAGATACATTTCCTCTGCAAGATCAAGAGACATTTCGGTCATAATCTAGAATATAGCAGTGGACAGTGTAGATCAGAGATCAGACTGCATGTTCTGTGCAGTCTGATCTTGATCTACACTGTCCACAAAAGGTTCTGGTGTCGTCTATGGTATGGAAAGAGTTAAAGTGTTTGCAGATGACAAATTGAATGTGGCTCAAGTGAAAAAGGAGAAATGTCAAGAGGCAGAAATGCTAGTTATCAGCTTTTTCTCCTTTTCTCCACAATGTTTTTAAAATCCTTTTAACCTCAGGTTTGTTAAAACGAGATTATATGGTAGAGTTAAACTGCAAAATAGACGAAATAAAAGATTCTAGTCTGCTCCATAAAAACCCAAACATTGCAACTTCAGTGTCCTCATGGTTAGAAAAATCTTGCCATAATCAGTATAGATGAAGATCAGATTGTACATTCTGTGTAGTCTGTTCTTGATCTACTCTGTCTTAACTTTTTACCACACAATCCCGAGTTTTAACGACCTTGAGGAAATAGCCTTGTGAAGACTTTGTGGGAAAAGAAGAAAATGCTGGTAACCAGCATTTTCTTCTTTTCCCACAAAATTTTCTACACTTTCACAGACAATTAGCCAAGTCCCAGTAGCCTAGTCGGTAGCATACAGGACTTGAGAAAGGGGTGGCTGGTCCAATCCTTGGCTCGGCCAATTTCTTTACAAGGATTGATGATAGTCATTGCAACAGGATTCATTCTTCTCTCACTGCTGCCCATTGCATTGACAATGGTTATGTGGGAAAGCAGCCAGTGGCTTGGAATACAAATTGTGCAGAGTATTGGTTAAATGAAACTCCAGGAAAGCATGGATATGTCGCCGCAATATAACTGAAATAATGTTGAAAGTAGCATGAAACACAATACAATCAATCAGTTATTCACAGACAGTTATCATCCTTTCAGCTGCGTTCAACTTGTCGTCTGCAAATGGTTTCAATTTTGACAAGTCTAGAATTTTATTGTTTGGTAAAAGGTTAGAAAGCACCTTGAGTCAAGCTGAGTAGACTATAAAGGGTTGAGAAAGACTCATCTTTGTAGCTATTTGTTATAAGTATCTAAAAAGTTTTACTTTTTGTTATAGCCTAAATTCTAGATTTGTTTTAATCCAGAGTTTTTTGGTCTCAGCAAAAAGCAAGCCAGTTTATTAGTGCATTGTATGACAGCCATTTCCTAGTTCTGAGTGAAGCGAGCAGTTAATGTGATATAAATGAATAATTTTGAAAGCATTCAACTTAGGAAATAGCATGCTGAGGTTGTGATTTTCATTTATAAAAACCTAGTGTTCCTGAGGGTCACTCAATATCTGGATCTTGCTCTATGCTGTCTGATACTGTGAGAATATTTCAGGGGTAAAAAAGGTTCTTGAAAATGGATTATATGATTTTTAACCACAAGATTGAAATGTCTTATTTATGTAGCAGTTTAGTTGTTGCCTGTTTAGACTGAGCTGGGCCCCGGTAGCTCAGTCGGTAGTGTGCGGGACTCGAGAACGGGGTGGTGGGTTCCATCCCTGGCTCGGCCAATTTCTTTCCGAGGATTGATGATAGTCATTGCAACAGGATTCATTCCTCTCTCACTGCTGACCATTGTTTCAACGATGGTTATGTGGGAAAGCAGCCAGTGGCTTGGAAAGAAAATTGCGTGGAGTACTGGTAAAAGAGACTCCAGGAAAGCATGGATAGGTGCATAGGCCGCCGCGATATAACTGAAAGAATGTTGAAAACGGCGTTGAACACCATACAATCAATCAATCAATCAGTCTGTTTAGACTGATGAATTGTCTTCCGAAAACTTAGTACAACAGACACAAAGAAGAAGTGTTTGAAAGAAAGATAAACATCTTTTAGAAAAATGGAAGCTAAGTGAAGTATGGCTGTAAAATAAGTATTTATGACAGAAAAGTCACATGAAATAGTTTTGTCCTATATTTCAGAAGAGAGTGACAGTATTCCAAGAAGTCAGAGTGAAGTCAGTTTTTTCACAAGATTCAAAAATGCTTGTACTGGTCGATCATTTCTTCAAGGCAACGGATCAGCACTGACAGGGGAGAAAAACATTTCCAAATCCATTTCTGATCTTCACAAAGATACAGATGAAGATTTCTTCTTCAAAGACATGCCATCCTCAAAATCCTGCTCTGATCTCACTTTTAAAGATGAATCAGACTTGGATGTAACTTCTCTGCTTGATGCTAGATTCGGGCATTTTGGTACAAACACTTTAAAAGAAAGTAAGAGTGGCAGTGGAGAGTTTCAGGTTACAGAGAAAAGTAGTGAACAGTTTCATGATAAAGAGAATACCAATTAACTATTCCTTACTGTTGGCAACACCAGAGGCTTTTGTGGACAGAGTAGATCAAGATCAGACTGCACAGAATGTGCAGTCTGATCTCTGATCTACACTGTCCACTACATTATTTTAGATTTAGACCAAACTATCTCTTCATCTTGCAGTGGGGCTATATTTGTAGCCAATGGAAAAAGTGTAAATCATTTACTTGGTAGTGAAAGAGTTAATAAAAAGGTTAATGTTGTGCATACAGGTGAAGATTTAAAAAAGAAGATGATTCCTAAACCAATATGAAATTTAAAATGATATTTCCAAAGTAACTGTATGATGGATAACTTAACTCTCTGTTCAAACTTTTTTGAGAGATTCCTTCCTTCTGTCATGAATCCTGTTTAGCTCTAAAGGCTAAGAGCTTGAAGACCTTACTGTCATGGCATGGTTTCGGGCCATTCACTCATAAACTCATGTGTTTGATAGGTTTCATCTGTGCTCTGTAGCTTTATTGGTCAAAAACAAGAGAGCATGGTTCCTGCTTATGTGTTTGTAAGCTCTGCATGTTCTACCATTTTCTTATTATACCCCTCACCTAAAAGTAGAGGGGGTTAACTTGTCTCACCATGTCTGTTTGTCTGTCCATCTATCTGTCCATCTGTCTGTCCGTCCGTCTGTAGACTTTTTGGTTTCCGTTCTCTAACTCAAAAGCCTTTTGACCTAGGACCCTGAAACTTTATACAAGTGTTGCTCATTACTGGAGGAGGTGCCCTATAGTGTCACTTGGGTCAAAGGCCAAGGGCACAGGTGGAATTTGTTTTGAAAATTATTTCCTTTCTCTGATACTGATGCTTCAGTGACAAGGTGGGGGGATATTTGTCCACTTTGCAACAGTTCTAGTTTACGTGATAAATTGTGTTCTTTTCATTTAATGTGCATTTTGATAGCTGGCAAAATCTTCATGGCCAATAGAGCACCTCAGATCCTCATTGGCCTTTTTTTTTTTATGTTTCTTTTTATACCCCAACAAACGAAGTTTATGGGGGGGGGGGTATACTGGAGTCGCCCTGTCCGTCCGTCCGTCCGTCTGTCTGTCCACTATGCGTCACGAAAAGCTTGTCCGGGGCATAACTTCCAAAGTATAAAAGCTAGTGACTTCAAACTTCATATACAGATAGGTTACATTTAGGAGAAGTGCAGTGTACAAGAACCATAACTCTGTCTTCAGTATATTTAGAGTTATTGCCCCTTGTAAATTTTAACTTTAGATTTTTGTCCAGGGCATAACTTCAAAAGTATAGAAGCTAGTAACTTCAAACTTCACTCATGGACAGATCACATTAAGGAGAAGTGCAGTGTACAAGAGCCATAACTCTTCCATTTATTTTTGGGGTTATTGCCCTTTGTGAATTTTAACTTTGGATTTTTTGTCCAGGGCGTAACTTCCAAAGTAAAAAAGCTAGTAACTTCAAACTTCACATACAAATAGGCCACATTAACGAGAAGTGCAGTGTACAAGAACCATAACTCCATTCCCTCTACTTTTAGAGTTATTGCCCTTTGTAAATTATAATTTTGGATTTTTGTCCGGGGCATAACTTCCAAAGTAAAATAGCTAGTAACTTCATATACAAATAGGCCACATTAACAAGAAGTACAGTGTACAAGAACCATAACTCTATTCCTACTATTTTTTAGAGTTATTGCCCTTTTTAAATTTTAACTTGAGATTCTTATCTGGGGCAAACCTTGCAAAGTACAAAGCTAGTAACTTCAAACTTCATATACAATTAGATCACCATAAAGCAACATGCACTGTGAAAGAACCATAACTTTATTCCCACTAGTTTTATAGTTATTTCCCTTTGTAAATTTCAACTTTGGATTTTTGTCTGGGGTATAACTTCCCAAGTATAAAAGCTAGTAACTTCAAACTTCACACACAGATAGATCACATTAAGGAGAAGTGCAGTGTACAAGAACTATAACTCTATTCCAACTATTTTTGGGGTTATTGCAATTTCTAAATTTTAACTTTGGATTTTTATCTGGGGCATAGCTTGCAAAGTGCAAAAGCTAGTGACTTCAAACTTCATTGACAATTAGATCACATTTAAGCAAAGTGTACTGTGCAAGAAGCATAACTCTATTCCCACTGTTTTCAGAGTTATTGCCCTTTGTAAATTTCAACTTTGGATTTTTGTCTGGGGCATAACTTTCGAAGTATGAAAGCTAGTGACTTTAAACTTCATATATTTTTTCACCCAGTTAAGGTACTTTGGTGAAATTTTTTCCTTAAAATGACACCTGTTCTGTGACAAGGCGCTGTGTGGGGGTATGTGGCATTTTGTGACAGTTCTAGTTTGTAACTTCTTGTATTTTGCAATCTCAGACACTGTATATTTTGTTAAAAGAATGAAGGATGGTAGTAGCCTTTGTTTTACAGGTTTTTCGTTAGATCTGAATTGTAAAATTTGTTGCATGGACACAATGTTTTAGAGTCGTATTTCATGCTTCTTTTACCAAATGATCTCATGTATTTATGACGTTTCTAAAATGTTGTGGGAAAGGGACAAATTGTGGTTACCATCAATTTCTCCTTTCTCCACAGCGTTTTCTGACCTTTCAAAAACAAATCCTATAATTTGAACCCTGTTTTATTGGTCATCTGCATATGCTTCCATTTTCAAGAATTCTAAAAATTTTGTTGTCTAATTCAGAGTTGAATGTACTGACCATTTATCATTGAACAGTCCTGTGTTGTAACAACCCTGTAGGAAAAGGCTTTTGATAACATCATGGAAAATGAAGAAAATGATAATATCCAATGTTATCTCTTTTTCCCACAATGTTTTCTACTCTTCTAAACCAAATCTCCATCAATTCAGCCACATATTGTTTGGGTTCTGCAATTACTTGCAATCAAGAAGAATCTGAATTACTGTTGTCCTGTAGGGGCTAAACTATGTAACAAATCATGGTCCACAACTATCCTTACAAAGGATATTGGGCATTACTTGTTTTATTCTGAAATGTAGGTGTTGGAAGACGTAACCGTTTACCACACAATCATATACCTTTACAAATTTGCGTAAATGAGAAAATGCTGGTAACCAGCATTGCATTATTTCTTGTCTGCAATTACTTTCAATTTGGACCAGCCAAAAATTTTCCATATAGTAAAGACATAAGGATAATGGTTGCAGCTGTCATTTGACACAAAGGAGAAACATATAAAGAGAAGGAAAATAGCCTTTTGGTTATGCCATTCTCTGCCCACTTGTTTTATAAGCCAGTAGAGTGATCTTGTGTTATCTTGTAGCCAACCCTCTTGTGTTATCAGAATTTGACTTTGATTTGAAGTAATTAAATGTGGTTCTGAATGATAGTAATGTATATCATGTTGGCATCCTATGTTAGGATATTTATTAATTTATAATTAAGTCTATACCACATGACGCTGAAAGAGAAGGCTTTTAAAAAAACATTGTGGGAAAAGGAGAAATGCTTATAACCAGCATTTTCTCCTTTTTCCACTATATTTTCTACCCTATTAAAGACAGAACTCGTCATTTGATCTATATTTTATTTGTCATCTGCAAATGCTTTCAATTTGGTAGAGTCCAAAATTTTGTCAGGTAGTAAAGCGTCAACATGTGGCTATTCTGAAGCTTTATGTTTATAAAATCATTAGATACATGTACAATTTGTGTACACTGATATGAAAAAATTGTTTTTCTATAGCATGTAATTTTACAGCCCATAGTAGCAATTTTCAGAAAATGTTAACTCTGTATCCCATGACTACATCCTAGACTCGTCCAAATTGTGAGCATTAGCAGGCAAATGAAATGGCTCAAAAGATGGAATTTGTCTTTGAAAAATTACAAAGCAATGTGGAAAAAGGAGAAAATGGTAGCTACCAGCAATGTCTTTTTTTCCCCCTAATGTTTCCAACATTAAAACATGGGATTGTTTGGTTAAGGATTAACAGGATATGTGTATGTATACATACCTTTAACTCTTTACCAAACGACAAAATTTTAGACTGGTCTAAATTGAAAACATTTGCAGACGACAAAATAAGTGTGGCTGAGAAATTGAAATTTGTTTTTTGAATGGTAGACAACGTTGTGGGAAAAGGAGAAAATGCTGGTTACCAGCATTTTCTCATTTTCCCACAATGTTTTCAAAAGCCTTCTTCAGGGTCGTTAAAAGTCGGGATTGTGTGGTAAAGGGCTAACTATATGTGGGATAAATGAAAATGTATTTTTGAACTGTGTCAGAAACATTCTTATGCTACTATAGATTTGTTAAAACCAGTTTTAACAACTTCTGAGGAAAATGCCTTTTGAAAACGCTGTGGGAAAACGAGAAAAATACTTGTAACCAGCATTTTCTCCTTTTCACACAAGGTTTCCTACCCATTCAAAGACAAATACCATTCCTTGAACCACATTTAAATTGTAGTCTGCAAATGCTTTCAAGTTGGAAAAATCTAAGATTTTGTCATCAGGCAAAAGAATTAAGGCTGTAATGCATTTATTGTTTGTTAGTGGTCATTTTGTTTTATTAATATGCATGTCATATTATACTTTCAAAACAGTGTGCATATGTATGTGTTGTATCGTAAATGTTTATATAGAGCCTTTATTGCTTTACTGTTATATGTATCGAGAATAAAAAGAATTTTTTGTTATAACTTTCAACTGATATATTTATGACATGAAGATTTATGACAAATATATGGTATAGTGACGATAATTATGCGGTCCCAAATTTTTAGCTTGTCTGAGCACACAAACTCAGTTCAACAGTTTTAACAACCATGACAGAATAGCCTTTCCACACAGTGTTTTCTTACCTTTTAAAGACAAATTCCGTTATTTTAGCCACATTTGTCTGCAACTATTTTCAATCTGCACAAAACTAAAGTATTGTAGTTTGATAAAGAGTTAAATAAAGAGGTGCAGATGGGCAAGGGTAGTGATATTTGCTCCAATGCACTGAAACATTACCAGTGTTTTTCAAGGTGAGTGATTTAACTCTTTACCAAACGACAAAATTTTAAATTGGTCCAAATTGAAAGCATTTGCAGGCGACAAATTAAATGTGGCTCAAAAACTAAAATTTGCCTCTGGAAGGATAGAAAACATTGTGGGTAACGGAGAAAATGCTGGTTACCAGAATTTTTTCCTTTTCCCCACAATGTTTCCAAAATGTTTCTCTGTCAAGGTCGTTAAAACTCGGGATTGTGTGGTAAAGGGTTAAGGGCCTTCACGGCCCTTTTGTATTTTAATCTTTTACCACACAATCCCAAGTTCTAATGACTTAGAACAAAAACTTTTGAAGACTTTTGGGAAAAGGAGAAAATGCTGGTAACCAGCATTTTATCCTTTTCCCACAATGTTTGTTACCCTTCTGAGGGCAAATCACATCATTTGAATAAAATTTGTGTTTTCATTTGCGAATACTTCCAATTTGGACAAGTCTAATATTTTACTGTTTGGTAAAGAGTTCATCTTGTTTTGCAAAATTTGATAGATGAAAGAAAATAGTGAATTGACTTAAATAATAGACCATGAAGTGAGCAATTCATACTTTTTGGTATATCTTAACCCTTTACCGAACAATCCAAACTTTTAACAACCTTGAGAAAGAAGGCTACTAGACTTTTGAAAACATTTTCAAACATTTTCAAAAAAGGAAAAAAATTCTAATAACCCTTTCCTACATTGTCTTTTACCACATCAAAGACAACTGCATTTTGCTTCGGAAAAGGTTATGCTTGAAGAAATTGTTGAGTTGGACCTAGACAGCTCATTGTTTTTGGGCTGAAAATTGCAAGCCTGGATTTGTTAACCTAGACTATACAGACCAAAATTTAGAACAGCTTTGTAACACAAAATCACTATTACTTCTCATATTTACAAAAATTTGTTTGAAAGTCCTGTTAATATCATTAAAGCTAAAGAACTATTTCATTTTTTTGCTCACCAGAGCACAAATTGCTTAAGATGAACTTTTTTGATAGTGCTGTGTATAGCCTGCGTAGTCTGTCATGCAGTCATCTGGAATTACCTTTTGTACACTCTAAATGCCACATTTTCACTTAGATACTCACAAAACTTGGTCAGGATACTTGTCTTAATAATATTATGGACAGATTCAAAGTCTGAAGAAAGGTTGGTGAAAACGAACGTGGGACAAATATTAGAAAAACCTTGTGTACACTCTAGAGGCCACATTTTCAGCCTGAAACTCATGAAAGCTGGTCAGAATGTTTGTCTGGATGATAACTCAGACAAGTTAAAAAGTGGGTCACATTGGATCAAAAAAGTAGGTCACTGGGACAAATCTTAGAAATACCTTGTGTGCACACTAGTGACTAGATTTTCAGTCTGATATTCATTAAACTTTGTCAGAATGTTTGTCTTTATGGTATCTTGGATGATTTTGAAATTGGATCACATCAGGTCAAAAAGTAGGTCACTGGTACAAATCTTAGAAAAATCTTGTGTGCTCTCTAGAGGCCACATTTGGTCAGAATGTTTGTCTTGAAGAGACCTAGTATAGAGTTAAAATTGGGATAAACAGTAGGTCATCGGGACAAATCTTAAAGAAACCTTGTGTGCACTCTTGAAGCCATATTTTCTGTCCTACACTTATGAAACTTTTTCCTGTTGATACCAGGGACAAGTTAAAAATCTGGTCATGTTGGGTCACAATGTAGGTCACTTGAAAAAATCCGAAAAAAAAACCTTATTTTGACTCTAGAAGCCTTATTCTTAATCTGAGACTCATTTTATCAGAATGTTTGTCTTGATAATATCTTGAACAAATTCAAAACTGGGTCATGTTAGATGAAATAGTACTTCACTAACAATCATGTGTTTTAAATCATCACAACCAGGATGTCTTCAACTTTATCAATCCTAAATGACTTTACTCAGGTGAGCACTTTAGGGCCAATGACCTCTTTTTTTTTTATTTTTCAAATGCGATGAGGAACATAAATGTGGCCCATAAGGAAACCAGGAGGACACTATGAAATTAAGTCTTTCCTGTTGGAGTTGTTTCCCTTGCTTAATGATGATCAATGTGCTGGCCTAACCCTGTATCAAACAATTGTGTTTTGAAGAATGTCTTTTAAAAAATAGTTTGAAAAGAACACGATGCTGGTTACCAGCATTTTTCCTTTTTATACGCCCAAAGGGTCGTATTATGTTATGGCCCCGGCCGTCCGTCGGTCCATACGTCTGTCCGTTAGCAATTTCTTGTGTGCTCAACTCCTACAGTTTCCATTGGAATAAGTTCAAACTTACCACAATGAATCTCTATGATGTGTAGTTGTGCATGTGACTCTTAAACTCTGGATCTCTTTAGGGATTCTAGATTTTAACCCATTTCACTGACATTGAGCCCCTTCGGGTGTATATACGCCGCTCTGTGAAACTCTTGTTCCCAAAATGTTTTCTCCCAGTCCAAGGACAAATTTCATTACCTGACCAGCGCTGAATGTGTATTCTTCAACATTAATGCTCTAGTATGGACCAGATTAAACTTTGTGTGGTTAGGGATTAAGTTTATGTATTTGAAGTGAAAAAATTGCTCCCTCAGCTACATGTCTCACATGAAGATGTTTGAATCTTAGGAATATATGTGGGAACAAAAATTTGTTAATATTATTCAAACTGTTTTATTATATTATAAGTTCTTTCAACTTATTATGCCCATACCTAAAGGGTTGGCCATACTAATAGAGAAATTGTTTTGAATTCTGTAATTTATTACTCTGTACTGTCAAATTCTATCTTGCTCTTTGAGCACCCGAAGGGCATTTTCAGTCTAGAATAAAAAACCAAATGGTTGCAGGTTGCAAAAGGTTGCTTTGGGTCAGATTGTCTTAACTCTTTACCAGTCAAAAAAAGCTAGGCTTGTCTTAATTTAAAACATTTGAAAACAACAGACTCAATGAGGCTCACATGACAGGAATTGTCTTGGAAAGAGCAGAAAACAGTGTTGGAAAAGAAGAAAATGCTGGTTACCAGCATTTTCTTCTATTTCTGCAATGTTTTCAAAAGCTTTCTTTCTCAGGGTTGTTTTGTGGTAGAGAGATAAAAAAGCAGTGTAGATCACAGATCATACTTCATATTTTATGCAGTCTGATCTTGATCTACATTGGCAATTATGGCTATGTAGGGTACTTTATGGGTTAATATTTTAATAACAGCCTTCCTGGAAGAGATGACAGTTTCCACAACATGCTGAAAACATATAAACAAAGGCCTTGTTGTTACAGGTATGTAAAAAATTTCAAAACTTGGCAGTGTTAACCTATTACCAAACAATCCTGTATTTCTATGACTTCAAACTAAAAATTTTTCTCAAAACCATTGCGAGGTAGAGAGAAAATGCCGGAAAAATGCATTTCAATATCCTTTTCTACAATGTTTTCTACCCTTTCTATTGTAAATCTCAATCTTTGAGCAGTGTCTGATTATCCAATATATGTACTGCCTTTTTCTTGCTACCTACTACTTTTGAAAAGAGAATGATAAAAGGAGACATTGCTTTTGAGGAACATGGCCTCTCTTTGCCTCAATATTTTCAGAAGCATTTATGTATTCAACCTTGTGGGTTATCCCTACTTGGCCTACAACACGTGAAAAGGGGCATTCGGACATATGCGTAAAGTGTCACCCCGGATCAGCCTGCGTAGTCTGGGCAGGCTAATCCGAAACGACACTTTCCGTTTTTATGTAATTTTCTCTTTAGCGCAAGTCTCCTGAAGAACAAAATTTATTGTAGACGTAAAGTGCCGTCTTGGATTAGCCTGCACGTACTGCGCAGGCTGATCCGAGACAACACTTTACGCAAATGTCCGAATGCCCCTTTTCGCTTGTTGCAAGCCACTTTACAATGATGCATTGAACTCTTTACCCAAACAACAGTGTTTTTATTGGAATTCAACGCCATTTTCACAGCTTTGGTCATTGACAACAGTGAGTACACCTACACATACATGTCCTGGTTATCACACACTAGTACTGAAAACTGTAATTCCAAGCCACCGACTACTTTTCTCACATGCATCAGAACTGGGAAGCTAAAAAATCACAGGAAAGAAAGTTTGTTTCAACTTGGTGTTGAACCAGCACCCACCAGGTCATAAGTCGGATACTCTATCACAGCTATCTGGCCGGGCCCCGAGGGAAAAAAATTTTAGATTATTGTCGTTATTGAAATAAGACCAGTGTAAAATTCATGGTTTAATAACAAGTTGTCCTGATGATTCTGTCATATAAAGCTTTACTATACAGTCCCATCTTTTAACGTCTTGAAGAAGAAGGCTTTTGAAAACATAGTTGAAAAAGGAGAAAATGCTGGGAGCCAGCATTTTCTCTTTTTTCACACAATGCTTTCTACCCTTTCAGAGACAAATCCTATCATTTGTGACAGATTTATTTATCGTCTGCAACTGCTTTGAATTTGGACGAGGCTTGGGTTTTGTTGTCTGGAAGGGAGATGATTATGCTATAAACTTTAATCCTGACTTTTAACAACTCTGGAGAAGAAGGCTTTGGAAAACATTGAGGGAAAAGAAGAAAATGCTGGTAACTAGCATTTTCTTCTTTTCCCACAATGTTTTCTGCCCTATCAAAGACAGAAATTATTATTTGTACTACATTTGTCATCTTGAATTGCTTTCAATTTGGTCCTGTCCTAAATTTTTTGTTTGGTAAATAATTTAACCCTTTACCAGACAACAAAATTTTAACTTTGTCCAAATTGAAAGCATTTGCAGACGACAATTTCAGTGTGGCTCAAATGGGGCAATTTTTCTTTTATAGGGTCAAAAACATTGTGGGAAAAGGAGAAAATGCTGGTTACCAGCATTTTCTCCTTTTCCCACAATGTTTTCAAAAGGCTACTTTCCCAGGATCGTTTAAAGTCCGCATTGTGTGCTAAAGGGTTAATGAGTGCAAGGGGTCAAATGTGCCAGTCTTCTCCCTCAGCTTGTATTTGTTTACAAATATCTTGAGCAACCTGATTCTCAAAATGGCAAGGTATTTTTAATCTTTATCCTGCTAAATAACTAACATGACACTTTCAAGCCGATAGTAAAAAAACCAGATTTTGCTATTTCAAAGGTATTCTTGAGAGAAAGATATCTCCTTATCCGACAGTGTGGATCCTAGATCAGGCTGCATGTTCTGTCCAGTCTGATCTTGATCTACACTGTCTGCAAGCAGTCAGTGAGTCGCACTTAGCAGACTAAGGGTTTAAAAAGACACAAACTGTAGTAGGGTTTTTTTCCTTTGACATTTAGCCAAGGTAGAGGGTATTAGAATAAAAGGCACCTGTTTCAGAAAAAAATCATATTGTAAAGTTATTTTTAAGTCATTCTTTTCCAAACAGTCCAATGTTTTAACAATCCCTTTTTGAAGCTTCTGGAAACAGTGTGGGGAAAAGGAGAAAATGTCTTGCAAGGGTAGAAAACATTGTGGGAGAAGGAGAAAATGCTAGTTACCTGTACTATGCTTTCAAAAGCCGCCTTCATAGTCATTAACCCTTTACCACACAATCCCATGTTTTAACGACCCAGAAGGAGATTTTAGAAAACATTGTGGGAAAAGGAGAAAATGCTGGTAACCAGCATTTTTACCTTTTCCTAAAATTTTTTCTACCATATCAAAGAAAGAAATCATCATTTGAGCTACATTTATTTTTTCGTCTGCAAATTCTTTCAATTAAGTCTATTCCAAAATTTTGTCGTTTGGTAAAGAGTTAAAACATGCGATTGTAGTGATCTGTCAATCTATGCAGTTTAACTCTTTACAACAAAATTTTAGACTTGTCCAAATGGAAACCATTTGCAATAAATTAAATGTGGCATATGTAATTTGATCCTGAAAGGGTAGAAAACATCGTTTATTTTCCTTTTTCCACAATGTATATAAAGGTTTTCCTTGTCGGGTTGTTAATACTTGGGATTGTCTTGGAATATTGTCTGGATTGTTGGATGTACAATAACTGCAAAACCAGCTCACTTGAGGCCAAACTGGCACAGATTTTATCCATTCCTATAAGAAGGAATTTTATTGCCTTTGCAATATGATACTTTATGATAAAAAATATGAGCCATGTGCTGGTGAAAGGGGGTTTATGTACCTCTGTGATGCATTATACCAGTCAAGTCATTACATAATCATGGATCCGTAGAGTCCATTTTGTTTTACCACTAGCTGAATTCTGAGGTAGAATAGTCTTGGAGATGCAGAATATTTACAAGAAGGGAAAACTTTCAACTAGGATCAGCTTGGGTGGACTTCACAGGCTGACCTTGGTAGATACTCTTTACAGATGCAATAAACCCTGTTTTCTCAAAGCATAGTTCATATAAGAAAGTTTAAAAAATCCTCCACAAGTGCTCAGTAAAAAAATATCCACCTAATCCTTTACCAAACGACACAATTTTGGACTTGACCAAATTGAAAGCATTTGCAGACAGCAAATTAATTGTCACTCAAATGATGATTTCTGTCTTTGATAGGGTAGAAAGCAATGTGGGAAAAGGAGAAAATGCTGGTTACCAGCATTTTCTCCTTTTCCCACAATGTTTTCAAAAGGCTTTTTTTTACAGGGCTGTTAAAAGTCAGCATTGTGCGGTAAAGGGATAAAGGATGAGGCTAAAACCTTGAGTCACCACAGTACGTAACTGTTATCTGCTTTTGCATTACAATTATGTTGCAGACCTACACAAATATTACTCTTCATGTCCCTGAAGTTGACATTCATTGAAAAAATTGTGAAAAAAGGAGCATTTGCTTGTGACAGATGTTTTCAATACAAACATAAAAGCTTTTTTTTTAATCCATTTTCAAATAGTTTTCCTTAGTGTTATTTTCACGGGGTACTGTGTGGCCAGTGTCCAAGAGTGTTGCCTGTACAGTAATGGGTTATAATGTCTGACATTTATCATGAATCATAAATAATAGAGATGATTGCATATATTGTTATGTTTTCTATGTTACCACACAGAAATAGTCATGTTTGTTACACTTTTGCAGCAGATGGCTCCGTCAGTTTACAGGGGCCCAACTCTGTACAAGAATTTTATGTTAATTATCCATATTTTATAAGAAAAGTGTTCAAAGTCATTGGGTACAAATTTAACCCTGGAGGCTACAAGCTCCATACTATTCACTTCTTACCTAATGACAGAATTTTAGACCTGACCAAAGTATTTGCAGATGACAAATGTGGATAAAAAGATGATTTCTGTCTTTGAAAGGGCAGAAAACATTGAAAATTTTAAGAAAATTAAATGTGGGTCAAATGATTGAACTTTTTTTTCTGAAAATTTAGAAAACATTGAGGGAAAAAGGAGAAACTGCTGGTTACCAGCATTTTTCTCCTTTTCCTACAAGTTTTCAAAAGTCATCTTCCCCAGGGTCTTTAAAACTTAGGACTCTGTGGTAAAGGCTTAAAGTAAGAGAGCTTCGTAACACATTGTGGGAAAAGGAGAGAATGCTGATCACAGTTTTCTTCTTTTTCCACAATGTTTTCAAAGACAAATCCCAGTATTGTAGCCACATGCACTTATTTTGCTGTCTACAAGTTCTTTCAATTTTGAGGAATCCAAAATTTTGTTCTCTTGTAAACGGTAAAACGTCCTAATGAAGAGCCATGAAAAAACATTGTACATGTGTTCACAAATTCATTTAAATGAAATTTGTATTTATAAATTTCTTTCATCCTCCTTTTTCTTTACTGAAAATTTTTAGTTCATGAAGTAAAGGATTGAAAATTGATTTTATAGTATGGATTAATTTTCACCAGACGACAAAATTTTTAGACTCTCAGTCCTTTGTGAAAGCATTTGCAGACAATATATTATGTTGTGGCTCAAAAAATGGGATTAGAGAATAGATAACATTGTGGGAAATGGAGAAAATGCTGGTTACCAGCATTTTCTCCTTTTCCCACAATGTTTTCAAAAGCTGGTTTTAGTGTTGTAAAATCACAGGATCATCTGGTAAAGGGTTCCAAGTCAATGAAATTTTAGTTGGATTATCAACAATAATAACTTAGCTTTATTGGATTAATCCGATACCTCACAAGAACATCTAACATTCTTCTACAATACAAAGGTAAAAAAAAAACTGGTAGAACAAAAGAATAAAGTAGTAAGCTATTACTTTATGGATGCATGGGTCAGTCAAGAAAATATGATGATTAATTTGAGAAATTGCTCATGATGGGAATATTCCCCATGTGCCACAATATTTTTAACTTGTAAATACATGTATATTTTGTTCTCAAAACAGAGGTTCTAAAATGAGCCGACAAGACTTTTAATGTATGTAATTAACCCATAACTACACAATACCGAGTTTTAAGGACCGTGGGAAATATGACTTGAAAACATTGTGAGAAATGGAGAAAATGCTGGTAACCAGCATTTTCTCCTTCTCCAACAATGTTTTCTAACCTTTTAGAAAAAATCCAATCATTTAAGCAACATTTAGTTTTTCGTTTGCAAATGCTTTCAGTTTGGATCAGTCTAAAATATCACTGTGTGGTAAAGAGTTGAACAGTGCCTATGTTTACAAGAGAATATGAGTCCCTTTGAAATTAGCATAGATTTTAAAATAAAGAAAAAAGTCTCCCAATAGCTTTGGAGGCATTTTGCTTCTGGATGAGAGATCAATAAAGATATATTGTTTCAAACTGCATTGCATGAAATTATTACATTTGTTTCATAACCTCCTGCAGACGACTTTTTTTTTTTTTGTCCAGCAGCACTATCCTTTTATGGAAAAATCCCACCATATGAGCCACATTTATCTTGTTGTTAGCAAATTCTTCAAATTTGGAAGAGTCTACAATTTTGTGGTATGGCCAACGAGTCAAAAGAGCAGGACAAATATTTTTTTGTGTGTATGTGTGCCATTGTTTACGGTGGAAAATGTAATCCATCTGAATAGCACAACAGCACAGAATCATTATTCAAATAATTAGATAGAGGTAAAATTGCTAATTTGATCCTTTACCAAACAATCTTGTGTCTTAACCCTTAGGCTTTCAAGCGTGACTCACTGACCTTTTGTGTGGGCAGTGTAGATAATAATCAGACTGCACAGAACATGCAGTCTGATCTTGGATCTACACTGTCCGATAAGGAGATATCTTTCCCCACAAAAATACCTTTAAAATAGCAAAATTTGGGTTTTTACTATTAGTTTGAAAGTTCTTTTTACTTATTTAGCAGGATAAGGGTTAATAGCCCAGCCAGGAAGGCTGTTAAAAATGTGAAAAGGAGAAACTGTTGGTAACTAGGATTTTCTTGTTTCCCACAATCTTTAATTATGCCTTGTCACTGAGAGACCCAATTAATTTATCCAATTTGCTTTCAGTATGGACTGGTCTAAATTTTTTTTTTTTTGTAAAGTGTTATTCATTCCTTCAAAAAGGCACTTACTCGTATAATACTTGTGGCAATGCTATTTGGAAAACATTAAAGCAGACCTTAATTGGAAAAAACAAAGTTCCTCTTGACTACAATTTCTTTTTTACTGAGTGATGTCAAAATGTTTTTTATGTCATTCAACTGTAATTTCATTCTATTTTTCTACATTTCTTACGATTTGAAAGATGCTCTTTATGAGGTCAAAGGTTAAATCTTTATAATAACATTTATGTTGAACAAATAGTGAAAAGAGGTATCATTCTCGATGTGGACAATATATTGTATTATGCTTTTATAAATGGATTAACTTGACGGGCTTAGCGAATTTTCTGATCCATAAAACAGGTATGCTGTTTAGCTTTTTCATTCACCAAACAATACTTTGCTTTTATAACACTGAGGAAAATGATATTTGAAAACACAGTGGGAAAAGGAGAAAATGCTGAAAACCATTATTTTCTCCTTTCCCCACTGTGTTTTCAACACATTCAAACACAATAGCATCATTATAGCCATAAATATGTAATTTGTCAGAAACAGTTTTGTACCCCTACAGTAGACCGCTTTTGAAAATATTGAAGGAAAAAGATCAGTTGCTTGTTACAAAATTGTTTCTTTTCCTACAATGTTTTCAGTATTAGATCTATTCATTTTTTTTTTTGGCATTTACCTTGCATAATCTAGTGATTAGTATGTCTGAAACTTCTCTGGCTTTAGTTTATTCAAAGATAATTTAAATTGTATATGAGGTATTATCTGGGCACATTACCACATTTTTCATCTCCCTGCTAAGCATTTGAAAGTATTATGATAAAAAGTAGTAACAGCTCCTTTTGGTTTAATGTTATCACAAGTAAATATAAACCCTAAATTATGCATATTGTCCTTCAATGTGATGAAAATATTTTTAAAGTTTTACTCGACTCATTTCAACAGATATCCAAAATTTCATAATTGTTTGGATGTTTAAACAGTATTTTACTTACATCAAGGTGGCTGCTCACATATTCATGTCTTTACATAGTATCATTAGAGCTGTGCAGGGGCTGTGCAGCGCCTTGCCCAAAGACACTTTTAACTGACTCGTATGTCTGACTGGAACTCTCTCAGAATGGCCCCTAAAAATTCATGATGCATCAAGGAGTCATGTAAACGACAATTTATTATTTACAAGTGAGAATTAAGGCTAAAGATTACAGAATCCAATGATTTATGCCTGACATCATGATTACTTGTGACAGGAAAAATACTTCTAGAAAGGTCAAGGTTGAGACAACATGCTGTAAATCATTCCAGTGAATCACTGCATTTGAGCTATGCTCTGGCAAAAGGGGGCTTAATGTACCTCCATGATGGATTATACCAAGCAAGTCATCACATAATTTTTGGATCCATAAAATCCATTCTGTCTAACAAACAGCTGTATCTGGAGGTAGGATGGTCCTTGTACATGCAGAAAACTTACAAAAAGCAAAAGATTTTGACTCATGTTAGCCTGTGCTGACTGCACAGGCTGACAAAGGCTCATAGTTTTTGCAGATGCATTAATCCCCCTTTTCACAGAGTATGGCTCATTTCTATATGAGTTCTTACCATAATTCTAGTCAACTACTCTTGGTACTTTCATTCATCAAGATTAACTCATAATTATTACCAAAACATTTCTACAGCATACCTAGATTCTTTAGAAATCCTGGGCTCTTCATGGTGAAGGTGTTGCTTCAACCTGGAGGCCCCAGGTTTGATACTCACTTGAGGTGCTGAGTTTGTCGTGGGAGTGTTCTTTGACAAAATGCTTTAGAACCCTCAAGCCTAGCACGGGTGAAACCTAGGACAAGCATGAATAAGTAAGATTTCTGTGTGATATGACTGAAATAATGTTGAAGGTGCTGTAGAACATCATTCAGTTAATCAACATGTCTTTTTTTAATTACAAGAAATTAGCAAACTGGTGCTGTGATGCTCCCAGGTGTTTTATTTTAGAAGCACCTTAACCCTTATACACACTGTCCAGACTTTAAATGACCCTGAGGAAGAAGGCTTTTGAAAACATTGTGGAAAAAGATGAAAGTGCTGTTAACCAGCATTTTCTCCTTTTTTCACAATGCTTTCTACCCTGCCAAAACTTAAGTTTCAATAATTGATTCATATCGATTTTGTCATCTACAAATGCTTTCAACTTGGACAGGTCTAAAATTTTGTTGTTTGGTAAAGAGTTAAATATATCATTGGGCTTAACCACTGTGGCCCCACTCTAGAGGCTCACACTTTGACATTGATAGCTCATTACAATCATAATTTTGCTGTTTATGTAACAATTTCAAAACATTTGTCCTCATTTATTAGACCTGGAAATGAGCTGCATCAGAATGTCAAATGCCAAAAATGAAAGTGATTAGTTAAACCTGGGCCCAGTATTCACAAACCATTCATAACCCTTACAGGGCCAAATAAATCTAAAGGACTCTCGGTCTAGAGATAAGACCTAAATAACTGCAGTTTCAGGGTTGCTCTTTTGCATGAGAATCCACCCAAAGTGGACAGTGTCGACTAAAGATGCTGCTTGTTTTGTGCAGTCTGATCTTGATCCACACTAGCCACAAAAACAATTAGTTATGAAAGGTTTAGACAATCAGAAACTGTGTTACTTTCTAGATCTGAAATTACACTGAGAATGCAATTTAGATTGATTGGTGAATAGGATCTCTGTTTCTGGTTGCAAGCATTTTCTCTTTTTCCCACAATGTTTTGGAAAGCCTTGTCTGTCAGGGTCATTACAATTTACGATCGTCTGATAAAGGGTTAAATCCTCAGATGTGTTTTAACCCTTTACCACAAAATCCTGAGTTTTAATGACCCTGATGTATAAGCCTTTTGAAAACATTGTGGGAAAAGGAGAAAATGCTGGTAACCAGCATTTTCTCTTTCTCTCACAATGTTTTCTATTTGTCTGAAGCTAAACTCTATTTTTAACTCATGTGAAATTTGTCAACTGGGAATGCTTTCAATATCAATTGGTTAAAAAAATTGCCATGTGGTAAAAGGTTAACCTATTTCTGTGCAAATACAACTTTCTGTGCTCCCTGTAGCTGACAGTTGGTGCAGCTTAGAATAGCCTGGACAGTAATAGGTTACCTGGTAACTCTACCATATGACAGTATTTTAGGCTAGTCCAAGTTCAAAGCATTTGCAGGCGACGAATTACATGTGGCTCAAATGATTGGATTTCTTTCTGAATTGTTAGAAAACATTGTGAGAAAAGGAAATAATGGTTTAACCCTTTACCAAACGATAAAATTCCAGACTGATATAGATTGAAAGCATTTGAATACGACAAATTAACTCTTTACCACATGACAAAATTTTAGACTTGTCCAAATTGGAAGCATTTCCAGACCACAAAATGAATGTCACTCAAAAATTTAAAGTTGTTTTGGGAAGAGAAGAAAACATTGTGGGGAAAGGAGAAAATGCTGGTTACCAGCATTTTCTTCTTTTCCCTCAATGTTTTCAAAAGGCTTCTTTCTCTGGGTCGTTAAAAGTCGTGATTGTGTGGTAAAGAGTTAAAGGTTATCTATATCACAAAATTTGTCCTAGATAGGGCAGAAAACATTGTGGTAAAGGAGAAAATACTGGTTACTAGCATTTTCTCCCTTTCTCACAATGATTTTAAAGTTCTTCTTCCTCATGGTCATTAAAAGTCGGAGTTGTGTGACGATGCAGAGTTCTCAACTGCATATTTTGAATAATTCCAAAAAAGGTATTTAGGGACAAATTTTACAACAGCTGTTTGTGGTAGCTATGATACAGTCATGACATACAGTTTCTTTTCAAATAAAAAAGTTCAACATCTTGTTTACTTGGATTATAATTGAAGGTAGCCTCTATTTAAATATACATTAATTTTGAGATCAGTTTCACATGGACTTTGATAAAAAAGATATAAACCTGTGATAAAAAGTGACAAATTATAAAATTTATCTCTTCTAGACGACCAAGTTTTTAGCCTCTGTTTATATTGAAAGCATTTTCAGTTAACAAATATGGCTCAAATCAAGGGTTGTTTCACCGAAGAGGAAAACTATGTAGGAAAATGCTGGTTATCAGGATGTTGAGAAAATTTGATTGCCAAAGGGTATGTATTATGTAGATGGCCTTTTATCCATTTCAGTGCTTTGTACAAGCATTTGTTTCTCTTTCCACAATGTTCTTTTTTGAATAGATTAATCCTTACCTCACAACCACATTTTTTAAAGACCCTAAGGAAGAAGACTTTTAAAAACATTGTGGGAAAAGGAGAAAATGTTGGTAACCAGCATTTTCTTATCCCACAATGTTTTCTAACCTATCAAGGACAAATTTCATCATTTGGACCTCTTTCAATTTGTAGTCTGCAAATGCTTTCACTTTGTACTAGTCTAAAATTTCACAATTACATTTTTTAAAGACCCTAAGGAAGAAGGCTTTTAAAAACATTGTGGGAAAAGGAGAAAATGTTGGTAACCAGCATTTTCTCTTATCCCACAATGTTTTCTAACCTATCAAGGACAAATTTCGTCATTTGGACCTCCTTCAATTTGTAGTCTGCAAATGCTTTCACATTGTACTAGTCTAAAATTTTGTCTTCTGGTAAAGAGTTACAAGTAGGAACAATATTTCAGTTTCCAAGGGTATCTCCTGCCATGTTTTACTGTTTTGGGTTTTGCAGATTTTGGGCATAATGGATTCCCCTGTTTTCACAAGCCTTAGCAAGAAGGCTTTTGAAAATGTTTTAGGAAATAGAGAAAATGTCAGTAACTGGCATTGATTCCTTTTCAACAAAGTGTTCTACCCTTTAAAGAAAAATCAACCATTTTGGTCACATTTAAGTTGTTGTTTGCAAATGCTTGCAATATGGAAGAGTCCAAAATGTTATCTGATAAAGGGTTTGTACATGTTAGACTGTATTTGCTATTTGAGAAGTAACAATACTCTTCAAAATTTTTATGAGGTATCTCTAGGGTATAAGATCAAAGGGGAACCATTAACCTATTAAAAAGTACTTACAGGGGCCAGTGAGTTTACCTGGCGCAACTTGGCCCTTTACCAAACAATCCCTGTGTTTTTAAGATTGGAAAAAGGCTTTTGAAAACATTGTAGGAAAAGGAGAAAATGCTGGTGACCAGCATTTTCTCAATTTCCCACAATGTTTTTACATTGTCATAGACAAATCCCATCATGCAAGACACATTTACTTTGTTGTCTGCAAATGCTTTTGGGTTGGATGAGTCTAAAATTTTGTTGTCTGGGACAGAGTTATTGACAAAATTCGAAATACTTGCAGAACACCATTAAAATGTGAATCAAATGATGGGCAGTGTCTATGAAAGAGATGAAAATATTGTTCAAAAGGAGAAAATGCTGCTTACCTGCATTTTCTCTGTTTTCCATGATCTTTTATAAAGCATTTAACCCGTTTGGCGCCATAGGCGAAAACGGGGACTTTTGCGGACGGCATAGATCAAGATCAGACTGCACAGAACGTGCAGTCTGATCTTGGATCTATTCCATCCACTTGTTTAGTCAAGCCTATGAGACAAAAATCCTGAGTCTCATTGGATTCTATTTTCAGGCATCAAAAAGGATCCAGTTTTATGTTTCGGTGTTGAAAGTGTTAATCTTTTTCAAGGTTATTAACCCTTTGAGCGCCAAAAAAATCTAACAGAACTTTTTATCCTGGAAATAAGACCCACATAATGGCAATTTCATGGTTGCTTTTGTCTGCAGTTTATCAGCAAAGTGGATAGTGTAGATCAAAGATCAGGCTGCACATTTTGTGCAGCCTGATCTTGATCTACACTGTCCTCAAAGATATCTCTAGTAGTGAAAGGAAATTTAAGGGGTTAAAAAATAGGTGGTGCAGTGTTAAACTCATTGCCTTTATAAATAATTTGCGTCTTGTAGCAGATGACTTTTGAACACATTGTGGCAAAAGGAGAAATTGGTCATGATAAGCAATATCTCCTTTTGCAAAAATGTTTTTAGAGTGCAATCAGGTTTATTCCAGAATTTTCATGTTGATTATCCATATTTTACCAGGATTTTTTGAAAATCCTCTGCTGCAAATTTATTTCAGGAGTTAATGGTTTCTACCCTTCATTTTCCTGCTACTGAAGTAGACTGACATTTTGAAACTGACATTAACCGTTTATCACACAATCCCCAGTTTTAATGACCCTGAGAAGTAGGCCTTTTGAAAACATTATGGGAAAAGGAGAAAATGCTGGTAACCAGCATTTTCTCCTTTTCCCATAATATTTTCTAGACTATCTGATTCAAATCCCATCTATTTGTGCAATATAAATTTTGTCGTCTGCAAGTGCTTTCAAATTGGACCCATCTAAAATATTGTTTTGTGGTCTTTACCAACTGAAGGCTGGTTACCAGCGTTTTCTAACAATCACAGAAGTGCGAAACATACTCAAACTGGCAACTCCCTGGTCTCTAGTCCTTATTGAATATGCTACCAGTCTTTGCGCTTAGGAAATTGAAATCTCAATGATGCGGGACCTGGTCTTTCCCCAGACTGAACAAATATCCATCTCAATCATTGAACACCCCAAGGGTAAAAGCTGAAAATAAGTCCTGGAATTGTTTTAAAGCTGGCAAATTTTTGTGAAAATGAATGATACTTTTTTTGCACTTGAAGTAGGCTGTTTATCTCCCGTCAAAATGTCAAGTGAACAGATAATCATGTTTTTTGTCTGGTTGTTCGTGTTTGCAAGCTAATGGTGTTGGCCAATGACAAAAATGAGTCATGCTCTGTAAAAAGGGGACTTAATGCATCCCCCATGATGCATGATGATAAGCAAGTCATCAGTTTAAATCCATAAAATCTGTTTTGTATATTACGACATACTGTGTCATGTGGTACATTGGCCTTTTGACATGCAGAAAAATTAACAAAAGCAAAAAATTTTGGCCCAGGTCAGCCTGTGCAAACTGGGCAGGCTGACATTGGTCGATACTTTTTGCGAATGCAGTAAGCCCCTAAGCCCCCTTTTCACAGAGCATGGCTGAAATACTTGTAATATACTGTAAGATGTTTTGCACTGCAAGATGTTTGACAGCTTTGGAAAACAGGTCGGGAAAAGGATTAAGCATAATTATATAATAAGCAATAGTATCTTTTCCTGCAATGTTTTTTAAGCTGTTGACAAACAGTGTATTTCTTTTGTTCAGTATTTACTCATTTTTGTACTCATTATTTTTTTGGCCATAATATACTATAGCCTATATAAAGTGGTGTATGCTTATTATGCAATTATTTAACTTCATCACATTATCTTTAAGAGAAAATGTCTTCTTAAAAGTTTGTTATGTAGTTTTGTGAAGGGTATTGAAAATTCCAAAACTAATATAAAATGTTAAACATAGTCCAAACATAGCCCAAACTGCTTGTCAACAGAGTTATTCCAACACCTCACTGTAATCCTGCATGTAAACAATGCCTGAATAAAGAGACACAATTTAGAAAGAGAACAAGAGAATTTGTCTGTAATATTCAGAGATACCTGTTAGATGATGTAGTATAAAATATGCATGATAGCACACTAGGAAATTGCTTGTTGTAGGAGTTGATAATTTCTGAGAAGTCAACTCCTGACCTCTACCAAACAACATAATTCTAGACTGGTAAAATCAAAAATATTGGCAGAAGACAAATGAAATGTGACTAAGAAACTGAAATTCCTTATCGGAAGGGTAGAAAACATTGTGGGAAAAGCAGAAAATGCTGTTACCAGCATTTTCTCCATTTCCCACAATGTTTCCAAAAAGCCTACCCTGTCAGGGTCTTTAAAGCCACAGATTGTGTAGTAAAGAGTTAGGGTAATGGCTCTTGTAATGGTAGAAGTGTTTGACCATTACTAAGGGAGCCATGCTCTGTGAAAAGGGGGCTCAATGCATCTGCAAAAGGCATCAACTCATGTCAGCCTGCGTGGACTTTGAAACTTTTTGCTATTGGTTAATTTTCTGCATTTCCAAGGGCCATTGTACCGCAGGATCCAGTGTGTTATCAGTCTATATGGATTTTATGCATACATGATTGTGTGATGACTTGCTTGATACAATGCATTATGGCACTGCATTACACCCCCTTTTGCCAGAGCATGGCCCATGTATATTGGACTCTTCATACCTCAGCAATGAAAAACTTTAGGAATTGGTGTGAAAAAAGGAACTCTTTGCTTCTTACACGTTATTTCTCATTTTCCTACTATCTTTTCTATATCCTAGGAGTCATTTTTCTTCCTGGACAAGTTTTAATTATTTTCTTCTTGTGTCACTACCATTGGTACATGTATATCTGAAATCATTGTGCATTGTATTAATAGATCAAGACAAAATCCAAAATAATATGACTTGTCGTGCAATGACAGAAGACAGTTTTGAAATCATTGTGGAAAAAGAAGCAGATTTTGTTAGAAGCAATTGCTTTTATTTCTGCTATGATTTCCATTCTAAACAAAATTTTTACTTTCCTTCAAGTTTCTCTCATTTGTTGTATGGTGTTTTTATGCTGTTTTTAAACAGCCTTTAAGTTGTTATAAATCTCAGTCATAATGCTGCCGCCAGTGCACCTATCCATGCTTACAATGCTTTTTTTTTTTACATGTACCTAGAACAAATGTTTTTGCTTAGCCACTGACTGCTTTCCCACATCAGCATTTTTGAAAATATGTCAAGCAGTGAGAAAGGAATGCATCCTACCTTAATGGCTCTCATCAGTCCTCTGAAAGAAATGTACAGGGCTGGTGGATGGAACTAGCGACCCCATGGTTAGCCCTGACTGCCTTACCAACTGAACTGCACGGCTTGGCTAGATTCCTTTCATACTGGATACTTGTAAGTTTGAAAACAGCCTGAATGATAATGGGTAAACTTTTTACCAAAAGACAAAATTTCAAAGCTGTTGCAGACAAAATCATTAAATGCGGCCCAATTGATGAAGTTTGTCTCTGAAAGGGTAGGAAATATCGTGGGAAAAGGAGAAAATGCTGGTTACCAGCATTTTCTCCTTTACCCATGATGTTTTCAAAAGGCTTCTTCCTCAGGATCATCAAAATGAGACATTGTTATGGTGAAGGTTTAAATTTGACTTCTGGCTGGGCGACCTGACTTTTCAATGTAATTTTATCATGCTGTTCTCTTCAATTTGTCAGGTTTAATTAGGTCTTTTGATGGTGACATTTTTTTTATTATTGTTAGTCATTTTTGATTTGCTCCACCTTAAATGGGCCCTAGACAGACTATGACTGACACTTTGATACCATCTTTGTATTTTTCTTAACCCTTAGAGCACCGAATAAAGTCAGCAGACAATTCAAGATCTATATAGAAATAAGAAGAAAATAATTTCACTGATCTTATCCAGAATGGTTCAGCAAAGTAGATAGTGTACATAAAAGATCAGACTGCATGTTTTATGCACTCTGATCTTGATCTACACTGACTACTAAGGCAGTTAAAGGTGCTTTAACATGTTCACTTCTGAATAAATAACCTATACTTTTTCAATGGCTACAAATACAGTTCCGCTGCAAGATGAAGAGACACTTCAGTTATAATCTAGAATAAAAGAGTGGACACTGTAGATCAGAGATCAGACTGCATGTTCTGTGCAGTTTGATCTTGATCTACACTGTCCACAAAAGCCTCTTGTGTCGCTAACAGTAAGGAAAAAGTTAAGGGTTAACTCTTTACCAGATGACAAAGTTTCAGACTCTTCCAACTTTGAGCATTTACAGACAACAGATTAGCACTGATGTGACTCAATTGACTGGATCTGTCTATAAAAGGGTAGAAAACATTGTGGGAAAAGGAGAAAATGCTGGTCTCCAGCATATTTTTCTTTTCCTGTAGTGTTTTCAAAGCCACTATCCTGAAGGTCATTAAAAAAATGAGGTCATTATAACATTGAGTCATTTATGAACCATGCTCTGTGAAAACGGGGCTTAATGTATCTACAGAAAGTATCAACCCATGTCAGCTTGCGTAGTCCATGCAGGATGACATGTATCAAAACTTTTTACTGGTCCTAAATTTTGTGCAATGTCATGTCAATGGACCATTCTGGATCCCGAACCAGTCAATTGTTAGACTACATGGATTTAATGGATCCAGAATTAAGTGATGACTTGCTTGGTATAATGCATCATAAATAGAGTTTATTTCATCAGATTGTGGTTAATATGGGGAAATATTTGACTCAAAAGGGAAAGATATGCGAAAATAACTCGTGCCGTAAGCACGAGTTATTTTCGCATACCTTTCCCTTTTGAGGCAAATATTTCCCCATGTTAACCACAAGCTGATGAAATAAATTATATATTGTATTTCCTCTGATTATTTTGTCAACGAATGCCACTTTTAAAACTTAAAAAAGTAGTTCCAGATTTTCGGCAGGAGGAAAACATTCACTGTGACGGGGAAATAATTCCCCCCAGCTTAAATTACGACATTTCTTTACCCATAACATTTCTAAAAATAGACACATGAACTATAATATAGGTACTTCAAGACCCCTTTTGCCAGAGGATGGCTTATATGTTATATGTAATAACTCATTACCTACTGTAGATAATTTTTGTTGTTTACCCCCTTACAAAACAACAAAATTCTAGACTGATCCTAATTCAAAGCTGTTGTAGACGACAAATCAAGTGTGGCTCAAATGATGAAATTTGTGTCTAAAAGGGTAGTAAAGACTGCGGTAAAAGAAGAAAATGCTTGTTACCAGCATTTTCTCCTGTTCCCACAATGTTTTCAAAAGGCTTTTTCTCATGGAGTCGTTAAAACTTGGTTTTGTTTGGTAAAGGGTTAAATCTTTACCAAATGACAAATTGTAGACTCATCTGTATTGAAAGGATTTGTAGACATATTAGCTGTGGCTCAAATGATGAATCTGTCAATGAAAGGACAGAAAACAGAGCCGTTTGACCATCATTTTCTCCTTTTCGTCAACGTTTTAACTCGATTTTACCAAACGCAAAAATTTTAGACTAGTCCAAATTGAAAGCATTTGCAGACGACAAAATAAACATGACTCAAAAATTGAAACTCGACTTTAGAAGAATAGAAAACATTGTGGGAAAAGGAGAAAATGCTGGTTACCAGCATTTTCTCCTTTTCCCACAATGTTTTTAGAAGGCTTCTTTCTCTGAGTCGTAAAAACCAGGGATTGTTTGGTAAAGGGTTAAAGACCCTTCTTCCTCCAGATCAAATATGTTGTCTACAAATGCTTCCAAAATCTACCAATTTGTCATATGGTAAAGAGTTAACTCTTTAGCAAATGACAAATTTATTTTTGGACTGAACCAAATTTAAAGTCTTTACAGACTGCAAATTAATTGTTACTGAAATGATGATTTCTGTCTTTTATAGGGTAGAAAACATTGTTGGAAAAGGAGAAAATGCTGCTTACCAGCAATTTTCCCCTTTTCCCAAAGTGTTTTCAAAAGTTTTCTCTCTTAGGGTCTTTCAAAGTCAGGATTGTTTGGTAGAGGGTTAATCATACAAAACACAATTTTTTATAATTTCAAGGGTGTGTTTGCACAGAATATTTCTCAAAATATTGGACAGTGCAGTTCAATTATCAGGCCGCAAGTCCCCTCTAATTATTCACCTGCCACATCAAATATCTGTATTTAAAAATTACTTGTCTGAGATGCAACTTTGCACTGACTTTCCAAAAATCATTTTTGCCTCATGGATGTCAAGGCACTTTTGAATGAGATTTATCTGGGGCTAGGTCATTTTTTATGCAGTCTATAGAAATTGTATGCAAAAATATTGGAGAATTGCTGCATTGGCATATCCCTGCAAAGAAAACTATTTGCAAAAGCCTGACTTTCACTGCCTGTTGCATGCTACAGACTTGTGGAGACAGCTGAATGAAAGGAAAAATGAAAAGTTCACACAGAATGTTGGTCAGAGCCTTTGAAATGGGAGACAGTTTATCCATGTCCTAGCAATATCATATTTCAACTTTTGAGATGTTTTTGCAGGTATTGTCTCCATCATCACAGCATCCTTTTGTTAACCCTTTACCACACAGGGCCGCCTCTAAAGACCCTTTGGAAGAAGCCTTTTGAAAACATTGTGGGCTGGTAACCAGCATTTTCTCCTTTTTCCCATGATGTTTTCTACCATATCAAAGAAAAATCGCATCATTTGAGCCACACTGAAATTGTTGTCTGCAAATGCTCTCAATTTGGACAAGTCTAAAATTTTGTCAAGTGGTAAAGGGTTTATCTTTTACCAATCAACAATCCCACAACTGCTACTGGGAGGGCTATTGAAAAAAATTGTACGAAAAGGAGAAAAGGCTGGTAACCAGCATTTTATCTTTTTTTCCCACAATGACTTCACAAAGTTCTCTTTCTACGGGTTGTTAAAACTCAGTGTTGTTTTGTAAACGGTTAGTGTACAGTGTACTCTTCATCTACACCTATCATAATTAAAGTGATTTAGATCTAAACTGTCTGCCATTGAAAGACTTTTCAGCTAGAAGAGTTTTGAAATAGCCATAGTAGGGTATTTACTCTTGGCAGGAAATTTTCACTTAATTTTTCTAGCAGAATAAGGGTTGAAAGGCAACAAGCATCCACTCAATTAACTATTAAGACTTGTCAAGTTTCAAAGCAAGTACTGACGACAAATTTGATGTGGCTGAAATGATGGGATTTGTAATTGAAAGTGTAGAAAACAAAATGGGAAAAGGAAAAAAAAAATGCTAAAGACCAGCAGCACCTCCTGGTCCCACAATGTTTTCAAAAGCATTCCTTTATGGGGTTTTTTAAACTCTGAATAGTTAAGTAAAGAGTGAAGCTTTGAAACGAGCTACTCAGTTTTTATGCCACAGATCAAATTTCTTGTAGAAAATCAACAAATACAACTAGATATATTTTTCTTTACAATCTGTTATGAGAAACCGTACAGTCACATAAGTAAAGAGGTGCAGTTTTTGGCATTTGATTAATGGGATGGTTGTTTTGCAATGCATAGATCTGTCAAGTTTTGTTACATCTGGTTCCATATTCACCAACTATTCTTAAGAACATTCTTGATCTAAATTTGGATTTTGAAAGTAACACAACTTCTGATTGGCTGAACCAAATGGTTCAGCCAATCAGAATTTGGTTCAGCCAATCAGAAGATGTGTTTCTTTAAAATTTAGAAAATTCTGGAGAATAAGACTAAGAATGTTCTTAAGAATGGTTAGTAAATACGGACCCTGATGTGACATCATTATACTGATTTCAATATGAGTCCTCGTAACTGATCCATGCTGTTGATCATAGGACTTTTCCACAAGTCTTTTTGAAACTCCGGTGCAAAATCTAAAATTACCTTTAGAGGCTATGTACCACTTACAATTTTTGTTTTCTTTTGTCTGTCTTGTTTATTGATGATTTGCCTACTATCATTTTAATTCATTCAGAGATAAATTAATTTGTTAAGTTTGGTGAGTTTATAAAAATCTGAATAGTTCCATTTAAAGACTGACAAGCGGCCTGTCAGTTAACCCTTTACCACACGAACCCAACTTTTAACGACCCTGAAAAAGACAGTTTTTGAAAACATCGTGGGAATTTTGTCCTCTTTTTACCACAATGTTTTCTACCCTTGGAAAATTAAATTTCAATTTTTGAGTTGCATTTATTTTGTCGCTTCCTGATGCTTTCAATTTGAACTAGTCTAGAATTTTGTTGTTCAGTAAATGGTTAACAGAAGATATAATTGTCAAAACAGGAAATGGAGAAATTGCTCAATAAATGTTTCCTGTCTTTAAAGGCATTTAAAGTTAAACCTGACCCCCAAAGTATTCACATAAAGGTGAAGGGCCAGCCCCCTTTCTTTTATACCTTTTTATATTTAAAGTGTTTGTCTTTATATAACAGTGTCAATCTGGCTGCTGGCAATGTCAACTTCACCCATTATAGGTACCTAGTGTTTTGAAATGCTGTGTTTGATGCTTTGAAAAGATTCTTTTATCCAGCTTGGTCTTTTAAACCTACGATCCCTGGGTTGTAGTGGATGTTACTGAAATGTGATGCAATTGATTAAACTTGTCTTTTACTGAGTAGAAAACATTGTTGGAAAAGGGGAAAATGTTACCATTTTCTCCTTTTCGCACATTGTTTTCAAAAGCCTTGTTCTTCAGGATCATAAGAACATGGATTGTTTGGTTCAGGGTTGAAGCATATTAAAATTACAAAAGATTATTTACCATTCCAAATTACTTGCTTTCTTGTCCCTCACATAACAAAATTTTGTCCCTCACATAACAAAATTATCATGGATTTACTGATAGTGCGAAAGAAGGAGAAGGGCGATAGAAAGGGTTACAAAGGAATAACATATAAAATAAGGGAAAAAAATTGCCCAACATTTTATGAAGGAAACTGGTTGAGAAAATTATGTAGTCGGGCCATTATTAGAGGCTACCTCCTGTTGATACATTCAATTTCTAATTGAATTTTATCTGCTCTCTGACTTCTGAAATGTATTTGGGATTTCAACTATCCTTATATCACAGGCTGCAAGAAGCAACATCAGGTAACTTGTTGTGGATATTGCAGATCAAGATCAGACTGCACAGAATGTGCAGTCTGATCTTTGAGCTACACTGTCCAGTATTTTGAGAGTTATGTGGATAAAGAAGAGAACCTTGTATTTGCATTAATTAGTTCTTGTATACATATGAAAAATATTTTTTATACATCTAAGGTGGTGTAAGAGTTATTCAAGTTACAAAGTTAAGTATCTAGGCTAACTGGATGTAACATAATATAGCATACACAGGATTTATTTTGTGATGGTCGGTAAGTTACTTTTTGGCTATTCTTGTGAAATGCATTTATAAATGCATCTGATTTACAAACTTACATAGACATTTTGATTAAGTGAGAAGTGAGTACGAAAAAAAATAGGAACATTATTTTGCTACCAAACTGCATTCACCAATGTTTCTGTTTCAAAGTACCCCTGGCTCGGCCAATTTCTTTCCGAGGACTGATGATAGTCATTGCGACAGGATTCATTCCTCTCTCACCTCTGACCATTGTTTCGACAATGATTATGTGGGAAAGCAGCCAGTGGCTTGGAAAGAAAATTGAGTGGAGTACTGGTAAGAGACTCCAGGAAAGCATGGATAGATGCACTGGCCGCCGCAATATAACTGAAATAATGTTGAAAACGGCGTTAAACACCATACAATCGATAAATCAATCAACTGTTTCAAAGTGTTATTCACCTTTATTGCTTAAACTGTAATCATTCACTACAAGCAAACTCAGACTGCAAAGAACTTGCAGACTGATCACTGGTCCACACTGTCTGATAATTAAGATTTTTTTAGGGGTGAAAAAGACACTGCAATTTGTTCTTTATCACCGAGTAGAAATTTTGATATCATTTATTTAGCTTCTTCATGGCTGTTGGCAATGCAGAAGTACATAAAGTATATTAAGTAGCTTTGCAGATGACAAAGATCAAGATCAGACTGCACAGAAATGTGCAGTCTGTTCACAAATCTACCCTCAATTCTGATCTATAACCAAAACTTTTTTTTTTTCTTTTAATAAACCCTTATCCTGCTAAAATAAGTGAAATGAAACTTTCAAGTCCATAGTAAAAAACCAAGATTTTTCTATTTGAAAAGTTATTCTTGGGGGACAGATATCTCCTTATTGGACAGTGTAGATCAAAGATCAGACTGCATGTTCTATGCAGTCTGATCTTGATCTATGCTGTCTGCAAAAGGTCCTTAAGTTGCACTCAGCAGCTTAAGGGTTAGAATAAGATTGCATGTTCACTTAACAAAATTAACCTTTTACCGAATTATCCTAGGTAATTTGACCCTTTACCAAACAATCCATAGTTTTAATGAGCCTAAAGGGGAAGACCTTTGAAAACACTTTGGAAATAGGAGAAAATGCTGGCATTTTCTCTTATGCCAGTAATCTTTTTCACCTTTCCAAAATTAGGGGTCGATTTTTTTATTCAGTTCTATTTTGTTGTCCTCAAAAGCTTCTACTTTGGACATGTGTGAAATTTGTTATTAAATAAAGAGTTTACAATGAAAAATTTCAAAAAAGGAGGCCTTTGAAAAGTTGTGAATAGAAGAAAAGGTTGGTTACCAGCATCTTCTCCTTTTCCCACAATGTTTTATTCTGTTTAAAAATTTCTCCCATTATTTGAGCCACATTCAGTTTGTTGTAACTAAGTCTAAAGTCATGGTGAAGAGTTAGGTAAATTAAGCCTTTACCAGTCTCAGTCCTGACTTTTAACAACACTGAGAGAGAAGGCTTTTGAAAACATTGTGGAGAAAGGAGAAGATGCTGGTATCCAGCATCTTCTCCTTTTCCCACAATGTTTTCTACCCTTTCAAAGACAAATCTTATCATTTGAGTCCCATAATTATGGTTTGTCGTCTGCAAATGCTTTCAATGAGCTCTTGTTCTAAATTTTCTCATTTGGTAAAGAGTTAATTGCGAAAAAATGAAATGGATTGAATTCAAAAGAAACTTTGAAGTTTATCAGATTTTATCAGTATTTGCAGAAGTATCTGTATATTTGTATACAATTTGCATAAAATTTGTATACAGTTGTACAGTAAAGATTATGAAAAAAGTGTAAATATTTGCCCACTTTTGATGTTTCACCGAAGATTATGTTCCCTAAGCATGCAAAATAATCTTTCTTTTATTCTTGTACCAAACAATCCAGAGATTCAATAACCTGGAATAAAACAGCTTTTGAAAACTTTTGGAATTGTATTTTAAAAGGGTGGAAAACATTGTGGGAAAAGGAGAAAATGCTGGTTACCAGCATTTTCTCCTTTTTCCATAATGTTTTCAAAAGCCTTCGTCATAATTTAAGAGTTGTTAAAACACAGGATTGTTTAGTAAAGCTTTCATTTGTTATTGAGTTTTACTGATAGTGAATATATGCCCAGGGCGTAAAATACATGTACATTGTATCAGAACTTTGTCTGTGAAAAAATTTTTTCTGCAGGTTTTTTTTTTCTTTATTTTTTTAACCGTGAACCATGATGAGCAAGATCCTAGTCATGGTTCCATGTTACAAAGGGACCAAAGAAGAAATAAAAAATTTTGTTGAAGCATTTTACCTTTATGAAACAGTACCAAGTTTTAAAGACCCCAAAGAAGAAAGCTAAATATAAAAAATGTGTGGGCAGAATCATACTTTTTATCAGATGACAAAATTCTTGCTTTGTCCAAATTGAAAGCATTTACAGACAGCAAAATAGCAGTGAATTAAATGATGGGATTTATCTCTGAGAGGTAGAAAAACACTGTGAAAAATGGAGAAAAACATTTGGTTACCAGCATTTCTCCTTTTCCCGCATTGTTTTCAGAACTGAAGGTTTCTTTTACAGGGTTGTTGAAAGAGGGGTGTTGTCATGGCTGCCAGTGCACCACCTATCCATGCTTTCCTAGATTTTCTTTTTACCAGTACATGTACTATATACAATATTCTTCCCTAGCCACAGGCTGCTTTCCCATATAACCATGGTAGAAATAATGATAAAAGGTGAGAGAGAGCAATGAATCCCGTGGAAATTAATATCATCCATCCTTGGAAAGAAATTGGATTTTTCAGATTTGAACTAGCCACCCCGTTTTAACTTCCTCTGCACTACCATTTGCGCTACCGGGTTTGGGCACTTTCTCTTTGGACTGGTGTAAATTTTTCTAACAGATTAAGTCTTTATCCCGACTTTTAACGTTCCTGAGAAAATGAGCTTTTTAAAACAGTGTGAAAAAAGGAGAAAATGCTGGCAACCAGCATTTTCTCCTTTTCCCACAATGTTTTCTATCCTTCCAAAAATGAATTTCAATTTTTTGGTCATATTTATTTTGATTTCTGCAAATGCTTTGAATTTTGATAAGCCTAAAATTTTATTGTCTGATACAGGGTTAAACAGCAACAGGAAGCAAAAGGGTTATTTGTTAATAAAGTTAAAAAAGGTCTTTCAATCGTTAAAAATCTAGAGCAGTTCAATTTACAAATGAATTAACAATGATTGTTGTAATTACTTGTTGTATATGAATGACAGTTGAAGCAAACCAATTTGTCAAATTTGACAATTACAGATAGGACGTATTTTAGCATAAAAAGGTTCCAATGTCAAAACTAAAGTAGTCATTGAAGGAATTTATTTTTCTTTAGGTAAAACATATCAGTAGATCTTTTCAGCAATTATATTCCTCAACCGAACAGTCCCAGGTTAAATGACTCTAAAGAAGAAATTTTGAAAACATTGTAAGAAAAGGAGAAAATTCTGGTAACCAGCCTTTTCTCCTTTTCAGCAATGTTAAATTCTCACTCTTCAAAGCCAAATCATTTTAGCCTCATTTTCATTTGTCGTCTGCAGTTGCTTTCAATTTGAAAAGTCAAAGATAATGTCTTCTGCTTAAGAGATAATGTCAATGATTATGGGAAAAAACAAATGAGCCGTGCCCTGTGAAAAGGGGGCCTAATACATTGGCAAAAAGTATTGACCCAGGTCAGCCCAGGGATCCTTTATATACGATCCCTGGTCAGCCTGTGTAGTCAGGCTGACTTGGGCCAAAACTTTTTACTACTGGTGAATTTTCTGCATGTCAAAGGGCCAATAGACCTCTTGATTTAGTCAATTGTTATACATAATGGATTTTATGGATCCACAATATATGATGACTTGCTTGGTGTTGTGGATCACTGAGATGCATTTAGCCCCCTTTTTATGTACAGAGCATGGCTCAAATTCATTTTACATTTATCAATGGGTAGGCCTGGAACAAATTTATATGCAACTTGTCGGGGTTCGAATTTCGTTTTTTTATTCACTTTCAAATTTTAGCAAGTGGCTTTTTTTCCCACTCACAAAATTAATATTGGGCTCACATTTTTTAAAGCCCAAACTGCCTACCAATGGTGTAGAACGGATTGCCAGTACAAACTGTTCACTTCTATTCTACTACTTAACCTGTCGACTACAGACAACCACCAAACAATATAAGAACCTTATTTGATATTAAAACCAAGAGTTGACTATCAATTCAATTCCACTTTAATATCTGTTCTCAAATCAAGTTAATTTTCCATAAAAGTTACAATTGTTAATGAATTGCGGATGTATCGCATCCGAATATCTGCCAGTCCGGTAACTGGTATACCGAGTCCACCTTTTCCGACGTGCTTCTCGTTGTTATATTCGTGCATGATAATTATCTTTTCAGGAAAGATTGACAAATATTTCTGTTTTACAATCAGAGATTGAATTCGCTTACCGTTTTTTTCGGAAAACCCGTGAAATCGTGGCATTGGCCGTAAGTGCAGACGAACTCACTTGGCTCACGAAACTCGGATAACGAACGACAACTCGGAGGCTTCAATGGCGACATGTAAAATTATTACCAGCCGTCGAATGGTATTCTCAGTGCGACATGACCAATGTTTATTCAGACCTTATTTGTATTCACCTGTAAAATTAAGTGCATTTTGGTAATTGGCCTTCAATAATTTGCGCTTGCTTTTTTTTTTCGAGTGCTTGAAATTTTAGCTTGCATTTTCCAATTCTGACTCGCACTTTGTGAGTAAATACATGGGAATTTCGAACCCTGCTTGTCCAACCCTATACAACACAACCTGGTATTTAATAGCCCTAAAGAAGGTTTCTTTAACCTTCTAACACACAATCCTGAGTTTTTACAACCCTGATGAAGAAGGCTTTAAAAACATCATGGGAAAAGGAGAAATGCTGGTTTCCCTCAATGTTTTCTTCCCCCTCCCAAAACAAAATTTAATTTTTATGTCATATTTATTTTGTTGCCTGCAAACACTTTCCATTTGGACTAGTCCACAATTTTAGCTTTTGGTAAAGAGTTAAACAATGTTGGAAAAGGAGAAATTGCTGGTAAGCAGCATTTTCTCCTCTCCTAATGATGTTTTCTACCATGTAGAAGACAAAATGCTTTATGATTAGAACCACATGATAGTTGTGGTCCATAAGTGCTTGCAGTTTGGGCAAATCTGAAATGTTGTTCTCTGGCAAAGCGTTAACCCCTAGAGAGCGGAATAAACCAAACTGATATTTCCATTCTAGGAAAAAGGGGGTACAGATAGTAGCCCACCCGGACAATTGCCCACCCGGACCTTTGCCACCCACACATTTGCCACTCGGACAAAAATGGCACCCCAGACATTTGCAAATGTCTGGGTGGCCAAATGTCACGGTGGCAAATGTCTGGGTGGGCAATGTCCAACACCAAGGAAAAAGAGCCTAATAAGAGCAATGTCAAAGTTGTTAGTGTCTAGAATGTCTCAGCATTCTGACAGCATAGATCAAAGATCAGACTGCATGTTCTGTGCAGTCTGATTTTGATCTACTCTGTCTGCTAAGGTAATAATAGTTGTGAAAGGCCTTTGTCCCTTTACAACACAATCCTGAGTTTTAAAGACCCTGAGGGAAGAGGCTTTTGAAAACACTGCAGTAAAAAGGAGCAAATGTTGGTAGCCTCCTTTTCCCACAATGTTTTCTAATCTGTCAAAAACAAATCTCATCATATGAGTCATGTTTAGTTTCTCCCCTACAAATACTTTCAATATGGATGAGTCTAAAATTGTGCCATGTGGTTAAGGATTAAGCCTTTGCCGCACAATCCCGAGTTTTAATGACTCTGGAAAGGAAAGCTTTTGAAAACGTTGTAGGAAAAGGAGAAAATGCTGGTAACCAGCATTTTCTCCTTTTCCCACAATGTTTTCTACCCTATGATTTAAGCAACATCTATTTTGTAGTCTACAAAATCCTCTCAATTTGGCCGAGTCTTAAATTTTGTTGTTTGGTAAAGGGTTAAGGGGTTGAAAGATACGTGTATTTGTAAGGGCAGAAGTTATTATAGTCATTTGTGCTAAAATGACATCTGACAAAATAGTAAAAAAATTCTTTCAATAAAAATCCATTTAATGATCTTCTTGTCATTGTGACTGTTTGACATTTTTGGTTCCAAGCAACGGCCATGAGTACCACTTCATTCAAATAAAAACAGCTCAAATTAAATTTGAGCATTTGCTTGATTGACATTTATTGTACTTATGGTAACTCAAATTAAAGATTGGGAAGTCTTTAGTATGTGTTGCTCATGGATTGTACATGCTACGGTTATCACTATTTTCCCCCCTTTAGTGGATAGCTTTTAACATGGGAAAAAAGAGCACTTTTTGTTACCATTACACTTTTTAGCTCACCTGAGCACAAAGTGCTCCAGGTGAGCTTTAAAGATCATGTTGCGTCTGTCATCTGTTGTGCGGGTGTCAACAATTACCATGTGTGTACTTTAGAGGCCGCATTTTCAATCCAGTAGTCATGAAACTTTGTCAGAATACCGGTATTTGTCTTGATAAAATCTCAGACAAGTTTGAAATTGGGTCACATCTGGTCAAAAAGTCAGTCACTGTGACAAATCTCAGAAAAACCTTGTGTACACTAAAGAGGCAACTTTTTCAGTCTCATATTCATGAGACTGTTCAAAAAGTGCGCTTATGTGCACTGTAGAAGCCACATTTAAAGTAAGATACTTTTGAATGAAAGTTGTTCAGAATGTTTATCTTGATGACATCTAGTACAAGTTAAAAATTGGGTCATGTCATAAAAATGTAGGTCAGCAGGACAAATCTTAGAAAAACCATGCGTGCATGCTAGGGGCCACATTTCTGTTTTTCATGAAACATGGTCAGAATGTTTGTCTTGATGATATCTTTGACAAATTAAAAAATAGGTCATGTGAGGTAAAAAAGTAGGTCACTAGCACTCATATGTTTAACATCATTACAAGCAGGATCTCTTCAGCTTTACCAGTCCTTGGTGGCTTTACTCATGTGAGCACTTCAAGGCCAATGGTCCTGTTGTTTCTATTATGTTTTCCATTATGATTAACCTTTAACCAAACAAAAAAATTTAGACTGGTCTTAATTGAAAGAACTTGCAGGCAACAATTTAAGTGTGTCTCAAACATTCAAATTTGCCTATAGAAGGGTAGAAAATGTTGGTCACCTGCATTTTCTCTTTTTTCCTACAATGTCTTCAAAACTCTTCTATCCCAAGGTCATTAATCATTTTTTAGAAAATTATTTCATTAGAAAAAATTAGAAAATTTTTTCATTGGTGTGTTTGTTTCCTTTACTGTAAATTGAAAGCATTTGCATAAAATGCGTTACTCATAGCCCAAATGATGATTTCTATTTTTGAAAGGGTAGAAATATGGTGAAATAAGAGAAAAAAATGCTGGTAACTGCATTTCCTCCATTTCTCATAATGTTTTCTTGTTTTCCAAATGCATACACTGTCATTTGAGTCACATTCAGTTGTCATCTGCAAATGCTTTCAATTTGGACCAGGCTTTAATTTTTTCATTATGTAAGGGTTAACTCTTTACCAAACAACAAAATTTTAGACTGGTCCAAATTGAAAACATCTGCAGGCAACAAATTAACCGTTGCTCGAATGACTTGATTTTTCAATGAAAGGTTAGAAAACATTATGAGTAAAGGAGTAATGCTGGTAACCAGCATGTTCTTCTTTTCACACAATATTTTCTTCTCTATCAAATGCAGCAATCACCATTCAAGCAACATTTAAGCCTTTACCAAACAATCCCTGGTTTTTACGACCCAGAGGAAGAAGCCTTCTGAAAACATTGTGGGAAAAGGAGAAAATGCTTGTAACCAGCATTTTCTCCTTTTCCCACAATGTTTTCTACTCTTCTAAACTCAAGTTTCAATTTTTGAGTCAAGTTTATTTTGTCGTCTGCAAATGCTTTCAATTTGGACCAGTGTAAAATTTTGTCATTTGGTAAAGGATTAATTTGTTGTCTGCAAATGCTTCAATTTGGTCCAGTCCAAAATTTTGTTGTTTGGAAAAGATTTAAACATTGTTTTGTGGAATGTGGGAAAGCAGCCAGTGGCCTTGACATTTTTTGTCTGCGAACCACAAGTAACAGAAATTCCTGGAAAGCATGGATAGGTATACTGGCCGTCTCAATATAACTGAAATAATTTTGAACAACCGATATTATTAAAACAGCGATTACGTAATCGCTGTTTTAAAAAGGCATTGAACAAAATCTTTCTTGGGCTGAAGTTATCTTGTAAAGTAATGAGTTTCTATGATGTTTGAATGATATATACTCAGTTCCATAAATAAGGGTGCACTTAATTTTCTTTTATTTCTTGTCGCATGTTTTACTGAAGACCAACAAATTTGGTATCATACTTTAGTTCAGAGTCTGTAGAAAATGCCAGGCTAATCAGATTTTGACTAACAGAAAGTTTTAGTTAGGTTTTTGCAGTTTAAATGAAGGTGGTACTAAAATCAAAGTTGCAAAAGTACTCAAAGACTAAGGCAACATTAAAGTTAGGTTTTTCTTAAAGTTCTTGTAATTTTTCAATCGATATCTTGTATGGCCACCTCTGCTGTCGATACAGGCAATTATTCGACGTCGCATAGACCTTACATAACGTAAAATCATTGCATCAGGAATGTTATTCCATTCCTGAACGAGAGCGGTGGCCAAAACCTAACTTTAATGTTAACTGCAGCGCAGTCCATAAGTGTACATGAATTGAGAACAGGGGTTTGCTGGTTTGCATGCCCAGTTCAGCCAATATCTTGCAAAGGATTGATGATAGTCATTGCAACAGAATTCATTGCTGTCTCACCACTGATCATTGTTTCAACAATGATTATGTGGAAAAGCAGCCAGCTGCTTTGGAAGAAAATTGTACAAATTACTGATAACAGAAACTCCAGGAAAGCATAAATAGGTGCACTGGCCACTGCAATATAACTGAAATAGTGTTGTAAATAGCAATAGACACCATACAATCAACCTTAACCCTTTACTACACAATTCCAAGTTTTAACTACCCTGAGCAAGACAGCTTTTGGAAACGCTGCGGCAAAAGGAGAAAATATTTGTAACCAGCATTTTCTCTTTTAGCCACATTGTTTTCTACCCTGTATAGAAATCATCATCTGACCTACATTTATTTTGTCATCTTCAAATGCTAACAATTTGATCTAGTCCAAAATCCTGTCATGTAGTAAAAACTTAAGAGGTCTATTGTGCTGAATCTGTCTTGGCATTATTTAACCCTTTTACACAGGACAAATTTTGTCCATTTTGAAAAGCATTTTACAGACAACAAACCAAATGTGACTCATGTGATTGGATTTCTCAATGATTGGGTAGAAAACATTGTGTGAAAAGGAGTAATTGCTGGTAAGAAGAATTTCTCCATTTCCCACAATGATCTCAGGATTGTGGAGGAAGAACAATATTTGTTCAACTGATTTTTTTCAAAAGATGACCATTGAAAGAACAAGGAGCCCTAAAGCATCATCTATTGACTTTTTGGATATAAAAGTAATTACAATTGGTCCATTTCATCTATAGTTAGTTATTCTCTGATCTCACTTGATCCTCACACCTGGTATTGACAGTTTAGCGCATTCTAGCTAAATGATTTCACACCATTCTGTAAAATATTTAACTTTTAACCCAACCACAAAGTTTTGGACTGGACCAAACATACAGGGTTTGCAGAGAACAAATAAAATGTAGCTAGAAAGAATTATTGATTTTTCTGCAAATGGTAAAGTAGAAAGCATAGTGGGAAATACTGGTTACCAGCATTTTCTCCTTTTCTCACAATGGTTTCAAAAGGCTCATTACCACTGGTTGTTAACCCATTACCATGACGACTTTTGACGACCCTTGGAAAGAAGCCTTTTGAAAACATTGTGGGAAAAGGAGAAAATGCTGGTAACCAGCATTTTCTCCTTTTCCCACGAAGTCTTCTACCCTGTCAATAAACAATTGCACCATTTTTGCTACACTGAAATTGTTGTCTGCAAATGCTTTCAATTTGGACGGGGTTAAAATTTTGTCGTCTGGTAAAGAGTTAAAGGGTTATTAAAAAAAAGGCTTTACAATTTGCAGCCACATTTTGGTGTTAGATAATTTTCTGACCAAAAGTATTGTTGCACCTTGAACCATTTACCAAATAAAAAAATAAGGAGTTCAAATTGAAAGCACTGCAGATTACACAAATTGAATGTGCTTCAAATGATAAGGTTTATCTTTGAAAGGCTACAAAACATTTTTGGAAAAGGAGAAAATGCCAGTTTCCGCTGCCAACTAAATGGATCTGACTCTTTTCAAAGTCTTAAAGTTTACTTATGTGGTGTTTGGACCAGACTGGTCAAAGATTAACACAAGGTAGCAGGTAATGTAGATCAAAGATCAGACTGCATGTTGTGATCAGTCTACTCTTGATCAAAGCTATCTGCAAAAGAAATCTATGACAACATTGGCAGTGAAAGAGTTAAGTGCTTTACCACACCATCCTGAGTGTTACGGACCTTTAGAAAGGAAACTTTTGAAAACATTGTGGGAAAAGAAGGAAATGACAACTGGTAACCAGCATTTTCTCCTCTTCCCACCCTATTTTCTACTCTGTTAAAGACAAATCTCATCAATAAAAAAATAGGACTGCATATTCTATGCAATCTCATTGTGATTGATATACTATCTGTAAAAGAAACCAAGGTTGCTCTTGGCACTCAAGGACTGTAAATATTTTATTTTCTGTATCACATCCATGCAATACTGTCCTGTTTTTTTTTCCCCCATGCAATTTAATGTAGCATCTCTTAATGTTTTACATATTGATTTTTTTCAGCATTGTTGCTAGGGAACCTGCTGTAACAGTCAGAACAGAAAGTTTAGTGGAGTATGATCTGTAAAGGCTTTTTCCTCTGCAAATGCTCAGCTGAAGCTTGGAGAAAATTTGTCAATACTGTGTTCCAGTGACTGTGTCTCGCGGAAATTTTGTCGATATTTCCAATCCGGATTTCCAATTAGACTGTGACACAAGGAGTACCAATTTTTGGGGAGAAAACATTCCTTTACAGTGATAGTCTTGTAGAAACATTTGTAACCAGTCTGGATTGTAAATTACTCCAATTTCTGGTAAGTTTTACTTATGGTACTTTGATTTTGTTTTCTATAGATTCTTTTTTCTATTTTTTTTTCTGATATTATTTCTAATTTGTGATTTTTGAAATGCTTTCTCTTTTTGTAGGCGAGAATTTTTTTGAATTTCATACATTTTCAGTGCATTTTATTTATGTAAAAAATAATTTACAGCATGCAATATTTTTCCCCACAAATGTCAACTCATTTCTTCCAAAGTATTGTTCGAAACAAGGCGTTAGTTCATGATCAATTGCATCTGTTCCAGTAAAGCTTTTAAAAGCAAATGTTCCATGCCTTTAAATTATATAACTATTTATATTATAAAATTAAGTATTTTTTTATATTTTTTTAAAATTATAATTTCTCATTATATTCATTTTCCTAGGCTGGACTTTTTTTAAAAAAGCCTGTGTTGTTATTGTTTATAACAGAGATTGAGACTGGTATGTATTCTGCCTCATCTATAAATAATGACCAATGGCTGCCTGACTTTTAATTTTTAATGAAGAAGTTTAACTCTTTACCAAACAATCCCGGGTTTTAACGACCTCAATTAGGAAAAAGTTTTTTGAAAACATCATGAGAAAAGGAGAAAATGCTGGTAACCAGCATTTTCTCCTTTTCCCACAATGTTTTCTAGCATTTCATCGAAAAATCTAGTTATTTGAGCATCATCTAATTTGTCATCTGCAAATGCTTTCAATTTGGATGAGTCAAGGATTTTGTCGTTTAGTAAAGAGTTAACTCTCTACAAACAATATGATATTTTGACAATATTGGGGAAACAGGCATTTCAAAACATTGACAGAAAAGAAGGAAATGCTTGTAACCACGGTTTTCTCTTTTTTTCACAATGTTTTTATCCTGTGGTACAAATACCCCATATGAACCACATTGAATTTGCTAGCCGTGAATGCTTTGAGTTCGGCAAAGTCTAAAACTGTATTTTGATTGAGGGTTTTGTTGTTACATAATCTAGCACTGATGCATTTCAACCTGAAAAGCACTTAGTTTTATGCTTTCACTAGTTCACACGTATTTTGACCACAATGCAGTATTTGACTGAAATGGAAAAAAGTCATAGCTATGATCAGATAATCAAAGTAGGCGTTCAAAAATCTGCCAAGGTTATCAGATCTTTTATCTTAAAAGTTTATGCATCTTTCCATGTATCAGATGCAGATGAGTTTTTAGCTTGGTTGTTTTCTGAAAAAAAAAATGTTGAAGTATTGTCATCATCTCTGTCATTATAAGTGCGAAAACACTGACATGTTCTATATCTTTGTCAAAGTGTAAGATATTTACTTCAAATTTGGGCAAGGTGTTTACTATCAATAGGATTACCCATACCAGAAAGGCAGATAAGTCACATCTTGATAGGGTTATGCCCCCTTTTTTATCTCAGAATTTTCTAGGAAAACGCACTTGCAGCCACCATTTGGTGCTCTTGTAACATCTTGTACTGGAGACCACTTTTAGAAAAGTGAAATTATGAAAGAAAACAAACAGATCTTTATTGGTAATTGCTCGTTTTATCACAATATATGAAACCTAAATTTGTGCTGATTTATAACTGCTAGATTTACATGGATGTTTTAAAAGCTGTTTCCTGCAAATTTTATGCCTGAAAATAACATGTACAAATGTTCATTCATGATGTGAATGATAAGGATTTTTCAAAATATTACCTGTAGGAAAGGTATAAAGAGAAGTAATGGGTTACTGCATGGGAATATTTGAAGAAGGTGGGTGGAGTAAGTACATTGTAATTATGAACATTGCACAGCCATTTCTACAGGTAGCTTAGATATTGTAGAGTTTTTTTGCTCTGCTTTGTGATGTATTAAGACATTCTTGGACACTCATCAACTTGGCAAGGCAGTTGTGTGTGTGTGTGTTTTTCTTACAATATCTAGCAAAAAAATAAAAAGGCTTCCTTAGCAGCAGATTCTATACTTAACCCTTAGGCTGCTGAGTACGACTCACTGACCTTTTGCGGACAGTGTAGATCAAGATCAGACTGCACAGAATGTGCAGTCTGATCTTTAATCTACACTGTCCAATAAGGACATATTTTGCTCCCAAAAGAACTTTGAAATAGCCAAATTCAGGTTTTTTCTCTTGGCTTGAAAGTTTCATTTGAGTAATTTAGCAGGATAATGGTTAACTCTCTACCAAACACCAAAATTTTAGACTGGACCAGGTTAAAAGCATTGGCAGATTTGCAGGTGATAATTTTTGTCTTTGATAGAGTTGAAAACATGGTTGGAAAAGGAGAAAATGCTGATTAGAAGAGTCCAAAATTTTCTCATCTGATCAAAATTAATTCGTAATTTACTAGAATGAGCACTATATCTATATCCAACTTGCTTTGCTCTGGTTTTAAGATATAAAATTCAGTAAGAGGTAAGGGGTTAATTGAAAAATGCACAAATTTATTTTTTTTATGAACACATAAAAAAGATATGGTAATCTTCATCATTATTTCATTTTCCTCCTCATACAAATCCAAGAAAATACTAAGATGTATTTGACTAAACCTGACAAAAAGCCAGAACTGTTTCAGACTTTCATGGCAAATTCATCATTACTCTCTTTATTCCTTACAACATGACACAATTTTAGACTGGTAAAAATTGAAAGCATTTGCAGAGGACATATTAAATGTGGCAAAAATAATGGGATTTGTTTGTGAAAGATTAGAAAAAGTTGTGGAAAAAGAGAAAATGCTGGTTACCTGCATTGTCTCCTTTTCCCACAATTTTTTCAAAGGTTGTCTTTCTCAAGGTTGTTAAAGAGTTAATTTAAAAGCCTTGTTTTTGCAACACAGGAGAAGGAGGCCAGCAAATACATTTTGCCTCTCTTCCCACAATGTTTTCAGCTCTTTCAAAGATAAATTTCATCATTTGAGCCACTTGTTAACTGCATACATGAAATAAAGTGGAGGCAAACTAGAATATTCAAATGAAGGATTTGGCCAGTCTCAATTCCTATATTTCCAATAGCTCTCTATCAGACCACAAAATTTTAGACTTAAGCATTTGTAGAGAAAAAGACTAATTACTACAGCTGAAATGGGGGGGGGGGAAATATATCTTCGAAAGGGTAATTTAAAAGACATTGATCACAAAGGGGGACTGTTTTACTCTAAGGGAGTGATAAAAGTTTGGATTTGTATAGAAAAAAAACATGATTTGAAGACCACATTAACCCTTTACCACACGACAAAATTTTAGACCTGTCCAAATTGCAAGCATTTGTAGATGACAGTTTTAACGTGGCTCATATGAAATGATTTTTCTTTGATAGGGTAGAAAACATTGTGGGAAAAGGAGAAAATGCTGGTTACCAGCATTTTCTCCTTTTCCCACAATGTTTTCAAAAACCTTCTCTTTCAGGGGCGTTAAAAGTCATCATTGTGTGGTAAAGGGTTAAATATGGTGAAAATTGTCATTGAAAGGATAGAAACAGTTTAGGGTAAGGAAAAATGCCGGTTACCAGCTTTTTCTCCTTTTCCTGCAGTGTTTTCTTGCATTCTTCCTCCAGGTCTTTAAAACTTGGATTGTATGGTAAAAGGTTAGTGGATATATAGGGTTAAAGGAAATTCTACACTGGACAAAAAATTCACTTTTTGTCTAAAATAAAGGTCTTTTTATGCAGAAAACAAATTAAATTGGGCTTAATGATGAGTATTAGTATTAGTGGAAAAAAGAGAAAATTGTGATTACCAGCATTTTATCCTTCCCCCACAATGTGTACATAAGCCTTGTTTTTGAGGGCCGTGAAAACAACAGGACTGTTTGATAAAGGGTAATAGTTTTTAGAAATCTAAAGTCAAAATCCAGATGCAGAACAGATTTTCTGTATTGAAAATTTATTGTAATGATTCCATGAAGATCCTTAAGTAATTAAGATTGAAGTGTTCATAAATTTTCATTACATGCTTGGTTAAGTACTGGATAAAACTCTTTCCACCATTGTAATGTAGTTTTCACAATGCCGAGATAGAAGACCTTTTGAAAACATTTTAGAAAAAGGAGAAAATGCTGATAACAGGCATTTTCCCCTTTTTCCACAATGCTATCTGCCTGTCCAGAGACCAATTATCAGCATTTGAGCCATATTTAACTCTTTACCACACAATCCCGACTCTTAACGACCCTGAGAAAGAAGCCTTTTGAAAACATTGTGAGAAAAGGAGAAAATGTTGGTAACCAGCATTTTCTCCTTTTCCCACAATGTTTTCTACCCTTCCCAAACCAAATTTCAACTTTTCAGTCACATTTATTTTGTCTTCTGCAAGTGCTTTCAATTTGGACCAGTCCATAATTTTGTCATTTCGTAAAGGGTTAATTTGTCGTCTGCAACTGCTTTCAATTTGGACAAGTCTAAATTTTGTTGTTTGGTAATTAGTACAAGAATCAGTATCATTCAACTTTTGGACTTTTTTTTTAGCAGCCACTTTTTGTCGAGCTGACTTTTGGAGAGCGAGACATAGTCGCCACAACTTTAGCTCGGTGTGTGTGTGTGCATGTGTGTCAGGATTTGTCCAGGCTATAACTTCACTTATGGATGCAATTCAAAATAATTTGGCATAAATGTTCTCCTTCACGAGTAGAAATGCCATTTGAAATATTTTTAGGTGGGTCTAAGGTCAAGGTCACCGCCCAAGGTCAAATGATAAAATTACCACAAATAGAGCTTGTCCGAGCTAAGTCTGTCTCAAGTAGCCACATGTCTTTAGAGATCAGTTGTTCACCAACTATTCTTAAGAACATTCTAAGTCATATTCTACAGAATTTTCTAAATTTGAAAGTAACACAACTTCTGATTGGCTAAATCATTTAGTTTAGCCAATCAGAAATTGTGTTACTTTCAAATTTAGAAAATCTGGGAGAATAAGACAAAGAATGTCCTTAGGAATGGTTTGTGAATACGGACCTACATGGCTGCTTATGATCAGTTTGACCTTATAAAGAAAGGGAAAAGAAAGACATACAGAAAGACATAGTTGTAGAATGGCATTGGAGTAAACAATCAGAGAAATAAGAAATTGCTTGCCATATAGCTATTTAACCCTTTACCACACAATCCCGACTTTTAACGACTCTAAGGAGGAAGGCTTTCGAAAACATTGTGGGTAAAGGAGAAAATGCTGGTAACCAGCATTTTCTCCTTTTTCCACGTTTTTTACCCTATCAAAGATAATTTTCATCATTTTAGTAACATTTCATTTGTCATCTGCAAATGCTTTCTATTATGGTCTCGTCCAAAATTTTCTTGTTTGGTAAAGAGTTAACTATTTACCAGATAACAAAAAACAGAGTAGTCCAAATTGAAAGCCATTGCAGACGTCAAATGTAGCTCAATTGAAAACTTTTGTTGTTTAATAGGGTAGAAAACATTGTGGGAAAAGGAGAAAATGCTGCTTAACAGCATTTTCTCTTTTTCCCGGTAGTTTTCCAATGCTCTCTTCTTCAGGATCGTTATAACTCAGGATTCTTTGAAAAGGGTTAACTCTGTAGGAGATGACAAAATTTAAGATCTGTTTAATAGCATACCCCTTTACCACACAATGACGACTTTTAACGCCCCTGAAAGAGAAGGCTTTTGAAAACACTGTGGGAAAAGGAGAAAATGCTGGTTACCAGCATTTTCTCCTTTTCCCACAGTGTTTTCTACCACAGTGTTTTCTACCCTATCAAAGAAAAATCATTTCATATGAGCTACATTAAAACTGTCATCTACAAATGCTTTTAATTTGGACAGGTCTAAAATTTTGTCGTGTGGTAAAGGGTTCAATTGGAAGCGTTTGCAGAAGACAAAATAAATGTGACTCAAAAATTAAATTTGTTTTGGAAGAGAGGAAAACATTGTCGGAAAAGGAGAAAATTTTGGATAGAAGTACGACTATTCTCCTTTTTCCAAAATGTTTTCAAGCCTTCTTCTTCAAGGATTGTTTGGTAAAGAGTGAGGTAGAGTGTTGAATTAGCCATTTTCTCATAGTGCATCAATTTTTTAACCCTCAATCACACAATCCTGTGTTTTAAGGACTTGAAGCAAGAAGGCTTTTGAAAACACTGTGGGAAAAGGAAAAAATGCTGGTAATTAGTAATTTCTTCTTTTACTACGATATTTTCTACCCTTTGGAAGACAAAGTTCATCATTTGATTAACATTCCTTTTGTCAACTGCAATTATTGCTTTCAATTTGGACCAGTCTAAAATACTGTCATTTGGTAAAGGGTTAACTCTTTACAAAACAACAAGATTTTAGACTTGTCCAATTTAAAAGCATTAGCAGATGACAAAATAAATGTGTCTCATAGGATGATTTCTGGCTTTGATAGGGTAGAAAACATTGAGGGAAAAAGGAGAAAATGCTGGTTTCCAGCATTTTCTCCTTTTCTCACGATGTCTTCAAAAGGCCTCTTCCTCAGGGTATCCAAAACTCCAGATTGTGTGGTAAGGGTTCATTTCATGAGGGAGTGAAAGAAAGCCATTGAACTGGATGATGGATGTTCTTGAACAGTTGCCTGTAATAATAAAAATCAAAAGTTTCCTTTTTGCTGGTAGAATATGGCGCCATGTTTCACAAAATTTCATAAGCATGAGCATTGGAAGAAACGGAAATGAATTTGGAAGAATGATATCATTTGTTATTCAGTTTATGAAGATTATTGTAAATGAATTATTAATTAACCCTTTACCTCACAATCCTGATATTTAATGACCCTTACAGAGAAGACTTTTGAAAACATTGTAGGGAAAGATTAATAAGCTAGTTACCAGCATTTCCCCACAATGTTTTCCACTCTTTCAAAGGTAAATCTCATTATATGATCCACTTTTGATATTTCGTCTGCAAATGCTTTCAATTTGGACCAGTCTACAATTTTGTCATTTGGTATAGAGATAATACTGAGAGGAAATAGAGATTTCTTCATCCTGGATTTCACCAGCACAAGGCTGAGGAACTGTGGTGCCTTGCCCAAGGGAACTCCAGTTTGACGTAAGTGCCAGCAGTGGAGATCAAACCAGGATTTCTCAGTTATATGTCCAACACCTTAACTGCCGAGCCATGTAAATCCTCTAAATCAAATGGAGTGTTTTGGACAGCATTTCAAATAATAATAATAATAATAATAACAGTCTGCACAGGCTGATCTGTGTCGAATCTTTTTGCTCTTGGTAAATTTTCTGCATGTCCGAGGACCATTCTATCTCATTATGCAACCGATTGTTTAGAAAAAATGGATTTTATGGATCCATAACTATGTGATGACTTGTTTGGTATAATGCATTATGGAGATGCAAAAAACCAGCCTGGTGCCAGAACATGGCTCAAATGAAATGGACATTCTCAAACAGGAAAAAATGACCAAGTAACAATTTCAAGAGTGATTTTACCAAAATATGTCATAAAATAATGGAAAGTGAAGATCCAAGATCAGACTATGTGTTCTGTGCAGTCTGATCTTGATCTAGACTGTCGGCAAAAGGCAGTCTTATCTTGATCCACCTTGTTTACAAAAACAACAGAAATTATGCTTGGTGCCTTGAGTGCTAGTAATCAAAAAGTTGATGCATGTTTTTGACATAACTAGTGATGAGCAGATGTTGTTCAGGAATTTGGGAAAGATTACCATAGCTCATTACCCCCTGCAGCAAAATCTGGAGTAGATAAATAAATCTGTGAAATGTCTAGGAAAATTTGTAAAATTTGTAAAATTTATTTTTAGATCAAGTATTAGTACATGTACCTGTAAACATGTGAAAACCTTGTGGCAAAAAGAGAAATAGCTGGTTAGAAGGAATTTCTCCTTTGGCACAATGTGTTTTTTTTTTTAACTCTTTACCAAACGACAAAAATTTAGACTGGTCCAAATTGAAAGGATTTGCAGACGACAAATTAAATGTAACTGAAATGATGATTTTTGTTTTTGATCGGGTAGAAAACATTGTGGGAAAAGGAGAAAATGCTGGTTACCAGCATTTCTCCTTTTGCCACAATGTTTTCAAAAGTCTTTTCTTACAGGGTCGTTAAAACTCGGGATTGTGTGGTAAAGGGTTAAATTAGTCTGTTGCAATATAAAAAAGATTTGTCTGGAGATGGTAGTGTGTTAACACTTTACAAAACAGTAAAACTTTGGACTTACCCAAATGTTAAAACATTTGTAGACAACATATCAAATGTCATCCAAAAATTGATACAAATTTGTTTTCAGGAGGGTAGAAAACATTGTGGGATAAGGAGAAAATGCTGGTTACCAGCATTTTCTCCTTTTCCCACAATGTTTTCAAAGGCTTTCTCTTTTTTCCCATAAAGGCTTGAATCAGAATGCCTCCACTTGGCACTTGATGTCAACAAATAGCTGTGTTTTTATTCCATAAAGTAAAAAAAAATATTTTCATTTTCTCATTTATTTTTTGATGTCATTGTGTTACGAAAGATTACAATCAGTTGAAGATGCTCTATAGAATACTTGTGTTTGATTACCTCTTTACCTTGTTTCTGCCAAAAAATGAAAAGGAAATTTCCAGCCAATAGTAAAATCCAAAATAAATTGCAAATTCAAAGTTCTTTTCAATAGAGAGAGAGTCTTAGTGTCAGGCAGTGTAGATCAAACATCAGACTGCATCTTTTTCACTGTCTGATCTTGATCTACATTTTCCACAGTACAGATTTGACTCAAACTTAGAAACTAAGGGTTAAAATGAAAACAGCACTTGATTGTTTACAGACACTAATATTGATCCCTGTTTTGTGTGGAAGGCTTCCCTAATGGCAGGAACAAGTGTACCAGTCTAGTTTCTTGTTGCCTGTTGGTTGAGCTCATTTCCTGTTTCAGACAAACCCATCATGTTCTTTATTTCCTGGAACTTGTTCATTAATGTGTTCATCTTTTTTTCTTGTTTTCAGATTGCCTAAAAATTTAACCAGTTAAGTTTTTTCAAGCCTTAAAGTTAGATAGCTGCTGAACTCATTGTCTTAAAAGGAGCATCTGCTTGCTACAAATATTTTGTCTTTTAGTCACAATACAATATGTAGTTTTAATTTGGTCTTTAAATGGTTTGTCAGGTAATGGATTAACAAAGCAACTTAATGAGGACTTCGAAGGACAGGGACTTTGAACATGGTTTTTACCCAGTTATGTCCCCTTTTCTACGTAGAAGTGTTACTGCAAAATTTTAGACCTGTCCAAATCCATACCATTTGCAGACGACAGATTAAATGTACCTCTAGTAATAGAGTTTGTCTTTGTAGAAAACATTATGGGAACAGGAGAAAATTCCAGTTTCCTACATTTTCTCCTTTTCCCTCAAAGTTTGCAAAAGGAATTTTTTTCTGGGTTGTTTAAACTAACAATTAATTTTTATTGCATGGTAAAATGTTAAAAAATTTTTATACATGATTTTTCTGCTGCAGGAGGTCAGTCAGTACACATGAACATAGTCTTGATCTGTGTTAATGACATCTTTAATGGTAATAAAAAAAAGTATCCTAATGAAAGGTCTATTACTGTTTTCCTCAAAAGAATTTGGTTGTTTGAAATAAATGAAAAGGTGTTTGTTCTGATATCAAGCAGGTAGTTACCTTATTTCTGTCTATATTTAATGGTCGATAAATCAGTCATCAATGTTCAATAAATAAAACTGCTATCAGGATGGGTATCAACATTGTATGTTACATAACATTTTTCTCCTGTCACCTTTTTTTTTTAATCTAAGTACATGTAATAAGATATTCAAAGCAATTTGAAATCAACACTTTCATGATAATTTCATTGGTACATGTATGCCGATTGACATGGCTGCCGTCAAAGATAGTGCCTTAAAAGCTAGGAAGCCTGCTACACTTGACAATGACATTATATATTTGGGTTAACTCTTTAACACACAATCCTGACTTTAAACAACCCCTTTGAAAGAAACCTTTTGAAAACATTGTGAGAAAAGGAGAAAATGCTGGTAATCAGCATTTTCTCCTTTTCCCACAATGTTTTTTACCCCATCAAAGAAAGAAATAATTTTTTTAGGGACCTTTTATTTGCTGTCTGCAAATGTTTTCAATATGGTTTAGTACAAATTTTTTTTGTTTGGTAAAGAGTTAAAGAGGCCCTTATACTCATTTTCAGCCAGTTTTAACTCATTTTGTCTCTATTTTATCAAACTATAGTCATTCTTATATCTTCATGCCAAATATTGCGCCTGACGGTTGCAAGGTTGCTTAGATTACGGTCAACAGAAAATGCATTTCGCTGAGTTGCGGCCTTCCATGTACACAGACTCGTTGTTTCCGGTTTTTGAATGAAAGATTTTCGATATATCTGTTATACACTCGGGTAGATTCGTATGATGATCATGCATTCTGTCACGTGACTATATTTGACCTTCGCCCTGCATCTAATGAGGTAAACAAAGGAAAATGGAGGCTTCTCTGTTGCAGCCTCGATTTTCAGACGGAGGTCGCGGTCTATATGCAAATTACACCGTATCCGACTCTAGGCGGAAGCCAACGATAAATTTCCGTGACGCACCGCCATTGTTTACAGCTTCGATCGTCAGCCAGTTTTCTTCTGACCAATGTTCGGTTTCTAATACAAATCTCCGTGTTTCTTTTTTTCAATTACACCATATATGTCAGTAATTTATCCATGTTTACACAAAGGGCTGATTTTTGTACCATTCTAAATTGTTTGAAATTTAACAGCGTTTTTGCTCACCGGCTGTAGACAGGCATCTTTAAAAGAAAAGAGAAAATAGTTATATGTAGCTACCTCAAACAATTATCCATTTTTATGGCAATTTTATTGTGTTCTTTGTAACCCCATTTGTTCTACATTTTGTAACTGAGGGTAGCTTGTAGGTATGATATCATCAAGGATAGCATTTGAATATTACCAGTAATTGAAAAGGAATGTAGCACAGCGGTCTACCAACATGACTTTAAGGTAAATAATCAATGTAATTACTGCTGGTTGTTGATGATGAAATAGTAATGCTATCCCCTTGTGTCACACATGAAGTAAAGAAATTTTGAATTGGACGACTATGAACGACCCAGAAATTGCGGTGCTATCTGATTGTGTAGATCCAAAATCAGTGTGCAAAGCATTATGTAAGATGCGTCTTTGGTCTGTTACATGCTATTGTTTCTGAAGGTATTTTTTTCCATTGATTCAATATGCTAAGCCAGTTGTACTTCTTACAGGGTTGGTGCTATATTGAGTGTTTTTCATTATCTCCGATCAACAAGAAGATTATCTAGGTCAAACTAGATGATTAGCCCTAACACTTCTTATCTCATTACCAACTGACAAAATTATACCCTGTTTCAAATTCAAAGCATAAGTAGACGACACATAAAAGCTGTTAAAAATGGTTGAAGTTGTGTGTGAAAGGGTAGTTAACATTGTGGGAAAAGGATAAAATGCTGGTTACTTGCATTTCCTCCTTTTCTCACAATGTTTTTCGTAAGCCTCCCCTCCTTGGGGTCGTTAAAACACAGGAATGTTTAATAGAGAGTTAACAAATAAAGTGCAATTGTCCACAGCCCACAGTAATATCCCAGATAGATCTACTGCAATTTCATTGTTTCTATTTGTAATGAATCTTATCAGACCACATAGATCCAAGATCAGACTACACATTCTGAGCAATTTGATCTTGATTGTCACTGTTCACAAAAGTATCCTGTATGATGGTTAGCAGTCAAAAAGTTGAGCCAAGCCCCGATAGCTCAGTTGGTAGCGTGCAGGACTTGAGAACAGAGGGTCGCGAGTTTGATCCCTGGCTCTGCCAATTTCTTTCTGAGGATTGATGATAGTCATTGCGCCAGGATTCATTCCTCTCACTGCTGACCATTGTTTTGACAATGGTTATGTGGGAAAGCAGCCAGTGGCTTTGAAAGAGTATTGTGCAGAGTACTGGTAAAAGAGACTCTAGGAAAACATGGATAGGTGCACTGGCTGTTGCGATATAACTGAAATAATGTTGAAAGCGGTGTTAAACACTGTACAATCAATCAGCCAAATAGTTGAGACAGTCTGCATCTTATGGATAAGATTTATTGTTATCTTAGATGTAACTTAAGTCATTACCAAGCAACACAATTTTACACTGGTCCGGAGTAGAAAACATTGTGGGAAAAGGAGAAAATGCTGGTTATCAGTATTTTCTCCTATTTCCACAATGTTTTCAAAAGGTTTCTTTCCAAGGGTCGTTAAAACACAGGATTGTTTGGTAAAGGGTTAAATTTTGAATCATATCAAAGACAAGAATATATAGCATTAAAAATTGAAGATTTAACTCTTTACCGAAATGACAAAAATAGTCGACTTATCCAAATTGAAAGCATTTGCAGACGACAAAATATATGTGACTCACAATTTGAAATTTGTTTTGGGAAGGATAGAAAACATTGTGGGAAAAGGAGAAAATACAGCATTTTCTCCTTTTTCCCACAATGTTTTCAAAAGCTTTCTTTTTCAGGGTCGTTAAAAGTCGGGATTTTGTGGTAAAGAGTTAACTGGCAATTTATTTTTCAGTATGAATCTCTAGCAATATTTTAGAAAGCATCAGCTGCAGTGATAGCAAAAGTATAGCCTTGACAAAACATTTTGTGATTCTACTTATGTGAAGCATTGTACTAGACAGCCAGCATTTTCTCCTATACTTTAATTTTTCACATACGATTTCCATAAGCGAAACAATTCATTATTTGTCGTTTGCAAATGATTTCACACGTGACAAGTCTTAAATTTTCTTGTCTGGAAAAGAGTTTAGCATGCTGGCTAGCTTTCATAACACCAAAATGAGGGCTTTTACTGTATGCCCTATCTGGAGCAATGTAAAGCCCATAAACTCATCTGGGTGTGATTATCATTGCCAGTTTGAGGGAGAGCTGGGCACTTACTCAAGGTGAAACATGAAAGTGATTGTAGAAAGTACATGGTTTGTCTCTTTGAATCTGGACTGCCTTTGTTTTCTGGCAATAAATTCTACATAAACATCAGTGTAGGGTTATAGGTATTATTCTTTGCAAGTTTTTCATTCAAGTAGAAAATTTTTGGCTGTAAGTTTGGTATGCATTGGTATACAGTAATGTCTTGTTGTTGACCCTTAAATTTTTATCAATAGCCAATTCTTTACCTGCCTATAAACTTTTTGCAAGCATTTACAGACAGCATATTAAATGTGCCTCGAACGACAGAAATTGTCTTTGAAAGAGTAGAAATTTGGGAAAAAGAGCATCATAAGAACATTTCTTTTTTTCACAGATAATTTATCCCTTAATCCTTTCACAAATGATTTCTCCTGTTTCCACAATGTTTTCAAAACATACCCACTGCAGACACATTAAAATAACATCTGGCCAAAACATCCTATACATAATGTACTTTCAGCTTACCAAGACTGATCCTTGGTCAAAATGTCCTGGCCAAAACGTCCTTAGTCAAAATGACCTACATCTGTACAAGTGCCACAAAAAAAATCCTGTGGAGGAAAAAAAAATTTTTTTATTACGTGACAAAAGGAGTCCTATGACTAAGTCTAGTTTTCCAGAATGTATTCAGACATACCAGTCAGCATGTGCAGTCTGATTTCTACCCTACACTGACCCCTAAAGTTCCTCAACTTGTGCTTGGCACTGCAAAATTTCAGTGGTGTAATGAATGAGAATAAACATGTAGATACAGCTCAATCTGAGCTACCTATCATGATCTGATAGTACAACTGACAAAGGAGAGAAAGAGGGAAATATTTTGAGAAACATAAATGGTTTTTTTACTATTGCATGAAAAACATTTTGGATCAAACAAAATTGTATGACTCAATCTCATTATCCAGATTTCAGGAGAATTTCAAGATTTTCCATGAGCTTTTTTTTCTTTTGCTTGCCAGGATTTCTCCACATCTGGGAAGGATAATGTCTAGGTACCAGGCATGCATGACATAGCTATGGTTCCATGCTTGTTAACAAAATATTTATGAATGGGTTATTACTTACAAGTGGTTTGGATTTATCACCTGCCTTTTGTTGTGGGGGTATCAATTTCAGTAGAACCATCCAGCATAAATAAGCCTGACATCCATGTAATTTATGAGTAGTTTATTGACCTTCATTTGTTTTGTCTTTTTTCTGTATTTGTTTGAATGATGTATGTGGTTTTCTATTATATTTGAGTCTAAGATAACAGTGACAGTTCAATTATTGTTTTACTTCTTGATTTAAAGGTCTGGTTAAGATTTAAAAATGAAATGAAAAAGCTTAATTCATTCATTACTTATTTTTCTTTTAAGAGGTTTAGTTGGAACAATTTTGTGTGTAATTAATTCACTTTTCATGTTTTGTCATTCTGTTTTATATTCCCATCATTGTAACTACGTTTACTTGAGTATTAATTAGTGTAGTTTGTTTATTAAAATGTGTTAAAATGTAGCTACATTTCTTTATGGATGAAAAGCAATGCATTTTCTTCAATCATTAAAATAAAAGCTTTAAACTGCTGAATGTCAATTACTGAGGTTCCTGACAATGGAAAACACATAGATCTTAATGTTTGGGCTCAAACTAGAATCAGTACTTGAGAAGTATAATGGGACTTAAGAGCATTATCTCCCGCTAGATGGCATTCTACAAATACACATCTATCTAATTTGGGCATTCTGGGTACAGAACCAGACTACTTTTCAAAACAACAACCGTTACTTTGAATTTCAAAATGAAATAAACGTTTAAAATGCTACCTGGTGTGATTCATTCAGCTATGATTGGCTAGCATGTAACCTATGCATCAGCCATTTATTAAAACTGCCCCTACATGCTTGGGCAATAGGCTAATAGCTTCGGTATAAGCCCTACTTTTCCCAGGTATAGGGGGATGGGTGATGCGTCATAGCAGACGGGTTAAATCTTCGAAGAATATGACATGCGCAGACAACGGACTTATGAGACATAGAACTACCCATTAAACTGACCAGGAATTGGCAACCCGTAGAGTATTTAGAATGATCTATTGGGTGTTTAATTGTTTTACCAACTAAATACACATTACCTTAATTGCTCTGCACACCATAAATTGCTACTGGAAACAGAGGAGTAGAAATTAGTGTAAAAAATGCAAGATAAGTGTGCAACTGTGGTAAATAACACATGTTCTTGATAGGAGAAGTATGCAGTGGTATGCTTGTGTGTGATTTTAATTACTCCTATTGAAGAGAGAAGAAAGTTCTTATAATTTCCAATGGTGATGTATCACTCTGGAAGTTCCTGAAAACAGTTAATGATGTACTTACAGGTTTATTTTTTGTATGAATGATCTTCAACCAGAACCATTTTGGAAGGCAAATGGAAAAAGTTTGTAATAATCCCCTTATTTCATGAAACAATAGCTCTAGATAGAATTATAATCTTTTTTCATTTCTAACGATGAAGCAATTACATGTTGATTAGCTGTTACTCCTGGTTTTATTGCCTTTCCTGTATGGGTAATGTTCATTTTTAAAGTTGCATGATAATTATAATTATTTTATTTGCAGTTCTTAAATGTAAAATGTGTGAATGTTGATCATAATTTCCATCCGATTGTTAATTGATCGTCTCAAACTCTGAATTTTAAAGCTAATCTGATTGAGAGAGAAAATTTATTTCAGTAGATCTGTAGGCCAATGCAATTATTCAGACTGTACTAGAGTTAGAGTGGCTGTCAAATACAGTCTTCAATTTACAAAATATTCAGACTGAAGTGAGCCATATAATCAGTTCAGATATGCAATATTCCAAGATAACTCTTTGCATGGTAAGGACAACATAATGTGCCTTTGCTAATGGTGTAGATCAAGAATGTGCAATCTTATCAGTAATCTGCACTGTCAGATATTTCTAGAGATTTTTGATCAATACTGTCTTGAAAGTTCTATGAGTGAGATTTGTTTTAGGACAAAAAATATATGTTTCATTTACCTTTGGGGATTTAAGAGGTAATTTGCACAGCTAGATATCAGATAATCACATCATGCAGTCTCCGAGATTGTCAGCGGGGTTTCTATATTGATCACAAGTTCTGTATAGATGTCATCTGATACGGTTGTACTAAAAATAAAACCTGCAATATTGGCAGAAGTCTTTTAATGACTGGCAGCATGCAACAAGCGGTATTCAAGCATGATGCATGATAATACTCAACAACAGTTACAAGTTATGGCCTTAATCCTGAGAAAAAAAAATCGACTAGTCCAAATAGAAAGCATTTGCAGACAAAAGAATTTATTTCAATCAAATGATGTGATTTGCCTCTGGAAGGATAGAAAACATGGTGGGAAAAGGAGAAAATGCTGGTTACTAGCATTTTCTCCTTTTTCCCACTGTGTTTTCAGAAGCTTTCTTTTAACGGGTTGTTAAAAGTCGGGATTTTGTGGTAAAGAGTTAATAATTGAAAGCATGCAACATGCAGCATTCAAGCTGAATGCATGATAATAATACTGGATAGAAGTTACAAGTTATGGTCTAAATGACTTGTGCAAGCTCCTCTATGATTAGAAAACCTGTTTCTTTGTATCCCACCTGCTTCTTTTTCAGTGTTTTTATGACACAAAGAATTATCTTTTGTCACTGTCATGGTAATGATTTAGACTTTTTATTATGCATAGCTCTGTCTATACATGTATCAACTTGCTTCACATTATGTATGGTATCATTGCTTTTGTGGACTAATTTTTAAAACATCCACTAATGGAGTGGGAGGTTGAAGGATAAATTTGAGGTGGGGGAGTCATTCTGATTTGTCTGGTTGGTAAGCTGCAAGCCCTGGGATAATGGTTACCGGTATTTTAAATTTTTGGTTAAAAAGATAAAAACTTAAAAAGAAAATGTGTCAGGAAAAGGTGTCTTGTGACCCAGATACCAACTTGTGACCACAAGGTTTCAAAAGCCTTGTCCTTCTTCAGTGTTGCAAGAACATTTGATAGTTTGGAAAAGAATTAATCATTTACTAAACAATAAATGACCCTGAAGAAGAAGACTTTTGAAAACATTGTGGGAAAAGGAGAAAATCATGTAACCTGCATTTTTTCCTGTTCTCAGAATGTTTTCTAACCTTTCAAACAGATCCCATTACTTAAGACACATTTAATTTGTCGTCTGCAGATGTTCTTTATTTAGAAAATTTTGTTATTTGGTAAAGACATTTGCAAGAAGCTGAGGAGAACAACTCAATCCTAAAGTGTAACATTGCTGAGAGGAAAACGTGGCACCAAAAAAAAAAAAATACCCTGAGAATTACTTTGGATTTTTCTTGGGACTATTTTTCATGTTAAGGTGTGAACAGTTAATTTGGTAAATCAGTTTTTTAGGCTCATTAATACCATTAAGCTAGCTTTCCCGCAGTAGAAATAAAAGAGTGAGATAGAAAATAAAGAAAATTAGTCTGCAACAGTGTGATTTAGCTAAACCTTTTACCACACAATCCCAAACTTTCAATGAACCTGAGAAAGAAAGCTTTTGAAAACTTTGTGGGAAAAGGAGAAAATGCTGGTAACCAGCATTTTCTCCTTTTCCCACAATGTTTTCTACCCTTTCAAATACCAATTTCTATTTACGAGTCACATTTATCTTGTTGTCTGCAAATGTTTTCATTTTGGACTAGCGTAAAATTTTGCAGATTGGTAAAGGGTCAAACAATTTATCAAACTATGCTATGTTTTTGCCAAGATAAGGCAGATGGCTTCTCAAAAGGTTTTTGGAAAAGGAGATCCTTTGAAACCAGCATTCTTATAATCCAATATCTTCTTTCAAAGATCAATTGCACAATTTTTGAAGCAATATTTATCATTCAAATTATAGTCTTATGCAAAAGCTTTCAATACAGACAGAGCTGTTATAGTTTTACAGACAGGTAAGGAGTTTATGGACTGAACCTTGCATGATACCATGTAAGTTACCATTTCATTCCTAATGGACCATATTGATTTTATCACAATTACATGAGCTATACTCTGGCAAAAGGGGGCTTAATGCATCTCTGCGATGCTTGATACCAAGCAAGGCATCACAATATTATGAATCTATAAAATCCATTTTGTATAACAAGCAACTGAATTATGAGGTACACTGGTCCTTTGAGCTGCAGAAAATTGACCAATAACAAAAAGTTTTGACCCAGGTCAGCCTCTGCTGACTGCGTAGGCTGACCTGGGTTGATACTTTTTGCAGATGCATTAAGCCCCCTTTTCACAGAACATTGTTCACCTCCATCCTTCCTTCCATTTATACATTGATATGGTAATTACGAAAAGCTATCAATAAAATATAATTAACTCTCCCTTTGTCTTTACAAGTCCCATGTTTTAGCAATCATGAACAAGAAGGCTTTTGAAAACGGGAAAAAAGAGAAAATCATGGTAACAAGCATTTTTTCCCCACTATGTTTTCTATCCTTCAAATACAAATTCCATCATTTAAGTTGAATGCAATTTATAAATCCTCAAATGCTTTCAATTTGGACTAAGCTAGAATTTTGTACTGAGATAAAGATCCAAGATCACCAGGCCCCAGTAGCGCAGTCAGAAGTGTTCAGGACTTGAGAACAGGGGTTTGCTGGTTCGAAACCCAACTTTGCCAATTTCTTTCCGAAGATAGATAATAGTCATTGCGACAGGACTCATTTCTCTCTCATTATTGATCATTGTTTCGATGATGGTTATGTGGGAAAGCAGCCGATAACTTGGGAAGAATATTGTGCAAAGTACTGGTAAAAAAGATACTCAAGGTAAGCATGGACAGTTGTACTGGTGATATAATGAAATAATGTTGAAAATGGCGTTAGTCACCATACAAAGATTCAAGGTCAGACTGCATGTTTTGAGCAGTCTGATCATAATCTACACTGTTCACAAAAGCATCTAAAGGTGGTTTCAGCAGGTCATGGGTTAGATAATGTTATTTGTGCAAAATGGATAATTTACCAAATTGATACTATCTGTAGATCTAGATGGCCTGGGATAAAATGTCAATAGCCCAGAAGGTTGAGACAAATATTCAGTATGCAGTATTGATTGATTTCGTCTGTACATATATGGTATGTCCCATAAAACCCTATTAGAATGATAAAACTGATTCATAGTTTTCGCAGATTTATTCGAATGTCAAAGGTCAGAGGGTCGTTTTGTCTTATCAGGCTTCTTTTTATGTCTAAATAAAAGGTATGTGACAGATTTTTGATACTCAGTTCTAGTTTGTTGTTTGTATGGTTTTAAGCCACTTTCAACACTATTTCAGTTACCGGTATATTGTGGTAGCCAGTGCATCTATCCATGCTTTCTTGGAACTTTTTCTCAGTACTTTGCACATTATTCTTCCCAAGCCACTGGCTGCTTTCCCACATAAACATCGTCTAGACAATGATCGACAGTGAGAGAGGAATGAATCCTATCACAATGACTATCATTGATCCTCAGACAGAAATTAGCCAAGCAGGGAAAATAAACCAGTGACCACCTACCTGGTCCATGCTCTACAACTGAGCTACCAGGTTTGGCATCGCAGACTCAGCTACGGAGTAATATCCAACTCCTTACTGCACAACGCAATGTTTATAAGACTTGTCAGTATTTAAAGCATTTAATGTGGACCACTAAAAATGTCTGGTTGAATAAATGTGATTTATAATTGATAGGATAGAAAACATTGTGGGAAAAGGAGAAAATGCTGGTCACCAGCATTTTCTCCTTTCCTTACAATGTTTTCAAAAGCCTATTTCCTCAGGGTCGTTAAAATCATGGATTGTTTGGTAAAGAGTTAAAGTAAGACTTTTCAGTCGTCTATACCAAATGACAAAATTTTTGTCCAGGTACAAATATGACAGCATTTGCAGACAACAAATGAATGTGACCGGGGCTAACTAGAGAAGACTCGGTTGTCAGTTTCAATACTTTTATTCTATGTTATTCCATGAATAAAGGTGGAATAACAAACAGCCTGAAAAATGGACAGAAAATAGCTGTCAGGCTAGGAAAAATACAATTTATATACAAAAAATACAATTTATATACAAAAAAAACACGGTAGATATAAGATTAAGAGAGGAATGCGACTTACCAGTATAGAAGGAAGAATTCTATTATCTTGACAAAGATTATAGAGATAGAGGCATTCTACGCTGCATGACACAACTGTCCCTGAGGAAAGCAGGCGCAGGAATCCAGTAGAGAGAAAGGAATCTAGTAATGCGCACGCAAAGAGTGCTCACAAAATGCACGGGCAGATTAAAATAACCAGCAACTGTCGGTAATTTCCGGAATGGTCTCCGTAAACTGAAATACGGAACGCGGCATACAAAAAGTAACCTGCCTTACATGAAGTATGAGTCAAAAAGTGGAAGTAGCGTTTGGAAGGGTAGAAAACATTTTGGGGAAAGTAGAAAATGCTGGCCATATGAGGATTAGAAAAACTGTGGGAAAGAGAGAAAATGCTGGTAGGCATCTTTTTCTATTTTTCACAATGTTGTCAAATGCCATCTTTGTCAGGATCATTAAAATAGAAGATTTTATGGTAAAAGGGTTGAGACAGTATTTCAATTTTAAAAGACTTTTTTATTTTGTTTCTACTGAATTAAAATTAAGTTCTCTTTTGAGAGCCATGCACAATGCAGTATAACGATTCATGTTTTTTGCCCTATCCATGCATTATGTATTGTATGATATCTAGATAGTGATAGGGTAATGCATTTCACGGACCCCCTGAGGAAATGTTGTCTGATTGCAATACCCCATTTTTAATCTGAAGTATTGCTAGATACTATATTAATCTAGAGCATCTTTATTTTGTCCTTTTGCCATCAAGTTTTTTGCAGACATTACCCATGAATATTGACTACTAATATAATATGAGATTTAACATGCTTAGGTACAATACTGAATTCTATTGGATGAGTACAGTGTCTGTATTTTGGACGAGGCGACGGCCAAGATTGGTAAAGAGTTGACTAGTTAACAACTCTGAAGAAGAATGCTATTGAAAACAGGGTGGGAAAAGGAGAAAATGGTTACCAGCATTTTCTTCTTTTTCACCATGTTTTCTACTCTATCAAACACATAACCTGTCATTTGAGCTACACTTGAATTCTCGTCTGCAAATGCTTTCAACTTGGATGGTTCTGAAAAATTGTTGTCTGGTTAAAATGTATCTAAAGCTTTATTACCATAAGAAGGTCTAAACCAAATAAAGTAAGTGAGCATTTCAATTCTATACAATAAAGAAGTAGCTTCACTCTATACCACATAATCCCCCATACAATCAGGAGTTTAAATGACCCTGAGGAAATAGCCTTTTGAAAACTGGTAACCAGCATTTTCTCCTTTTTTCATAAGGTTTTCTATACTTTCACAGACATTTATTGTCATTTCAGCTTAATTTCTGCAAACTTTCTGAATTTGGACCAGTCTGAAATTTTGTCATTTGGTAAAGAGTGAACTCTTTACAAGGAAAAACTTTTTAGACTTTCCAAATTGAAATCATAATTCAGACGACAAATTGAAAATATCACAAACAGTGAAATTTTTATTTGAAAAAGTAGAAAATCATTGGAAAGGGAGAAAATGCCGGTTACCAGCATTTTCTCTATTTTCCACAATGCTTTCAAAACCCTTCTCTTACAGGGTCATTAAAAGACATTGGATTGTTTCATAAAGGGTTTTGCATGCCGCTGTGGAAATTGCATCAATAAATCAATTAGGCTGCACATTTGCTTGATATCCATAGGATCCTCTATGTGGCCCAAAGTAGCTGGAATAATGTTCCGGCTGGAATAATTTACATCTTTTCCTGGAAAAATTGGAAAATTGGAAACCGTCTACATGCATGTTTCTCCATGACATTGCGTGAAGTACATTGAAGCAAGACTATGCAATAAATATGTTCAAATACATATATCCTATGATAATTTCTATTCTTCGTTTTTGTAAAATGTTTAAATTCAAATGTTACTACAATTTCTATTTTTTTTCCCAAATGTCCGAGTTCAAATCTAATGATAATTTCTATTCTTCTTTTTTTGCAAAATGTTCAAATTCAAATCCCATAATATTCTATTCTTCAGTTTGGCATTGCGGTGTGAATTACCTTAAATGCAGTCAACTAAATGATTCTAAATTGATGACATATGAGTATAAATTGATGGAGACAGTAATGCAGGTCATAAAATGGGAATTTTCAATCACCAGCGATAATTTGAATGCATGCTAAATTGAAAACCTTAGCATTTCAACTCTTTACCAGAAGACAACTTTTGATGTGGTACTTGATCGGCATTTGAAAAGGACAAATGATGCTCAAATGATGTCTATGAGACATGGTAAAGTTTTTGGAAAAAAACGAAAATGCTAGTCACCAGTGTTTTCTCCTTTTCTGCTGATGTTTTTAGAACTCTTACTCTTCAGGATTGTGAAACAAAAGATTGTTTGATAAAGAGTCAACCCTTTACCATACAATCCTGTGTTTTAATGACGCTGAAGGAGAGGGCTTTTGGAAATATTCAGGGAAAAGGAGAAAATGTTCATAAACAGCATTTTCTATTTTTCTGAGACAAATTTTATGTTTTTAGTAACATTGTCTGCATAATGCTTTCAATTTGGACAAGTCTATTTTTTTTTTTAAAGAGTTAACTCTTTACTCAAGGACAAAATAGTGGACTGGAACAATTTGAAAGCATTTACAAATGACAAATCAAATGTTCCAAAAATGATAGTTTCCCTCTCTGATAAGGTAGAAAACACTGTGGGAAAAGGAGAACATTTATCCTTTTCTCACAAAGTTTTCAAAAGCCTTCTCGCTGAGGGTTGTTAAAACTCAGGATTGTATGGTAAATAGTTTAAAGGTCAGCATATGACAGATTTTCTACAGTGTTTCACACATTTCAACCTGTGAATGACGTCTTTTTTGTTTATAACCTTGCTGCATATCACTTAAAAGACTGTAGAAAAAAGAAAAATATTAGTCAGTTTTCTAATCTTGACCTACAATGTCTAGTTGTGATATGTACTTTAACTCTTTAGCACACACCAAAATTTTAGACTAGACCAAATTGAAAGCATTTGCAGACGACAATTCATGTGGCTCAAAGGATAATGTCTGTCTTATAAAGATTGGTAGAAAACATAGTGGGAAATGGAGAAAATGCTGTTAACCAGCATTTTCTCCTTTTCCCACAATGTTTTCAAAAGGCTTATTCCTCAAGATCATGAAAACTGGGGATTGTTTGGTTAAGGGTTAAGTGTTTTTGAAAAATGGTGAATTTGCATCCATGCAGAAGACAGCTTTTAAAAGCACTGAAGGAATAGCAGAAATGTTTTGGTAGTTTTCTACATGATTTTTTCTTTCTTCTTTTTTTCAATGAAAACAAGAGAATCATTTTCCTGGATGTGTTTAAAATTTTGTCATTTGGTAAAGAGTTAAAACTACGGGAAGAAAAAAATTTTGCCATTATTTTTGATAAAACAGAATGGCAATGGGGGGGGAGTGATATTACAGAATTACAATAGGCTTTTAAATCTCCTTGTATGGCAGCTGAAAATGGATTTTATTATTTGACCAACAATAACATCGATGAAAAGCATCAGGTGCTGGCATTATGTGAACCTCCATGCAGACTACTGTTTTCTTCTATAACAGCCAAACACTTTCAGAAACACTGCAGTTAAAGTAGAGATTTCTCACATAGCAGTTTCGCTTTTTGGCAGTAATGCTTTTATCTTCATTCATGTAATACAACTTTTTAAATTGCTGCTGATCATCCATTTTTGCTGGCATGTTATTTTATTTAAGTTGTATGCCACATATTTTGTTTCAAAAGATAATGAATAACTTGAGAACATTTGTAAAACAAAAAAAACCCTATTATTATTGGCTGGATCCATGGCATTTCATCGAAAAACAATTTTCATCAAAGAGCCATCTTACCTAGGCAACACTTTGCCAATCTTTGTCAAATTGTTTGGAGGTAAGATAGATGACATATTTGTTTGCAGTGTAACATTTTAATTCAAACCGACCAAAAAATTGGTTAGGTTGTTTGTTTTGTAGGAGTTCTACAGAAGAAAATACTATTCAGCCAAGCAACAAATAATGTTATAAATTTAATTAGCAGAGTACCGTACATTAACCCTTTAGTAGACGACAAAATTTCAGCCTTGTCCAAATTGAAAGCATTTGCAGCCGACAATTTCAGTGTAGCTCAAATGGTGTAATTTTTCTGTGATAGGGTAGAAAACATTGTGGGAAAATGAGAAAATGCTGGTTACCAGCATTTTCTCCTTTTCTTACAATGTTTTCAAAAGGCTTCTTTCTCAGAGTTGTTAAAAGTCTGCATTATGCGGTAAAGGGTTAAACAATGAATTGTCTAATTCTGTTTGAAGAAATTAAAGATTTTTAGCAGTGAATGTTATTAGCAATCCCCATTTAAAAGTAGTACATGCATCAAGTACACATATACAAAATGATAAATAACGGTAAACATGGTCTGGAATGGCTAAAAACTCAAAACGGAAAAAGTTGAGTGACATTAAATATTTTTTCAACCAAATGTCATTCCTAGTATCAAATTTTGGTAATTTTTGGCAAAATGTCGCATGCTGCAAAATGTTGCTTTGGCAAGATGAGTCTTTGACGAAAATGTATCTCGACAAAATGGCTTTCAACATCATGTTGTGAAGCTAATGTTGCTTCATCTTGCTTTAAAGTGTTTTTGTTCACAATACTAGTTTTGCAATGGCTCATCTGACTTCCATTTAACAGGAAATAGCTTTTGCACAATTTTTGCATCATTTATGAGATATACCACACTTAACTTTCTGACTAGGTATTTCATACATTAATTTTGTGTTTCAAGTTTTGTTTGCTCTAATGGCTGTGACACATTTGTATTGAATTTATAGCATAAACTTACCAAATAGATAGAGTACTCCAAAACATCTGCACAATAAGTGTGAACAACAGCACACAACACTTGTAGCAGCTGTAAAATACAGATGTAATTTCTTTTTGTATTATGAACAGTTTAACTCTTTACCGTATGACAAAATTTCAGACTGGTCCAAATTGAAAGCATGTTCAGACCAAAAAAATTGGAGGTAGCTCAAATGATTATTTTTGTATTTGATAGGCTATAAAACATTGTGGCAAACTGAGAAAATGCTGGTTATATAGGATAGAAAACAGTGTGGGAAAAGGAGAAAATGCTGGTTACCAGCATTTTCTCCTTTTCTAACAATGTTTTCAAAAGGCTTTTTCTTCAGGGTTGTTAAAACTCGTAATTTTATGGTAAAGAGTTAATTCTATCAGTGAGCAAACTGTTATATCTATGTTATTAGTATTAATTTTGCTGATAACAGATTGAATATGGCTGCCACAATAGGACTTGTCATTGAAAGAGTAGAAAGAAGAGAAAATGATGGTGCCAGCTTTTTCTCCTTTTTCCTCAATGTATTCTAAAGTTGTTTGTTGTGAAAACACACAGGATTGTTTGGTAAAAGGTTAACCAATCAACCAGTCACCATGCAGGCTTTTCGACAGCCGAGTCTACAGCTTTCACCTCTCGTAAAAAATTAAAGTCATGTACTCGTTTAAGTACTTCCAGAAAGTTCTAACAACATTATTCAAAAGTTGACTACTGTGAGATGACAAGAAAAAAAGTTGGTCTGGGAGTTGTAATGTGATAACCTGTATGGCAATTGATCATTTTTTTTCCCTTGTTAACCTTTTACTAAACAATTCAATGTTTTAACAACCATGAAAAACAAGCTTTTTGAAAACATTGTTAGAAAAGGAGACAATGCTGGTAACTAGCATTTTCTCCTTTTTCCACACAATGTTGTCCACCCATTCAGAGACAGAAATCGTTTTTTTAGCTGGATTTTTATTTGTTCCCTACTATACTTCAATTTGGTCAAATCCAAAATTTTGTCATCAATTTTGGTCAAGAGTTAACTCTTTAGTCTTTACCAAACAATCCTGTGTTTTCACGAACCTAAGGAAAAGGCAACTGAAAACATTGTGGGAAAAGGAGAAAATGCTGGTAACCAGCATTTTCTCCTTTTCCCCACAATGTTTTCTATCCTATCAAAACTCATAAGTTCGTCTGTACTACTTTTGAATCTGTTGTCTGCAGATGCTTTTAATTTGGAAGGGTCTACAATTTATTGTTGGTAAAGAGGTAATGTAACCTGTGACATGTCAGCATCAAAAAGTTCTCATAGAAATTGTGATGGATAGAGAAATTTCATGTTGCAAGGCATTTCTCCATCTTTCACTAGAGCTTTGGTTGTCAGTATTGATGATCAATATAGGCAATCTGACCTTATTTTCACACCTTTTGTCTTTGATTTTGGATGATTTCAACCTTTGTACCAGTAGCTCAAATCAGTTGAATGAAATATTCTGAACAAGTCCAGCTCTGTATGTAGAATTATTGATATTGTTTTCTGTGATTTATATATTTATATCACAGCTTTGCTGTCATAAATACTTATTTTCAGTCTCATTAATACCTGAGGATTAAGTCATCCCACAACATTAACTCTACAAAATGACAGAATTTTTGTTTGAAAGCATTTGCATACCACAATATTAAAGTGACAATAAAGGCCAAAAGTAAACAAAGTGGGTCTTTCAATGCATGTGAATTTATATCATACCATTTAAAAGCACAGAAATAATTGTGAAGATGACAATCTATCACTGTACAGTCGGTCCAAGTGTTAGTCGCTGACAGAGAAATTAATTTCAAAACTAGGTTAAAACCTGCCAGGTAGCTGTGTCTTTTGTTTACTTTTTGCCTGATTTTAAAATTCTTTTTTCTGCCAGCGACTAACATATGGCCCGACCACACGATAAACAGACTGTCGTCTCCACAATATTTTCCACACTTTTAAATGGTATGATTTAAATCTAAATGTATTATGACACTTGCTTTGATATTTTGGCCTTTACTGGGCCTTTAATGTGACTCAAATGATGATTTCTGTCTTTGATAGGGTAGAAAACATTGAGGGAAAAGAAGAAAATGGTGGTTACCAGTAATTTCTCGTTTTTCCACAATGTTTTCAAAAGCCTTCTTCTTCTGGGTCGATAAACTCAGGATTGTGTGGTGACAGGTTGAAAATGCTTGCGGACAGAGTAGGCCAAGATCAGATTGCATAGAATCTATACTGTTTAAGTTTACACTGTCCTTCACCTGATTTTTAACTATAACTAAAATTATCTTCAAGCGTTCATTTCATAAAGTTAGGAACTGAAAGGACCAACATTTTATGAACTTAACATAGGACTTAGCAGTAATTTGTCATTCTAATATAAAAAAGTTTAAAACTTTTATGGGTGTGTCAGTCTTTGATTTTTGTTATGAGAATTCTATCCAGTTTTTATCATATTTTATAAGAGTGAAATGGCGCTGTGACAACCCAAGAAATACAAAAGAGATTTTAAGCAGATTACCCCCCTATCAGCAAAACATTTTGGTTGTTACGCTGTCATTAGCAAGTGGTTTATTGGTCCTAATAAATTATTCAAAAAGGTCTCTCATATTTGACACAGTATAATAATGGCAAGGAAACATGATTTGGAACCCTGTCTCATGAAGAGACCAAAATTGATAGATGAAACGAAGACACGACTGTCAACTCTTTACCAGACCACAAAATTTTAGCCTTATCGAAATTGAAAGCATTTGCAGATGATAAATTAAATATGGCTCAAATGATGGGATTTGTTCTGGAAAAGATAAAACAATGTGAGAAAAAGAGAAAATTCCCAGGTTACCACCAGTTTCTTTTTTTCCTACAATGTTCCTAAAAACCTATCTCCTCAGGGTTTTAAAACATGTCATAGTTTCATAAAGGGTTAAATGAAATTAGGCAAGAATAATATGGCAATTTACTATCAATTTTCCTGCCATTATTACATCCCCATATGTGTCAGGGGTTTGTATACAATCAGACCTGACTCACTTATGGTCGAAGAATGGTAACCCAATGACTCACTCAGCATGGACATCAACGCTGGACACAAGTCATGTTTTTATAATTGATTAACTCTTTACCAGACGACAAAAATTCAGACTTGTCCAAACTGAAAGCATTTGCAGATGACATATTAAATGTGGCTAAAAGAGGACATTTGTCCATGAGAAAGTAAAAAACATTGATGGTAAAGGAGAAAATGCTGGTTTCCAGCATTTTCTCCTTTCCCCTCAATGTTTTCATAAGCTTTCTCTGTCAGTGTCATCAAAACTGGGGATTGTGTGGTAAAAGGTTAACTCTTTACAAGATGAAAACAAATTGAGACTTGTCCAAACTGAAAGCGTTTGCAGACAGGCAATTAAATTGGTCTGAAATTTGTGGAATATGTCTATAAGAGAGTGAAAAAGCATAGTTTCTCCCTTTTCCACAATGTTTTTAAATGCTTAAATCTTCAGGGATATTAACATGGGTTTGTTCTGTAAAAGGTTAACCAATACTATGTACAAAGAAGGACTAAATGAACCCTTTACCTAACGATCACATCTTCTTATGACCAGGTTTACAGTCTTTTAAAAACATTGTGGGAAAAGTAGAAAATGCTAGTTACCAGCATTTTCTACTTTCCCCACAATGTTTTCTGCCCTTTTGAAGTAAAATTTCATCATCTAAGCCACACATGTTTTTTTGCCTGAAAAGGCTTTCAATTTGGAAAAGTGTAAAATTTTACCCACTGGAAAAAGTTGAAAGGACTGCAGTTGAAAGATACTCAGGCAAAAGTGACTCTCTCGTTACAAGTAATTGCTCCTTTTCTGCAATTTTTTCCCTGTCACTCTGAAAAAAAAAAGACATCTTCCATTCCTTCAATTGAAAACTGAGTAAGTAGGGCAGTTCTCAACAACAAACTAATGAAGATATTACCAGTATTCACTGTATAGAGCAGTTTCTTCATTTGCTACAATGTATGCAAAAATCCTGCAAAATTGAAACTCGCAGGAAGGAAAGTGTGACTTACACTAGTTCAATTAATAAACCACTACAGCAGAATATTAATAGATGTCCATTCCTTAATGACCAAAATTACTGGCAGTAATCATATTTCTACCCCTTTCACTAATGGCATAGATTGACAGGTTCAATTTAGCTGAATTTGGCTTACAGAATATGCTTTGGTTGGTCAGAATTATGTTAATATTTGAATACTTTACCACGCGATCCTGGGTTTTATTGACACTGCAGAAGAAGACTTTTGAAAACATTGTGGGAAAAGGAAAAAAATGCTGTTAGCAGCATTTTCTCCGTTTCCTGCAATGTTTTATATCATATCAGAGAACTTAGGCTAATTGACACTATTTTTTTAAATTTGTAAGCTGCAATTGCTTTCAATTTGGAAAAGTGTCTTTCTTGTCTCCTGGTAAAGAGTTAAACAATAGTGGTTTTAACTTACTGATCTTGTCAAGTGCACCTTTCAATGCTTTTCTGGTACATTTACAAAGATCACAAGCACACAACTCTGTAGAAGTTTCTCTATCATATGAATATATTTTTCTTTTGTCCAAGGTGTTTTATGCTACATTCAACAAATGTTCTTGTTATGCCAGGTGATAGCTGACTTAACTCTTTACCACACGAGAAAATTTTAGACCGGTCCAAATTGAAAGCATTTGCAGACGACAAAATAAATGTGACTTGAAAAATTGAAATTTGGTTTGGGAAGGGTAGAAAACATTGTGGGAAAAGGAGAAAATGCTGGTTACCAGCATTTTCTCCTTTTCCCGCAATGTTTTCAAAAGGCTTCTTTCTCAGGGTCGTTAAAAGTCGGGATTGTGTGGTAAAGGGTTAACTCTTTACCAAACAACAAAAATCAAGACATGTCCAAACTGAAAGCAATTGCAGACGACAAAATAAATGTGGCTCAAAAAATTCTGGTACCCAGCATTTTCTCCTCTCACAATGTTTTCAAAAGGCTTCTTTCTCAGGGTCATTAAAACTCTGGATTGTGTGTCAAAGAGTTAACCCATTTTCTACAAATGACAACTTGGTCTGGTAAACAGTTGACAGTCATGTTTTCCTTTTATGTCAATTTTTGTCTCTTCATGAGAAATATAAGTTCTGTTGATTTTTTTTTTCAGATACTGTAGTTCCTCTATGAAATGAATGGAACCTTTCATAAAGTTCAAGTGATGGTAAGTTGATAAATTTTAGTTTGATTCAAACTGTATGAAATAATCCATTGATCTTTAGTCCTTGCCAAATGTGACATCTCCATAAACAGCACCGTAAGTGGGAATCAAACCAGAATTTTCTGTTTATAAATCCAGCATTGTGAACACTGACCCAGAGAGAACCTCTTATGAGAGAGAAAAAAAAGGTCTTTCTTTTTAATCCTTAACCCCAAAATCCCATGTTTTCATGACCCTCAGGAAGAGATCTTTCAAAAAGGAGAATATGCTGGTAACTATCATTTATGAAATTCACAGGGTCAAGTACTAATAGACTTTTTTCAATCATTGGAAGTGAACTGTTCTTGCACTTCTTGTTAGTCACCTCAGATTTGTTTTGCATGTATTACTTTCATGAACAGTTTCATAGAAAGTTAACATTTTCTGGGTATTAGGCATTTGTCATGCCTGAAGGAAAGGATTTCTGTGTTATTTTTTGTAACATGCATGCTAAAAGAAACAGTGTCGGGTGACAGCCAAGGTCTTACAAAACAACAACAGAGGGTTACTTTGGCTCTCATACATTACCATGATATCACCTGCAGACAAACTTTTGTCTCCCGGCAGACTGCTTTTGAAACATAGTGGCAAACTGAAAAATCACTTGTGACAAGCAAGTCTCTCCTATTTTTGCCACAATGTTTTTATTTGCTTATTTAATGAACCTTGAATATGTAATCAACCTTTTATTATATTGATTATTCTTTCTTACAGGATGGTTTCAAAGTTGACTTCCATGATGTTATAGTTCTGTTAACCATCTACCAGCAATCCTGAGTGTTAAAGACCCTGTGATAGAAGGTCTTTGAAAACATTGAGGGAAAGCGGAAAATGTTGGTAACATGCACTGTCTCCTTTTCCCACATTATTTTTCCCCCTTTTTGGACAAATTCATTATATTAGCCAGATTTGATGTGTTGTCTGCAAATGCATTCAATCTTGACAAATCTAAAATTTTGTTGTTTGGTAAAGATCAAAAGAATACAATCATGGTATCCATACCATATAGTGTTTTTCGTCATACATGTACTATATTTGGGTAATGGGTTGGATAATCAAAATGGAAGCCTTGTCCTGTTTTATGACAGTTTTATGCCATGGATTCTGTCAGGACCCCCATCTGCATTTTTTCCCTCTTTTACTATGATGACAGCAGACATCTTTTATGACAGCAAAGGATGGTTTGCATTTTTTTGTCATCTAAGCTTGGATTTCTTTCTTTTGTTAGTCTCTGACATCATACAGATGCTGTGGGCAAGATGGTATCAAACACCATAAAATTATAGTCACAATGGCTCTCATATTTGGTGCTGGTGGTTCTGGTAACAGCATTGTTCTGTGTCAAAATGGCATGACTGGACAAGCTGGAAATACACTACCAGGGAATATGAAAAGATGACCCATAAACAGGTTAACCCTTTACCAAACAATTTCTTATTTTAACAACCCTGTGCCAGATAGCTTTTGAAAACATTGTTGGAATAGGAGAAAATGCTTTTCCCACAATGTTTTCTACCATGTCAATGACAGAAGTCATCATTTAAATGACATTTGATTTGTGGTTTGCAAATGCTTTGAATTTGGTTGAGTCTTGAATATTGTTGTTTGGTAAAGAGTTAAGAAAGTAACACAATTTCTGATCGGCTTAACTATTTACTTTAGCCAATCAGAAATCACACACAGATCAGACACTATCAGAGATGGTAATAAATTGCAATGTATGGCTTCCCTTTTTGATGATTATGATGATAGAATGGTGCCTTGTCTTTCTATGTTACGATAATTTGATGAGGCCAATCAGTCTGGCTGAAAGAAAATCAAACATATAAATGTTATTTTCTTCATCAATCATAGGTGTAGAGACAGAAGTGAGTAAGAGATACTGAAAGAATACAGTCCACTATGAATTTTATGACTTTCCCAAAGACGGAAGTGTCCAAGGCACAGTAGGAACACAATAAAGATGGAATATCTTGTTTTAGAAAAGCGTTAAGAATAGGAGAAGGACATTGCAAACATTGCCATAGCCTCTAAGATTGGAATGCAAAAGTAAACAGAGATGCCCTCTCACATGAAATGTTAAAAAAAAGATGCAGTATATTTTTAGGCACACCAAAGCTAATGTTGCCCACATTGAATTCATGGTGGGTCAAAGACTTTTTTCCTTTTGAGTGTTATGGTTTGCGCTATTGGATATAAAATTACTCTCAGCCCCATCGTAAATTCATTTTGTGTAAGACATGCTGGCTTAAAGAATATCACAAACTTATTATGTCACAAACTTTGAATTGTGCAGGTTAAGATCAAGGTCTGTATTTACCAACCATTCTTAAGAAAATTTGTCATATTTGCCAAGATTTTCTAAATTTGAAAGTAGCACAACGTCTGATCTGCTAAACCAAATGGTTTGGCAATTAGAACTTTTTGTTACATTCAAAATTTAGAAAGTTCTGGAGAATAAGATTAAGAATGTTTTTGATAATGGTTGGTGAATTTGGGTTCAGGACATCAAATTTGTTTCCTTGTTTATGACATCTTGAGCCTTTAAGGAGCTCTAATGAAGCTTTGGGATTATTTTGAAGGTTAAATTGACAGTTGTTAGGTACAGATTACGGTCAAGCAGCATTCAAATACTATATTTAGAGCATAATTGAATTAATAAACCAATTACTGCAAATTCGAGATGGCTGGCCAACCGTCCAGACAAAAGTGGACAGTGGTCAGTCAATATTGAAGATCATGTGGGAGATGGTGCATGTATAATTAACTCTGTACCACACAACAAAGTTTAAGAATTTGCCATGTTGAGAGCATTGCAGGCAATCAATAAAATGTTACTCAAGTGATTGATTTCTTGTAGAAAATTTTGAAAGGGTACATGTACCAACATTATGGGAAAAGGAAAGGTGATGTGTATTAGACTTTTCACCATTTCCCTATAAGTTTTCATTGCCTTTTCCACAGGACTGTGAAATCATGGAAGTGTTTGGTAAAGGGTGACCCCTTTCTCTATTGAATAAACTGCATATTGATAGACACCAGAAGTTGAGGGCTTAGAAACACTGCCACAGATGGAGAAACTGCTGAGATAGCAAGCTCTTGATTTGTCACACAATGTTTTCTGTTGTTTTTTTTTAATTACAGTTACAGAATCTTTCTTAACTTGGTATTTCTATACCTTATTTCAATTTTTTTAGAGTCTAAATAAATCATTTCAGATATTAAGGGGCTAATAGTGGTTTGTCCTGTGGGTCAAATCACTTGTTCAATTTCACAGCTGGTGATGCTACTAAGTTAACTTAATTTGTCCATTTATGCAGACTAAGTAAGCAATATTGGGGATGAAGATCATTGTCTGCTATCTTGCTTCTGTCAGAAACTTGCACTACATTTTTTTTTATAGTTTGGTCAGTAAAGCTGGCCATTTCTGCCACAGTGTTTTTACTGTATTATTTTTGTTGAGTACGATGGATTCAGAATAATTTATTTTTATGTCTGACCACTGAAGTGAGATTTTGGAATGACACTGCATGTTTGCAGTGAAAACTTTTATAAATGGATTATTGACAGATACCTAGAGCATTGAAAAGAAAGCAAAATTTTTAGTTTTCATTTTGTCATGTAACACTGTAAAGCCTGGTAACTTTGAGAGTTTTCCTGCCAAGAATCTCAAATTATCTCTTTTATTATATCTCAGCTGTTTATCAAACTTTCAGAATTATTCTTTTATACTTGATCGAGAGAACTTGAGCTTTTAATGACAGGACTGGGGAAATAATGTATACAGATTTCCATTACAGTCATGGTGTAGAAATTTATTCTATCTTTACCCTTAATGCACGAGGTGCCTATTTATGCCAATGTAGTTTTTTACAGCTGAAAACATCTTTGTTAAACAGAGTTTTTATGTCAAAATTGGTTTCTCCATTTTTAAGATGCTTCTTAATCAAATAGAATTCAAACTTCATTTGTGTAAATTCAGAGATTTTGGGTTTGAACCTTGCTGAGCAAGGCCCTGTGCAGACAATGTCTATCACTGATACAACCGAGGAAATTTAGCTCTGTTGAGATGTTGCCCTTATATAGCCAAGTATTGTGGAAGGCAATGCAAAACATCCAAATTTCAAAACCTGTCTTCAGTAAACATTTGTGTTTGTATGATACTGAGTCAAAGGGTATTGATCACTGCTGAAAACAGCTTTCATGAGTGTAGTAGATGTAGCAACCATTGTAGATTAAGATCAGATTGTTCAAAACATGCAGTCTGATCTTTGATGTTAGATATTTTGGACAAGAGCAGCCTTGAAATTGCACTTATTTTGGTCTTACTTATGGACTGAATAATTATGTCATTTGGGTTTTTTTTTTTCAGCACTCTAAGGGTTTTAATCGTTTACCATACAGTCCACAGATTTCACGTTCCTGAAGGAAAAGCCTTTTGAAAACATTGTAGGGAAAGGAAAAAATGCATGTAACCAGCATTTTCTCCTGTTTCCACAATGTTTCCTACCCTATCAAAGACAAATTCCATAATTTAAACAACATTAATTTATCGTCTGCAGATGCTTTCAGTTTGGTATCGTCTGCAGATGCTTTCAGTTTGGACAAGTCTAAATTTTTGTTGTGTGGTAAAGAGTTTAAAAAAAAGTGTCCTCCTACCTGCAATAAACCATTCAATTTCATTGATTTCTACAGCTCTCTCTCCCTTGAAAAAGATAAAAAAATATCAGTTGATCAATAAAAAGGTACTGACCCATTTCCTGTGGAATTTATACTGCTGACTATAATAGTATGAATAGACTTTGAAAAAGCTTTTTACCTTTTGATAGGGGTTGGATATCCGAGAACATCAAAAGAGAAAGGGAAGAAATTGTAGACTAAGATCAGACTGCGCTCTGAGTAATCTGATCATAACTTTTACTCTGCACGCAAGAAAACATATTGTAGTGGAATATACAGAATAAGAGCTGATAAGAGACTGGTTACAAGCTACAGATAAAAAGAGCATTACAGGATTTGTTTGTTTGGAGTTTCATGCCATATTCAACAATATTAGATACATTGCTGTGGTCAGTGCACCTACCTTTGCTTTTCTGGAGTTTCTTTGTACATTTAATTTGCAAACCATTCTTTCCAAGCCACTGGCTGCTTTGCAACACAAACATTGCACTGCTGTGGGAGAGGAATGAATACTTTTGCAATGACTATCACCAGTCTATGGAAGGAAATCGGCTGAGTTGGGAAATTAAACCAGCGATCCCTATATTTCAAGCCCTGTAAAATACTGAATGTGCTACCAGGCTTAGATTAGGTTTTCAGCTCTTTACCAAACGAAAAAAATGTAGACTTGTCCAAATTGAAAGCATTTGCAGACGATAGTTTGAAACTGTCCCACATGATTGAATTCATCTTTGATAGGGGAGAAAACATTGTAGGAAAAGGAGAAAATGCTGGTTACCAGCTTTTTCTCCTTTCCCCACAATGTTTTCAAAAGGCCTCAACCTGAGGGGCATGAAAACATGTGATTGTTTGGTAAAGGGTTAACTGGCTTTTAAAAGTTTATACATTTGCAGTTAAATTTTAGTTGCATTTTGGTTACACTTACCAGTATATCATTTTGGATAGACTATTTACATGGGTACCATCCACAGAATTGGTTTTTGAAGATGTGTTGTTTCAACTCTGTACCAAACGACAAAATTTTAGACTCCACCAAACTGAAAGCATTTGCAGACAACAAATTAAATGTGGCTCAAATGATGAATTCATCTTTGATAGGGTAGAAAACATTGTGGGAAAAGAAGAAAATGCTGGTTACCAGCATTTTCTCCTTTTCCCACAATGTATTCAAAAAGCCTCTTCCTCAGGGTCACTAAAATTTGGGGAATTTTGTGGTAAAAGGATTTAGAAAAAAATAATACAGTGTGTCGGAGCCAAGTCTGCCACAGATGACAGCTTGATTGATTGGTCGATGTAATGATATTTCACAGAAAATTCAATATTGCCAATAAAGCTGGTCTCTTTTTATGTTTTTAGGTAACCTCTGCCCCGGGTAATCAGGTATTACTGATAAAAGGTGAATTGATATTGTTTGCATGGTATTTACCCAGTTTTCAGTTGCTACAAAAAAAAAAATCAAACCAAACAAGGTAATTCTAACCTTTTTATGAAACAACCCTATGTTTTGATGACTAAAAAAATAGCATTCTGTATCTAGTATTTTTTCCTCTTCCCACAATGTTTTCCACCTTTTCTGATACAAATCCAATCATTTGAGTCATATTTTATCTGTCGTCTGCAACTGCTTTCAACTTCACCCAGCCTAAAAACTTTGTTGTCTTGTAAGCATTCTTGTAAACAGTAAACTCTTTACGACACAAATTCTGAGTTTTAATGACCCTAAAGGAGTAGGCTCTTGAAAACATAGTGGGAAATGGAGAAAATGCTGTTTTCTACCCTAACATAGACAGAAATCATCATTTCAGGTACATAGCATATGTTGTCTGCTATTGCTTTGAATTTTGTCCAGTCCAGAATTTTGTTGATTGGTAAAGATTTAACCCCTATCCTGCTGAATAAGTGAAATGGAAACTGTCAAGCTGATAGTGAAACTCCAAATAATGCTATTTCAAATTTATTTTTTGGATAAATATATCTCCTTTTTGGACAGTGCAGATCCAAGATCAGACTGCACATTCTGTGCAGTCTGATCTTGATCTACACTGTCCGCAAAAGGTCAGTGAGGCGTGCTTAGCAGCCTACGGGTTAAAAGAATGATGGCAGCAGACCACATACATTGACAGTAATCTTCAGCCCATTGTCAAGCCCCCTGTATTACCTGTGTCTTAATTATAGAACCTTGTTCTAGTTCCTCTACCTAACATCATTCTATGAATAATACATGAACAATAATCAATGAATCTGTTCTTCTATCTATTTGAATGGAATAGAGGTTGCTAAGGGTAAAATATAATAGGAGTTTTAACACCGTTTTAACAGCTTAGGTCATAATCTAAACTGTACACAATAAGCAACTAAAGAGCGGCATCATGTGCTGCCTGGAGGAGTAATCACGAAAGCATTTCAAAGTGTGCAGGGGTTAAGAAAAGAAGGTCTGAAAAAAAGGCAAATCATTAAAAAGGGATTAATTTCCTTCAAAAAGGGCCAAAAATAACTTTTTGATCAAGTGCAATATGGTGTTTTTTATTATTAGACTTAATCCAGCCTTGCAATACAGCACACCATATGGGTCTTTCTTCATTAGATAGACTGAACTGACCATCCAGATTTTCTAGTGCATTAACCCTTTACCAAACAACAAAATTTCGGACTCGTCCAAATCCAAAGCATTTGCAGACAGTAAATTGAATTTGGCTCAAATGGTGAAATTGTCCATATAAGAGTAGAAAACATTGTGGGAAAAGGAGAAAATGCTGGATTCCAGCATTTTCTCCTTTCCCTACAATGTTTTCTATCCAATCAAGATAAAACCCCATCATTTGAGCCATAATTATTTAAATTGTACTGGCAGCCTGCATTTTCTCGTTTTCTTACAATCATATTTTAAATAAGCCTCATACAGGGATTAATGGGTTGAAGCATAACTGTATTTTTTCTTGAATGTGGTTCATCAGTTCTTTACCAAACAATAAAATTATAGACTGGCCCAAATTTCAAAGCATTTTGCAGATGACAAAGGTGTTTCAAACAAATGAAATTGTCTTTTAGAGGGTAGAAAGCATAGTGAGAAAAGGAGAAAATGCAAGTTACCGGCATTTTCTCCTTTGCCCACTATGTTTCCAGAAACCATCCTCCTCGGGATCGTTAAAACACTGGATTGTTTGGTAAAGATTTAGAGTGAGAAAAAAAATCCATCATTGACATATTAACCCTTTACCACACAATCCCGACTTTTAACGACCCTGAGAAAGAAGCCTTTTGAAAACATGGTGGGAAAAGGAGAAAATGCTGGTAACCAGCATTTTCACCTTTTCCCACCATATTTTCTACCCCTCCATATAGAAGTTTCAATTTTTCAGTCACATTTATTTTGTTGTCTACAAATGTTCTCAATTTGGACTAGTCTTTAATTTTATCGATTGGTAAAGAGTTAAAGCATCATGGGAAATTTGTCATTGTCCATTGGTATTTCATTTTGGGAATGATGATCTTTGACATTGTAAACCCTTATCCTGCTACATAAGTTTAGATAAAGATTAGACTGCTTAACTCTTTGCCAAACGACATAATGTTAGACTCAACCAAATTGAAAGCACTGGCAGACGACAAATTTAGTGTACAACGAAAGTTGATTTCTGTTGTTGAAGAGGTAGAAAACATAGTGGGAAAAGGAGAAAATGCTGGTTACCAGCATTTTCTCCTTTTCCCACAATGTTTTCAAATGACTCCTTTCTAAGGGTCGTTACAACTAGGGATTGTGTGGTAAAGGGATAGAATGTGGTCTTAGATCTACACTGTCCACCATTTTGTGACAAAATTTGAATTCACCCTTTGCCACACAACCCCCCAGTTTTAATGACCCTGAGGAAGAAGGCTTCCAACATTGTTGGAAAAGGGGAAGATGCTGGTGACCTACAACCTTTCTTTTTTTCCAAAGAAAAATCCCATTGTTTGAAACACATTTAATTTGTGCTCTGCAAATGCTTTCTGAATTTTGACCCAAGATTTTGCTGTATGGTAAAGAGTATGATGGTCCATCAGTCGGGTGTCTGTACACATTCCGGTGAAATTAAACAAGCAATTTCTCCTTTCTCCACAATGTTTCTGTATCGTCTGTTTTAAGATGAAAATAAAAAATACAATGTTTCAAAAGCTTTCTTTTTCAGGGTTGTTAAGACTAGGGATTGTGTGGTAAAGGGTTAAGACGAGATTATTTAGGAAGAAAAAATATGTGTTAATGAAGAGGGATAGTAATTAGATGAATCCAGCCAAAAATTGTGGCCCAAGGGAGTTTAGGAAAAAATGGTTCTTTCTTTTTTTCATGTAATACTAGTAGGATATTGATTCCATGTGGGCTGCAACATGCGAAAAAGGACTTTCGGACATTTGCATAAAGAGTCGTCTCGGATCAGCCTGCGTAGGCTATTCCAAGACAGCACTTTACATCAGCATTAGATTTTGTCCTGCATTAGACTTGCGTGAAACAGAAAATCACACGAGATCGGAAAGTGCCGTCTCAGATCAAACTGCGCGGACTGCGCAGGCTGATCCGGGACAAATGTCCGAATGCCCCTTTTCGCGTTTTGCAGACTATGTAAGATATTGATGACTTTCCAAATGTGTCTTATAGATCCCTGGCCAAGCTCAGTAGCTCAATAACATACAGGACTTGAGACAGGAAGACAATGATTTGAATCACAAGCTTGGCCGATTTCTTTCCAAGTACAGTCAAATCTCGATAATTCAAAGTGACAGGGACCGCCAGATTTTCTTCGAATTATCGAAATTTTGAATTTTCAAAATCAGCAGTTTTAGGAAACGTTCGCAAGTTTCCATTCGGTATTGATGTTTGACACACATTTTGCCTGTAGGTGATGTACACAGACCCTGGGTCTGTATTAGCATTAAAAATTATTAGCAAAGTTTCTCATCGCTCCTTATGCTTGACAGATCCCTTGAAAACAAAATATGACCTTACGTTTTTATTTCATTTACATCCTGCAACAGCATGAAATGTAATATCAGTTAGTCTCATACTGATGGACTTATTTACCAGTAAAAAGCGGAATAGAAATGGCTCGTGTGAGTGGCAAGCAACAATCTGCATTAGAATGCAATAAGCATGCTGTTAAGATCTTTGCAGGCAATCCACATTTTGGTCAAACTCAAAGGGTTGTACGGTTAAAATACCACATTTTACTAGTCACGTCCGTTATGCACTCGTCACAACTCAGCCGATTCCATATCTACATCTGACTTGATCAACGGATCACCTGAGGATTTCCGAATGGTTAGGGTACCACTTTTGCTTTCAGCTGTCCTTGAATTCTCAGAAAATAGTCTACTTTCAGTTTTCCAAAAATGTAACTAAATACAGATCTAATATTTCATGTTCATGATACTTGCACTTTCACTGGTCGTCCATTCTCTACAAAAATCACATGATCAATGTTTATTTTCTTAATGATGCCCAATCATCGTTTGATCAATTAAAGATTATCACTCGAGCGAGTTAACCATATGACAAGGTGTCAATTACCTGTATATGCAAATATACAATGTACCTGTGAAATCAGTCAGGTGTGTAACAATCGATCTTTATTGCTTTCTCAATGCTGATCACTGTTTCAATGATTGTTATGAAGGAGAGCAGCCAGTGGCTTGGGAAGAATACTGTACAAAGCACTGGTAGAAGAAACCCCAGGAAAGCACACGTAGGTCCACTGGCTGCTGCATTACATCTAATAAAGTTGAAAACAGTATTAAACCCTGTACAAACAAATAATCTAAATGGTCTTGGAGGGGAAAGGTATTGCAAACATTTTTGTAAACCATTTCCCCTTTTCCGAGCATGTTTCTGCTCATCAAAACAATTTTTCTATCCCATCAAAGACAAACCCCACCAGCTGGGCCGAGTTGAGCCTTTTGCCATAATTATTATGATAAAATATTAGACCTTACAAAATTGAAAGCACTTGCAGAAAACAAATTTAACTATATCTCTAATTATGGGATTTGTCTGTGGAAAGGTATAAAAAACATTGTGGGGCCAGAAGTAAATTCTGTTTTTTTCTTTTTTCCACAATGTCTTGAAAGGCCTAGCTTTGTCCTGGGCCCAGTGTTGTGAAAACAGGATTGCTTGGTAAGGATTGAACACTTTTACTTAACAACAAAATCTAAAAAGTGCCATGATTGTGCTTTCAGAAATTGTAGTCTGATATCAACAATTTTGATAGGGATATTAAAACATGTCTGAACCATCTGTCTTGATATTTCCTTGTGGTTGGATGCTGTCTAATTATTTCCTTGTGGTTGGATGCTGTCCTTTTGTATCTTTTTTTTTATACTTAATGCTTTGAATTGTGTTATGGGTCTGAAAACAGAAATTAAAACAAGGTCTTTTAAGGCTTGAAAGGAAGTACTTCACATATATGTAACAGCTTCTTTTTTTAACTATTTTTTTCACATAATCAGAAACTTAGTTTTTAGTTATATTTTACTTCTTTGTTTCATTTGCTTTAAATTAACTCTTTAGCAAATAACAAAATTTAATAACAATACATCATATGCAAAGCATAATTATGCAATTGATGAAATAAATGTGGCTGAACGGAAAATTTTGTTGCTTAACCCTTTACCACACAGCAAAATTTAAGACCTATCCAAATTGAAAGCATTTGCAGAAGACAATTTCATAGTGGCTCAAATGACGCAACTTTTCTTTGATAGGGTAGAAAACTTTGTGGGAAAAGGAGAAAATGTTGGTTACCAGCATTTTCTCCTTTTCCCACAATGTTTTCAAAAGGCCTCTTCTTCAGAGGCGTTAAAAGGCGTCATTGTGTGGTAAAGGGTTAAAATGCTTAAATAAACATTGTGATAATAGGGGAAAATGCTTGTTACAAGCCTTTTCTCTTTTTTCTTCAATGTTTTCAACAGCTGTCTTCCTCTTTTATTGTTTGGTAAGGGGTTAATCCTTTACCACACAATCTGGGCTTTTAGCGACCCTGAGAAAAAATGCTTTTGAAATCATTGTGGGAAAAGGAGAAAATGCTGATAATCAGCATTTTCACCTTTTCCCACAATGTTTTCTATCCTATCAATGACAGAAATCATCATTTTAGCAACATTTAATTTGTTGTCTGCGTATGCTTTCAATTTGGTCCTGTCCAAACTTTTGTCAGTTGTTAAAGACTTAAGGTAAGTCTGAGATAACAATCTGTATTGTTACGGATTTAGCTTGGAGGAAGTTTGAGACATCTGTACACATCAGAATTATGTCTCCCAGGAGAAAGGGTTGATAACTCTTGGGTAAGAGGGCAAGACAATCCCTGAAAATGATTCCAGAATAAGAATTCCATAATTTTCTCAATCTGCATTGATTCAATCCCCCCTGGGACAATCCATTGCTTTTAACTTCTGAAATAAATCGCTGATTATAATTAGCTTCATTTGTCATCATTTGAGGTTTGAAAATAATAGATCCTTTCCACCACTAAGTTTCTTTTTGCCGGTTTTGTTAGTTGTTGCTATTTTTTTACACTCATTGTTATGTTTCACACATATCACATCTACATTTTATTTGGAACAATAAGTTATCTTTTATTAAAGAAGAAATAACTGATATTAAACTTAATGCCAAACATCCATCAAGAATAAACTAAAACGAAAAGGGACTCAATCCAACGCTTTTCATTTTCTCAGATTTATCATGTTGACCATTTTGCAGTGATTAATGAATCAGTGCAAAAGAGGACAAAAGGGATTAATTGAACCAAAATGAATAATTATTGATTTTTCATTTAATATCTTCTCTTCACCAGATGAGCTTTTTTTTTTGCTCTTTAACATTTTTAGTTTAAACATATTTATTTTACATCGATTGAGAAACAAGTTCTTACAACTTATACTAATCTCTCGCAATTCTGCTTCCTGGGAACTACACCAGTACTTGCACCGATGTGTAGGTCAATGAAAAATCCCAAAGTTGACACCTGCTCCCAGGTATCGAACTCGGGACCTTAAGGTTACGAGACCGACACTCTACCTCACAACCACGGACACCACACATATAACATATTTGAACCACCCACTGAAACTAGAAAATTATTTGATATTATTAACCCTTTACCAAACATTACTAACTTTTAATGAATTGGAGGAAGAACTTAGTAGACTTTTGAAAACATTGTGGAAAAAGGAGAAAATGCTGGTAACCAGCATTTTCTCCTTTTCCCACAATTTTTTGTACTCACCAAGGACAAGTTCTATCACTTGAGCCACTTTTGATTTGTCTTCTGCAAATGCTTCCAAATTGGACAAATCTAAAATTTAGTTGTTTGGCAAAGAGTTAATGTATTCTAAAAAGATCAGGGTGAATACAAAAGAAAGCACTAAATGAGTGATGTTCACCTCTACTTTTCTCCTTTTTTGACTGTTTTCTGCTACAAATTTGTCAATGCAAGTGAAAAATGGAATTTAAAATCTCCTTAACATCTCAGCTGTTTTTCAAAGAAAACGTCAATTTAATGTCACAGCCTTGTTGTGGTCTGCATTGTCAAGGTGCAGAACTTTTGACATTTTATAATATCTCTATCATTACTGAAGATATTCACTTCAAACTTTGACTAGTTGCTAACTATCGAAAGCAGAACCCACACAACAAGGGTAGGTTACCATCCAAATATTTTTTGGACCCCCCCCCTCCAAGTACTAGAGGAGAGCAGGTTGATGAAGCATTGTTTGTGAAATTATCATCTGGAATGTTATGAGCCATTTCCTGTGTATTGACTCATTAAATGACAATAATTGCATGAACCACATGACTCTATGTAAATGTCACATTCTAGCAATTTGACCCATTAGCACCTAAGTAATATTTGACTTTTAGCATGAATAGATCAGAATAAAATAAATCATATTGATAAAATTAATAATGCATGTAGTAGAGAGTGTCTTAAAGCAGACTTGTTGGTAAGCTGGCTTTTGTGGTGATGTGTAGTGCCCCATGTCTCGCTAACATTTTGGCAATGTTCTATAGCCAAGTCCATTAGCACAGTCAGTAGTGTTCAGGACTTAAGATCAGGGGACCACTGGTTTGAATCCCAAATTTAGCCGATTTCTGTTCGAGGATTGTTGGAAGTAATTGTGACAGCATTCATTAGTCTCTCACCACTGATCATTGTTTTGATGATGGTCATGTGGAAAAACAGCTAGTGGCTTTAGAAGAACGTTGTTGGAAGTATGGTAAGAAAAACTCCAGGAAAGCATGAATACGCTGTACCTGAATTGATGGCCACAATATAACTGAAATAATATTGGAAATTGGTTGAAACACCATGAAAAACAAACATTGTTCTGTCAATGACTAAATGAGTGTCATGTAGCTTTAGCAATGATGTTATACTTCATGGCAAAGTCACTCAGGATGACAATGACTTTGGTGCCAATATAATATTTGTCCGTAGATGCCATCAACTTTGTAAAATGCTATGTCATTTTATATTGTAATGAGACAGTTTTAACCCCAAAGAAACAACACCATAATACTTATCTCCCCCTCCCACACATCCTGTACTTTATGTGTTTGACAGGCAATTTACCTGTCAAAGATAATGTGGAACATCATGTTCACAGCATGCTTTTGAGTAGAAACTACAACAACTGTACATTTATGTTATGTGCAGTGTCTCCTAATGTTTAGACTTTTTCAATCATTACGGTAGTTCATGCAGATGGCTGTGCTGGCATTTTTCCTGCATTGTTTTCGAAACTTATTGCAGAGGATGTAAAGAGTTGTAATGACTGATTGTATTGAAATAACACATTACTCCCCCTATAACCCCCTCCCCTGCCTTTCTTGATCTTGCAGCATATCCCCTACACAATTATTGTAGCGAAAGGAAAGATTGCATGAAACAAACAATTTCTCCTTTTACTACAAAGCATGTATTGCCTTAAGTGTTTGTCAGACAACATAAACTCAGAAACTGAAATTTAAAAGTAGTCATACCTAAATGATTCATGCTGATGATCTGCATTTTATTAGGATGAACATTGTGAAAGTCATTTATTGCAATGTGTTATCTTTGGCAGTCAATCTAGGTTCACCAAACAATCCTGTCTTTCAATGACTCTTAGGAAAAATCCCTTTGAAACATTGATAGAAAAGGAGAAAATGCTGGTAGCCAGCATTTTCTCCTTTTCCAACAATGTTTTCTACCCTTTCAAAGACAGATTTCATGATTTTAGCAACATTTAATTTGTCGTTTGCAAACTTTTTCAATTTGGACCAGTCTAGAATTTTGTTGCTTGGCAAAGTATTAGACTCTAGTGGATAAGCTGATATAACTAAATGACAAAACATGTTTTTCAGGAAATTAGACACAAAAATTACCTTGTCTGATGACAGATATTACATTTTTCTGCAGATTCGTACCGTTCCCTTATTTAGACGCTTTGACATGTCTGCAGCAGGTGGCAATGTATAACATCATGACAAATGGACAATGACAGTGTGCATTCTTTAACTCTTTCCTTACTTTAGACCACACCAGAACCTTTTGTGGACAGTGTAGATCAAGATCAGACTGCACAGAATATGCAGTCTGATCTCTGATCTACACTGTTCAGTACTTTCTTTTAGATTAAGGCCAAGCTGTCTCTTCATCTTGCAGTGGAACTATATTTATAGCCAATGAAAAAGTGTAATTTATATGCTTGGTAATGAAAGAGTTAATGATATTGTTGAAATGCTAGAGGGCAACAGTCATGAAACTAAACAAGATTTTTTTGTTTCAACAATAGGAAAAGAATTGGTCAAATGTGAAAAGGGCTAGGAAACTTGTATAAACTGATGAAAGTCTTTTTATGACTCTTAACTTTGTACCACACTAGTTTTTAACGAACCTGCACAACGAAGCTTTGTAAAGTATTGTGGGAAAAGAAGAAAAAGCTAGAAACCAGCATTTTCTCCTCATCCCACACTGTTTTTTCTACCCATTCAAGCAGAAATCCCATCATTTGAGCCGTATCTAACAGTCATATTGTCTGTGAGTGCTTTCAATTTGGACTAGTCTAAAATTTTGTTGGATGGGGCAAAGAGTTAAGACATTTGTTATCAAGTCTTCAATGAAATTAGTCCGGTTAAGTGTTTATGATACCAAGGTCAAGTAAAAATCAAGGCTTTTTCAGGGCATTAAAACTTGGTCACGGTGTCAAATTCATGAAAAACCCTGTTAGCATTCAAGAGAAGGCAGTTTTCATCCTATCTCTATGAAAGTTTGTCAGAATCTTTGTCTGAATGACATACAAGCCAAGTTCACAAATGGGTCATATTTGGTCAAAAGCTAGATCACTTGGTCAATTCAATGAGAATTCTTGATATTTATCAAGTAAAGCCACCACAGAAAGATAATATGGAAAACTGAAATCTAGGAGTGCTAAGTGTAACATAATGTACTTTTAGTAAACAGAGTAGATCAACATCAGATTGTAAAGAATGTGCAGTCTGATCACAAATCTATTCTCTCCAACATCTTGATAGATATTGCAGTCAAAACAGCATTGACATTAGTACATGTGGGATGAAACTCAAAACCTATGTCGCATTTATGTAGCAGTCTATGTGTTTGATAGGAAACTGTCTGGTACTGTTCCAGATTTTCCATCATCTAAATGAATTATGCTAAAACACCGTGTCCCAAAGGAATTTCCTGACAGTTTTATAGGGGCATCTATATCTTACATATCCATGTCATAGCTTAATGCTGTACAGCTGCTGTGTTATTACATTTCCAAGCTATTAATTTTGTTTATTTGGCATTTGACACAGTTTCCAAAATTATTTCAGTTATTTGACAGTGGTCAAAACAGGTATCTCACAGTGCTTTCCTGGAGGTTTTTACCAGTTATACCAACAACATTCTTTTCAAGTCACTCACTGCATCCCCATACAAGCATTTTTTTAGAAACAATGATGTTCATCTATGAAAGAGGAATGAATCCTGAGCATGACAATCATCAATGGTCAGAGAGAATTTAGCAGAGCTTTGAATCAAATCAGCAAGTTTCATGCCCTATATGTTACAGACTGGGCAAGAGGGATTGCCAGCCCAAGCTGTAGTATCTCAATAGGTAAAGCACAGGGCTAGTAAACCAGGGTCTGCAAGCTTAACTCCTTGCCAGATGATAAGATTTTAGGCTCTCCCATATTGGAAGCATATTCAAAATGAAATGTGGCTGAAATGATGGGATTAGCCTTCAAAAGGGTAGAAAACATTGTTGGAAAAGGAGAATGCTGATTACCGTTATTTTCTCCCCCCTCTCTCCCCCAATATTTTCAAAAAACTTTCTACCAGTGTGCCTTTTAACTTGTCGCCTGCAGTTGCTTTCAATTTAGGAGAGTCTAAAATTTGTGGTTTGGTAAGGGGTCAAAAAACAACAATAAACCCATAGATAGCTACACTGGCTGCCATGATACGTATGAAGTACTGTTGAAATGGCGTATTGACTCTTTACCACATGACACAATTTTAGACTTGTCCGAACCCGAAGCATTTTATGACAACAAATGAAATGTGGAACAAATGGTAGGATTTGCTTACGAAAATGGAGAATACATCATGGAAAAAGGAGAAAATGCTGGTTATCAGCATTTTCTCCTTTTTCCCTAATGTTTTCAAAAGGCGTCTTACTCAGGTTTGATAAAAAAATTCGAGATTGTGTGATAAAGCGTTATGCACCCAGCTTGTACAAAGTGAGCTATTATATTAAGAGAAAAGTTTAGTTTTCTGGAATACATGAGTACAACTAGGTAATTTTTTGATGAACTGAAAAGTCTCAATTAGGGTATTGCTACATGCATTATATGGAACCACAACGGAACCATTACACTGATTTTGGTGCATACAAAATGATGTTAGACTTCTCTTCTCTAAACCTCTCTACAGCAATGATTTTGTTATCTTTCTTGGAATTTCTATAGGTTTTACTGGCGGAGGTTGATTAAGATTAGACTGCACAGATAATGAAGTCTGGTTTTAGATCTAGAGTATCCACGTCTTGATTCAAAACTAAGTTTTTAAATCTTCACCACAATCCTGACTTTTAACGACCCTGAAAAAGAAGACTTTTTAAAACATTGTGGGATAAGGAGAAAATGCTGGTAATCATTTTCTCCTTTCCCCGCTATGTTTTCTATGCTATCAAAGAAATCGTTATATCAGCAACATTTATTTTGTCACCTGCGAATGTTTTCGAATTGGACCAGTTCAGAGTTTTTTTGTGTGATGAAGGGTCAAAGTCTCTTTGAGACAATGGAATTGTACTTTTAGCCCCTGAAGCAGACAAATTTATTTCTCTGGTCGCAAAAAAGTCAATTTTCTATCTTGGAGTAATACATTATATAACCACACTTTCCAGCTTTGTACAATGGTTTAGAAATTCTCTGGTAGGCTAAAAAAGAGGGTTTCTGTCAGGGAGCACAAGAAATGGCAGAAAATAGTTTATTCTTTACCAAACTTGTACATAATTATTGAGAACAGTTCGCAGAAAACGTATTAACCCTTAAGCTGCTAAGCACAACTCACTGACCTTTTGCAGATAGTGTAGATCAAGATCAGACTGCACAGAACGTGCAGTCTGATCTTTGATCTACTCTGTCCAGTAAGGAGATGTTTTTCTCCAAGAAATAAGTTTGAAATAACATTTATCAGGTTTTTACTATGGGCTTGAAAGTTTTAACTTATTTAGCAGGATAAGGGTTAAATATGGCTGAAATGGTTGAGTATGGAATTTGGAATGGTAGAAAACATTGTGGGAAAAGGAGAAAATGCTTGTCATTAGCATTTTCTTCTGTTTCTACAATGTTTTTTTAAAACTGCTTTTTAAGGGTCATTAAAGCACAGGACTCTTCTTTAAAAGGGCCAAGAAGTTGAGGTTTTTCCATAAGGGAGCACTGGAGAGATGAGAGAAAAGTGTTGATGAAGTATTATATTGAGACCCCTGGCATTAACCCCTAGAAGTGATGAATTCATGAAGGGGGATGGAATTTTGAAAATCGATGGAAATAATGTAAATTCAAGGATGTTTTAGCCAGAATATGTAAAAGAGTAGTGAACAGACTAAGACTGAGGTATGACAGCATATTCTATGCAATCTGATGTTGATCTACTGTATCCACAAAAGTGATTTAGGTTGTGACTAGGGTTCTAAGCGTGAAGCTGTAAAGACTATGACAATTATTAGTCACAGACTTGTGGATTGTAATGATACAAGTTTGTGACTCCTAAAGGAAACCATTCATCATTTTTCATGCAAATCAGATAAAAAATATTGATCTACCAACCCTTAGGGTTACGCTTCATTGGTTTACAAATATCAACAAAAATATTTTCAACAGTTTATGAGCTTTTCTAGATGGAATCCTATTTCTTACTGATAATCTTTAAAACTTAAAGAAAAAACTTAAAGTTTGATATATTTTATTTCATTATTTTCCTGCAGATACTACAGTTGTTAATTTTTTTTTATCTTCAAAAATCCTTAAATTATTCTAAATGCTAAAAATTTGGTTTAAACTCTATCTTAACATCCTTACAACGCTGAGAAAGAAGTCTTATCTGAAAACAATGAGATAAAAAAAGAAAATGCTTGTGAACAGTATTTTCTACTTTTCCTGTCCTGTTTACTACTAAAAGACAAATCCCATCATTTTAGCCACAAGTTATTGTCATCCACCAATGCTTTCATTAAGGGTGAGTCTACAATTTAGTTGTCTGGTAAAGAGTTAACGCTATACCAAACAACAGAGATTTAGACTTATCCAAATTCAAAGCTGTTGTAGACAACAAATTAAATGTGGCTCAAATGATAGAATTTTTCTTTGAAAACATTGTGGGTAAAGGAGAAAATGCTGGTTACCAGCATTTTCTTCTTTTCCCACAATGTTTTCAAAAGCCTCTTCCCTCAGGGTCGTAAAAAACTTAGAATTGTGTGGTAGCTTAGGTTAAACCATACGTGTTGTAAACAACCTTCAGGAAAGGATGACAAAAGTCTCTTGATTGTCTTTTTCCTCCTGTTTCCCAGTTTGGTCAAAATTCTCTCATTTGCTAAGATAGTAATTGCATTTTCATGGTTCTAGTGGCGTGTGGCACCGCATGGTAATGACACTTTCTCAATAAAATAACTTGGGTGATCACTTGTAACTCATTTGCTTGTTTCCAAAGTGCCATGGGCATTAGCTTGTTCTGTTTTCTTCATTTCTGGTACAAGCCCTCATCTTTGCATTTTTGGGCTACTTAGACCCTTATTTGATCAACATTTTCCCTTCTGACAGTATTTATTTTTGTCTTCACATGGTGCCACACACATAGCACACAGTATGTGGTGCTATGAAGTGCCCATGTTTGCAGGTTAAGGCATTGAATTTTAACATTGATAACCAGGCTTTGATCCTCAGAACCTGCTTAGAAGAACATCACCCAAAAGAAATATTTCAAAATTCCGTTTTGGTTGCTATGGTAACAGTGTCAACAACAGAACCATATCAAGTAGTTACTTTAATCAGATTCTTGATGACCAGATAGCTTATGACTATCTACTGTTTGTTTATTTGTTTGCATAGTGTTTGACATTGTTGTCAACAGTATTTCAGGTCTATTTCCTTCTTCTCTAGATTTTCTTTAGATTAGCTATTTCATGCTTTTCTAGATTTTCTTTCCTGGCATAACAACACCATAAGTTAAAGCCCATATTGTTTTCCCATGAAAAGTAAAAAATGTGAAGCAGCAAAAGTGAAATGAATCATTTGACAGTGACTATAAATCGATTATTATAAACAGCTTTTGCATTGGCAAGGATTTGAACTCACAACCCTGGTTCACTAACCCTGCAGACTTTTATGTACCAAGTATAAATGGAAAGTACATGTATATGGACACATCAGCTACAGGCAAATTTTAGGACCATGTCAAACAATAAGACTTTGCTGACAGTATAGATTAAAATTAGAACTTGGTCTGTCTGATACACTAATACATTTGTATTTGGCCTGAAAAAGCCCCTTTTATTTCTTTACCCTTAAAGTGCCTTTCACAACTATAGTTGCCATTGAGACCAGAGTAGATCAAGATCAGGTTGCTTAAAACATGTGATCTACACTGTCTGTTTTGCTGAAACACTGTAGAAAAATGCAAATGTGAAGTCGCAATTATTTGGGTCATATTTCTAGGATGAAAATGTCTGATAGGTTTATTGGGCACTCTAAGGGTTAACTTCTTCTCAAAATTCAAGCCTTGTACAAATTGAAGGCATATGCAAACAACATATCAATTATTGCTAAAATGATGGGATTTGTTTTTGAAAAGGGCCTGGTGGTCAAGGTAATATATTGTGTAAAAAGGAAAAATGCTGTTTACCAACATTTTCTCTTATTTCCTAAATGTTTTAGAGAGCCTTTGCCCTGACGGTTATAAAAACTCAGGAATATTAGGCATAAGGTTAAGAAGCTTGGATCTTAACAAAAGAATACAGCTTAAGATCAGACTGCAAACACTTGATCAGATATTTCTCAACAGTGTCAGTCTAAAAGATTGTACATCAAAGGTCATTGTCAGAGGATCAAAAGTGAAAATAGGCATCAATAGTCTTCGCATGACATGCTTATGATTTTCGGGGCTTTCCATATTGATAACCATCTGTTTTCATGACAATTATCAAAGACAGGCCTTTGTTCTTCCCTGTCCAATCATGAATTATTCATTATGACCTTAAACTTATCCTGGTCATCAAAGTTGAGAGAGTATTGGTGTTCTAGAACCAATCAGAAATGCTGCATAATATTTGACTCAGGTAAACAACAAATTTTAGACTTGTCGAAATTGAAAATGTTTGCAGACGACACATAAGATGTGGCTTAGAAAATGAGATTTATGCTTGAAAGGATAGAAAAAATTGTGGAAAAAGGAGAAAATGCTGGTAATCTGACATTTTAATTGTTCCCCCACGTATTTTTAAAAGCTCTTGAAATTTATTTTTTAACTCTTTCTCTATATCCTTTTCAACCAACTTTTTTGCCTTTTAGAAAACAACGTGACAAAAGGAGAAATAGCATGGAACAAGCAATTTCTTTTTTTGCTAGACTGTTTTCTCTTGTATTTTATGTACTGATTTGGAATAATTCATGTAGATTTTTCATATTTTACAGCAGGGTTGTTAAAACTTGTCTGTTTCAAACCTAAATCTGAAGGTGTGAAAATTATCCTGATTAAATTCATCAAGGCTGCACAATACACTGCTACTATAACAGAGTTGTTATTATTCTCTTACTCCGGCTATTTCTCATACTTTGATCTACTATTTAGAACCATAAAGTCATTTTCAGTTTATGTCTTTCCAGTGTACTCTACAGATATCCATTTGCAAGGCCCTTTTAAGCCCATTCTAATCTTTAAATTTCAAACTCAACATTTTTTTTCTTTTTTTATGAAAAGCTATTATGGTATTTGAAATGTTTCATAGGATTTCCTGTTTCCTAAATGTGTAACTCACTTCTGAGAAACATCAGTAAGTTTGATTAAGAATGGGTTTTTAGTCTGGAGCTTGGGTTCACAATGAATAAGATAATAAAAACTATTTTGGGCTGAAAGACTCCAGAATTACAAAATCCCATTATCCTGCCAAGTGCACGTACATGTATCTTTCAGAGAGAGTACACTACCTAAAATTGATAGCATGTGCAGATGACAAATTAACTGTGGCTCAAATTATGATATTATTTTTTCTTTTGAAAGGATAGAAAACATTGTTGAATTTTCTCCATTTCTGACAAGCTTCTTCCTCAGGGTTGTTAGAACGTGGAATTAATTGTTAACTCTTTCACTACCAAATAAATAAGTTACGCTTTTTCAAATGCTACTAATACACTACGGCTGCAAGATGAATCACTTTAGTAATAATATAGAACAAAGTAGTGGACAGTGTAGATCAGAGATCAGACTGCACAGAACGTGCAGTCTGATCTCTGATCTACACTGTCCACAGAAGCTTCTTGTGTTATCTATAGTAAAGAAAGAATTAACTAGTTAATATTGTTGTCAGTTGTATCTTGTCTATGATTTACCATAGTGCTTAGCAAAAGCAGTTTCTGTGTTGGTCAACTTAATATTTGGTAGGATGTGTGAAATAGGCCTTTCTAGCAGTAAACAGCTAAAATTAGTCTTTTATGTAAAGAGAAACAGATGAAAATGTCTGGAAAAAATCAGAAACATTTTCCTTTATCCCCATGTTTTACAGAAGGTGTTAGATGTGGATGTGCCCTCTCTGATGGTCTCTGTATCCAGTCTCAGGATTCCTTTGTGGATCAGTGAGATTATGGATTTTGGTCCAATCTGGGTGACTGTATTCACCAACAGTTCTTAAGAATATTCTTAGTCTTATTCTACAACATTTTATATATTTGAAAGTAACACAACTTCTGATTAGCTAAACCATTTGGTTTCGCCAATCAGAAGTTGTGTTACTTTCAAATTTAGAACAAGATAAAGAACGTTCTAAAACAAACGGTGATATGGACCCTGGACTTGGGGGAGGAGCTTTTTTCAAGGGAGTATCCCTGGCCAAGATACTTCAGAGAACCCCAGGAAAACATGAATAAGCAACCTGTGGAAGTACATTTGAAAGTGGCATAAAACACTATTCATATATTCTGAAGATAACTCTTTACAAAACCACAATAGTTTAGATTCATCCAACTTCAAAGCATTTAAGAGACGACAAAATGAATATTTATTTAATATTCAAATGATGAACTTTGTGTGATCTATTTGAATACAGGGTGAGAAAAGGAGAAAATGCTGGTTGGCAGCATTTTGTCCTTTTTCCACAATGTTTTCAAAAGCCTTCCTCCCCAGGGTCTTTAAAGCTAGGGATTTTTTGGGTTAACGGATTAAGGGATAATTATCATTCTGCAAGAGTGGTGAAAGAAGAAAAACAGATCTGTTTTATTTTGTTCCTTTGTAATGAGAAGTTATTGTTTTGTTTATTCTCTGGGCAAATTGTTTGACATCCACTTGATTCTTAACATGACAAGATGAACCATCAGATACTGCTTTTTGCCAGCTATATGTATGTCAAAGTCAGACATCAGAGAACAATTGCAGTCTGATCTTGGATCTATGCTTTCTACTATTTTTCAAGATATTTTGGCAAAAATTATGCCTTGAATGTGGACTACTTCATTGTTTTCTGGTGATCCAAAGTGTTTCGCAGTGTCAGGATTAATTCTACCATATGATATGGTGTTTTTAAGTCCCAAAAGAAGATAACCCTTCAAAACAGTGTTGGAAAAAAAGAAAATGCTGGTTGCCAGCATTTTCTACATTTCTCACAACATTTTCTACCCAAGACAATTCCTATACTTTGAGCCACGTTTGATTTGGTTGTCTCTAGGGCCTTTCAATATGGAAAAGTCTGAAACTTTGTGGTCTGGTAAAGGATTAACAAGCTTGGCACCCACACAGTAAACATTATTCTTTCTTGCCATTTAATGTGCTTGAATCCAGAAAATGTGCAGATGAGAAGTGGCTTGATTGAAGACTGGTCAGCAGTCACTCATAAAAGTGTGATGACCAATTACTGATTAGACTGTGGACAGCCTCCCAACAGACCAAGACATAGGGCAATAAAAACCACACTTCCTGAGCCATGGCCACTGTTAACTTTTTGCCACACAATCATGAGTTTTAACAACCCTGTGGAAAAAGCCTTTTGAAAACCTTGTGGGAAAAGTAGAAAATGCTGGTAACCAGCATTTTCTCCTTTTCCCACAATGTTTTCTACTCTTTTACAGAGAAATACCATCATTTTCACCGTAATGAATTTGTCGTCTGCAAGTGCTTTCAATTTGGACAAGTCTAAAATTTGTTGTGTGGTAAGGAGTTACCCCATCACTGTACTAGCTATTTTTATGCAGACTACTATTGAGTACAACTGACAGAAATGACAGTTATTTTAAAGAAAGGAAAAATGTGTTTTTTGAATGATACAGAATTTAACATGGTAGGGAAAAGGAGCATTTACTTGTTCCACAATGTTTTCTACCCTTTGAAAATAAATCCCATCACATGACCCACATATAATTTGTTGTTTGCTAATGTTCTTGCAGTATAGACTTGTCACAATTTTGTCGTCTGGTAAAGAGTTGACCCTTTGGCTGCTAAGCGCAACTTACGGACGTTTTGCGGACAGTGTAGATCAAGATCAGACTGCATGCAATAGAACATGCAGTCTGATTGTGAATCTACACTTTCTGATAATGAAATATTTAGCCCAAAAAGTAACTTTGAAATAACAAAATTATGGGTTTTACCCTCACCTTGAAAGTTTCATTTCATATATTTAGCAGGTTAAGGTTTAACTCTTTCCCAAACGACAAAATCTTAGACTAGTCCAAATTGAAAGCATTTGCAGACAACAAAATAAGGGTGAAGCAAAAATTGAAACTTGACTTTGGAAGAGTAGAAAACACTGTGGGAAAAGGAGAAAATGCTGGTTACCAGCATTTTCTCCTTTTCCCACAGTGTTTTCAGAAGGCTTCTTCCTCGGGGTCGTTAAAACCAGGGATTGTTTGGTAAAGGGTTAATTCCATTGTGTAGGATTTGTGACCACTGAATCATTGTCTGACCAAGCAGTATAATGACAAACAGAACACAGTGCTTTATTGGTCTCCCAAAACTTGATGCTATTTTAACTCTTTACCAAACGACAAATTTTTGGACTGGACCAAATTCAAAACATCTGCAGACAACAAATTAAATCTTGGTAATATGATTATTTCTGACTTGATAGGGTAGAAAATATAGTGGGAAAAGGAGAAAATGCTGGTTACCAGCATTTTCTCCTTTTTCCACAATGTTTTCTATAGGGTTCTTTCTCAGGGTTGTTAAAAGTCTGGATTGTGTGGTAAAGAGTTAACATTTGTGATAACCAGCATGAGTATATGATATGGTATTTTCAATAAATGTAAAAGTACAACATGCAGTGTTCAGTACATGGTATAGATATTGGCAGTTTGTGGCAAAAGGCTCAATCGTTACCATATGACCATTTTCTAACTCATCCAAATTGGAAGCAGTTGCAGATGAAAAATTAACTGTTGTTTAAATTATAGAAATTGACATTGAAAGAGCAAAAAAAAACATTATGACAAAAGGAGAAAATGCTGCTTACCAGCAATTTTGTTTGTCTGGTAAAGGGTAAACTCTAATTGACTTAATGTGGAACTGACAGACATCTTGAAAGGTAACTAAGCAGTTGTATATTTTTGTGCATGATTGGAACTAATGTAAACCTGACTACTTACAAGCCCAAGACAAACAAATGACTCGCAGGGGAATTGACAAGCTTATTTCTGGCTTAACTGTTTCAGAACCAACCTTAGACTTGTCCAAAGCATATACAAACAACAGATGTGGCTCAAATGGTGGGTTATGCTACTTAAAATGAAGAAAAAATTGTGGAAGAAGGAGACAATGGTGCAAGCTTTTCAAAAAAGCCTCTTTCTCAGGATCGTCAAATACTGGAATTCTTTGGTAAAAGCCTTATCCAACATTTTCATTTTCCTAGACACAACACTTATGGTTTTGTTTAAAATATAAGACATTGGCAGAGAAGAGCCAAGTATCAGAACAATAAAGAACCATTTTTAGGAAAGAGAAAATGCTTGAAATAAGCAGTATGTCAGTATTCCTCAATATATTTTTATTTTATCTGCTATCTTCATTATGCAGTGAAGTTTGTCATCACAAGACAAAGGATACTTATGGCAAAGGGTTTGCATGTTTTTTCTGGAAGAAACTGTCCAGTGTTTCCTCGGCAGTCCTTAATATGGGATTTTGAACTTCCTAGAGTATGTCAGCCGCCGTATTTTAAGTGTGCCCCCCTCCCCCCCCCCAAAAAAAAATTGGGGCATTTAGTTTTTGTTAAGTCTGTCTGTCTATCCATTCATTTTTGTGTCAGAGCCGTATTATTTTTTACCCTATCACTTATATTTCAAAATGACTGCACAAATGTGGAGCATATCAAAACAATGTATCATGCCTAAGAGTCATGTCCATAGGTTAAAGGTCAAGGTCACAGTAAGGTCAAATGTGGTTATTGGGGGTGTTTGTGTCCGGCCTGTAACTTTTTTAATTATGAATGAATATCTAGTGTAGAAATGGTATGTTTAACAAGTTGCTTGATTAACCCTTTACCAAACAATCCATTGTTTTAATGGAAAAAAAAAAATGGAGAAAGCTTTTGAAAACAGTGGCAAAAGGAGAAAGTGCCAGTGATCAGGATTTTCTCCATTTCCCATTATGTTTTCTACCCTCTCACAGAAGTTTTCCAGTATTTGAGCAACATCTTATAAATCAGCCTCCAGTTTTTTATGTCTTCCCTCCGTCAGGGTCAGGAGACATATTGTTTTTCCCCGTGCATCCGTCTGTCTGTCCATCTGTCTGTCTGTCCTTCACAAATCGTGTCTGCTCTATAACTCGAAAACCTTTTAAGATATTTTGATAAAACTTCACACATTTGTAAAGCATGATGAGACAAAGTGTCATGCGGAAGAACCATAACTCTGGCTTGTATATTTTTCGAGTTATTTCCCTTTGATTATTTTCTGTCACAAATTGTGTCCGCTCTACAACTCGAAAACCTTTTAAGATATTTTGATAAAACTTCACACATTTGTAAAGCATGATGAGACAAAGTGTCATGCCAAAGAACCATAACTCTGGCTTGTGTATTTTTCGAGTTATTTCCCTTTGATTATTTTCTGTCACAAATTGTGTCCGCTCTATAACTTGAAAACCTTGTAAGATATTTTGATAAAACTTCACACATTTGTAAAGCATGATGAGATGAAGTGTCATGCACAAGAACCATAACTCTGGCTTGTATATTTTTTTAATTATTTCCCTTTTATTATTTTCCGTCACAAATCATGTCCGCTCTTTAACTTGAAAACCTTTTAAGATATTTTGATAAATCTTCACACATTTGTAAAGCACCATAAGACAAAGTGTCATGCCCAAGAACCATAACTCTTGCTTGTCTATTTTTCGAGTTATTTCCCTTTGATTATTTTCCTTACTCATTTTACGTACAATTTCGTCTGCTCTTTAACTCGAAAACCGTTTGAGAAAAATGCCCATTATTTCATTTAGAAGTTGCCTTGGTCACATATCAATCCTTCTGAAACAAAACAGGGGGGAGACATCTATTCTTTTGTAGAAAAACAAGTTCTAGTTTCAATATGGATGAGTCTAATATTTTGTCATGTGATATTACTTCATATAACGGAAATACTGAGAAAATCAAAATATTGTTTCAAGAAATAGCTTAGTCTAAATAATTTCCATATTTAGTACAATATTTTCAGAAGCCAATTTCTGTAAATGCTTCACAATTTTAAGTTTTCATGAACTTTGGTAACTTTACCCTTCACACAATCCAGAGTTTTGATAACCCCATTAAATGCTTCTCAAAACATCGTTGGGGAAAATGCTGGTAAATGGCATTTTCTTCATCTCCCATAATGATTTCTTCCCTTTCACAGACAAACCTAAAAATTTGAGCCAAATTTGTTTTGTCATCTGCAAATGGTTTCAGTATGGATGGGTTGAAAACTGTGTTGTATTGTAAGTTGTATAGGGGTTGATATGCACAGAAATACAATTATATTACAATATTACACTGAGAAAAACACATAGGATGGGGTTGACTGCCTTTAGCCTTCTGATATTCTTGGAGATTCAATATGAATAATTCAGCAACCAAATGTTCCTATAATAGGCAACCTTTTGTCATAGATTGTTGTAACAATGGATACATAATTTCTTTTGTTTTCAGTTGTCTTTGACCTCTGGTCACTAATGAAAAAGTTAATAGTTATAACTCTTTATCACATAACCTCCTTTGTTTTCAGTTTAATATACCCATTACGAATTTTCTTATCTTATACACATTTGATATCATATTTGCGTGATGTCATTTTTGACGTCATTTTGTACGTATTTCATAGAAGTAAATGGGTTTTATGGATATTACTGCGGGTGCAACAATAATGGTTTTGCATTATCTGGTCTATATTTCGTGAAATATCGTTATATGATAAAAAGAATCTGACATTCGTTGGTGTTTGAGATAAAATTTTATTAAACTTGTAAAGGAAAAATGTTATCAAGCTCGCCAAAGGCTCGCAAAATTTCCCTAGACTCGTTTCATAAAATTTTACCTCAAAAGCCAACTCATGTCAGATCCTATATGTATCACATGACAAAATTTTAGTCTGGTCCTACTTCAAAGCATTTGCAGAGGACAAATGAATTTGACCCAAATGATTGGGCTTGCTTTTAAAAGGGTAGAAAACATTACAGGAAAAGGAAAGCCCTTTTTCGTATCTTAAAAATTGGAGTAAAAAAAAAAGTGGCATATCAGATTTTTCCACTGCAGATAACTTTTTTTTTGTGACCTGGCAGCAAACTACCTTTGAAATTTAAAAAGTAATGACAAAAAGAAAATTGTTCTTAACAGTAAATGTGGTTATGCCAGAATATCTACACTAAGCCTTTATTTATATGTAAATTATTAATAACTTACATGTATAATAATGTCCTCAGAATGATGATGAGATTCACAGATAAGGAGGTTGAGTAACCAAAAGTAGGGAAATTGACTCGAGAGTAGATTAACTCTTCACCAAACGCCAAAATTTTACAGTGGTTCAATTTGAAAGCTTTTGCAGATGAAACATTACATGTGGCTCAAATGATGAGATTTGGCTCTGCAAGGGTAAAAAACATTGTGGGAAAGAAGAAAATGCTGGTTACCAGCATTTTCTTCTTTTCCAACAATGTTTTCAATGGCGTTTTTTTGGCAGGGTCGTTAAAACATGGGATTGTTTGGTAGAGGGTTAAGATTTCAGAAAGTGAGATAAGCAGTTGCTCATAATGAACATTGTTCCTTTCATCAATATGTTTTAACCCACAAACCTGAGTTTTAACGACCCTGAGAAAGAAGGCTTTTGAAAAAACATTGTGGGAAAAGGAGAAAATGCAGGTAACCAGCATTTTCTCCTTTTCCTTTAATGTTTTCAACCCTTCATAAGAAAAAATTCTTCATTTGAACTACATTTAGTTAGTTGTCTGCAAATGCTTTCATGTTGGTGAGGACCAAAATTTTGTCATTTGTTTGAGAGACATTTAATTACAAACATGTATCAGTTCAGTCTTTTCTTAGCTTTTTGCCACAGGCCACAACAGATCCAGTTTAAAAGCATTTGCAGACGCCATCATAAATATGCCTCAAAAATTGAAATTTTGTCCTTTAATTGGTAGATAACATTTTTCCCCTTTTTCCACAATGTTTTCAAGAACCTTCACGAATTATTTTTCAGGGTTGTTAAAAATCATGGTTGTTTGGTATTGGGTTAATCAATGCAATTTCAGAGACCTCATAAAATCAAATTTAGTTGTCAGGGGCCTTGGTTCTTGTTACAGAAGAAATATTGATGAAGTTGTTGATTCTTTTCTGTTGGAGAAACCTTCACCTCTCCCCCTCCCCCCCTTTACAACTTCTTTAACCCTTTACCACACAACAATATTTTAGACTGGTTCAAATTGAAAGCATTTTCTCCTTTTCCCGCAATGTTTTCAAAAGTCCAATTCTCCTAGAGTCATTAAAGCTTGGGATTGTGCGGTGAAAGTTTAAAATATAATTGAGCCTCGCTCTGGCTTAATGCATCTTTGTAATGCATTATATCAAGCAAGATATCACATAAGTATGGATACATTAAATCCATTTAATCTGACAATTGAGTGGATATTGGGGTAGAATGGTTCTTGGACATGCATGCAATTTATAAGTCGCAAAAAGTTTTGACTCATGACAGCCTGCGCAGACTGCATTATACCAAGTAAGATATCACATAAATCTGGATCCGTAAAATCCATTTAGTCAGACATTTTTGAGTGGATATTGGGGTAGAATGGTCCTTTGACATGCATGAAATTTACAAATAGAAAAGTCGCAAAAAGTTTTGACTCATGACAGCCTGCGCAGACTGCATTATACCAAGTAAGATATCACATAAATCTGGATCCGTAAAATCCATTTAGTCAGACATTTTTGAGTGGATATTGGGGTAGAATGGTCCTTTGACATGCATGAAATTTACAAATAGCAAAGTTTCAACCCATGACAGCCTGTGCGAACTGCGCAGGCTGGCATGCGTGGATATTTTTTGCAGATGCATTAAGTTCCCTTTTCACAAAGCATGGCTTAATTGCAAGTGCTGTTCTGAAATCTAGTACATGTATTTGTTTGCCTGACTTTGTTTCAGTTGTCACATATAGTCTTAATCCTTTCCCAAATGGCAAAATGTAGTCTCTTTGAAGTTGAAAACATCTGCACACAACACCAAGTCAGGATTTTTAGAAAGGAATGGAAGTTTACTGCAGAAAACATTGTGGGAAAAGGAGAAAATGCTGGTTACCAATGTTTTCAAAAGCTAAATCTTTCTTAGTGTCATTAAAACTCGGGATTGTGTGGTAAAGGGTTAACAAAGGTATTATATACTTAAAGTTTCAATTTTTAAAAGTTTACTTATTTATTTTTTCAATCATTTTTTCCACCTAGAATTCTTTACTAGGCAATTAAATTTTAGGCTTGTCTACAGTTGCATTTGCAGATACATTTAATGAAATTGAATGTGGCTTAAAGGACTGTGAACTTCTCTTTGAAAGGGTAGAAAACATTGTGGGAAATGCAGAAAGTGCTTGTTACCTTCATTTTCTTCTTTTACCACTATGTTTTCAAAAGGCTACTTCCTTGGAGTAATCAACAACATTTTCTCCATTTGCATAATGTTTTTTTGAGGGCCTTTTTTATACGCCGCCGGAGGCGACTTATATTGGCGTCATCTTCTCTGTCCGTACATCCACCCGTACGTACATTAATTTCTTGTGAACGCAACTCCTCCCACATTTCTTGACGGATTTGGATGAAATTTTCACAGAATGTTTCTCATTATGTGACCTATCGCATTTATTGTCAGGGTTTTGCGATGCGGCGGCATATATTGTGACGACGGCACTCTTGTTTTTCTTGGTGTGGCTAAAACACAGGATTGTTTGGTAGAGGGGTAAGTGAAAGTTATATTTTCAAAGGGCAATTCCATTTGTAGAAATTTCATAGCTGTTATGGCCAGAATTTCTTGCCAAATATTTGGCAGTGTAGACCAATGATCAATGTCTGTGCAATCTGATCTTAAGCTACTGTAACTGCAAAAGCACTCTGTTACTTCTAATATGTCAAGAAGTACATGTATACAAGTACAATTTAGCCCTCATGTTTTAATTTTCCAGAGAAATAAGGCTTTAAAAATGCTGGAGGACAATGAAAAATGTTGGTTACCAGCCTTTTCTTCTTATACCACAACATAAGTAATTAAAAGACTCATCTGATAAATTGAGCCGCATCCATTGTCTGCAAATGCTTTGACTTTGGACAGGTCTAACATTTTGAAGTCTGGAAAGAATTTACTAAGCAGTATACAAACCCAGATCTGACAGCATAGCACTGTTTACTTGTATTAATCCAGAGGCACCATTGTGTGCTTTAATCCAGGCTCTACCTAAATTCCCTGTATAGGCTTAATGAATTTCTTCATGATTGTTTTACATGGGAAAGGAGATAATGACCTAGATTGTTGTGCATTGAAATGGTAACAAAACACCCAGAATGCATGGACAAGTATACCTGACATAATTATGAAAATTAGATCTATCATTAAACATTTATAAACAAAAAAACAAATGAACAAATACATTCTCAGTTTTAGATCTTGAAATACTGATTTTATGGGTTCATCCATCTCTGAAAGTATCAAATTTCAAAAAATGTCTTGATTGCTAATCATAGAGTTTCTCTGATATTTTCTTAAGTCCTTTGGATGACTCAGAGTTCTCTGGACGTTATTGGCAGTCAAGGTCTACAAGAAGCTCAGTAAACTTAGAAGATTCAAATTGTATGTATGATGTCATGTATTGATCAGAAATATTGATCGCCATGGCAAACATGGTGGCTGGAATTCAGAGAGATTCCATCAAATCACCAAGACCAATATTTAGCATCTGATGAGTAAAGGTTGCTTCAGTATTGGATATTCTGTGGTTATTTTATGATAAAAATAAGAGGATTTTTTTTGTGAGTGTGTCTTTTGTACATTATATTGGAGGTGTTACAGGTCTTAACCTTCAAATAAAACAATATGTTGGATTTTTGATATGATTAGTAGTGAATGAATAGCTGTAACAGATACATGGTAAAATTTCTACCTTATAATTACTTTGGCCTCAAATTGGCATCTCTTGTGCTAAGCTAGGTCTTTTACTCTTAACCCGACACCATATGTGATCCTGAGTTTAAATATATCTAACGAATATGGCTTTTGAAAACATGTGAAATTAAGAAAATGCTGGTAACCAGCATTTTCTGTTTTTCCCACACTGTTTGCTATCCTTACAAAGATAAATTTGATAATTTCACAAATATTTATCCTTTTGTCTGCCATTACTTTCAATTTGGACCAGTTTCATATCTTGTTGTTTGGTAAATTTAAGGTTTAAATATCATTGTCTAGGGATGGTCATAATTTGACTCCATAGTAGATGATAAAATTTTAAACGTGTCTGTTTTTAATGAATGCTAAATCTACAAATCAAGTGTGACTCAAATGAATGGATCTTACTGCAAAAAGTAGAACAGTCTGGAAAAAGAAGAAAATGCAGGTAATAAGTGTTTTCTCTTCTGTTTCACATGCTTCTAAAAACTTTCCTAGGATTGTAAAATCCCAAAAAATACAGTATAGCTCATGTGGTAGTGGTTTGGATTTGTAAACATCAAGTCTCGGGCCACTTGAGGGTGTGGTTCCAAACCCCACGGCTGGTCATCTAAAATTACTAAGTCTTTCAGATGAAACATAAAACCTAGGTCTTACGTAACATTGTTACGCACAGAGCATGTTAAAGAACCTGGCATAACTTGGGATAAGTTTCACCTTGTATCTTGCATTATCCCCAGTAACATAACTTACAGTCCTCTGGAGGCATTGCCCAAATGGGCAATAGGTGGCGACAATAGATGGAAATCAATCGATAGGTTTTTGTAGCTTTTTATCTAAGGGGTTCAATTGTAGGGAATATAATTGCCAAAAGACTATCAAGTTTATTTCTTTTTTTATAATATGATCTTGTTCATATTACCTAGCTATTTTTTTGCGCTTTTAACCAAGAGTTGTATCTAGTATATTTGTTCATAATAGTCTTCTTGGCTCAGTAGTTAGAACATTCATTTTGACTTGAGATATTCTGATCTGATTCCCATCTGTGGGTTTTCATAATATGAGAATGTCCAAATGCATGGCAGAGCTCAAGCCTTGAGCTAGTATTGCCCATGAAATACTTGAATACCCGGCAAGTCGACTGATATCATGACATTATTAAATTACTGTTGGAAACTGTGTAAAACCTCATTAAAAACAAAGAGGGTAAAGTTGCACGTTTAAAAAGCTAACATCGGAGATTTTACACTGAGACTAGAGTACCGCGCATATAACAGAAAGTTTGCAGACAGACTTGGCTTTTGATTCTCTCCCTGTTCCTGGAGTCATCCCAAAAAGCCAGAAAGTCTTGTATGACAGAAAGATTTTAACTTTTTTCCTATGAAAAAATATGAGATCTACCATGTTGGAAAATGAAATTAGTGTTATTGCAGTGGGAAAGTTGAGAAAGTAGATATTTTCAGCTGTTAATGGCATATTTAGCATTGTTTCACAACTCCATAAAAGTACCAAAATTGCTGCTTTTTGGTCTGCACTATATGATTAGCTGTGATTCTCAAAGCACAGATTGGTATATATCTCTCAAATTACTGCAATTACATAGAAATTTGGCATAATTACTACATTGAAGTATGTGACAGACTGAAAAACACATGGGAATTCATAGCTACATGATGTAATCATGGCTTACAGCCATGGAAACATGACAGCATACATGCAAGTAACAGAAACCCAATCTTTTTGTACAAAATTAACTCTGAGCCAGGCAACAAAAGTTTAGACTGGGTGACACTGAAAGCATACATGCAGATGACAAAGCAAAATTTGCTTCAATTATGAGATTTACATAGGAAGGCTTATCAGAATTTTCCTCATTTCTCAAAATATGCTGAAATACCTTCTTTCCCAGTGGCGTTTAACATGTAATTGTGTGGTAAAAGATTAATGTAAAAGGTAGCGGTTAACCCCATACGAAACAATCCTGTGTGTTAATGACCCGCAGAAGAAGGCTTTTGAAAACATGGGAGAAGGAGAAAATACTGGTAACCAGCATTTTGTCCTTTTCCCACATTGTTTTTTACCTTTTCAAAGACAAATTTCATTGACTGAGCCAAATATAATTTGTTCTCTGCAAATGTTTTGGATTTTGACAAGTGTAAAATTTACTATGCCATATGTATTGACCCTTTACTAGACAATCCTATTTCTGAACAACCCAGAGAAAGAAGGCCTTGGGAAAAAGCTAAAAAGCTGAAAAGCTGCTGACCAGCAACTTCTCTTTTCTCACAATGTCTAGATTGTCATAACTGCAAAATTTAATGTTTTCAATAAGTCTGTAATTTTGGTCATTTGTAGAGTTAATCAATTGAGCTGAAAGGATTGCATCTAAAGTATAGCCAGTACTAAGCCAGTACTTAGCCAATCAAAGTCTTATGGAGTAATTCCTTTTGCCATTTTTCCCATACGAAACCTAATTATCCCATAACCAAATTGAGTAACATTATTTCATAAATAATTGATCACTGCCCTGACTAAGGTTACTCAATCAATTACTGCTTACAATTATTGGCTAATACAACTCAGTTTTTCATCAATACTTTTCTTGAAGTACCACCATTTTGTGACCCTTTTGAAAATGGACAATTTGATATTGTTTTGTAATTCTCCAATTTCCACTTTCTTTGCACAAGGAGCCATATCATTTAACCCTTTACCAAATAATCCAGTGTTTTCACGACCCTACAAAGAAGAAGACTTTTAAAAACAATGTGGGTAATGGAGAAAATGCTGGTAACCTGCATTTTCTCCTTTTCCAACCATCTTTTCAACCCTATCCAAGACAAATCATGCCATTCAAACGATGTTTATATGATGTCTGCAATTCCATTCAATTTAGAAAAGTCTAAAAATGTGTTGTTTGGCAAAGAGTAATCTAATTTGAATTGTATCTTTTTTTTCAAATTTGGATCGATTGCAGACTATTTTATGATTGGCATAACTAAATGGTCAGACATTATTTTATCATCTAGATTTTGAATTAGACTAGGAATGTTTCAAAATGTTTTACACAGGCTAATCACATAATTTTGGGACTACGCCATGTCACTGGAACAGCTAGCTCTATAGCAAGGCAGTAGGTACAAGTGTCCCTGTATACATAGAGGTTATTACACGGCTAATGAGGGCCGGAGAGTGATATCGGGCCGCCACCTTGATATCTGTCCCGAGGGCAGATTTCAAGGTGGAGGGCCGATATCACTCTCCGGCCCTCATCAGCCGTGTAATAACCTTTTTATTACATTCGTGGATCATTTGCTCGATATTTTTGTTTTCTAACACGTTGAAACACTTAAAACAGAGAAATTCTTGTCTTCATTCGACAAAACTTTTTTCTGCGGGTAAACGTCACGTTCATTACGTAATCATGCATCATTCATCTTTACTATTGCCGTTGCATATACACTATAAGGACAGTTAAATAAACAGTTCTTTATCTTTATTCATAGTTAAAAATATGTCGATATGTTTTTTTTTTCCGAGCCAAATATTCAATTTGGTATGTAATGGATTGTAAATGAGAAACAGGATAAATAGAGAAGATGGTTGATGCTTTGGACTTGGAAATTTAATCAGGCTCGGTTCCCCCGGCTCAGTGGATAAAATTCGTAGCACTTCTGGCATATAGACACCACGCCTTGCCCGATAAACTTTCCCAATCCAAGACAACAACAATTTATTCTCTACTTATCATGTTGTTGCTGGTTTTACGATTCAATCATTGTCTGTAGTTCTGAAGATTTGTCCGCTAGCGAGTGATGGACTGATTCAGCCATTTTTTTTTTTCAAACTGGATGTTTTGAGAACGTTAGTTAACGAGCGAGTGTTCTGTTGCTATAGATTTAGAACAAATATCTTGTCAACGGGCAAGATATCAGATATCAGCCTGTTGCCCCGCCATATCTGCCCTCGCGTGACACTGATATTACACCATTTTCAGTAGAAAATGTTACTATTATTAGTAACAGAATGTAATAAAAACACATACTATTCATTTATCTGGGATAGACCAGCTGGGCCCGTATTCACCAACCATTCTTAAGAATATTCTTAGTCTTATTCTCCAAGATTTTCTAAATTTGAAAGTTACACAACTTCTGATTGGCTAAACCATTTGGTTTAGCCAATCAGAAGTTGTGTTATTTTCAAATTTAGAAAATTCTGGAGACTGAGACCAAGAACGTTCTTAAGAATGGTTGGTGAATACGGGCCCAGTAGTCTACATACACAATTTCAGTAATAATAGTAATGCAATGTAATAGGTGGCAAATTTGTAACAGTCTCAGCAGACCTCTCTCTCTCTCTACCACCTCATTCTCCCATCCAGAGAAACATGTTTCATTTTTGTGTGCTAGTGTACTCAGTAGATCTGCAATATATGCTCCTTCAAACTAAACATCCATTTCTTCCAAAGATACCTCATTAGTATTCACCACTATCCATTGCCTTCAAACAATGGGACAATGCAGCATTCTGTGCATATAAAATGCAGTTTAGTTTTCCCTCTTATTATTGTCTTGTAAGCAGTGAAAGAATTTTTCCCTTTGATTTTCATCTTGTACCTGGCAAAAGTGAGGCCATTCTAGATATCACTTTCAGCTCTTTCAACATCTGTTGGTGCTTTTTGACAACGATTGTATAGCTAGATCCAAATTCATGAATGTATCTTAACTCTTCCCCAGAGGACAGAGTTTCAGACCTGTCCAAATTGAAAGCATTTGCAGACGGCAAATTAAGTTTGTATCAAAGGATGGGATTTGTTCTTAAAACAGTAGAAAACTTTGTGGAAAAGGAGAAAGTGCTAATTACCAGCATTTTCTCCTTTTCTTACAATGTTTTCATATGTAAATTTTTCCTGGGGTTTGTTAAAACTCAGGATTGTGTGGCAAAGGGTTAATTCAGCTTCTAAAACTTGTCATCTAAACAACTTGACATCTAAACTTTTGTATTTTCAGATGTGAGATGTAACAGTGTACTAATCTGTAGCTCTTAGTTTCTAGTGATCTAGTGTACCCAGTCTAGTCTAGGACTTGAACCAGTCCTCACCATGTGGCCAACAAGAATTATAGCCTTCCTTATTTTCTACTCCACTTACACGTCTGCGGTGGCAATAGAGGAACAGCCTCCTAGAAGTAAGCTGTTGTTATTTCAACTCAATCTAATTCTTTACCAAACTAATTGTTGACTGGTTTAACTTGAAAGAATACACAGACAAAAAATTTACAGTAGCTTAAATAATGACTTTTCCTGATATGGTAGAGTACATTAGGGGAAAAGGAGACATTGCTAGTTACCAGCATTTTGTCCTTTTTTTCTCTGTGTTTCAAAAGCCTTCTACCTGAGGGTTGTTAGAACTTGGAATTGTGTTGTAAAGGGTTCATGAGAAACATATTTTTCATGAACCAGTTTAAGTTTAAAGTCTGGTTCCAAGACTGGTCATTTGATTGGCAGAGATAGAACATCTCAGCCAATCAGGGTTCGCATTCACCCACAACTCTTAGTCTTATATTTCAAGATTTTCTAAATTTTAAATTAACACAAAATCTGATTGGCTATACCAAATAGTTTAGCCAGTCAGATGTTGTGTTACTTTCAAATTTAGAAAACTAAAGAATAAGACTAAGAATGTTCTTAAGAATGGTAGGTAAATACGGACCCAGGTGGCTATCCTTGGAATTTAGAATTAAAACACTATGTCGAATAATGAGGAAATACAGCCTTACAGCTTTTATTCTTCATGATAAAAGAATTGAATCAGTGCACAACCCTGTAAAATGGGGATAATCAGTTTGAGAAAAGGTTTGGTAGAATCATGAATAACTATGAAAACTTTCTGGTAAAAGGAAAAATTGCTTGCTATGAACAGTCATCCTCTGCCTTACAATAGGTTTGAGTAGATCTGTACATGTATTTAATTATGCTCCCCTTCAACGAAGTGGGGGTATATTGCTTTGCTAATGTCGGTCGGACGTCCGTCGGTCCGTCGGTAGACCTTACCTTGTCCGGATAATAACTAGACACAGAATTGACCTAGGTTCGTCAAATTTGGCACAGACATGCGTCTCGGAGTGTAGATGATCCCTATTGATTTTGAGGTCAATTGGTCAAAGGTCAAGGTCACAGTGACGGTTAACATGTTGATATATAGACCAAACCTTGTCCGGATGATAACTAGACACAGAATTGACCTAGGTTCGTGAAATTTGGCACAGACATGCGTCTTGGAGTGTAAATCATCCCTATTAATTTTGAGGTCAATTGGTCAAAGGTCAAGGTCACAGTGACCGTCAACATGTTGATATATAGACCAAACCTTGTCCGGATGATAACTAGACACAGAATTGACCTAGGTTCGTGAAATTTGGCACAGACATTTGTCTTGGAGTGTAGATAGTCCTTATTGATTTTGAGGTCAATCGGTCTAAGGTCAAGGTCACAGTGACTGTCAACATGTTGATATATAGACCAAACCTTGTCCGGATGATAACTAGACACAGAATTCACCTAGGTTCGTCAAATTTGGCGCAGACATTGGTCTTGGAGTGTAGATGATCCCTATTGATTTTGAGGTCAATCGTTCAAAGGTCAAGGTCACAGTGACTGTCAACATGTTGATATATAGACCAAACCTTGTCCGGATGATAACTAGACACAGAATTGACCTAGGTTCGTCAAATTTGGCACAGACATTTGTCTCGGAGTGCAGATGATCCCTATCGATTTTGAGATTAATCCATCAAAGATCAAGGTCACAGTGGCCTTCAACTTAATGATATATGGACCAAACCTTGTCCGAATGATAACTAGACACAGAATTGACATAGGTTCTTCAAATTCTGTACAGATATTCATCTCGGAGTGTATATGATCCCTATCGATTTTGAGATTAATCCATCAAAGGTCAAGGTCACAGTGGCCTTCAACTTAATGGTATATAGACCAAACCTTGTCCAGATGATAACTACACACAGAATTGACCTAGGTCCTTCAAATTCTGTACAGATATTCATCTTGGAGTGTAAATGATCCCTATCGATTTTAAGGTTAATCTGTGAAAGGTCAAGGTCACAGTGACCACCAGATGATTCAGGGCCCGCACTGCCATTCGCTACTTGAGCCATTTGCTAAAAAAAAAAATAAAGTGTCTCAAAAATCATCATATGTGGCTAAACTTGTGGCTCCAACATTTTATTCGCGTATTATCGGGGACGTAGTAAGCATCGAAGTCGACTGGGAAAAAGCGAAAGTCGAACGCGTGTGCCAAAAAGAAAATCGATAACCCAGTCTGTGTATCGGCGACTGTTTACGATCTTGTATGTATACACACGGCGGTGTGTATAATTATGCGAACTGTTGACAGATTATCACATTTAACAATTGAAGTGGGCTATAAATCAAAAAGATGACATCGATATTTCCCAATCAATTCTTTTGATATCAGTTTATGAACTGTGCCACTTCCTGTATCAATGTGGCAGTAGGGGGGCATGACTGTTTTACAAACAGACATCTTGTTTGTAAAGTAGAGCCGAACCAGTTTTTTGGATTACAGAGAATGTGAACAAAAAATAAACTGCATAGATTTGATGTAGGCTGGTGTTAATCTTTATCTTTTGAAAAGGACAACAACAGACATGTTGATGACACAACATGAGGAATAACAGTTACTCTTAAATTTATTTCAGTTACACAGCCTCCGACTATGACACGCGATATGCAGCCCAAATCTCTCATCTACTTTGATGTTGAAGGGTCACAAGCTGTAAAACTTCATTGTTCAGCCTATGGGTCTGAAGATATAAGGTATGTGTTTATTATACATTTCTGTACATATGTTTTTTGTATGACAGTGTACTTTGTACAATTCTAACAATTAAACATTCTGTTCTGTTCTGTCTTCTCTTGCATTCTCTTCTCTCATTCTGTACTTCCAGCTTTATCTCCCATGACAATCACCTTACCTATCGCTACCTCCTCCTTCACTCCACATTAACCTTTCCAACTGACCCAACTATTGTTCTCTCTACCCTACATGTATAATTATGCTAATTAATCTTTTACCAAACAATACTGTGTTTTGAAAACCATGAAGAATGCTTTTGAAAATAAACTATTGGAGAAAAAGTAGATAATGCTGATAAACAGCATTTTCTCTCATTTCCAACAATATTTTGGACTCTTTCAGAGGTGATACCATCATTTTAGCCACATTTAATCTGTTGCCTGCGAATGCTTTCAATTCAGATAAGTCCAGAATTTTATTAACTCTTTACCAGAAAACAAAAATTTAGACTAGTCCAGATTGTAAGCATCTGTAGACAACAAATTTAATGTAGCTTAACTCTTTACCAAATGACAAAATTTCAGACTGGTCCAAATTGAAAGCATATGCAGACGAAAAATTAAAGATGGCTGGAATGGTAGAATTTGTACTTGATAGAGTAGAAAACGTTGTGGGAAAAGGAGAAAATGCTGGTTACCAGCATTTTCTCCTTTTCCCACAATGTTTTCAAAAGGCTTCTCTCTCAGGGTCGTTAAAACCCGTGATTGTTTGGTAAGGAGTTAAATGATGATTTCTGTTGCAAACAAGTTTGTGTAGATGAAAAGGATTGATCAAATACTAAATATAAATTGTCAGAAAAGGAAATGATTGAAATGAATCATTGCAGCTAGCAAGAAAAAATTCACTTCAAGCAGCAGATCTCATGTGAAAACATCCTTGGAAAAAGAGAAATTGCTGGTTACTGGTCTATAGAATCAGTTTCTTCTGTTGCCAAGGTGTTTTCAGTTCTTATTCATGTTTTGAAAACTTAATTCATAATATTTATCCATACTGTTTTAAAGATGTAATTCTAACTCTCTGCCAGATGACAAAATTTTCTTGTCCATTTTGAAAGCATTTCCTGATGACAAATTAGGTATGGGTCAAAAGTTTGAACTTGACTGAAAAGGTAGAAAAGATTGTGGGAAAAGGAGAAAATGTGGGTTATCGGCATTTTCTCCTTTTTTCACATTGTTTTCAAAAACCTTCTTCTTCAGGGTCTGGGAAACCCGGGATTGTGTGGTAAGGGGTTATAAGTTTCAGAAGGAAATGATTAAAGCTAAAGTGAAAATATTTTTCAGCTTTGAGTGGACCAAAAATGGAATGAAACTAAATGTTAACGATGAGATGTATATTTCCAACAACATCACAAAAGAACCTAGAATAGTGTACTCGGATTCAAAATCCGGCACCATACACATTTCTGATATGGTAGAAGAAGATGCAGGTTTCTACCAATGTATCGCAAAAAACCGTTTTGGAACATCTATGTCAAATATAGTCCGTTTAGAAAAGACTACTAAAAAGATTTTTGAAACCACCGGTAGCCAGCGTTATTCTAAGCTCCCAGGACACAGGCTTGTCATGAACTGTAATCCGCCCAAAAATAATCCCCCGGGGAAGCTGAAGTGGGTTCTGTATGATGCGAACAGAGATGAGAAAGAATCAGTGGTGCTAGATGACAGGAGAGCAATGGATAGTGAAGGTTGGATTCTTTAACTCTGTACTAAACGACAAAATTTCGACATGTCAAAATTGAAAGTATTTGCAGACGACAAATTAAAGGTGGCTCAAATGACGAGAGTAGTCCTTGTTAGGTTGGAAAACATTGTGGAAAAAGGAAAAAATGCTGGTTACCAGTATTTTCTCCTTTTCCAACAATGTTTTCATAAGCCTTCTTCCTTAGGGTTGTTAAAAATCATGATTGTCTAGTACGGGGTTAAATCTTTTATGGGATGAATTTTAGACTTGTGCATATTGAAAGTATTTACAGAAGACATATTCATTAAGAGTAAAATTATGGAATTTGGATACCAAAATTTCGGACAAATCTAGAATTTTGTCATTGGTAGAGTCAATACAGTCACATCTACAGATAGCATTTTCCATCCTGCAGTCGACCACTTTTTAAAGCATCACGAAAAAGGATAGATATTTCTTGTATTAACTGTTTACCACACAATCCCAACTTTTAATGACCCTGAGAAAGAAGGCTTTTGAAAACATTGTGGGAAAAGGACAAAATGCGGGTAACCAGTATTTTCTCCTTTTACCACAATGTTTTCTACCCTTTCCAAACCAAATTTCAATTTTTCAGTCACATTTATTTAGTTGTCTGCAAATGCTTTTAATTTGGACCAGTCTATAGTTTTGTCATTTGGTAAAAAGTTAAGCAATTAATCTTTTCATAGAATGCTATGTTGATATAATTAGAACTGATCACTCATCACTATTTTAATTTTTATAGTCATCCTCTTAACCCTTTTGGTGCCAAAGGCGAAAAACAGTGACTTTTGCAGACGGCATAGATCAAGATTAGACTGCACAGAAAGTGCAGTCTGATCTTTGATCTCTACTGTCCGCTTAACCCTTTACCACACGACAAAATTTTAGACCTGTCCAAATTGAAAGCATTTGTAGATGACAGTTTTAACGTGGCTCATATGAAATGATTTTTCTTTGATAGGATAGAAAACGTTGTGGGAAAAGGAGAAAATGCTGGTAACCAGTATTTTCTCCTTTTCCCACAATGTTTTCAAAAGCCTTCTCTTTCAGGGGCATCAAAAGTCGTCATTGTGTGGTAAAGGGTTAATAAGTCAAGCCTATACAATCAAAATCTTTGTAAGTTTCAATGAATTGTATTTATAGCAGTCAAAAGAGGTCGAGTTTATTTTTGTGGTGCTGAAAGGGTTAAATTTGCTTCAGGAGCAAATGAAAATAACATTAACCCCAAAAGGTGGTGTCTGTGGTGTAGTTCCCAGGAAGCAGAATAGAGAGAGATTAGTATAAGTCGTAAGGACTTGTTTCTCAATCAGTGTAAAATAAATAGATTTAAACTTAAACCCCAAGAGTTCCAGAAAATTTTCTGTCATAAAAGTAGACTCATGTATTTTCAAGGCTTTTCTTGTGGAAATATTTCACCTAATAATGGTTAGTGTAGATCTGTGATCAAACTGCATGTATCCTGTGTGGTCTGAATTCGAACTACACTGGCTACAAAAACACGTACAGTTACAAAATTAAAGACTTGCCCGAATTGGAATCATTTGTAGACAACAAACTGAATGGTACTCAAGACATGAAATTTGTCTTTTAGAGAGAAGAAAAGATTGTGGGGAAAGGAGATAATGCTGGTTACTGGAGTTTTCTCTTTTTTCCACAATGTGTTCATAAGATTTTTCCCTTGAAATCAGTTAACCCTTTACCACACGGCAAAATTTAAGACCTATCCAAATTGAAAGCATTTGCAGAAGACAATTTCATAGTGGCTCAAATGATGCAACTTTTCTTTGATAGGGAAGAAAACTTTGTGGGAAAAGGAGAAAATGTTGGTTACCAGCATTTTCTCCTTTTCCCACAATGTTTTCAAAAGGCCTCTTCTTCAGGGGTGTTAAAAGGCATCATTGTGTGGTAAAGGGTTAAAGTCTGGACTCTGTGGTAAAGAGTTCAGCTGTTGCTGTTTTTTTTCTCCAGGTAATCTGTATTTTGCCAACGTGAAAGAAAGTGACAAGAGTGTAAATGGTACATATGTTTGTGAGCTGTATATCAAGGAACTAGGCATGTCTCTAGAGGGTGCTTACTCTGTGATCGATGTAAAATCAGGTAAGGTTCAACACTTTACTACACAACCCCAAGTTTTAATGGCCCCTAAGGAAAAGGACTTTTGAAAATATTAAGGGAAAAGAAGAAAATGCTGGTAACCAGCATTTTCTCCTTATCCCACAATGTTTTCTACCCTTTCAAACAAAAACTTTCTAATTTTTTGCAACATTTAGTTTGTCGTCTGCAAATGCTTTAAATTTGGACCAGTCTAAAATTTTGTTGTTTGGTACAGTGTTAACTGAATATTCTGACTGAACATTTGTAAAATACTGTAATGTGATTAAAGTAATCTGACATTATTTTGTTGGCTTTTAAGACTGAAATTTATTAAACTTGTCTACAACAATGTTATTAAGCTCGCCAGACTTGTTTGATAAAATTTTATCTCAAATGCCAATGTATGTCATATCCTTTTTATCTGCAAACTTCTCTTTCAGTTTTGCTGCCATTGTATTAAAACTTTGTAGAACCATTTGCCAGAAACTGTTTATGTGCAAGACATGGTTTTAAGATGTCTACTCTGTAGTGTCTACCCTGAAAAATTGTGTTCCCTGGAACTAGGACTTTTTCTGTAGAATGCATATTAGTTTTGAGCATCTGTCAACTCCGTAAAAGCACTTGGCAAGGTTATTATGTCACTTTTAAAGACAATTTTAGTTTAATCTTTTACTCATTTATGCCTAAATAATGAAATTTTCTACTAAATTTTACATATCATTCTCTATGCTATATCGGAACATCATCTAAAGTAAACAAAATATACATAATTCTTTTATGAACTGTTTTCTTAACTACCCTGGGTTTTAATGACTTAGAGTGAGACAGCTTTTGAAAGCATTGTGGAAAAAGGAGAAAATGCTGATAACAAGCATTTACTTCTGTTTCCACACTGTTTTCTACCCATTGAAATAAAAAGTTCATGTTTTAAATAACATTTCATTGTCATCTGCAGTGGCGTTATATTTGGACAAGGCTAAAATTTTGTCATTTTGTAAAACTACCCTTTCTAAAACAAATTTCATTTTTATGTCATGTTTATTTTGTCATCTGCAAAGACTTTGAATTTGAACTAGTCTAAAATTTTGTCAATCAGTAAAGAGTTAATGTAGAAAAGAAGGGACAGATTTGCCTCGTATATTTATGACAGACACACAGATGACACAGTTTCCATCAGAACTGTGGTATTCGTCCGATGAACGTGTGACTGCGTTGAAAGGTGAAAAGGTGTCGTTCCAGTGTATCTTCTCTGGAAAGTAAGTGTTTTGTATTTAATCTTTTCTAGGTGACACTGAACCTGACCGTAACAGAAGAACTTTTTAAAATATAGTGGGGGAAGGAGTAAATGTTGGTAACCAGCATTTTCTCTCTTCTCTACAATACATGTATTTCCTAATGGTTCAAAGACATTTTCCATCATTTTAACCACATTTAATTTGCTGGTGACAGCATTTTCTCCTTTTCTCACACTGTTTTCTGCCCTTTCAAAGACAGATCCTACCATTTGGTCAACTTTGGGTATATGTCTTCAAATGCTTTCATTTTGGACTTGTCTAAAATTTTGTCTGGTGAAGAGTTACATGTGGCTGAAATGGTCGAAATTGTGTTTGAAAGGGTGGAAAATATAACATAGGAAAAGGAGATATGCTGGCTACCATCATCTTCTCTTTTTCCCTCATGATCTTCTAAAAGCTTTCTTCCTCAAAGTTGTGAAAACTTTGGATTGTGTGGTAAAGGTTTAACTCTTTACCAAACAACAAAATTTTAGACTGGTCCAAATTGAAAGCACTTGCAGACGACAAAATAAACGTAACTCAAAAATTGAAATTTGTTTCCAGCAGGGTAGAAAACATTGTGGGAAAAGGAGAAAATACTGGTTACCAGCATTTCTCCTTTTCCCACAATCTTTTCAAAAGGCTTCTATCTCAGGGTCATAAAAACCAGGGATTATTTGGTAAAGGGTTAACTCTATACCACACAACAATATTTTAGACTTATCCAAAATGAAAGCATTTGCAGATAAAAAATTAAATGTTGCTCAAATGATTTAAATTCTTCTGAAAGGTTAGAAAACATTGCGGGAAAAGGAGAAAATGCTGGTTACCAGCATTTTCTCCTTTTCCCACAATGTTTTCTGAAGTCCAACTTCCTAGGGTTGTTAAAACTCTGGATTGTGTGGCAAAGGGTTGAAGGACTCAAAAACTTTTATTTGATTTATTATAAAATGGTTTCAGACTTTCATATTCCTATTTTTACAGAGTTGTAGAAATTGTTCATGGCGTATTTGATTTACAATAAAATGGTGTTAAACTTTTGTTTTCCCATATCAGTCCAACACCACAGATAACCTGGGTCAGAATAAATGGAAAATTAGAACCAGACAGAATGGAGCAAAAATGGCAGAAACTAACCATTTACAATGTTCAATACAAAGACGCAGGAGTCTATGAATGTCGTGGCGAAAATTCTATCGTCACCCGTGCCCAGACCAGGAAATTCCGGCTAGAAGTAGAATGTGAGTATCTCTGTTTCCATGATCAAGATTCTGTCAGCTTGTAATCAGATAGGGTAAAATTTTCTCATAAATGAATAGAAATAGGAGATTTTTTCAAAAAGTCAAGACTAATCTCTAACATGTGTTCATTATGATGCGATATTCTTCGAAATGAGAAATGTTATGGAAGAACACCACTACAGATACTGTATCAAATTTACATTGTACCAAATAATGTTATTTTTTCTTTTGAGACACTTTGCAGATGATTTTATAGACCTAGCAAACAGCTATCATTTTTCCATATCTTTTCTGACCCAATATATAAAAGTAATTTTATGGTATTCCAGTAGTGAATACTAAAGTAACAATGACTCTTTACTTCAGCTTAAAATTGGCACTTACAACGGTATTTCAAAGTAGTGCAAACTTTTTCTCATTTAGAGAAATTGGTTGGGCTAGAAAATAAAAAGACAGGGGGACCCTGTTTAATTGTGTCTACTCCATATCTCTCTTGCTCCTGATCGGACTTTGAAAATATTTCACAAGTCTTTGCACCTTGATAATATGAGTAACAAAGTGGATGTTTCATTGCTCTGGAGAAAGTGCTGATCCATTGTGTCCAAGGATATTGCCGGCAGAGCTCTTGTCCCAAAATGTTTTATAACCTTTCAAAAACAAATCCCATCAGTTTAGCCACTTTCAACTTGTGATATGCAAATGTCTTCAATATGGAAAAAAAATTATAAGTTCTGACCTAGTTTAGACTCATTTCTTTCTGTTTACTTCTTCAGCTAAACCAAGGTGGATTGCAAAGCCTAAGAAAGTGGATGCTGGTGTAGAAGAGAGTGCCACATTTAAGTGTGAGGCTGAAGGAAGACCAGAGCCCAAAATACAATGGTTGATAAACGGTCAACCCGTTAAAAGTAAACCTACTTTTTAGCTCCACTGGCCAAAGGCCAGCGAGCTATTGTCATGGAGTTGTGTCCGTCGTGCGTCCGTGCGTCCGTCCGTTCGTTCGTCCGTTCGTCCGTGCGTGCGTCCGTAAACTTTTTCTTTAAAAAACTTCTTCTCAGAAACTATTGACTGGATTTTTACCAAATTTCACAGGAATGTTTATTTGGTGGTCCTCTTTCAAATTCCTTCAAATAATTGTGTTCCATGAAGAATTCTGGTTGCCATGGCAACCAAAGTAAAAAACCTTTAAAAATCTTCTCCTCCCAAACCGCTATTTGGATAGCATTATTATTTTGCAGGAATGTTCCTTAGATACAGGTTTACAGAATTCCTTAAAAAAAAAAAGATCTGTCAAAAAACATGGCTTTTATGGGAGACTCATTTTCCGTTTATGGTATAAAGTAAAATCTTTGAAAAATTTCTTCTCTAAAACTATTCATTGGATTTCATTGTTGTTTTGCAGGTAAGTTCCTATGGTGGTTGTCTACCAAATTGTTTCTTCAGTGAGCTAAATTGCAGGATTGAATGATAATTGTTAAAAACTTCCTTTCGCCATTATAGAAATATCAGGCCTGTGGAGCGATACAGGCGCTCAAGCGCCTCTAGTTTTAGTCTACTGAGCTTATGATTTATTAACTTTAAGAATGTTAAATGGAATTGATGAAATGGACTTTTTCTTCTTTGAAAGAAGCTTTAACTGAGATGATTGTGTGCCTAGTTATTGCAAAAATATTTCAGATTTATTTTACAGTATAGATCTAAAAGTTAGACCTTAATTTACACTTATGGCAAAATATAATTTTTACGTATCACCTCCCCACTTGGGACCTGCTATGGATAGGAAAACGAGCAAGAAAAGGAGCAAATGCTTTTAACAAGTGATGATTGCTTCTCTTTTCCAAAATTGTTTCCATGTTGTTGAAAAACATGTAGGTCGCTTTTCTTCAACTCTTTACCAAACAACAAAATTTTGGACCATTCCAAATTGAAAGCATTTGCAGACGACAAAATAAATGTGACTCAAATATTGAAATTCGTTTTGGGAAGGCTAGAAAACACTGTGGGAAAAGGAGAAAATGCTGGTTACCAGCATTTTCTCCTTTTCCCACAATGTTTTCAAAAGGCTTCTTTCTAAGGGTCGTTAAAAGTCGGGATTGTGTGGTAAAGAGTTAACCCTTTACCGAACAATCCTGAGTTTTAATGACCTTAGTGAAGAGTCTTTTGAAAACATTGTGAGAAAAGGAGAAAATGCTAGTTACCAGCATTTCCTTCATTTCTCAAAATATTTTCTACCCTGTTACAGATAAATCTCACAATTAGTGCTAAATTTAGTTTGTCCTCTGCGAATGCTTTTAATTTAGACGTGTCCAAAATTTTGTTGTTTGGTAAAGAAAGATATTTTTGACCATATTTAATTTTGAACGCTTTTGTTTGTATCTCTGAAAATGGTAGGTATAATTATGGATTGAAGTCAGATTATTTCACAGCTGATTATATGTGGGAATATCTGAAAATGTCAGACTTCTCTTTTTTTTTTGTTAGAAAAGACCCAGTTATTGCAATTTTAAGGCTTTCTTTGCACAGAATATGTTAAGATATTGACAATTATAGATCCAAGATCAGACTGCATTTTTGTGCAGGCTGAGAATGATCTACTCTTTTCACAAAATTATTGACATGTATTGACATCATTATACAGCCTTTTCCATGCAATTCTGGAAATGAAGCCTTTTGAAAACATTGTGGGAATAGAAGAAAATACTGGTAACAAGCATTTTCTCCTTTTCCATAAATATTTTGAATCGTTTTAAAAACAAACTGTTGATGGCAATGTAGTCAGGTAGAAATTACCAGCAAAAGCACTGTTTATGAAATAATAATTATCTTTAACCAGATTTAAAACTAGATACACGAAGACAACTGTCAGGCAGCAAGTTGCAGTTCTTCAATCTGAGCAGAGATGATGCACAAGTTGTACAGTGTAATGCGTCCAATTCTCATGGATACCTTTGGGCTGATGTGCCTCTGAGTATTCTAGGTACTTTGATTTTTTTTCTAGTAATGTATATTCTCTAACGAGAAGGTGAAATTACAATGTGGCATCTTAACACTTCGGGGTAGATCCTTCTTTGCGCTATTCTATTGCCATTGGCTACAAAATCTCAAATCTGTCTATAAATTTTATTTGACTAAGTTTATATTCACGGAACATAGGTTATCTTTGTGAAGTTTTTGCTATTATTTTTACAATATTGGCAAAAAGAAATAACCAGGTTGAGTTCTCTACCTGCAGGTGTAATAAAAACTTTCTTTGTGTGACTAGTTTTGATGCAAAGTTTAATGAAGACCTTAGAAAAAAAATTTCATTAATCCATTTGGTATGATGTACAGGTGTGAAAGATGTTGTATGTAGATCCAGAATGCTATTTTTAGCTCACCTGAGAATGAAGTGATCAACGTGAGCTTTTGTGATCGTGCTGTGTCTGGCATGTGGCGTGTATCGTCGTCTACAACTTTTACCTTGTGTACACTCTAGAGGCCACATTTTCTGTCCAATACTCATGAAACTTGGTCGGTCAAAATATTTGTCTTGATGATGTCTCTGATGACTTCAAAAATGGGTCATGTTGGATCAAATATTAGGTCACTAGGTCAAGTCTTAGTTAAAAAAAACTTGTGCATGCTCTAGAGGCCACATTTTCAGTCCAATATTCATCAAACTTTGGCAGAATGTTTGCCTTGATAATATCTCGGGGGAGGTTTAAAATGGGTCATGTCAGGTCAAAAACAAGGTCACTAGGTCAAATCTTAGAAAAAACCTTGTGTACACTCTAGAAGCCACATTTTCAGTCTAATACTCTTGAAACTTAGTCAGAATGTCTGTCTTGATGATATCTGGGATGAGTTTGAAAATGGGTCATGTTGGGTAAAAAACAAGGTCACTAGTTCAAATCTTAGAAAAACCTTGTGCACACTCTAGCGGCCAAATTTACAGTCCAATACTGTTGGAAGTTTGTCAGAATATTTGTCCTGATGATATCATGGACGACTTTAAAAATGGGTCATATCGGGTCAAAAACTAGATCACTAGGTTAAGTCTTTGAAAAATCTTGTGTACACTCTAGAGGCCACATTTTCAGTCCAAACGATACTCAGATGAGTTTGAAAATTGGTCACGTCACGTCAAAAACTAGGTCACTAGGTCGAATCTTAGAAAAATCTTGTGTACAGTAACACTCTAGAGGCCACATTTTCAGTCCAATACTCTTGAAGGATGGTCAGAATATTTGTCTTGATAACAAAAAATGGATCATGTTGGGTCAAAAACTAGGTCACAAGGTAAAATCTTAGATAACTTATGTATGCTCAAGAGGCCACATTTTCTATACTATAGTCTTCAAAATTAGTCAGATTGTTTGTTTTGAAGATGTCTTGAATGATTTGAAATCATTGGGTCACATCAGGTCAAAAACTAATTAAAGAGGTCAAGTCTTTGAAAAACCTTATGTAAAAGGCCACATTCTCAGTCCAATAGCAATCAAAGTTTTTCAGAATGTTTATCTTGATGATGTCTTAAAGGAATTTGAAAATGGGTCATGTTGGATTGAAAGCTAGGTCACCATGTCAAATCTTTGAAAAACCTTATGTGCAATTTAGTGGTCTTATTTTCAGAATACAAAGGAAAATTTGTCAGAATGTTTTTCTTGATAATATCTTGGAAAAGTTCCTAAATAGATCATGTCGGGTCAAATAGTAGGTCACTTTAGAAATCTTAGAAATCTTCCAGTCTTAGATAAACTACATATACACTTGAGTGGCCATATTTCAGTACAATACTCTTGAAAATTGGTCAGGATGTTTGTCTCAGTAATATCTTGAATGAGTTTGAAAATGGGTCACACAGGGTCAAAAACTAGATCACCAGGTTGTTAATCTTAGAAAAACCTTGTTTATGCTCCAGTGGCCACATAATTTTTCGATGATAATCTTGAAACTTGGTCAGAATGCTTGTCTTGAAGATATCTTAGACTAATTTATAAATAGGTCATGTTGGATCAGAAACTAGGTCACTAGGTCAGGCCACATTTTGTCATGAAATACTCAAGAAAGGTGGTCAGAATGTTTTTCTGGATAATTTCTACAAGTTTGAAAGTAGGCAATATTGAGCTTAAAAGTAGGTCACAAATTCTAGAAAAAGCTTGTGTACACTCTTGAGGCCATACTTTAAGTCCAGTACAAATGAAAGTTTGTCAGAATGTTTGTCATTATATCTCGAAAGAGATTGGAAACGGGTCATGTATGGTCAAAAGGCTCAGGTGAGCGACTTCAAGGCCATCATGGCCCTCGTTATTCATACAATATTACTTTTTAACCTGATTGACTTCCCAAAAATAATTTTGTGCTATATTTTTTCCCACAGCCTACAGACCAGAAATAAAAGCCCAGTTTACAGAGGTGAAGGTCGCAGCAGATAAAGATGCTTTGTTGCCCTGCCATATTGACGGAAAACCAACTCCCACTATCTACTGGAAAAGGGAAGGACTGAAGATGGAGGGACCTAGATACATTATGGATCCAAACGGAAATCTTACAATAAAGGTACATTTGTAAAAATAATTTGCAAAAAAAAATCATCAGCTTGTCTGGTGATGATCTCATAATTTGTTTACATTCTTTAACTCTCTACCAAACGACACAATTTTTGAGTGGAGCCCCAGTACTGCAGCTGGTAGTGTACAGGACTTGAGACCAGTGGGTCACTGGTTGGAATCCCAAGCTTGGTAAGTTTTTTTTTTGAGCATTGATTATAGTCATTGTAACAGGGTTCATTCCTCTATCTCTGATAATTGTTTGGACAATAGTTACATGTATTTGAGAAAGACGGCAGTGGCTTGGGAAGAGTGTTGTGAGTAGTAATGGTCAAAGAAAGTAGTGAAACTCCAGGAAAGCATGAGTTGGTGCTGTGGCCTCAGCAATAGTATAACTGAAATAATGTTGAAGTAAACAGTTTTAACCCTTTACCACACAATCTTGACAACCCAGAGAAAGAAGCCTTTTGACAACATGGTGGGAAAAGGAGAAAATGCTGGTAATCAGCATTTTTTTCTTTTCCTTCCATGTTTTCTACCCTTTCTAAAGCAAATTTCCATTTTTCAATGACATCTTTTTGTTGTCTGTAAATGCTTTCAATTTGGACAAATCATTGTTGTTTAGTAAAGAGTTAAACACCATTCAAACAAGAACTAACAAAAGTCCAAAGCACTTGCATTTGACTGTTCAAACTGTATTGTTTGTCTTTGAAAGGGTAGAAAACATTGTGGGTAAAGGGGAAGATGTTGGTCACCAGCAGTTTTTCCTTTTCCCATCATGCTTTCAACAGTCTTTTTCCTTCGGGGTCATTGTGGTAAAAGGTTAACTCTTTACCAAACAATAACATTTTAGTTGAGATTGAAAGCAGATAACATGTTAACTGTAGCTCAAAAGATGATGTAAAAAAGATGAAAAGGCATAGAATCTTGTTGGAAAAGGAGAAAGATGCTGGTTAATAGTGTTTTCTCCTTTTTCTACGATGCTTTCAAATTCCCTTTCTTCATGGTCATTACCACAATGGGTTGTTTGATAAAAGGGTTAACAATTTTGTAGGAAGACTTTTTCTGGTGAAGATTGTGAGGTTTTTTGTGCAATTGTTGATATTTGTTTTTGATGTGTAACACCATTTTTAAACATTATTTTAGTTTTAGAGTGGCAGCCAGTGCACCTATCCTTGGCTTTTAAAGTTTCTTTCTTCACTGCTCTGAACAACACTCTTCCTATGCAACAAGCTGCTTTCCCACATGAACATAATCAAAACAATGTTCGGTAATGAACGAGGATTGAATCCTTTTGAAACAACTATCACGAGTCCTTGAAAAATTTGGCCGAGTTAGGAATCAAGCTACCCTTGGGTTTAAACTCCTGTTAGGTACAGACTGAGCATCAAGACTAGGATAGCAAACATTGTTGGAAAAGGATTAATGCTGGTTACCAGCATTATCTTCTTTTCTCTCACTGTTTTCAAAAGCTTTCTTACTCGGGGCTATAAACATGGGATTGTTTGCTAAAGGCATAAAGATGTTTACAGAGTGATTTTTCTCTTACACAGGAGACTCTGAAGGATGACTCAGGAAGATGGACTTGTTTTGCTGAGAACAGATATGGGAAACTGAATTCTAGTGGAATACTGACTGTGAGAAGTAAGCTAATATTCTTTGGTTCATTCCCAGAGAAATGGTGCTTTTTATGCCCTTGTGTAGGAAAGCTTTTTAACCCTTTACCACAGAATCCCAAGTTTTAACAACCCTGAGAAAGAAGCCTTTTTAAAATATTGTGGGAAAACCCGGAAAATGTTGGTAACCAGCATTTTCTCATTTTTCCACAATATTTTTAAAAGGCTTCCTTCTCAGGGTTGTCTAAATAGCTTTTCAACCCTTTACCACACAATCCCAAGTTTTAACAATCCTGAGAAAGAAGCTTTTTAAAAATATTGTGGGAAAAGGAGAAAATGCTGGTAACCAGCATTTTTCTCATTTTCCCACAATGTTTTTTTACCCAATTAAGGACAAATTCCATCTTTTAATCCCTATTTAAATTGTTGTCTGCAAATGCTTTCAGTTTGATGCAAGCCCAGTAGTTTGCCATGCAGTAGAGAGTGAAAACATTGTAGGAAAATGGGGGATTGGCATGTTAAAAGTTGTTCCTTTACCCAAAAATAAGTGCGGTTCCACACCATTCAAAAAGTACATTTTTGCTTGCCCTCAAATATTACCACAAATGCTTGTAACAGTTGTTCCTTTTGCCACAGTGATTTTGATATCATTCAAATCAAAAAATTATTTATTCCTATAAATATGCTGTTGTCTGGAACTTGTGCTCATCAGTGGAGCATTTAATTCTGTACCATAAGATAGAATCACTTGTCCAAAGTGAAAGTTTTTGCAGATGACAAAATAAACTTCACTCAAAATTGGAATTTATAGTATAAAAAGTTGAAAAACAATGTGGGAAAATGAGAAAATACTGATTACCAGCATTTTTTCGTTTTCCCACAATGTTTTCAAAAGTCTTTTTACAGGGGTCTAAATGCGGGAATGTGTGGTAAAGGGTTAACCTATTACCACACAAGGGTTAACCCTTTACCACACAATGAAGATTTTTAACAACCCTGAGGAAGAAGTCTTTTGAAAACATTGTGGGAGAATAAAAAAATCTCCCACAAAATTTTCTACCCTATCAAAAAAAAAATTAAGTCATTTAAGACACTATAAAGTTGTCATCTGCAAACACTTTCAAATTGGACAGGTCTAAAATTTTGCTGTGTGGTAAGGGGTTAAAAGATCTTGTTTAGTAACTGAGATGTCACAAAGATTTTTTTATGTTGAAAATTCCAGGAAGAACAAAGATTGTCCAGCCACCGTCTCCATCTCAAAGATCTATCCAGCAAGGCAACAATGCTCATCTTGTGTGTAATGCTGAAGCAGATCCCAATGAGAGACTGGTCATCAGCTGGCTACATAATGGAAAAGAAGTGGACTTTGCAAAAAATCCGCACTGGGAGCAGGCACCGGATAATGGACTGTTTATAAAGAATGCAACTAGTAAAGAAACAGGAAATTACACATGTGTGGCTTCTACGGATTTAGATTCTGATACAGCAAGTGCCCAGCTCAATGTTTATGGTAAGTGAAAGCATTGTTGGATTAACATTTTTCTTTACTGCCATCAAAAATCAGATATATGCCTCACCCAAACCCTCCTGAATTGTAAATTTAAGGACATTCACAACCTAAAGATAGATAAGCATTGTTCTTTAATCCTTTACCACACTATCCGGAATTTTAACTCTTTACCAAACAAGAAAATTTTTTATTGGACCAAATTGAAAGCATTTGCGGACGACAATTAGATGTAGCTGAGATGATGACTTCTGTCTTTAATAGGGTATGAAACATTGTGGAAAAAGGAGAAAATGCTGGATACCAGCATTTTCTCCTTTTCCCGTAATGTTTTCAGAAGCCATCTCTTTCAGCTTTGTTAAAACCTCAGGAAAGTGTGGTAAAGAGTCAATGACCCTGAGAGAGACATGGTCTGAAAATATTGTGGGAAAAGCAGAAAAAGCTGGTGACCAGCAATTTCTACTTTTCCCACAATGTTTTCTACCCTGATAAAGACAAATTCAAACATTTGAGTCTCATCTTATTTGTAGTCTACAAATGCTATTGATTTTAGAAAGTCTGCAATTTTTTTCATCTTGTTAAGGGTGAGCTGTGTGTGTGAAGCAGAACTTAAAAAATCTAAAAGATCCTTAGTGAAGTCTTATACCCATCAATCAAACTTAACAATGATACCTCTCCTTACAAGACATTGTCTATGAGCTACATACATGTATATCTCAGAATGGAAATGAACAGTAACAGAGGACACTGTAAAATTGACAAATACTAAATAACAAAACTTTAGAATGGTCGAAATTTTAAAAACTTGCAGATGACACATTAAATTGTCTTTGAAATGGTAGAAAACATTGATGGAAAAGGGGAAAATGCTTATTACAAGCATTTTCCCCTTTTCCTGCAATGTTTTCAAATAGCCTTTTGTCAGGGTCGTTAAAACTTAAGATTGTGTGGTAAAGGATTAATAAGCTGTAATAAAAGTCTTTGATTCTAATGTAATTTTTCTTAACATTCTAGCTCCCCCTGAACCCCCCACAGCTATCAGTATAACTAAATGTGCGAATCGTAGTGCCACCATATCGTGGACACCTGGCTTCAACAATTTCCTTTCCATCCGAGAATACAAAGTGGAGTATAGCCATTCCTATAACAAACAGTGGAGGGTTGGTGCTGTGGTTAGTGGCCCAATGAAAACAGAAGCTACTGTAAAGCTGTCCCCCTTTGCAAATTACACATTCAGGTTTGTAGAGATGTTATTGTCAGAGGATATCTTTATATAAGCAAAAATTGTGGGGGAGAATTTATTTTGTCACGTAACATCTTGTGTTTTCATTGTAACATAAGCATCGTGTGACGTCATATATAATTTCTTTCAGAAAGGTGATTCAGGCTTTATACATGGAAATTACTATATATACATAATTCTGTGTGGTTTTGCATATTTTGACGTATGATTTGTGAGATTTTGTTACGTGATAAAAAGGATCTTTACCTTCGTTGACTTTTGAGATAACATTTTATTAAACTTGTCTGCAAAGACACAAGAGGCCTGCTTAACTCTTTACCAAACGACAAATTTTTGGACTGGACCAAATTCAGACAACAAATTAAATCTTAGTGATATGATGATTTCTGACTTTGATAGGGTAGAAAATATTGTGGGAAAAGGAGAAAATGCTGGTTACCAGCATTTTCACCTTTTCCCACAGTGTTTTCTATATGCTTCTTTCTCAGGGTCGTTAAAAGTCGGGATTGTTTGGTAAAGGGTTAATATGTTTTGTAGACTCGTCTGTAGACTCATTTGCCGAAATATGTCAGATCCTGTGTATCTGTTATTTGTGAAATCATGTGCTTGTTACAGTAAAAGGTTTATCCTTTGAGTACAAAGTCCCCAGTCTTGACAATCCTGATGAAACAGCTTTTTGAAAACATTGTGAGAAAAAGAGAAAATGATGCTGGTAACCAACATTTTCTCTTTTTCCACAATATTTTCTACCCTGTGCAAGACAATTTTATAATTAGAGCTTTATTCAGTTTGTCCTCTGCTTTCAATATAGACAAGTTTATACTTTAATCATTTGGTAAAGAGTGAACACATGCTTACATGTGGAAACATGTTGCAAAAAGAAATCATGACTTGTAAATTTCTCATTTTGCCACATGTTTTCCTAAGTAGTCTACAGGTGACAACGTGGTGATAAACTATTAATTTCTATTAAGATAAATACATTATGGTGGCTCCTGTGTGGTGGTTCATACCATGTTTTCTTGTGTTTGGAGTTAACCTGGGCTTATTGTGGTGGTCAATGTTATTTATCCACTTTGTTTATCTGGTACAGAGTTTGTCATTGCTATGATGTTGAATTGGATACGGAGGGAGCATTAAATCGATACCCCTTGCAGACAACATAGCACGGCTGTCGACAAATAAAACATTGGGGTCTTGTCATAGCCCTGTCTTTTTTTGTTGTCGTCTTAATGGCACACTTTGAAGCCGCACTCTAGTGCTGGTGAAATCCAGGATGGACATGAATACGATTGTGTGCCGTCACTTTAATATGGCTGAGGTGATGTTGGAAGTCGTGTAAATCACAATACATACAAACATACAAAACTACTCTGATTATTCAATGTGTTTCAGAGTCAAGGCTGTCAACCAGAAAGGTGAGAGTCAACCCAGTGAAGTAAGCGTAGAAACATGTGTCACAGGCAGCGCACCCCCAGATGGTCATCCTACTGGAGTGGACGTCACTGATTGGTCTAAACCAGGTGTCCTCATCGTCAAATGGAAGGTAGGGTTTTTTTAATATTACGAGCCATACTCATCTCTTCTGAAATACAGATAGTAGATTTATGTGATCCACAAAGGGTAACATTATGATATTTGAATATACAATCATAGATACAGTCCTACTATATTAACTCTGTCCAACGACAAAATTTTAGACTTGCCCAAACTGAAAGCATTTGTGGATGACAAAATAGATATGACTCAAAAATTGAAATTTGTTGTTAGAAGGGTATTAATCATTGTTGGAAAAGGAAAAATACTGGTTACAAGCATTTTCTTCTTTTCCTACAAGGTTTTCAAAAGCCTTCATTTTTGGGTCATTTAAACTTCAGACTGCCAGGTAAACAATTAAGCAAGTGCTTAAGGAACTCTAAAGATGTGCTTGCTTAAGACAGGTGTTTGCTTAGTACAGGTGCATTTCAAGGAGGATATTTGTCTTTTCGGTCAAAATTTATTTCATCAAGTTAAGATCATCAGTAATATTTTCACTCATGGCTACCTATATTTCTTTGAGTAAACATCTTTGGTAATATGTTCACAAGTGGCACAACCACAAGTGAAAATATTACCATTAATGTGCACTTGATGAAATAAATTTTGTTATTTCATGCTTTCAGGTAGTTTATCGAGAAATAGCGGTGAAATATTTTTCGAAATTTCATGGTTAGGGCTATTGAAAAATACCAATTTTTTTTCTAACTCTTCAATTGAAGGCGGAAACAGTAATTCCCATGCACTAGTTACCTAGGTAAAATGATCTCGTGAACATCATCAGAAATATTTTCACTCATGGCTGCACCACTCGTGAAAATATTACTAATGATGTTCACTTGATGAAATAATTTTCGAATCTGTCACCGAAAAAACCAAATATCCTTTATATCTTTCACTGAAAAAAACAAATATTCTATTTATTTCATGCTTCTAACCCTTTTACTGTTGGGACTTTCATCAAAATCAAGTACAGTTGTTTTCAGTAATTCCCCTTGGTTTACCTCCCTACTTAAGAATGCATTACATTAATAGGTGAAGCCAAAGAAATAAAGGGTATATGCCCGTAAATTATGTTATATTTCCCTCTGGTTGAATGGCACACACTGTTTACCTAGGAAATTAGTGCGCAGAAACTACTATTTTCGCCTTCAATTGAAGAGTTAAAGAAATATTGACTTACGAAAATTCACAAAAATCATATGTTTATCAAAACAGATTTACAAATTTTGTAAATCTAAATGTCGGCATAAAGTTACGAAAATACTTGTGCAAAGACTTATGAATTGTTAGTTAAACACCAAAAGGGAGAGTTTTACTAAAGGAAGTTCTGTACTGTAGTTCAATACTAGTCGCTATTAAATAGAAATTTCACTGGTCGTAACCATGAATTATCAAACCTTATAATCCACCATAATTTTTCCATAAATTACCGAAAAGCATGAAATAAAATGTCATATTTGTCTTTTCTTGGAACTCTTCTGCTTGCTTAATGCATGTTGCTTGCTTAATACAGGTGGCCAGTATGACAGGTTTTTACTGTATAAAGTAGAAAAAGCATGTGTATTGAACATGTCACTGGCAAGTTCTTCTTTAACTACAATGTTTGCAAAAGTCCTCTTCTTCACTGTCATTATAACTCAGGATTGTTCCGTAAATGTTTTGTTTCTATTTTTTTTATTGCTCCCAACAGCCTATGCCAAAGATTAATCACAATGGAGAAGGGTTCAAGTACATCATTCACATCAAAAAGGACGGGAAGACCAACAGTACAACAATATCTGACTGGAGAACCAATAGGAAAGAGTTTAACTTTGGAACTATTTTTGAGCCGTATGAGGTTTATGTCGAGGCCAAGAATGATGTTGGGGTGTGTAATGAGATTGCTATATTACACACAGGATACACGGGTGAAGCAGGTCTGTATAATAATGAAAATTAGTATATAAAACTTGGTTTTTATTAACCCTGTACCATACAGTCTCATGTAATAAAGACCCTAGGGAAGTGGGATTTTGAAAAGATTGTAGGAAAAGGAGAAAATGCTGGTTACCAGTGTTTCAATGCCCCTTATTAGCCCTTTCCCAAAGGAAAAATTTCTATTATTCCAAATTCAAAACATCTGCAAATGACATTGAATGGTATGAATGAGCCTTAGTTCTCTGATGGGGTAGACAATATTATTGGAAATGGAGAAAATGCTGCTCATCTGTATTTTCTCCTTTTCCCACAATGTTATCAAAAGCTTTCTGCCTCAGGGTCGTCAAAACTCAGGACTTTGTGGTAAAGGGTTAAGAAGCCTTTGAAACCTTGAGGAAAAGCAGAAATGTTCATGACCAGTATTTTCTCCTTATCCCAAAATATTTTCTTTGATTTCAAAGGCAAATTATACAAGTTAGCTTTATTTAATTGTCTGCAAACACTGTCATGATGGATGAGTCTTGAATTTTGGTGCTCATGCTAACACATTACCACACAATTCCAAGTTTTAATGACCCTAACAGGTAAGACTTTTGAAAACACTGTGGAAAAAGGAGAAAATGCTGGTAACCAGCATTTTCTCCTTTTCCCACAATGTTTTCTTACCTTTCAGAGACAAATTCCATCATTTGAGCCACATTTTATTTGATGTCTGCAAATGCTTTGAATTTGGGCCTGTTTGAAATTTTGTCGTCTGGTAAAAGGTTAGGGGTTGAATACAGCTGTAATTAAGGGATTGTCTATGGCAGGATACAAAACATTTTTGGAAAAGGAGATAATGCTGGTGGTTATCAGCATTTTCCTTCTTTTCCAACAATCTTTTCAAAAGCCATCTTCCTCAGGTTATCAAAACATGGGATAGTTTGGGAAAAAATGGTAATCTAGCAAGATGCTATTTTGATTTTGTAGAACCTCTGGTGGTTCCTACCAACTTTGAGCTGGTTCCTGATCGTAATGTCACAGCCACCTCTGCCTGGGTCCAGTGGGATAAAGTGGACACCTCACCTGCAGCAATGAGGGGACAATTTAGGGGTTACATGGTAAGGTCTCAATTCAGTGGTTTATGAAGTTACTAAGCTGGGCCCTGTATCACAAAAAAATTTGCTCTGATCTGCTGACTCACTCAGTTTTTGACTTAAGTTGAGCTTGTTATTTGACATGCATTTCACTAACGTTGACAGACTTAAGTGATAAATCCTAAGTTGATACAATGTTTCAGAGTCATCTCAGCAAAATAATAAGACTTGAGTCTGGTTAATGAGTTAAGTCTGTTATTTTGCCGAGTTGAGTCCTAAATGTATAGACTCTGGATATGAGAACTTGACATAAGTCTGTTAATATTAGTGAAATATGTCACAGATAACCGACTCAACTAAGGGCAGAAAATGTGGTAGCAGATTTCAGCAAAATAGGAGACTAAGTATTTTTTTCTTGAAACTGGGCCCTGACCTCCAAAGTCTTCTGAAATATTTTTTATTGTAGTGGAGTTTCAAGGAAAAGCAATGTCTTCTCAAATAGAAAAATAATGAAAGGGGATATGGCTCAAGCTACTTTTAAGGACAGTGTATATCAAGATCAGGCTGGTCAAATACTGCTGCCTGATCTTGGATTATCACTGTCAAATTCTTTGTCAAATTATTTGGTTAAAATAGCCTTGAAAAGGCAATAATTTGTCTATTTTTCCTGATCAAAAAGGTTCAAACATTAATTCAGTGCTTTTTGGATTAAGATTTAGCTTGCTGATAAATGAAATAGACTTTTCAAATTGAAAAACTTAGACAAAATAATGCTAATAATGTATTTCAAAATAAAGCAAAGTATTTAGAGGGTTTACCTATATTTGATGATTAGAAATACATTTGGCACTGAAAGAGATTCAAGTGATTGCTTCTTGTCGAAAAAACATTTGCAATTTGCAGCTGACCACTCTAAAAAAAACTTGGTTGCCAAAGAAGGAAATTAAATTCATGTTCCATTCATTTATACTTTGCCGAACCCCAGTTGCTCGGTTGGTAGTGTACAGGACTTGAGAACTTGGGGTCGCCACTTTGATCCCTGGCTTGGCTAATTTCTTTCGGAGGATTGATGATTGCAACAGGATTCATTCCTCTCTCACCACTGATCATTGTTTTGACGATGGTTATGTGGGAAAGTAGCCAGTGGCTTGGAAAGGATATCATGCAGAGTGCTGGTAAAAGAAACTCTAGGAAAGCATGGATAGGTGCACTGTCCACAGCAATATAACTGAAATAATGTTGAAAATAGTGTTAAACGCCATGCAGTCAATCAATCATACTTTACAATGATATTTTCAAAGTGGTCTATTCTTGTTGGTGTGTCTTTGGTAAACACACTTCAGAGCTTTCACCTGGAACTGATGAAATTCTTGAAACACAGGAGTAATGAAGGTGTGACTTACCCTTTGCCACATGATCCTGAGTTTTCACAATCCAGTGAAAAAAACAGGTTTTGAAAACATTGTGGATAACAGATAAAATGCTGGTAACTGGAATTTTCTTTTTTTCCCACTACATCTTCTATCCTTCAAAAGTAAAACTTTTCAGTTCAACCACATTTTAATTTGTTCTCTACACGAGCTTTTAAAATGGACAAGTGTAAAATGCTATCATCTAGTAAAAAAGTGATGGACCTCGGAATTTTTTGTTGTGCAGATACGATTCTGGCATGAAGGTAAAAAAGACACAACTATGAAAGAAGTGCTTATAAAACGTGAGCCCCCTAAAGATCCAAGACTCAAGCGAAGGAAGAGAGACAATAAAGACATGGCTGAGCTGACTGCGCTTCCCCCATACTCCTCCATTGAACTGGATATGGTGGCCTTAAACATGAATTACGAGTCCAACGCTAGCAATGAGATCAATATAACAACACCAGAAGGAGGTTAGTGCTTGTTGGCGTAACTTTAATTCGATGTTGGGAACCTAACCTTAGACTAAACCCATACACAACTCTTTACCAGACAACAAAATTTTAGATTAGCCCATGTTTAAAGAATTTGCAGATGACAAGTCAGATGTTGCTAAAATGATGGGATTTGTCTTTGAAAGGGTAGAAAACATTGTTGGGCAAAATGGATAGTGGTGACACCAGCATTTTCTCCTGTTCACAAAATATTTTCAAAAGCCTTCCTGCTCAGAGTAGTTAACCCTTTACCACACAATCCCAATTTTTAACGACCCTGAGAAAGAAGCCTTCTGAAAACACTGTGGGAAAAGGAGAAAATGCTGGTAACTAGCATTTTCTCCTTTCCCCACTATGTTTTCTTTCCTTCCCAAAACAAATTTCAAATTTTTAGTCACTTTCATTTTGTCGTCTGCAATTGCTTTCAATCTGGACCAGTCTAAAATTTTGTTGTTTGGTAAAGAGTTAAAACATCTGATTGTTAAATAGTTAACCCTTAACCAAACGAAAAAAATTTTAGACTGGTCCAAATTGAAAGCATTTTCAGACATCAAATCAAAGGGGGCCCAAATGACAAGATTTGTTTTTGAAAATATTGTGGGAAAAGGAGAAAAAGCTGGTTACCAGCATTTTCTCCTTTTCCCATGATGTTTTCAAAAGCCTCTTTTCCTTAGGGTCGTCAAAAGTCAGGATTGTGTGGTAAATGGTTAGGTTGATTTTATTGTCCCAAAAGTGTGCATTTGAATAACACAAGTATTTTCTGAACTCTTCACAAACAACAAAACTTTAGACTGGTCCATATTTAAAGCTTTGGCAGAGGACTTATTGAACATGGCTCAGATTAAGAAAGTTGTCTTTGAAACAGTAGAAAACATTGTGGGAAAAGGAGAAAATACTGGTCACCAGCATTTACCCATTTCCTCACTGTGGTTTCTAAAACTTTTTCATCAGGGTTGTTAAGACGTGATTCTTTGGTAAATGTATTTTCATGTACAATATTATGAGGTTATTTAACATGCTTGGGTACAATACTGAATTCTGTTGGATGAGTACACTGCAGAACCAGTCTATATTTTGGACGAGGCGACAGCTGAGTCCAAAATATAGACTGGATCTGCAGTGTACTCATCCAATAGAATTCAGTATTGTACCCAAGCATGTTAAACGACCCCTTTATTTCACACTTTTGTATTGACCTCTTTATTTCACACTTCCGTATTGACTTAAAAAAAACAAGTATAGGGCCATTTCAATTTAAATTAAAAAAAAGAATCAAAACATATCAAAGAGGGTTTTGAAATTGCTTTTTTGACAACGGACTTTGGTAGACTACTCTTCCAGTCAAATATCGATATTCGGGACTCTAGCCTCATTTTGAAAAATCTGTACTGGACTCTTGCCTCGTTCTGAAAAATCCATATTGGACTCTACAGTGCCTGATATGGAATAAGATATTCTGTACTCACACGGTAGTATAAGAGCGATTTCAATGGACATTAAATTGTAGTTGTGAAATAAAGATGGGTATTTCATATCATTTCTTGGGACAAATATATTTCCAGCTACAGACATCAAATGATTGGTTATTTCAGATCCAGTTACAGATATTTAAGCACTTTGATATATTAGTAGCTTAAAGTGCAGTTCCAAACATGAAACCCTTGAAGTGCCTTTTGCTATAGTTGCCCATGCTGCCAGTGTAGATCAAGGTCAGACTGCTGATCGTTGACCTCCACTGTCTGCTATGCTGAAACAGTAGACAGAAAGCAGCCACTAAATTGCAATTATCTGCTTCTTATTCTAGAATGAAACTGACCATTTGATTTGAGCCGTGCTCTGTGAAAAGGGGGCTTAATGCATCTGCGAAGAGTATCGACCCAGGTCAGCCTGCGCAGTCCGCGCAGGCTGACCTGGGCCGAAACTTTTCGCTATGGGTCAATTTTCTGTATGTCCAAGGACCAGTCTACCTCATGAATAAGTCAGTTGTTAAAAAAAGTGGCTATTATGGATCCGTAAGTATGTGATGGCTTGCTTGGTATGATGGATTACGGAGATGCATTAAGCCCCCTTTTGCCAGAGCATGGCTCATTTATTTTGTGCTCTAAGGGCTAACCTTTTCCAAACAATCCCAGTATTTCCTAATATTCCCGCAATATTTTCCAAACTTTCAAAGAAAAGTCTCATAATTTGAGGTACTTTCGATATGTATTCTGCCAGTACTTTCAGTTCGGACAAATCTACAATTTTGTTCATTGATTTGTTATTTCAGTTCCTAGTGCAGTTACAAATATTCGAGTATTGACCAGAGGGGCGCATCATTTCCTGGTAGAGTGGGAGAAACCATTAGAGCCCAATGGAGAACTTCTTGGTTACAGAATCACATATCAGAAAAGTATATAATGCTTGTTGGTCTTTTTACTTACATTTTACAGACAGTTTTAGCTCCAATGTTTTCAAGAAAGCATCAAGAACAGAGCCATATCATGCACTGTGTCATTGTTGTGCAGAAACTTTTTCTTTTTCTGATATTTCTGGCATTACTGAAGATATTTCCTTGTAGTTAACTACTTGAAGAGGAACTCATACATGTAAGGCAGCTAGCTCTCTAAAAAAGAATGTTGACACAATTATGGTATGCTCTTTTTTTTTATTGAAATTGTACTTTTGCTTGGATTCTTCATGCCCTCTCTATTTCTAATAGCAACAGCAGGTAAGACCTGGTACCTGCGTGTAGAGCTGTCTTTGCCTGCTAAAAAATGGACTTATTAATGAAAAAAAAAAAGTGGAAAATAGCACAAAGTTTCTTTGACAGTGTTGATAATGTGTCTCAAATATATGATATTACTTCTATATGATTAAATCCTTTACCTCACAATCCAAAGTTTTGATGGCCTAGAGGTAGGTGGCTTTTAAAAACATTGTGTGCAAAGAAGATATTGCTGGTAACAGCAATTTCTTCTTTTTCCCTGCAATGCTTCATACTCTAAGACAAGTTCCATCATTTGAGCTACATTAAATTTGTCATCTGCAAATGCTTTCATTATGGACCAGTCTGATATTTATTGTATGGTAAAGAGTTCACTAAACATATAGTAAATGTTACAGTGCAGAGTGGAAAAGGACTCCCTTTCTCTCAGTTTTTTAAATGCAACAAAAAGTCTTGGGTTAAAAGATTTTGTATGAGAATGAATGGAAGTTAGAACTCTCTTGTCTAGCAATAACTGGCAGTGTGTCTGGTAAGATAATAAGTACATATAAATTTCAGTCAATGGATTCTCATTCAGCCCAGATCAAGAGGGAGATGTGTTTGATGATCCAGAGAGAAGCCGAGCTTTCCTTGGAAACCTGAGTGCGAACACAGAATACAGAGTGTATGTAGAGGGAAGGACAAAAGCAGGCTATGGTACAAGGGATTATATTGATACAAAAACTGCAAACCTTGGGCGTAAGTTACATTACAGATAATCTGTAAGCAGTAACCAAATAATTTTTTCATACACTCATGCTATTTTTAGAACTTCCAAAAGCTACTTTTACCTTGTACCAAACAGTCATGTTTTACTGATGCAGATAATTAAATCTTTGGAAACTTTGTAGGAAAATGAGAAAATGCTGAAAACTAGTATTTTCTCCTGTACCCATAAAGTTCTCTTCGCTTTCAACAACTATTCCATTTCTTGAGCTACTTTCAGTCTGTTCTCCTTCTATGCCTTCGATTCCGACAAGTCCAATATTTTGTAATCGGGTAAAGAGGTAAATAAAATGAAGAAAAAATACTGGAAAGAAAAGAGTTACTTTTTTTAATTTCTGTAACAAACACTGTGAGTAAAAAGTTTCAGGTTGCTGTACCATTTACCACACAATCCTGAATTTTAACAACCCTGAGAAAGAAAGCTTTTGAAAACAGTGGGAAAAGGAGAAAATGCTGATGACCCACAATGTTTTTTAACCCAACAAACCGAACTATTTGAGCCACATTTTAATATATCGTCTGTGAAAGCTTTCAATTTGGACTAGCCTAAAATTTTGTCATGTGGTGAAGAGTTAAAACAATGGCTTCTTTCCCTTCTGTTTTCAAAAGGTAGTCCTGACTTTTAACTCTTTACCAAACGACAAAATTGTAGACTAGTCCAAATTGAAAGCATTTACAGATGACAAAATAAGTATGGCTCAAAAATTGAAATTTGTTTTGGGAAAGGTAGAAAACATTGTGGGAAAAGGAGAAGATGCTGGTTACCAGCATTTTCTCCTTTTCCTACAATGTTTTCAAAAGGCTTCTTTCTCAGGGTCGTTAAAAGTCGGCATTGTGTGGTAAAGGGTTAAAAATGTAAGAGAAAGCTTTTAAAATGTTGTGGAAAAAAGAAAAAAAATGCTGGTAACCAGCATTTTCTCCTTTTCCACAATTAGAGAGAGAAATCATCATCTGAGCCACATTGAATTTGTTATCTGCAAATGCTTTCTATTTGATTGAATATAAAATTTTGTCGTTTAATAAACAGTTAAATCTCAAGTCATATTTATTTTCTATTCAAATTTTATATGATACCTTTTAAGTTTTTCTGCCACATGTACCTTTTTGGTTTTGTGAGTGAGGATGTAAACAGAAGCTATGAAAATTCTACTAACTAGTTAATCAGGAATAGGGAAAAGATGTGTAACCATGTATTTTTTTTTTCAAGCTCTCTTGCAGCCTGTTTTGACGATTGTGGATGTTGGTGAGGATTATATCAATGTTACGTGGAATGTTATGGCAAAAGATGAGAAACCCTCAGGGTCCACACACTATGTTCAATACAGAAAGTTAGGTAGGGTGTCCGTTTCAGTGTTTATATGATGTGTGGTATATCATTTAAAAAGTGAGTCCAGCTAGCTCAAAGGTGTCTGTAGGGTCAGTTATCCAGAGGTTGTGGCTTGGAATCCTTACTGGCCCAAAACTCTGTCCTCGGACAGAAGATAGTCATTTTGACCAGGGATAATTTCCTTTTGACAACTTAAGTTGTCTGATTTTATATGGGAAAGCAGCCAGTGGCTTGGACTGAGTGTTATACAGGTACAGACATACCAGAAATGAATGGATAAGTGGTCTCAGCACTGTGATAGAACTTAAATACTGGCTGTGTTAAAAATCTCCATACCAGATAAGCAAAATGTTCTGATAGGAGGTTTAATGTATTCTGTCTTAGCTTTAGTAATTATCCCTCTGTGAAGGAGGAGGGATATAGCTTTAGCGTTGTCCGTCTGTCTGTCCGTCCGTGCATCCATCCATGCATGAGTATGTGCGTTAACTTTTATTTCAAACATCTTCTTCTCTGAAACTACCTTTCCAATCTTGATGAAACTTCACAGAAATGATCCTGCCATGGTCCTCTTCAGAATTTCTTGAAAGAATTTGATTCCTTCAAAAGCACGATGCCGACTTTTAACAACCCTGGGAAAGAAGCCTTTTGAAAACATTGTGGGAAAAGGAGAAAATGCTGGTTACCAGCATTTTCTCCTTTTCCCACAATGTTTTCAACCCTATCAAAGAAAAATTGCAACATTTGAGCCACATTGAAATTGTCGTCTGCAAATGCTTTCAATTTGGAGAAGGCTAAAATGTTGTCTTCTGGTAAAGAGTTAAATAAAGTTGTTTTGCCAAACAACTGATTGTTTTAAAATAGCATATCATTTCTCTACTGCTGAATAACTTGGAGCACTCTAGGTGTCAGTGGCAGCATTATACATAAAATTCATATTAGATTGTTTTGTTTTAGTGTCAGTATTTTCTGTCTGGTGATGATTGTAACCTAAATACCAAATCACAAAAGCTATATGTGCACAATGACTGACCGTCCTTGTTCCGGTTCTTTGTCCACGATAGCACTTGGTGACTGATTTATGCCTCGGTTATATTCAACCCATTAGTTGTATATTTTACCTGAAGTGTGGCAGGGACGAATTTGTGCTCTACGAATGCGTATTTCCTTGTTATGTGCCATAATTCCATAAAGTGTATTTCGATCAAAGTGCTGGTCTAATTTATCAATTGATTCAATATTGCACAATATTACAGTCAGCATGTATGTGTTGCAGTGTACAAAGTTTAAAGAAAATTGGTAGTGGCCATGAAAACAGCCTTATGGACACCCCTTCTTTGATGTCGCTCAAAAGATTGATTCTGTCTTTAAAAGGTAAAAAACATTGCGGGCAAAGGAGAAAATGCTGGTTACCAGCATTTTCTCCTTTTCCCACAATGTTTTCAAAGTCTTTCTTTTCAGGGTCATTAAAACTCGGGATTGTTTGGTAAAGGGTTAAGTCCCATTCAATTTCAGGTAAAATGGACTGGACGATGACCAGTGAGGAACGGCTGAACAACTGGAAAAACATCTCAGGCCTTCAGCCTGGTACTACATATGAAGTTTCTGTTGTTGCAAAAACTAAACAATATGAGCAGCTTAGTGAATTTAAACAAGTTACAACGTTTGGAAATAGTAAGTACAGTTTAACCCTATACCGCACTACAAAATTTTAGACTCGTCAAAATTCAAAGCATTTGCTGACAACAAAAAACAAAGTTGGCCCGAATGATGGTGTTCGCGTGTTATAGAGTATAAAACATTGTGGGGGAAAAGGAAAAAAATGCTGGTGACCATCATTTTCTCCTTTTCCCACAATACATTCAAAAGCTTTGTTGCTCAAAGTCGTTAAAACTCTGGATTGTGTGGTAAAGGTCAACCCATTTCCATTGGAAAAATTTTGGACTGATCCAAACTCAAAGCATTTGCAGACAACAACTTTGAAATTGGTAAAAATGAGCTGAAATTGTCTGATAGAGTAGAAAACGTTGGGGGAAAAGGAGGAAATACCGGTTACCAGCATTTTTTCCTTATCCAACAATGTTTTCAATAGCCTTTTTCCTGAGGGTCCAGTAACTTTTTTGGTAAAGGATTGGCCCATTGCTGGACAAATTGTTCATATCAAGTCTTTTCCAAATGACGAAATTATAGAGTTGTCCAAAATGAGATGAGTTACAGACGGCGAATTCAGTATGGTTAAAAATTGAGGAAGTAGTCTTTAGATGGATAACAAACATTGTGAGAATAGGAAAAAATGTTGGTTAGCATCATTTTCTCTTTTCTCCATAATGTTATCAAAAGGCTTACTCCACCAGGCAGTTAAAACATAGGATTGTGTTTGAAGCATCTAACCTTTGCATAAACAGCTTTCAAAAAGGATTAACTGCTTTGGCTCCTTCGCCAAAAAAGTTTTTCAAGCTTCTTGTATATTTTCCTTTCCTTTCAAATGGTTGTCTTTCAGGTGACTTGAAATAAATTTTGGTAGGCTGAGTAAAATGAGACTAAAAGTTAACTGAGTTCAATGGCTCGGTGTTTATACCTTTTTGGTTGTGGGTGTAAAATTAAGTAATTTTTATTAGTTTTGCTGTATCTGTTTACCACACCATCCCAAGTTTAAACGACTGTGTAGAAAAAAGACTTTTGAAAACATTGGGAAAAAAAAGGAGAAAATGCTAGTAACCAGCATTTTCTCCTTTTCCCACAGTGTTTGCTAACCTTTCAAAAAAATGCTGTAATTTGAGCCATGTTCAATTTGTCCTCTGCAAGTGCTTTCTATTTAGACAGGTCTAAAATGCTGTCGTTTGGTAAAGAGTTATTTGAACAAATTGTTGAGGTATTGTCATTGTCCTCTGTATCGTCATTGTCATCATGCAAATACCTCAACATCTTCTCATTTCTCTGTCATTACAGTTGATTTTTTCCAAAAACTTAGGCTAGTTGTTGATTTTCAAAAAACAAATCAAACCAAGAGGGTTGGTAACCATCAAAACATTAATTTTATGGCACAGTCATGCCGCTAATTTGACCTAGGATTAAACTGAAAAAGAGGCTGCAGCCAGGCATTGGAATCAGCATGTGGTGTTCTTGTTGTAATTGAATCGGAATACATTGTACCAATATATTGATTTTTTTAGCTCTACTGGCTGAAAGCCAGCAGAGCTTATGTCATGGTATGGTTTCCATCGTCCGTCCGTTAGTCTTTTTCTTGTTTCAAAAGTCTGCATTTGTGGTCGAATTTCTGTGAAACTTGCACAGTTTGTTTATCTCATCAGTAGCGTGAACCCTATTGATTTTGAAAAAAAATCTGACGATCAGTATGGGAAAAGTAGCCATTTGAAGTTGAAAAGTTTCTTTTCTTGTTTACGCGTTAAAGTCTGCATTTATGGTTGGATTTTCGTGAAACTTGCTTAGAGTCTTTGTATTATCAACAGCTTGAACCCTATTGATTTTGGAAATAATCCAACAATCAGTATGGGAGAAGTAGCCATTTGAAGATGAAAGTTTCCATTTCTTGTTCAAGCGTTAAAGTCTGCATTTGTGGTCGGATTTTTTCAAAACTTGCTCAACAGCTTGAACCCTATTTATTTTGGGAAAAAAATCTGACAATCAGTATGGGAAAAGTAGCCATTTGAAGTTGAAAAATTTCCATTTCTTGTTTAGGCAATGAAGTCCACATTTTTATCTTATTCTTTTGAAACTTTGCAAAGATTATTTGGTTCATCAAGGGATTGAACTCTAGTAATAGTGAAGAAAGTCTAGTAATCAGTTCAGGAAAAGCAGCCATTTTATGACTTGGTATCGTTTACCCAACAAAGTCCACATTATTAGTCACATTTCTTTAAAATTTGCTAGGATTGTTTAATACAATGCGTACTGAAACCCTGTTAAAATTGGCTAGATTCTAAACAATTGGTTTTGAGAAAGTGTACTACAATTTTTTTCACTATCTGTTTAATTCACCATACCTTCTTATGCTGTCTTATAGGCTTCAAGCTCAATGTTTTTTTGTGTTTTTGTCTTTTTCCTTTTTGCATCATGAATTCATAATGTATGCTAGCAAAAAAGTAAAATCACTGCCAGTAGAGCGATTTCAGGCCCTCAAGGGCCTCTAATTTTTCATATCTTTTCAGTTGCTCCATCTGTCAATAAAGATGTAGGGATTGCATCATCCACGTGGTTTATTTTGATGATGGTTGCCATAGCAATTTTAATAGTGTTCCTAATTGTTGTCTGCTTTATCAAGAGAAGCAGGGGAGAAAAATATAATGGTAAGACTCTAAAAACATCTGGAATTTATTATTTTCATCAGACTTTTTTTCACCAGATTTAGAGGTTATTTCCTGAGAAAATCTATGAACAAAGAAGAAATGATGTAAAAACATGCATATGCAATTGAGCCATGCTCTGTGAAAAGGGGGCATAATGCATCTGCGAAAATTTTTGACCCTGGTCAGCCTGCGCAGTCCGTGCAGGCTGACCTGGGCCGAAACTTTTTGCTGTTGGTTAATTTTCTGTATGTCCAAGGACCAGTGGAAAGGTTGCTACCATGGATCATGGAGATGCATTAAGCCCCCTTTTCACAGAGCATGGGTCATATGTATTGTTTTGTTTTAATTTCATTGTGACATTTACATTGTTTTCAGTGCAAGAGAGAGAAAAACTTGGAGGGACAGATCCTGAAGTCCCTGAAAAAGATCTCTTCAATGAGTATCCAAAAAGGTAGGTACAAACATAGACATATTTTTTTCCTCAGCTATACAAATGAGCCATACTCTGTGGAAAGGGGGGTTAATGCATCTGCAAAAAGTGTAGACCCATATCAGCCTGCACAGCTCATGCAGGACCATTCTACCTCATAAATCAGACGGTTGTTAGAGAAAATAGTTTTTTATGGATCCATAATTATGTGATGACATGCTTGGTATAATGCATGGCAGAGATGCATTAAGCCCCCTTTTGCCAGAGCATGTCTACCTTTACTTATTGGGCTTTAACCCTTTTTCCAAACGATCCAATGTTTTAATAACCTTAAAGGAAGAGGTTTTTTGAAAAAAAATGTAGGAAAACAAAATGAATGCTGGTAACCAATTTTAGACAGGTCCAAATTGAAAATACAAGTAATAGAAGATGACCAACTGATTGTTGGTCAAGTTATTGAAATTGTCTTTGAAAGAGTAGAAAACATTATGGGAAAGGGAGAATATGCTGGTTACTCTTTTTCCCATAATGTTTTCAGAAGGTTATTTTCCACGGCTGTTTTTCTTTTGCATTCATCTTTTTGATTTTTTTCTTCCAATCATGAATCATAAACGAAACAACAAGATCAATCATATTGTAGTTTGTGTTCATCTTTTCGCCATCTTAACTCTTTCCTTACTGTAGATGACACAAGAACCTGTTGTGGACAGTGTAGATTAAGATCAGACTGCAAAGAATGTGCAGTCAGGGTCTGTATTCACCAACCATTCTTAAGAAAGTTCTTTGTCCTATTCTTTAAGATTTTCTAAATTTGAAAGTAAGACAACTTCTGATTGGCTAAACCAAATGGTTTAGCCAATCAGAAGTTTTGTTACTTTCAAATTTACACAAAAACCTGCAGAATAAGACAAAGAACGTTCTTAAGAATAGTTGTTGAATACTGACCCTGATTTTTTATCTACACTGTCCACAACTGTAATCTAGATGATGCTCTTCATCTTGATGTGGAACTATATTAGCTGACAATTACCCTTTACCACACAATCACGAGTTTTAATGACCCTTACAGAAAAGACCTTTGAAAGCATTGTGGGAAAAGGAGAAAATGCTGGTTACCAGCATTTTCTCCTTTTCCCACAATGTTTTCTTACCATTTACAGATAAATTCTATTTGCACCACATTTAATTTATCATCTGCAAATGCTTTCAGTTTGGACCAGTCCAAAATTTTGTTGTTTGGTAAAGAGTTAAAAAAGTGTAGTTTGTTTATTTGGTAGTGACACAGTTAATAATGATTTAGTAGAGTTTTCTGTATTACTTTAATTTTATGATTTTTTTGATTCTTATTTTTAGATTTGACCATCCATATTTTTATGAGTAAGTGTTGTGTAAAGTCTCTGGCAGCTCAGCCCTATTTCACTACACCACCAATTGCTGCAACTTTCTTCTTACTCTTTAACAAACAACCCCCATGTTTTTGCAACCCAATGATTGAAGACTTGCAGAAAAAAAGGACAAAATGCTGGTAACCAGCATTTTCCCCTTTTCCAAAATTTTTTTCCACCCCTTTGAAGAATTTTTGGATTTTTTTTTCTCACAATAGCCTTCTAAAGTATAATTACTTCATCCGAGTTGCATTTGTCATCTTCAAATTCCTTCAATATGGTGGAATCTAACTTTCTGTGGTCTGGTAAAGAGTATAATTATCTACCTTTAACCCCTTGCCACACAATCCCAAGTTTTAACGACTCTGAGACTTTTTAAAACATTGTGGGAAAAGGAGAAAATTTTGGTAACCATCATTGTCTCCTTTTCCCACAATGTTTTCTCCCTATTCAAGGTCAAAGACTATCATTCGAAAAACATTTGAATTGTCTTCTGTAAACTCCTTGAATATGGTCCAGTCTAAAATTTTGCCATGTGGTAAAGGGTTAAAATTGTTGTGATTCCTGTGTCACAAGAGTGGAAAAGGGCACTGCTTGTTACATTTGAACCATTCTTTGTGAAAATGGGGTTTTATACATCTGCAAAGAGTATTGACTCATGTCAGCCTGCAATGCTTTGTGAAAATGGGGTTTTAAACATCTGCAAAGAGTATTAAAGCGTGTCAGCCTGCGCAATCCCCGCAGGCTGACACGGGCCAAAACTTTTTACTGTTTTCTGCATGTCCAAGGATCATTAAATTTTAACTAATGGTTCAGTTGGTTGTTAGACAAAATGAATTTTATGAATGCATAATTATGTGATAACTTCCTTGGTATAATGCATCACAGAGATACATTAAACCAAATTTTCCCAGAGGATGGCTGATTTATCTTACTTTTTCTTTTCTGTTTTGGTGCTATATATATTACTGCTTAAAGCCATTATCAGAGAGAGTGTTTGTTTATTAGCTTTAAATCTGAACTGAAGGAAAATACTCTGGCCTTTTTGAAAATGTTATCCAGACAGCAAAGATGCTTAAGCAGTTACATCTACTATATAGATTATGTAGTCTTGCCCAAAACTGCTACATAGTACATGAAGGAAAAATAGTTTAACTCTTTACCAAACGACAAAATTGTGGACTGGTCCAAATTCATAGCATTTGCAGACGACAAAATAAACGTGGTTCAGAAACTGAAATTTGTTTTGGGAAAGGTAGAAAACATTGTGGGAAAAGGACAAAATGCTGGTTACCAGCATTTTCTCCTTTTCCCACAATGTTTTCAAAAGGCTTTTTCTTCAAGGTTGTTAAAACTCAGGATTGTGTGGTAAAGAGTTAACTCTTGACCAGATGGCAAAATTTTAAACTCACCCAAACTGAAAGCATTTGCCATTGACAAAATTTTGAAATAGGAATCAGATGATGGATTTTGACAGTAAAAGGATAGAAAACATCATTGGAAAAGGAGAAAATGCAGGTTACTCTTATGTTCTCCCCTTCCCACAATGTTAAAAGTAGGAATTTTGTGGTAAATGATTAATGTTTTCCAAAGCTATCAACTCCATGGGAATAAAAGTCAAATTTGTACAATGATGAGGCAGAGGCAGACTGTGTAGAATAAGATCTTTTATGCACACTGTCAGATACTTTCCTAGATAGCCTCAAGTGTCAATATTCTGTGATGATAAGGAAATAATATGATGAACTTAAGAATTAAGAACATGAACTAGAAAATACTTGCCTTCATAAATAAACATTTCTGATAATTTGCATGTAAAAATTATGACTTAGATATTAGTTTCAATGTTAAAGTGCATAAAAAAAAAAACATGTATGCTGTTGGCCTTCATGAGCAAACATGGAATGACTTAATTTGAGTAGCTTGGAAGTAATTACAGCAGAACGTATTAGGTTGTTACACTTTTTGTGAACAGATACTGTTTAGAAATCAGAAAGATGATATCTGTTTCTATTTACTCTTTACCGCCTTTGAAAACATTGAGGGAAAAGGAGAAAATGCTGGTAACCAGCATTTTCTCCTTTTTCCACAATGTTTTCTACCTTATCAAAGAAAAATTGCACCATTTGAGACACAGTGAAATTGTCGTCTGTAAATGCTTTCAATTTGGACAAGGCTAAAATTTTGTCGTCTGGTAAAGAGTTAACCCAAACAATTAAGTTTTCTTTACATGTTTTAGCCTCACTGATATTTAATTGCAATGATACATTCAAATATTAGTAAGGGTTACAAGCTGAGGTACTTTGTGACGTCATCAAACTATGTGTAATACAAGGTGCACGCAAAAATCAATGCTTCAAGGACACTCACAAAATAAGAACACTTGATGACATCTTGTACATTCTGGATAAAATACCCTTGAATTTAGCTTAAAATTTATAATAGAGGGTCAGTCTAACAACTTTCTTTTCATTAACTTTGTTTACTTGGTGATGGGTAATGTTTCTATTTCATATTTGCACCATTTGAAGCACAAGCTGCTGACGCTCATTTTAGAGCAGTCTGCTTGTTACTGTGTTATTACTTCAAATTATCTTTTGTATTTCAAATATTTTGACCAAAATTGTGAATTTCTATAAGCTTGCCCCTCAAAACTGCTACTGACATAGATACAAATGTCTTTTAAAATGGAGATATGATAAAATCTAGTTTAATGGCCACCTCTATTAAGCAAGCATCCCAATTGATTGTATTGATCGATTTTTTGGTGTTGAACGCCATTTTAAATATTATTTCAGTTATAGCACAGCGGCTAGTGCACCTGTCCACTCTTTCCTGGAGTTTTTTTTGACTAGTATTTTGCACAATATTTTTCCCAAGCCACTGACTGCTTTCTTGCATAACCATCATCAAAACAATGATCAGCAGTGAGAGAGGAATGAATCCTGTCTCAATGACTTTCATTGATCACTGGAAAGAAATTGGCAAAGCTTGGTATTCACCCTGGCATCCCCTGGATCTCAAGTCCTGTATGCTACTATGCCCTACCAGGGCTTAGCAAGCAAGCAACTGTATTAATCCTGTATCACACAATCTGGAGTTTATCAACCTTATGGAAAACAACTATCAAAAACATTTTGGGAAAAGGAGAAAATGATAGGCACCAGCATGTTCATCTTTTCCCACAATGTTTTTTATCTGTTCAAATGCAAATCTCCTGATTTTAGCCACATTTAATTTGTTGTCTGCAAATGCTTTCAAGACAGATTTGTCTCACATTCTGTTGTTTGGTAAAGGTTTAAGCATATAATTTTTTCAGCCCCAGAGGGAGGAAAATATGTTGAAATGTACCTGTACTAAACAAGCACTTGTCTTAAGCATACTCTTTTTATCCCCCTTTCAAAGACAAATACCATTGCTTTAGCAACATTTAACTCTTTACCAAACGACAAAATTATAGACTGGTCCAAATTGAAAGCATTTGCAGACGACAAAATAAATGTGACTGAAAAATTAAAATTTGGTTTGGTAAGGGTAGAAAACATTGTGGTAAAAGGAGAAAATGCTGGTTACCAGCATTTTCTCCTTTTCCCACAATGCCTTCAAAAGGCTTCTTTCTCAGGGTCGATAAAAGTCGGGATTGTACGGCAGAGTTAATTTGTAAATGCTTTCTATTTGGACAAGTCTGAATTTTTGTTATCTAGTGAAGAGTTAATCTATTCCATTTATTTTCATGTTAAGACTCATTTACATTGAACATAATTATATTTATTGCATTTTGGTGATGGGATAGCTTAGATATTAGGCTGTTCTACTAACTGTATGTACAGTAGTTGCTTTAACTATCACACGGAGATATATTTATAGTTTTGCTATTTTCTTTAGCCTTAGTTTTAATGACCTTGAGGAAATCTGCTTTTGGAAACACTGTGGGAAAAGCATTTAACATGCAGGTTACCAGCATTTACTCCCTTTTCCCACAAAGCTTTCTGTTCTTTTTTAGACAAAGCCTATCAATTGGGCAACATTTAATTTGTCAACTGCAAATGCTTACAAATTGGACCAGTCTAAAATTTTATTGTCTGGTAAAGAGAAACAATAATCACATACTCACTGTGAAGTCATGTCTCAGAAGTTCTATTTTTCAAAGGAGTACCTTCTTCCAAACCACAACAAAGTTGTGAAAAAAGCCTGAGAACGCCTGCCAAAACCAAAGCTACATTTGCAGAAGATTTAGAATAAGATCAGACTGCAAAGAGTTTTTATACACAAAAAGTTGTGCACCCGTAGAGTAGACCAAATGCCACCCACAAAAGTTTGGTTGGAAGCATGATTTCTTTTTCAAACATACATTCATAAAGATTTATATAGAAACTAAATCATTACTTCAAAACAGCCAAATATGAGAACGTCTTTGTAACATATGGACAATCAACATGAATGTATTTAACTCTTTACCAAATGACAAAATTTTGGACAAGTCAAAATTGAAAGTATTTGCAGACGGCAATGTAGATACGGGTCAAGTGATGATTTCTGTCTTTGATAGAGTAGAAAACATTGTGGCAAAAGGAGAAAATGCTGGTTAACAGTATTTTCTCCTTTTCCCACAATGTTTTCAAAAGCCTTCTTTCACTGAGTTGTTAAAAGTCAGGATTGTGTGGTAAGAGGTTGACCATTGAGAGTCTTTCTATAAGGTCTTATTTCTTCACTGAAATACAATATAGTTAAAAGCAACTGAGTGGTTGCTTACTTATATGCTGTTTAACCCTTTACCAAACAATCCTGACTTTTAACGACCCTGAGGTGGAAGGCTTTTGAAAACATTGTTGGATAAGGAGAAAATGCTGGTAACCAGCGTTTTCTCCTTTTCCTATAATGTTTTCTACCCTATCAAGGAGTACTTTCGTCATTTGAGGCACCTTTAATTTGTCGTCGATATGGACATGTCTAAAATTGTGTCGTTTGGTAAAGAGTTAAGGTAAGTAACTGTTAACATTTTAGATCAAAGATCAGACTGCACATTTTGTGTAGTCTCATCTTTATCCACAGTCGCCAAAAAGGCAGCTATAGTTTATAGAGGTTAATACATGAACACACTGAAATGCATGTACAGTGAAAGCATTATGGCTGAATAATAGCATGTTGCAAGCAATTTATCACTTTGCCACAATGCTTTCATGAGTGATCTGGTGCAATAGATGCTTAACCCTTTACCACCCAATCCTGGCTTTTAGCCACCCTTAGAAAAAAAGTTTTTGAAAACATTGTGGAAAAAGGGGAAAATGCTGGTAACCAGCATTTTCTCCTTTTTCCTCAATGTTTTTCATTCTATCATAGGCAAATCTAACTATTTGAATGAAGTTTAATTTGTCGTCTGCAAATGCTTTCAATTTGAACCAGTCTAAAATTTTGTTGTTTGGTAAAGAGTTAATTCATGCCCACGAGACAAAATTTTAGACTTGCATTATTTTGAGATATCATTCTCCAAAACATATCTTTGAAATGGCAATTTTTGGGCTTTTACTATCGAATTGAAAATTTCATTTTAGTTATTTAGCAGGATGTTTACAAAACGACAAAATTTTTGACCTGACCAAATTGCAAGAATTTGCAGACGATAGAAAAAATGTAGATCAAATAATGATTTTTGTATTTGGTAGAGTAGAAAACATTGTGGGAAAAGGAGAAAATGCTTGTTACCAACCTTTTCTCCTTTTCATACAATATTTTCTATAGCCTTCTTCTTCAGGGCCATTTAAACAGGGGATTGTGTGATAAAGGGTTAATATGACACTGTGTTTACAATGTATTTCAGTTCCGAGACGGATCCACTGGCTGCAGGAAGTCCAGATTCCTTTGATAATGAGCATGACAGGTTACCAGGGGGCAGTGAGACAGACAGCATGGCAGAATATGGTGATGTGGACCCCAGCAAGTTTAATGAGGATGGTTCATTCATAGGTTTGTGGTTTTTCCCTCCTTTCAGAGAATTTCCTACCTTTGTATCCCAAAATGAAAATTCAGAACTCCCCTAGCAAAGAAGGATCTGCTCAGAAATTATGTAATTCCTGGTGTATGCATAAGGGATCAGTGCATTTTCCTCCCCGCTGATATTCTGATATACTACCCCCCCCCCCCCCATTGTAAAATTGTTTGAATTGGCATTCTTAAAAGTCCAGCAATATAGCATGCAGATGATGTTTTAATAGGATTTATCCCTCATCAGTCCATTTGTCTATCTTGGGGTTTTTTTTTTGTTTTGAACAAGATCTACACTAATGGAATGATGGGGAATTATGATGGAAAAGGATAACTACAGTAAAACCTCTCCTCAAGACCACCCCGACAATTTGAGCAACATGCTATTACGAATGGTTTTTGTCAGAACGGAATTTTTCCTTCTTAAAAATCAATGATCACGAACCTGGAAATACGAGCACCCCACTATTCCGAAATTACAACCACCATTTTCAGTACCAATGTGAATTTACCTGTGGATTTTAACCTTGTGAAACGACCACTCAATTTTCATAACTTCTTTATGACCAGCTAATTCTCGCACGTCCGTAAACGCGCACCACAGACTGTGCCTCATGTACGAATATTCTTGGGTCCGATGGAATTGACAATCAATTTGTCTATCGACCATTGATTGTAACATGATTGTGTTAATTGATCAGGATGTTACATAACATAATCAAACGACCTATGAATTGATATTTTTAAACCATCGATTCAGCTTTCACGTGGTAATCAAGTGTTTATCACACATCGCTGACCAGGATGACAAACATGTCTACATCCAGGTGATCACGATTTATTGTTTATAGCCAGCTGATGTAATTTAAGACGCTTGGGTTTAGTGGTGATCGAGATGGGATTATCATTTTGTTTTTGACACTTTACATACTGTAATTATACCATGACAAATATGCAGTTGTAAACAAGTGACCACAACGACTGTGAGATCGACGATTAGCAGGACTATTCAAATAATCAACTCGGGTAAACATGAAAAAAAAGGGGGGATTTTCCGTAGACGTCAAACGTTAGAGATCAGCACGTATTCGAAAATCTTTGTTTTAAACTGAAAATCGGCATTTGGAATATGAGTTCTTGAGACTGCATGAAGTAAAAAAGCAGATAAAAAAATGAGAATATGACAAGTTCTATCAGTTACATTTGATTCTGTAGTCTAGAACACATTCATTCAGTTAATTTATGTACATACCTAGTTATGATTATTTCAAATAGGCAATTATAAATTTACATTCTTTTACAGGTGGATTTATTGAATAAAATTCAAGAAACGTATAACTTTTCAATGAATATGAAAATGTTCTTGTCATTTTCATTTGTGTGCTAAGGCTTCCCTAAATGAAATGCCTTTACTGTTCACATCTTTTAGCCCTGCACTAGTCTACTCAAAGCCAGGGTTTATTTCAAAATGTAGGCACGTAAAACCTGAAAATCAGACCACCCTACCAATGAGACCAAATTTTAAAACTACTATGGGTGGTCGTAATAGAGGAGTTTTACTGTACATCCTTTCTTATAATTAACATGTATTATCAAGTTTGCCATATTGTATTATATTGTATTATACATGTTCTGTATACCTCATGGGTCTATGATCTTCTGGTTTTTCATTAATAAAGATATGTATATAAAAAAATGTATATGAGCCATGCTCTGTGAAAAAGGGGCTTGATGCATCTGCGAAAAGTATCGACCCAGGTCAGCCTGCGCAGTCTTCACAGGCTGAACAAGGCCGAAACTTTTCAATATTGTTTAATTTTCTGTATGTCCATAGACCAGTCTACCTCATGCTTAAGTCAGTTGTTAAAAGAAGCGGCTATTATGGGTTAATAAGTATGTGATGGCTTGCTTGGTATAATGATTCATGGAGATGCATTAAGCCCCCCTTTCCCAGAGCGAGGCTCATATATAAATTAAGTCATGTGGGGGGGGGGGATGTTTGACTGGAAAAAGGTTACCTGCTTATCTGTAGATCTGTAGATACAATTTTGTATCTTTTCCTCCCATAGTTTTTTGTGAATATGCTAGAATCACTTTAGTAAAAGGCCAAGGTTTCTGCATAAGAATGGATCTAATCTTTTAAAGAGAATGAGTAATGAAGTTAAACAGACAAATCCAATAGAACTAAGATACCCTCATCTTAAGTTCCAGAAATTAAGTCTTAACCTGATGACATCATTTTAGATGAAGCATTTGCAGACATTTGCAGACAACAGTTTGATGTAGGTCAAAATATAATTTCTGTCTTTGAAATAGTAGAAACCATTGTGGGAATAGAAGAAAATGTTTGTGGTCAGCAATTTCTGCTTTTTCAACAAAGTTTCTAAAAACCTTTTTCATCCTGGTTGTTAAAACGTGGTATTATTCGGTAATCCCAAGTACCGAATATTAGTATCTGCAGACACTTCATGGAAAAAAGATAAGACTTTTGGAGGGGGTCAAAGCTTTTTAGCTCTACTGGCTGAAAGCAAGCAGAGCTTATGTCATGGTGTGGTTTCCATCGTCTGTCTGTCCATCTGTCTGTTAGTCTTTTTCTTGTTTACAAAATAAAGTCTGCATTTGTGGTTGGATTTTCTTGAAACTTGCACAGTTTGTTTATTTGATCAATAGCTTGAACCCATAAGTAAGGGAAAAATAGCCATTTAAAATTGAAACTTATCCTTTCTACACAATAAAGTCAGCATTTTTCATCTAATTTGAAAATTTGCATAGTTAATTTGTAAGATCAACAGATTGAATCGTATTAAAAATGAAAAGAATCCAGCAATCAGTTCAGGAAAAGCAGCCATTTGATGACTTTGTCTTGTTTACTCAACGAAGTGCACATTACTGGTCACATTTCTTTGAAACTTATAGGAATTCCTTAATACAATGCATACTTAAACTTTATCAGTTTGGCGGGATTCCAAACAGTTAGTTTTGAGAAATTGTACTTCAATTATTTCATTGTTTGTTCTGTTCACCATGCCTTCATAATAAACATTATCTATTGCAAAATTGATTCAGTGGGCAATAAGTTGATCAGAAGAAGACTTATAAAATAAAATGTGCACATAGATGCATGCTTACTAGGATTACTTTTTGATATTCTGTGTTTATTACTTTTTTTCCAGGCCAGTATGGTAACCAAAAACCAGAAGAAAAGGCCAACCAGCCGTCAGCAATGTCAACGTTTGTTTGACAATGAATGAAAGGAGTGCTGCATTACAGAACTTTGAAACAGAATTGCCTTGTTAAACCATCTACTTTTCAATGCATTTAGACTGCTACACGACAACTTCCAATTTACCTGCATACCGTATTTCTCCTAATAAAAGCTCCCCAGAGCTATGCAAAACAGAGATAGGGAGCCTTTATTTTGTACCCAATTTCCAAAGCAAAAAATCTGTCCAGTTTTATATTTCTTTGTGTTTTAGTGATTGTTAAGAGAAAATATTAATCAAATTGGAGGAAATATTCATCAAATTCTTCAAATATTGTCATTTTAATCAACTAATGTACATTAGGTTATCATGATTTAAGGGTTTTTCTGGTGGCAGAGCTACTATTAGGGAGGGCGCTTTTTTTAGGAGAAATACGGTAAATTGGAATTCTCCAATAGGTTTTGACATTTGGTTACATGTATATGTCTTTTAGCCCTTTACCAAACAATCCAGAGTTTTAGCCATCCTTGGGAAAAAGTCTTTGAAAATGCTGTGGAAAGAGAAGAATATGCTGGTAACTAGCATATTCTCCTTTTCTCACAATGTTTTCTCCCCTTTCAAAGGCTAATTCCATCATTTGAGTCACATTAGATCTGTTGATTGGTCTAAAATTCTGTCGCCTGGTAGAGGGTCAACTCATACCTCCTGAAGGCAATTATTTTCTGCTTTGCAGCAGACAGATTTGCAGACATCATGGCAAAAAGAGAAATTTCCCATGAAGAACATGTTCTCCTGTTTTACCACTGTGTTTCCATTCATATTATTGCTGTGTTTCCATTTGCATCAATGTATTTACATTATATTCATGTTTATTAATCATTTGTTAAAAGACTGCTTTCAAAGTTGTCTGCTGCAAATTTGTTTCAGGAGGTTAAAGTTGATATTTTAACCCTTTACCAGATGACACAATTTTTGCCTGGTCCAAAATTGAAAGCATTTGCAGACGACAATTTAAGTGTGGCTCAGATGGTGCAATTTTTCTTTGATAGGGTAGAAAACATTGTGGGAAAAGGAGAAAATGCTGGTTACCAGCATTTTCTCCTTTTCCCACAATGTTTTCAATAGGCTTCTTTAACCCTTTACCAAACATTCATGTGCTTTAACAGCCCTGAATAAACTGTATGAAGAGGTCCTTTGAAAACATTGTGGCAGTCATCATTTGAGCTTTATTGAATTTGTTGCCTGCATTCAGTTTGGTCGCGTCCAAAATTTTGTCGTTTGGTAAAGAGGTTGCTCTTTACTAGACGACAAAATTTCAGACTTGTCCAAAATGAAAGCAGTCGCAGACAACAAAATTAATACAGTATGCCTCTAATGATGGGTATTTGCTTTGGAAGGTTAGAAACATTAATTGAAAAGTAGAAAATACCAGCATTTTCTTCTTTGCCCGCAATGTTTTCAAAGGCTTTCTTAGGGTTGTTAAAACTTAGGATTGTGGAGTAAAGGGATAGCGAATTAAGGATACAGTCATATACATGTATGTCCTGAATTACCGGAAGACTGTTTGTATGTGTAGAATTTAGTCACAAGAAGAATTTCATTCTGTGCAGAGGGAAAATGGGAGGTGTAGCAGAACTTTCCCCAGAACACAAGACGTGTTTTTGTAGCCTGGCAAATGTGTAAAATTATGTACTATACAAATACAGTGTAGATACAGACAAGCCACATGGAAGAAAATTGTTTCTATTTACCATGAACAAAATCAGCATCAGAAAACCAGAAATGTTTCACCTTTTGTGGCCACTCACTAGTTTTTGTGTGAACGGACAGACAAGGACTGCAGTGCAGTGTAGTGGCAAGGAATTTATTCATGAAAAAGGAAGGAAAGGAAAATATATATAAATAGATTGAATGTATCTAATACTTGACTTATTGTGTTTGAGTAGTGTTTAACCACAAAGGCAATTAGAGAACTTATCTCTTTAATACAGTTTCAGTGAAAAGACACTGTAAAATTTGACTGGAATAGTTGTGTACTTTTAAGTCTGCTTCAAAGTATAAAATGCTGCATTCCTTGTTGTTGTAACAATGTTGTTGTATTAAGTAAAGCATTCCACCCAAGTTTTTTGGGACAGTGCTTTTTCTGACTAGATGATAGATCTGGATCTATGATGTTAAACTATGTAGTACTCAGTTGAACCTTCTCAATCAGAAAAATAGACCAAAGCATTACAATTTAACCCTTTACCAGACGACAAAATTTTAGCCATGTCCAAATTGAAAGCATTTGCAGACAACAATTTCAAAGTGGCTCAAATGGTGTAATTTTTCTTTGATAGGGTAAAAAACATTGTGGGAAAAGGAGAAAATGCTGGTTACCAGCATTTTCTCCTTTTCCCACAATGTTTTCAAAAGGCTTCTTTCCATAGGTCGTTAAAGTTGGCATTGTGCGGTAAAGGGTGTTTTTGCCAGAGTACTTGTAATTTACAAATGGCGTGGATCTAAGATCAGACTGTGCATTCTGAAGCATTTGCAGACAACAAATTAAAATTAAATTAAGATTTTTGTTTTTGATAGGCTAGAAAACATTGCGGGAAAAGAAGAAAATGCTGGTTACCAGCATTTTCTCCTTTTCCCACAATGTTTTCAAAAGCCTTCATTCTCAGGATTGTTAACACTCTTGATTGTGTCGTAAAAGATTAAAAGCATATTTAGATGACAAAGTTTGTTGTTGAATGATGGGAAATATTTGTTCAATAAGGTAAAAAACATTGGAGGAAAAGGAGATACATGCTGGGTAGCAGAATGTTCTGACAATGTTTTTAAAACCTTCTTCTTAAGAGTTGTTCTGAAATTGTTAAGATTTAGGATTGTAACCTGGAGGCCCTTGGTTTGATCCTCACTCAAAGCACTGGGTTTTGTTGCAGGAGTGTCCTTGAGCAATACACATTAGAGTTATGTTTACTATCGGTGAAACCCAGGACACATTTGAATAATCAAGCTATCATGGTGATATGATTGAAAAAAATGCTGAAAGTGGCATAAAACACAATTCAGTCAGTCATTCAACATGGCATTGTGTGCAAAGTGGTTAAAAGGCTTATTTGTACATTCATGAGTTCACATGCCAAAGGTATATAATCTGCAATCTCTTACATTATCAGCCATTTTTGTCTTGTATACCCCATGACTATTGTTAGACCCCATGACAAGTTTTAGACCACTCCATCTTTAAAGCTATTGCAGACTACAAAATTGAGCCATGCTCTGACAAAAGGGGGCTTAATGCATCTCCGTAATCCATCATAACAAGCAAGCCATCACATTCTTATGGACCCATAACAGCCACTTTTTTTAACAACTGCTTCAATCATGAGGTAGACTGGTCCTTGGACATATAGAAAATTGACCAATAGCGAAAAGTTTCGGCCCAGGTAAGCCTGCGCGGACTGCGCAGGCTGACCTGGGTCGATACTTTTCGCAGATGCATTAAGCCCCCTTTTCACAGAGCATAGCTCAGTTTAAATATATGTGGCTAAAATGATTAGATTTGTCTTTGAAAGGGCAGAAAATATGGGAAAAGGAGAAAATCATATTCCTATAGTGTTTTCAACCTCACTTAGGGTTGCTAATACTCAGGATTGTGTGGTAAAGGATAGAACTAAATATCTGAAGAAAATTACCAAAAAACATGGGTATCTTCTGTAAAGATCAGTCTATATCTGTGTTAGAAATAAAGCCCCCCCATAGTTACTCATTGCTTTCCTTAAAATTAGTGTTTCTGCTTTCTTTACAAGAGACTATTTTGAAAACATTGTGGCTAACAGAAAATTGCTTTAAGCAATAAATGTTTCCTGTTACCACAAATTAGTTTACTTGTATTCATTTGTTAAATCTTTACCAGATAACAAAATGCCTGTCGTCCAAATTTAAAGCATTTACATGTGACATCACATATTGCCCGAAAGATTCTATTTGTCTTTAATGAGTAGAATACATTGTGGAAAAAAGAAAAAGTCATTTTCTCCTTTTCCCTCTTTGTTTTCAAAGGTGTTCTTCATTTGGACCGTTTTTAAAATATGGGATTGTTTTTTTGAAGGGTCAAATTTAATGTTGGTTATTTCCATTTCACATGGATATTTTTCTAAGAGTCCTCAAGCTACAAATGTTTTACAAGAGGTACATGCAATGAGATTTTTGGAGTTTGGTTCTAAACAATCATAAGCTTTTAACTCATAGGCTGCTGAGTGAGACTCAAGGACCTTTTGCGAACAGTATAGATCAAAATCAGACTGCACAGAATGTGCAGTCTGATTTTGGATCTACACTGTCCGATATGGAGATATTTTACCCCCAAAAATAACTTTGAAATAGCAATAGTTGGGTTGTAAGATCAATCTGAAAGTTTTATTTCATAGTTATACAGCAGGTTGAGGGTTAAATTATGTGTAAATGAACATAGGTTTTTTTTAACCAATTGTAGTATAGCCTGTAAATAGTTGCTTTCATGTAAAATTACGTGTGTGTGTGTGTGTGTGTGTGTGTGTGTGTGTGTGTGTGTGTGTGTGTGTGTGTGTGTGTGTGTGTGTGTGTGTGTGTGTGTGTGTGTGTGAATCTGTACTGAAATCTGTATTTTTGCCCAGCGGACTGTGTGCAATATATAATTTGTGTTTACTGGTCATGTTAAAGTGTTTACCCTGCCCGGAATACAGCATGAACTCACCCGAATAAATTAGTGATCAAGATATTTTACAGAGAGCCAGTATAAAGTATTGACAAATCTCAATTATCGAGCATACCTCAATTATCGTGCAATGACATGCGTTCCAAACAGGTATTAAAACAGGTGTTTTTTTTACCGAATGTTTTGGTTGCAGTGTCTGAACAGGTCATGTGACCATATATGACAATACAAAATTTACACTTATGAGTAAAACAGCTGCAAAGAAGGAAAAAATGTTTTCAAACGATAACTTTTATCTTTTTTTCTATCCAAAATGTAATTAATGAATAAGAGTATTCTGCAAAATCTAGGGTTTTTATTTTTACAGTTATATGAATAAGTGAACCTCATTGAATATCACGTTACAAAGAACTGATTTTGCAACTTTTTTGCTAACTAGTGTAATCTTTGACTGCTTGCACGATAATGTAAGAAGTAGCCCAAAATTTTCCAAAGGTCAACATGGCAACATTTCTGGAGAAATGCTGTTGATATGAACAACGGAATTGGACCAAATTTCATTCAAGGATAAATCAAGGTCTGTCCAATTTATAAAATATATGACATCATAGAAAAAGCTGGGTTCTGAAACAGAGGGAACTCCAGTCTCCTTACATGCATGATGATTGAGGTGAAGAGGATACAAGCAGATCTGTGGTAACCTTTTCTGCAAAAATCATGAGTTTAAACAATCTGAAAAAGAAAGCTTTTGAAATTAATGTGGGAAAAGCAGAAAATGAAGGTAACCAGCATCTTCTCTTTTTCCCTCAATTTTTTACAAAACCTTTTAAATCAAGGCCAATAAAAACAGAGCACTGTTTGAGAAAGGGTTCACTTTGTATTCTTAGGGGTAAAACTTTTAACAGAATATTGTGGCTTTGATTGTCATTTTAAAGTGCTCCATCATTTATCCAATCAGATTCTCAAACAATTTCTTTACCCCTTTACCACAAAGCCGAGCCCTGGTAGCTCAGTCGGTAGCGTGCAGGACTTGAGAACACGGGGTCCAGGGTTGGATCCCTGGCTGCGACCCCTGGCTCGACCAATTTCTTTCCGAGGATTGATGATAGTCACTGCGACAGGATTCATTCCTCTCCCACCGCTGACCATTGTTTCGACAATGATTATGTGGGAAAGCAGCCAGTGGCTTGGAAAGAAAATTGTGCGGAGTACTGGTAAAAGAGACTCCAGCAAAGCATGGATAGGTGCACTGGCCGCCGCGATATAACTGAAATAATGTTGAAAATGGCACTAAACACCATACAATCAATCAATCAACCTTTACCACACAATTCTGTGTTGGTACAACCCTCAGGAAAACAGCTTTTGAAACCTTTTTTGGAAAATGAGAAAATGCTGGTAAGCTGCTTTTTTCTTTTTCCACAATTTTCCCATCTTTTCAGTGACAAATTTAAACTTGCACCAGATTTATTTTGCTGCCTTTAAATGCTCTCACTTTGGACAAGTCTTCACTTTTATCCTGTGCTAAAGAGTTACTGCAACCTTTCATACTTATTTTCCTGTACTACTTCATTACCTGTCATGCACACTAAATTACTACAGCTTTAGATGCACCATAAAACATCATTCACATTGTTTAGTCAGTCATTCATTCATTCTGTTAGATTTATTTATTCATGTACAGCCTCTTTTGATTAATGTAAGTATTTCAAACCCAAAACATCAAAACAAAACAAAACAGATATAACTACATGTATCTATTGTTCCCTTGCTCTTTCATTGCAACCACTCCCTAATTTATTGCATTCAGAACTTTCTGGATTACATATCGTCGGTTTACTTCCAAAACCTCGTAACTACAGCTTGTTACAAGCTGTAGTTACGAGGTTTTGGAAGTAAACTGACGATATAGTTTTTGAAAATTACACTTTGTGTTTGCATTGCATACATCAATTGAGCTATTGTTGACAAAATTTGTGGTTGTGGGAGCATGAAATGCTATGGAAAACATTATGGGAAAAGGAGAATTCTGCTTGTATGAGACAATTGCTTCTTTTCCCACAATGTTTTTTGTACTCTTGAAAAACAATATGTACAGTGGGCAGTTCTCTTTGGTAGGCTTAGAAATACCATGAACATGTACATGTAATACATAAAGTAAACTAATTGGTTATCTTGCAGCGAAGAACTGTTTTAACACTCTCCCAAATGACAAATTTTAGACTCTTCCTAATTGAAAGCATCTGCAGATGACAAATGTGGAAGTGGTAGAAATGAACTGAGGTTGACAAGGTAGGAAAGATGGTGAGGAAAGGAGAAAATGCTGGTTACAGCAACTTTTTGCACCCTCTCAAAGAGAAATAGCATGATTTGAGTCACATTAAATTTGTCATTAGCAAATGCTTCTGATATGGACTTTGTGAATCCAAGATTGAACTGCACATAATGTGCAGTCTGATCTAAACAAAACCTATCTTCAACATATCAACTGAAGATGTTCCTAGCCTGCAAAGGGTTAAAGTAGTTCATACATAGCCAAATCAATTCATCCCATAAATCATGTGTTTTTGCTCCCTGAAAAGGTTTGTTGGAGCATAAAGTCAACATGTTGTCTATCAGTCTCTCCATATGTGCATCCTCAGTTTAGTTTTTGGGCTATTTCCAAGCAACCACTAAATGGTATTCAACAAAACTCCATACGAAGCTTCTGCATTTTTTGTCAGGATGTTCTGGTTTGATGAGTTTCCGGAGTTATAGCCCTGTGAAATTGTTACTTACCATTATTGACATACGAACATTTGAATTGAATGAAAAAGTCCTACACCGACATCAGATTTGAGGAGCATCACCTGCCTCCAATGCCTCCTGTTGTCATTTGCCTTAAATATAATTTAGAATTGTGTGGCATATGTAGGTAATTTTGTGTCATTGTGTGTACATGTTTGTAATTTTTTGGACATAATCTTTTTTCCTATGTGTGCATTGATTTCAAAGCATTTTGTTTTTGATAGCTTTTATTTTTAATTTTTACATTCCAAGTTCTTTTCTTTTTTGTTTTGCTTTAAATCAATTTTGCTTTTTTTTAACTTCGAAATTGTAAATATACTGGTATTGTAGATTTGTTTTCTGTCAGAGTTATTTATTCTCCTCATTGCTGAGGCCATTGTACATTTTGTTCGCTTCATACCATAAAGCTTTGATGATCCTCTGCTTAAGGATTACATATTTTTATGACCCAGAGGAAGAAGGCTTTCAAAGACATTGTGGAAATATGAGAAAATGCTGGTAGCCAGCATTTTTCTTTTTTTTTTCCCAGAACGTGTACTTGTCTTTGAAAATACAAATCCAACCATTTGATTCACTGCCTGCCAATGTCTAAAATTTTTTTTGTTTGGTGAAGAGTTTAGGTATTATCACTATGCCTTCTGGTCTAGACACAGTGAACTGCAAGTATGAAGGAGAAATACTTGAAGGGAAGGATATTATCCTTTTTTTTTTGTGGGAAATGGAGGTATTGCCTGTTACAAGCAACAACTTTTCCCACAAAACTTTTACAAGCTGACATCTGCAGGGATAAACTTCTTTCAGTTCATAACTTGTTTATTCTTTCTTGTCTAGCCCCTCAATTGTTGTACATTACATATTCATACTCTTTTTGTTGTCATAATTCTAATTTGAAGTTGTGTTTTATTCTCATTTATATTATAATTATTAGAATATTATTAGAACATTAATTATATTTCAAGACTAAATAAATTAAAAATGATTTCAAAGAAGGAAAGTGTTTTTGTTGTTCAAAAGAATGGCCATATTTAGTCATTGTCTTGCTTACTACAAAATTTTAAGCTTGCCCATCTTGAAAGCATTGATTTTGCAGATGCAATCAAATGTAACTGAAATGGTGCGTTTTACAAGGGCTGTTTGATAAATTCATGGAATTTTTGTTATTAAAACCATGTTTCTTGATATTTTAAGCTGAAAACTTGCCTATAATAGCATGAACATGTTGTAAACTTGATAAATAAAATGTGCTGTTTTAAAATATATTTAAACTCAACATGTAGTGACCTATTTAGTGGGCAAAGCCAGGCTAAAATTTTCTCACGATTCGAAACATGTTATTTTGTGTAAAAACGAACATTAAAAAATGTGTAAAACGCCGTTATCTGTGCAATCAGTCAAATAGCAACATAACAGCATTTCTGTTAAAATATAATCCCTCTGGCACTCCCTGTTACTGTAATAACATAGTCTCAACAGTGCAAGGTAATTTTTGACGCAACGATGTCTTCATTGGATGATGAATTATGCACATTAACAAAGTTTTGTGTTGGACTCGGCAAAATACCAAAACAGACCACAGAACTGAGTAAGAATTGAGTAGAATTTTCAAGTTTCTGTAGTATTTTATTTGTCTACAACTGGCATGAACAATTCAGGAAAGATTCAGAACATTGCTTGAAGATGAGCCTTATGAAGGAAGGCCAGTTAGTGTAACGGCGACAGTTTTGGCTACTGCGTGTGACAAGGTGACAAGGTGAATAACGACTGGAGTGTTACAGTGTGTGTCATACAGGACAATTTGGGCGTGTCTTGTTCCACAGAACAAGTAAATCCTTACACGGGACCTAGAAATGTCTAAATTGAGCAAGCACTGGGTGTTTGAGGGGATTATGTAGAAAAAGTATGCCAATCTCTTGACTTATAATGTAGTTGATGTTATTTTTTTTCTCATCCAGAGCAAGCAATGTACATGTGTTTAGTAATTCTCTGTTGAAAATGCTTTTCTCTATGAAATTTGGAGGATGTTTCTGATATGGCCTGCAACACGCGAAAAAGGGGCATTTTGACGTTTGCATAAAGTGTTGTCTCGGCACTTTACGACTACATTAGGTTTTGTGCTACAGTAGACTTGTGCCAAACAGAAAATTACATAATGGAAAGTGTCGTTTTGGATCAGTCTGCGCGGACTGTGCAGGCTGATCGGAGACGACACTTTACGTAAATGTCCGAATGCTCCTTTTCGAGTGTTGCAGGCCATATAGATTGTTTGATATGTATGCTAAAAATGATTTTAACTGGTGTCCTAGTTTTATTGTTGCGACAAAAATCCATGAATTTATTAACTCTTTACCAAACGACAAATTTATAGACTGGTCCAAATTGAAAGCATATGCAGACGACAAAATAAATGTGACTGAAAAATTGAAATTTTATTTGGGATGGTTAGAAAACATTGTGGGAAAAGGAGAAAATGCTGGTTACCAGCATTTTCTCCTTTTCCTACAATGTTTTCAAACGGCTTCTACCTCAGGGTCGTCAAAAGTCGTCATTGTGTGGTAAAGAGTTAAACAGCACTTGTATAATTACACATGACAAAAAATTTAACACTTGGCAAATTCAAATGCATTTGCAGATGACAAATTAGCCCTTTACCAGATGTCAAAGTTTTAGACTGGTCCAAATTGAAAGCATTTGCAGTCGACAAACTTACTGGCACAAATTAGGAGATTTTTCTTTGAAAGGTTAAAAAACATCCTGGGAAAGGATAAAATGCTGGTTACCAGCTTTTTCTTCTTTTCCCACAATGTTTTCAAAAGTCCTTTTCTCTGGGGTCATTAAAACTCAGGATTAAGTGTATGAAATAATGGTATTTGATTTTGAAAGGGAAAAACGCTGTGGCAAATACAGAAAATGCTAGTTACTACCATTTACTCCTTTTCCACCAATGTTTTTTAAAGCTTTTTTCCTCAAGGTTGTTATAACTATTTAGTAAGAGGTTTAAATGCAAAAATAGTTATGCATTAAGAGGAATGCTGGTTTCCAGTATTTTTTTCTTTTTTCCGCAATGTTTTCCATAAAAAAGATAATGAATCTCGACACAAATTTGAAACTTATTAGGAGAAATAGAATTGCCCATCAGAACACAGACAAAACAAAAAATCCTACAAGGAATAAATTTTAATTTCATTCATTTTCCTGTTTATTCTTTGCTTTTTCCATAACTTTATGTTTGAAACTTCGATTGGTACAAATCTAGACAAAAACTTAGCTTCAATGTCATGACTGCCTGTTTCAAGCTAAATTCAGGTAAGGTAAAAAACTCCTACAAACTGCAAATATTTAATGTCCTCAAGTGACCTCCCTTACCACCAACTGTATTTTAACCTAAACAGAAATCAGGACAATTGACAAACTTTCAGAAGAATTAATTATGTCATACATAAGATCGAGAACTAAATAAAACTTGCAAATTGATATGTAAACTCATTAACTCTATACTTGTGTATTAATTTAGACTGCTCCATATAGATAAACTGGTTTATTAACCCTTTACCACACAATCCAGAGCTTGGACAATCCTACGGAAGAAGGCTTTTGAAAACATTTAACTCTTTACCAAACGACAAAATTTTAGACTGGTCCAAATTGAAAGCACTTGCAGACGACAAAATAAGCGTAACAAAAAAATTGCAATTTGTTTCCAGCAGGGTAGAAAACATTGTGGGAAAAGGAGAAAATGCCGGTTACCAGCATTTTCTCCTTTTCCCACAATGTTTTCAAAAGGCCTCTATCTCAGCGTCGTAAAAACCAGGGATTGTTTGGTAAAGAGTTAAGGATTAAGAAAAAAGCTGGTAACCAGCATTTTCTCCTTTTCCACAATGTTTTCTGGATTGTGTGGTAAAGGGCAAATCCCATCATTTGAGCCAAATCTAATTTGTTGTCTGCAAATGCTTTCAGCTTGAACGAGTCTAAATTTGTTTAACCCTTTACCACACAATGACGACTTTTAACACCTCTGATAGAGAAGGCTTTTGAAAACATTGTGGGAAAAGGAGAAAATGCTGGTTACCAGCATTTTCTCCTTTTCCCACAATGTTTTCTACCCTATCAAAGAAAAATCATTTCATATGAGCCACATTGAAACTGTCATCTGCAAATGCTTTCAATTCGGACAGGTCTAAAATTTGTCGTGTGGTAAAGGGTTAATAAAGAGTAAAAGAAAGATTTTTCTAAGATTTTAGCCACACTGAAGTTAAAATCTTGTCCATTTTAGGGGTATTTTTCCAATTAAGACAGGGCTGAATGAATCACTGCACATAAAAAAAAAAAAGAGAGAGAGAGAGAGAGAGAGAGAGAGAGAGAGCTTAATAAGGGAGCCTACTCTTACTCTTTTATGGTTCTGGACTGTATGGGCTCTTTCCCTTGTGCAGTTAAAAAGAAAAAAAAAATCTTAATGCTATGGACTTTCCAAAATCTTAGGTATAATTAATCATTTGAGAATTTCAAGTCTAATGAAAACTTAGATGGTGAAATTGAATATCAAAAAAGAATAAGTTAATAAATTAAATGTGATTTTTATCTATCTTTCAGCACATTATGAACTTTTAATTGGGCGAATTGCAGGTAGGGTTTATTATCATCAGAGCGAGAGATGTCTCGTCCAATGAGATTGTCATGTAAATTCGCATTTTGATTGAAATCCCCAGACTTGCTAGAATTGGTTATATCTAATCGAACTGTCTCATTCTTGGATTCCAGTATATTCCTAGATTTAAATAAGTTGTAATGGGCCGAAATTTTTACTGGCCGAAATTGTTATTGGCGGAAATGTTCTGAAATTGGGTTTAGAAACAGGGGACCGTTTTACTAAACTACTTATGCAAACGTGAGTAAGAAATTTCATAAGATTTTACGTAACTCCAGTTTTACGTTTTACTAAAAGTTTCGTAGCCAAGTACGAACATAGGTTTTTGAGTAACTCTACGTAAAAAAATATCGGTCGTAAGTAAGAACATAGGCCAAAATCTGGAGCCATTTTTCTTACATGCCGTCGTTATAGAGGGAGAAATTTGATAAAAACATTATAATAATCCTAACAGCTATCCGCAGAAGTCATCAATTTCATTTTTTGAAGAATTATTATTTGTTTTCTTCACACGTACAGTATCCATATTTGACGGAAGAGGCTATGAGATGTATGAGATGACGTAAGGCGCGAGAAATGTAGGGTAAATGTGCGTGAATTACATCACATTTAGGGTCAATCCGGGTAAATACGGACAGAGGTATAATTACGGACACACGCTACATTTCGGAAAATACCCGAGCGTATTTTAACTCCCAATATCCCTGCTACAGTCTATTTATAGCACTCCCATCTCATGTCTGTGTCACTGTGCTATTTTTGATGACGATTAATTTTATGTGATGATGCAAGCACATTTAAGGTCACACGTGATGCGCCCTTTCTCAACCGTGCTTGAATTTAAAGTTTTGCTCTACAACTCTGACAGGTACTTGAATGCTTTCACCAATCATAGAAATTTTACACTAAAACGTAAAGGTGCTAAAAGCTAAGACGAATGATTGAAGAAAAGTAAGAAATCATCAAAATAATGGCAAAATACACATTAGGAGAAATAAAGAAGAAAAAGACAAGTGTCCGTATTAAACCAGTCGTTTTAACGCACTGTAAAATTACGGACACTTACAAAAAAATATATCTTCTGTGCTACAGAATTCATGTTTATCAAATATTTGAAAAGGAGGATATCTATAGGGTTAATTGATAGCTCCAGTTTCGACATGATCTTGGGTCGGGCGATTTGGATAATAAAGTAGAATCCGATACTATTCCGAAAATAAACACATTGAGCACTACCGATATTTAGCCTAAAGGAATGATCTTTCATTTCACTGCATTTTGTACCTGTTATCCTGTCTTTGTGCAGGTCGTGTTAGATCTATTGCTATTATTATCCGTTTAGGCCACACCCAATCCATTGTTTTATTGGGTTTTGGCAGTATTATTCTTTTGAAAACATAATGGCGAAAGAAGAAATAGGTTGTACCGAGCAATTCCATATTTCTCCCATTTAAAGTCAGGTGTCCGTAATTTTCGAGTCTGTGTCCGTACTTCACCCCACATGTCCGTATTTACCCGGATTTGACTAAGTAACTTCAAATGCATTTTCGCAATATCTTGGAGGGAGTAAACTATACAGTCAAGCGAAAATATCAAAGAGGAAAGTCTCGAAATATTAACACATAGGTATGGTGGCATATTTCTGCCACGAGATACGAGATAGCTATCATGATAATTTAAGAGAATTATCGTGATAAAACAAAAAAAATCAAGATAAAAATATCGCAATAATGCTAACTCTTATCATGATTTTTTTGCTTTCGTGCCCACAACTGACATTCATGATACCTATAATTAGATACGGTTTCGGAATACCTTCATATACAACCTTATGAATTCTCCTTTCCCCTGTACGGTTTCAAAGTTGTTCGTAGGAGGCATTTCGAGTCGTCTTTGTGATTTTACAGACCTCTATCCTTCGGGCATTGTCAAAATTTACCAATTAAGCTACAATTGTTAATTAATGATTCGAAATTTTACTGACTGCAATCTTATTAAAGGGTAACTCCACACCAAAATTTTCATTTCAAAATCGGATAAAACGACACTAGAGTATGTAAACAAAAATCTTGTTAGCGTTCTGTGATGCTTACTCCACGAGATATAGAGGTTTAAACTTTCGGATTTTCACCTGTGTGAAAGTCGCTAATTGAAAAAACCGTGACTTCCGGTAGTTTGCCGTGATCTCACAAGTGTGAGAAGATAATTATAGTCGCTATATATGAACTAACACAGAAAATTGAGAAAACTGCATGATATTTATAAAGAGTTCATCCAAATGATGAATTTTCTATTTATAGATATCGAGAAACGGATAAAACTATCACAATAATTTTATCTCGCATGTCAGCTTCGAGCACGGTGGAGAAATTTTGCGATAAAATATTAAGTTTATCGTGATATTTTTATCATGAAACTTTTCACGATCTTGATAAGATTTCCAGGAAAATTTTAATTTATCGCGATAATTTACCAAAATTACCATGATAGCTATCTCGTATCTCGTGGCAGAAATATGCCACCATACATAGGTTTTAGGGGTCATGGCTTTCAAACTGTGAGAGTAGTTGACTAGCGAAGTGAGCTGTGTAAAAATCGTCCGTATTTACCCGGATTGACCCTACCTCTGGTTGAACAAAGAATTCGTTACTTGCCCAGGGCAGCGCTTTATTAACAATTCCTAAGTTTTTATGTAAGAATTTTCGTAACTTTACGCCTACATTCAGATTAACAACATTTGTAAATCCATTTTATTAAGCCTTTAAAACTTTGTGAATTTGCGTAAGAAAGTATTTCAGTAACTCTTCACATAGCCAACTTGACGTGGAAAAATCGATATCGGCCAATCTTACCTGTATTTTTTTATATGGAATTATGAAGGGCCTTGGTAAATAAACGCTTATAACTTCATCAATTTTCAGAATTGAAAATTATCTCAAGTGAGGTAAGAAAATTCAATTTATTCTCTTTCAAATGAACTTAGTTTTATAAATTTTGTAAAAGAAACTTTTGGTCCTTTTTTAACTTTAAAATTGTTGGTATGGTTTATATAGAATAAAGAGGAAAAATACATTTTCCGAAGTAAAAAACTGAATTATTAGTTGAATTTTCTTTCGTTGTGCTGAATAGACAAAATTATCTCAAGTGAAGTCATCAAGCTTATTCATTGCTCTTTAAATTGGTATAAGTTTGAGTCATTTGAAAAAAATAAACTTTTGGTCCTTTTTACAGTTTTTTAATGCTCCTATCCTATTTTTTTTTTATTATCCATGATCGTTCGGATTATGCCGGAATTTTCCGATGATGGCCGAGGCTCACTGTTTGATAAGCCGCCTGGGTATCTTTACTGTGTTACGTAATGTTAGACTGACAAACAGACCCCTGCTATGTTTATGATATACATGTATCCACATGATTATGGATTGTAATTTATACCCTGTTTGTTTGATCATGACAGTATCCCTAAGATATTTTATTATGTATCTTATAGATCTAATAAAAGACCAGAATTTGACATTTATGAGATTATTTTCATGGATTTACAATCACTAAGATTAAGATTTGAAATTAGAAAATGTATGTTTCCTATTTTTTCCACTTTTCAACTTTTAGATATTAATGCCGTATCAAAAGTATTTTCTGGCAACAGCTCACAAATTCATGTTTCCTTGCCAATTTCAAACTGGTTCTTCACCCATCATATAGAAAGCCTTTGAAGACGTTGAAGAAAAAGATTAAATGCTGGTTACATTTTCTCCTTTTCTCGCAATGTTTTTAACTCTTCTTAAGACAAATTTCATCGTTTGAGTCATGTCTCATTTGTCTTAAGAAAATTACTTCAATTTGAACAAGTCTGAAAGTGTGTCCTTTGGTAAAGATTGAAATAACAAATTTAACCTGTGACTGTACAAATACAACATGTAACGACCCTGAGGTTGATTGTTTAGGATAAGATATGGGAACAGGCGCAATATTTTTTTTAACAAGTTATCTCCTACTTTTTAAAAAACATTTTCTACATCACTCAATCAGTTTCTCCTGCAAAGAGTATTAACCGTGAAAAAAATGACAATACTAGATCTAATAGATTGAAAATTGACACAGACTATGAATATAATGGGAAAAGGAAGTAAAATAAGCAAATTTTCCTTTACCAGTGACTTAAAGATTTAGCTGCTGCATAAATTATCATTTACGTGTAAGCCCCTGTATAGACTCATGAAAAATCCCTAAGAAATGGCATCGTTTTGAAATTGCTCTTTGGGGAAAGGTAATACTTAACCCTGCACCACACAGTTCCGAGATTTAGCGATCCTGAGGTAGCAGGCTTTTGAAAACATTGTGAGAAAAGGTGAAAATGCTGGTAACCTGCATTTACTGCTTTTCTCGCACTATTTTTAATCCTTTTAGAGACAAATTTCATCGTTTAAGTCACGAAAATAATCTAAATTTGGACAAGTCTAAAATTTTATCGTTTGGTAAAGAATGAATGAATGTTGTTTTATGGCGCATCGACAGCTTTGGTCATTTAGCGCACATATCTGTGTTTAAAGATAGTAAAAGTGGGATTTTTGTCTGAAAAAGGTTTGAATACATTTATAATAGTAAAAGAGTTGAATTAAGAAGGATTATGTGTGATCTTAATATGTATAAAGGACATTATTGAGTGACAGGGCAATCCCTATCAACTCAAAAGTTTTAAATGACAGAGTTAAGAATGTGATAAAAAGGTTAGAACTAAATGTTGGATTGATAGTAAGAAGTCTTTAAATGAAGAAGAAAAATGTGTCATTTATGTGTATAAAATAAGATATTGAGTGGCTGGGCATTCCCTGCCTACTCTAAAGTTTTAGATTAAAAAAGGTAAGACTATGAATCAGCTGACAAGATATCTAATATAAAGGTGTGTAAAGAATGTAAAAAGATGGGTAAGAAACTCAAGAGTAAATATCACAGTTTATTGTAAATGCCAATCTCCTTTATGAAAGCGATAATAGATTCAACGCTGACAGAATCAAAAAGATTTTTTAAACTATCGACGTTGAAATATTTTGAACAAACTGGCTGAAAGTCAATGCAATCTAGTAGGATATGTGTTACAGAAAAGGATGCATTGCATGGAATACATTCAGGGGCATCATCTCTGGTCAAGAGCCAGGAATGTGTGATGCGTGAATGGCCAATTTGAAGTCATGCAATTATCACTTCTTCTCAACGAACAACCTGTAAAAGGGGTACCATTCACCAAGGGAAGGTTTAACCGAATGCAGTTTATTGAAAACATCAGCATCCCACTGGGATTGCCAAGAAGATTGGATATGTGTTAAAATGGAGGATTTAAAATCAGTGTGTGGAACTTTAAAATCTGAAATGGGAAGGTTAAGTGCAGATTTAGCAGACCTATCGGCATTTTCATTGCCTTTGATGCCTACATGACTTGGAAGCCAGCAGAACACCAATCTATTCATAGAAGAAATTTGTGAGATCCTTTCAAGTAAACTACAGATTAAGGGATTCTCAAGTCATTGATTTGAAAGGGCTTGTAATGTTGACAAAGAGTCTGAAAAGATAATGAAACGGTTGGAATTAGAACGTTCAGCTAGATTGAGGGCAAGATCAATTGCTTTAACTTCAGCAGAGAAGATAGAGGAGTTGTTTGGAAGGTGGCACTTTAAGCTCCTTTCTCCATAAACAACGGCAGCTGCTACAGAATTTCCCTCTTTAGATCCATCTGTATAGATTGGTTTGAAGGAAAAATAATGCTCCTTTATCTCGTTGTATCTAGCATGAAACACAATTCTATCCGTGACAGACTTTTTGTCAGATGCAAGGTCAAATCTGAATTCTGCACTGTTTAGTGTCCATGGAGGGATTTCAGAGATTTTATAGTCGGCAATAGACTCAGTGTCCATGCCAAGGTTATCTACAATGGGCTCCATGCGTATACCAAATGGAGGAATAACATTTGGTTTCCTTTCAAAAAGACATTTATATTGAGGTTTAAAAACAACGTTATGAGTTGGATTAAAACAATTCGACTTCAGTTTTAAAAGATATTGAAGCGAGAGTTTTTCCCTCCTGTAAGAAAGAGAAGGTTCATTAGCCTCAACATAGAGACTATTGATGGGAGAAGTTCTGAAAGCTCCAAGTACAAGACACAGACCTTCGTGGTGTATAGAATGGATAATTTTAAGGTAAGATTTACGGGCAGATCTGTATACACTAGATCCATAGTCTAATTTGGAGCGAACTAAAGACCGATAAAGCCGCAATAGGACTTTACGGTCTGCTCCCCATTCAGAATGGGCTACAACCTTAAGAAGATTAAGAGCCTTCTTGCACTTCTTTTTAAGTGCAGTGATGTGAGGAAGGAAGGAAAGCTTTCTGTCAAAGATGACTCCAAGAAATTTAAACTCAGGAACGACTTCAATTTTAGTTTTGTCCAAATACAGTTCAGGGTCTGGATGAACACCACGTAGATTACAAAAGTGCATGCATTTAGTTTTGGACTTTGAAAATTTGAAGCCATTTTCATCAGACCATATTTGGAGTTTGTTGAGACACTGTTGAAGTTGTCTCTCAATAATATTCATATTTCGAGATCTGAAACATGTACCAAAGTCATCAACATAAAGAGAACAGTCTACACCAGGACAGATAGCTTTAACTATACTGTTTATTTTTACCCTGAAAAGTGTAACAGAGAGAATACATCCTTGGGGTACACCCATCTCCTGTTCATGGGCTCACGAGAGGGTATTGCCAACTCGGATGCGGAAGAGACGTTCATCCAAGAAGGCTGAAATAAAAAGAGGAAGATGGCCTCGAAGACCAAAGTCATGCAAGTCTTTAAGAATTCCGTATTTCCAAGTCGTATCATAAGCGCTTTCAAGGTCGAAAAAGACAGATAGTACATGCTGTCTATTAATAAAGGCTTCTCTGACAAAGGTTTCAAAGCGGACAAGATGATCGATGGTGCCACGTTGGCGACGAAATCCACTCTGTACATCAACGAGGAGGTTGTTTTTCTCTAAAAACCAGACAAGCCTGTCGTTTACCATACATTCTGGGGTCTTGCAGAGACAACTAGTAAGAGCTATTGGACGATAGTTGGCTGGGTTACTAGCATCCTTGCCAGGTTTTGGGATAGGAATGACTAGGGCCTCCCACCAGGACGAAGGAAAATCACCTGACTGCCAGATATCATTAAAAATATCAAGTAAAACTGAGAGAGAAGTAAAAGGTAAGTGTTTTAAAAACTGGTAATGAACTTTATCTTGGCCAGGAGAAGAATCATGACCTTTATCACGTCGCACGATGATTTATTAAAGAAATTTGCCAAAGTGCGCTGCATAATTCCTCAAAGAAATGTGTATCGAAACTATAATCTGCCGATTTTTAAAGAGTTGGGACAACTAATTGATATTACTCGATTATTTCAATTTCTTTCATGTTTCATGTTTGCAAACAAACAACATTCCCCGATCTTCGATAGCGTCTCTTATCAATTGCAATTATCCGTTAATTTCTACAGCTGCAGTCAAATTAAAGACAGTTGATTACTTACCGATCACAATTGACCTACCAATTAAACACTATAATCCGGTCATAATTGGATCTCATATGTGTAATTGTCATCTCTATACCATAATCCCGATCACCAAAATGCTTTAACATGATTACATACTCTTTGTAAAGCGCCTTCCTGACATTGAATAGACGATATCAAAGTTTTTCACATGCGTCAAACCCTTTGTGCATTGTTCCTTGAAAAAACGTCCAGGTTGAAATTCTCAGACGTTTTTGTGAAAATCTAGACGTAAAAAAATGTCCGACTTTCAAAATGCCGACGTTTTTTCTCAAAATTTGGATGTAATATACATCGACGTCCGCTTATTGAGAGTGTTTCTTTGATTTGTGCAACAGGTATCAGTTGCTTCCGAAAGTGTCTACGTTGACTTTATGATTTTATGCGCAGCACGTAACAGTCACATATGGGTGGGATGATCATCGTAACCAATTCAGGGGCCCTAGTAAGAGAAAAGGAAAAAAACTTGTTCCCTATATTTGACTTAAGCAACAGGTGTTGTCTGCTATGGAATGTGCCGTAAGTTGATTTTTCATGTTTTCGCGGGCACGTAACTGGCACGTATGAGTCAGTAGTCAATGTCACTGGGTTTCTTGTCACCGTATGAAGAGATGAAAAAAAAAATTCAGTAGTTCCCTTTGCTTGATTTATGCAATAGGAAAGAGTCGTTACTGAAAGAGTTTTCACTCTTTTTTAGCCACTTGTGACATTATTTTCTATGGTTTTTACACTGTACATTAATCATCTTAGCATATTCAAAGTATCAGTGTCCAGCATGGCAGCTGGCCTGAGTTAGCAACTAATTCAATGGCCCTAGTAAGAGAAAAGGAAAAAAAAACTTGTTCCCTATATTTGCTTAAACTACAGGTGTTGTCTGCTATGGAATGTGCCGTAAGTCGATTTTTTATGTTTTCGCAGGCTCACAACTGGCACATATAAGACAGTTGTCAACGTAACTGGGTTTCTTGTCACCGTATGAAGAGATTAAAGAAAATGAAAATTTAGTTCCCTTTGTTTATGCTATAGGAAGCAGTTGCTACTGAAAGAGATTTCAGTCTTTTTTTTTAGCCACTTGTGACATTATTTTCTGGGGTTTTTACAATGTACATTGATCATCTTAGCATTTTGAAAGTATCAATGTGCAGTATGGCAGCTGGCCTGAATTAGAAAAGCAAATCGAATCAAGGGATCAAGGGAAGTCACTCTTGCAAGGTGCTGGAAAACACCAAAATAAGATCTTCTGCCACCCTTTTTTCTTAAATTTTCGCCTATTGTCAGTGAAATCTGGCATGTGTGGATGGTGCAGTCATGGCAGTTTGCCAAGGACTGCATAACAGCCTTCAAAGAAGACTTAAAATCCACTTTTTTGCCCACTGTTTTCAACCGGTATTTTTCGGGCGCCATTTTGAATTTCTCAAAGCTGCTCTCTGATTGGATAATTTGAAGAGAGGGCTGAGATTTGATTGGCTGATTGGTAACAAGACGTTTCGCCCCCAAGACATTTCCCCCCTGGTCGTTCCCCCCTGGTCGTTTCGCCTCTATTTTTCACCCCTAGTCGTTTCGCCCCCGAACCCTAGTCGTTTTGCCCCCAATCCATTTCCTCCCCAAGTCGTTTCGCCCCCAAACATTTTTAATTATGATTTTCTAAAAAGAAGAAGAAAGAAAAAAATGTATCTATATGTATACCGATGTCAGTGTCCTTTGTATATAATAAACTGAAATATTGAGGTTTTTGATCGATACCGTTGATCACCTTATTTATTTGGTTTGAGTTATTAATCACATGATGTTCACGCAATTAATGCGAATAATGCTGAGGTGTGAAAACGCATGCTTTATGCAAATTTAAACGTCTTTAATTATATCATTAGCACCTTTACCAGGTAAGTACTTTAAATTGGTCAGTTGGTTCTTTAACAGTGTCGATGAGCAATGATTGAAAAAGGTAAAGTTTTCATAATTGGTATATCTTTTGTTTCAAGAAAATCTTTTATACACCGACGAAAGGGCTCATCATCATTTATCTTTGAAAATGTTGTATGATGTGTAAAGGATACTAGAACGGAATTATGTCAGTTTTGTGCATTTCATGTCAAGAAGAAGTAAATGGCCGCATTCATTGTATTTGTTATGATAGGTGTTAGGGATGGCAGCATTGGTTTTGTGGGACAGGTAAGCTTTTATTTTTGTAAGCTTTGTATTTTTTATATAGTTTGATAGCTTCTTTTGGCCATTGTACTCTCTGCGTTAGGCCTTGCATGTTTACCGACCGAACAAAGTACCCGTAAAGCTAAGATTTGAAAAACAACACTGCATTGTTCGATATTTCGGCAATTGCCGTTTTGAAGAGCTCAAAACACTATTTCCTCAAGAGCAATCTTTAAGCAGATCGAGTTATACGATCCCTGCCAAAAGTAAAATGAAAAATCATGGCAAAAAAAAAAAAGAAAACTAAACTGTATTAGATAAATACAATGATATAACTGCCGTTGTGGTTATGTAATAGAATCAGTATATCCAAAGGAAACGTGAATATCCGTCCTTAATTTTTTTATATATATAGATCTATTCAATCCTTGATTAACATTAAAATTCAGTAACGGAAAAAAAAAAACTGAGGGAAAGAATCATTTAGAACTGTATCTCCTTTTGTCACGATGCTGATCACCTATAGTAGACAAAGATGATACAGCACATGATGCCGATCTGATCTCGGTCTTTACCTCTCTTTCACCTTCAAGATTATCTTTTAAAGGATTAATGCCATCAAAAATTGTTCTCTGGTTGAAAGAGTCCACCGTGTTGCTGGTCAAAAGGCTTTAGATCACGTGCCGTCATAATCCTACTAGGCCCGATCATCAACTCGTTAATTACGTATTACGCAATCTATGTCATTTTGACTTTGCTACTGTGAAGTCGCGTAATTGATTACGCAACCCTTTGTCACATTATGCATTACTTTTAGTCTTTTGAGGATACATAACAGTTTTTTTTTTTAAACAAAACATTGATGTCTGCACCAATTTTTATCAAAAGGCATAGATGCGTTTATATATCTTTATGTAGAAATACAAATGTGTAAAGAGATTTCACTGTCTTGATTTATCATTTATACCTCTGAGGTTCATAGGAAAAAGGGTTGATTGATATCAGACAGAAAAGTTGTGAACTTTGATCCAGATTTTGCATCTTTCCTGAAACGTGGGTGCGCTTAAAAGGGAGGAGGGAGAGAGAGAGAGAGGGAGGGAGAGAGGGAGAGAGAGAGAGGAGGAGAGAGGTGCAGTATGGGGTAAGACTGAGATTAGTTTTGTCTCCAATATAGCATACAATAATCGAAGCAGGAAAGTAGCAGAACATTTGCAGCAGTTTTACTACATGTCTTTTTCATTAAATGTGAGCACAGAAATTATGGCTATCGGTGTGGTTCAAAGATCATACTACAACTTATGTGACGTCTGATCCTGATCCACCCCAACAGTCAGATAATTTATCCGTATAAAGATAAACCCTGGATTGTGTTTTAATGGTTAATACTCGTAATCTTATCACGGCAAACTTATATGAAGTCGCGCGCTTGATAAACATATCCCTAATTCAGTGTTATTTTGGGGTTTGCTGAAATACAATACAGTACTAATCTTTTTACTTTATTTTACTCTTTATTATTCCTATGTACAAATAACACAAAAAGGGGAAATGTTTTAGAAAAATACAATAACCAATAATAGTCTGGTACTTGAAAGAAAGCAATTAAAAACAATGTGGAAAAAAAAGAGTAAATGCTGGTTACCAGTATTTCCTCCTCTTTTCATAGTGTTCGACCATTCAAACAGTAACATAATTTGAGCAACTCTTGATACTTCCTTTTTTTCTGTTAACTGAAAAAAATGGTCGTTGTAAAGCTAGGGTGATAAGTTTCTTTCATTAATAGAATCTTTTTTCTTTCTTTTAAATTTAATAACTTTTAACCTCTTACTACACAAATACGAATTTAATTTTTGATAAGGGTCTCATTGTCTTAATTATGCAAATGCCCAAAAAGAAATTGCGAACTATGTTTACTTACCTGTTTAAAGTTCGAAAAAATACACATGACCATATTCTGATTTTTTTCCACATATCACCATTGTCCTGCTATAAAAATTTATAAAAGTTCTAAGGTGCAATTCAGTTTTACCTTGTATTGGGGGTGAAACGACTAGGGGGGAAACAACCAGGGGGGCGAAACGACCAGTGGGGGCGAAACGACCAGGGGGGAAACTACCAGGGGGGAAACGTCTTGGGGGCGAAACGACTAGGGGAGGAAACGGTTTTGGGGCGAAACATCCCGGAACCGGCTGATTGAGCACAATTTGAATTTCTCAAAGCTGCTCTGTGATTGGATAATTTGAAGGGAGGGCTGAAATTTGATTTGCTGATTGGAAGGGGGGGGGAATGTCTGTATATCCATGCTAATTCTTCGGGTCATTTCAGCCTATTCTATGGCAAAGAGGGTTAGACCCCTGCACCAAGACCTTTTTTGGGTCCTGATGGTCAGAGGTTGAATCCTCAACTTTGCCATTTTATCTATTTTATCTATTTCATTATTAGTTATTCTTACATCTTATTGTATTTTATTGCCCTATTTCTAAATTCTTCAAACAAGAACAAGATTTTTTATTGGAAAAAGTTTATGCAACAGCAAACGGTTGCTTCTGAAAGTGTCGTAAGTCAATTTCATTTTTTTGCGCAGTGGTTAAAATGCAATTGGTTGACATGTTTTTAATGTATTTTTTGAAGGACTAGGGTCTTAATTTAGAAAGCAAGAGATGGAAAAGCCAAAGTTGTGCCATTAAGCAATGTGTGAACCTTCACATATTGTCGATTTCACTCTATTTTCAATATAGAAAAAATTAGTGGTGTGACACCAACAGCCATAGCCCTTTGATCTCAGTTTCGCATTTTGGTTCAAACTTGTGGAGGAAAGAAGGAACGGTAATGACCTCAAGATCATTATCTTGCATAATTCATGGGTGTAATAAGTACTCTTCTGATCAAAATTGCATTGAAAACCCACTTTTCTGTATTATTTCTAATTTTCACATGGCCAATTCGAAACAAACTGTTTACATCATTCGGCATACTTCGGGTGGTGGGAGCCATCAAATCCGTATGGAATCGGCCGAGTTGTGACGAGTGCGGTTACATCTGACGCTCATCCGGACTTGTTCGTTCCAAATGAACAGAAATTAAAGACTGATGTATAAAAGTTCCCACGAAACAGGTTCGTCTAATTTCAGAAATTAAAGTTTGATTGATTGGTCGCCTCTGGGTACTTTGTGCGCAAATAATTTCACAAATAGAGCACTACCTGTTGCTTGCGTATTTAAATTAGCCAGTGGACCCATACATTCGTTACTCTAACATCATATTTTTGCGCATGCGAGTTACCGCTTGGTAGATGATTTGATAAAACTTTAGAAAAATAAGACATTGGACATATTCATAGATCTCAAACACTAAAAAATCTGGTAAAAACAACGTAACAACAACTTACACTTCGTTTTTACTTGAGTATGTTTTGATCTGAATCACTCGAGCGTAGGACCCATACATTCGTTCCCAGTAATTGGTCAGACTACAACATCAAACTGACGCCATTCCCGGGTAAACTTTAACATACAGTTAGGTTCATCAAATGTCTTCCACTTAATCCAACTGAGAAAGTAGATGCAATCTTGGCATACGTTTATTTATACTGTTTTTCCGAAGTAGGTAAGAAAAATAAGCAAACTCAATCAGATCCAAGATACTTAATATAAGGATAGGGTAAAATGAAACGTCAATCAGACATACACTCGCCAGATTGATTTGCGGCATGGTGGATCAAAACTGTTGAACTTAACCGTATTTTATTTCAGTATCTTTGGCCCATGTGCAAAACAGTGAAGACGAAAGCACCTAAAATGGTTATGTCATGTTTTCTTCTTAGAAAATAATCCATTATATCATAAAATAGCGTGTTTCTACATAAAAAAGAGAAATTTTGACACGAGGGAAGACTTTAAAACCACACTTTATCTATTTTTTACGCATTTCAGCTTTTTTCTTCGATGTGAATACAGATTTCATCATTTGGCAAAAGCTTTACCGATACTCGGATGGAATGGAAGTTGGGCACGCGAGAAAATTCCATAAATATACGACGTAATGAATGTATGGAATGTAATGAATGTATGAGTCTTTCGTTTGAAATACAAGTATTTTTAATTTCATTTTATCTGTTACTCGAGTTCCCGAAAGCACAAAAGATGGCCGCCACGCACAACAAATTTCGTCAGTTTTTCCGAGATTTTCATGTGGCTTCTGTAAGCTCTTTAGGTAATGAGGGGTTTAATAATTTGTCTTTGGTTTTGTTACTAAAGGTTACTTGCATTTCGCTACAAAACAGATTAAACCAACGAAACAGAAAGTCAGTGTAGCACTCTATCTTTGCTACCGGAAAATTTACGATAGACTTGAGATGGTACAGTGCCAATAAATGTCCAAATATGAAAAAAAATCACTGTAGGGTCTCATTATTGAGACTACTACACACATCTCTCCTAGCTTTCTTACACCAGTAGCCTATACTGACACAACTTTCTGTCCAAGTCACTGGCTGGCGTGGACCGACCTGTTTTCAAAGGGCCTAATCAACAATGATTTTATTTCACGCGTACAGTTGATTTGACAGTAGCGGATCACTAACGAAAATATCGTTACATACGTTTTTAATACATCATAATTATATGGGATAATAAATGATACCAGTCAACAAAAAATGTATGATCTTTCAAAAATAATCCACATTTTTTCGCTGAAAATTTGTTTTATGACACAGTGTACCTTTTTTTCAACGACACTAATTAGGTCAACAACGGATAACTTTGGGTATGACTGGATTGTTAAGAATAATGTAGTTGAGGGATCATCTCTCCTCTCAAATCAATCTGAAAGCTGTCAAGTACTGTAAATCTACAGTTCAGTTGTTGGTGATGTACTTTTGATATATTCACATGGATCCACAGATTGATTCACAGACAGGCCAAGATTGTTTTTAACATTAAACATTTTCAGTCATAGTCTCAGCACTACCCAGCTGCAAGGGAGTTTTTTTGTGTGCAGTAATTGGAATTGAAAAGGCCACAAAATAGACTGTCGGGTTAATTGGCTTCAGTAAAATGGTTGAAAGTAGGAAACTGCATCCTTTTTAAATAGTATTTAGAAGGGTGGGGGCGCTATTACATACATGTAAGTCAGAGATCAGAAGTGGTAAACTGCATAAGTTCACTGTTCAACAATATCAATTGTAGCACTCTAGTTGAATTTTAAGACAGTATAAACTTGTCAAACCGGTGTACTGATACATGAATCAGTAACCCATGGTTGTGTCAGTAACTATATCTCTGTCTGTCATTGTAAGATATTTTTTTTTAAGGTGACATTTGAAAAAAAAAGTTGCGACAATAGTTGAGAATTCCTCATGATGAGCATTTCCACCATTTTGCTTCATTGTTTACTTTGTAAGGAATATCAATAAAACAATCCACAACAGTCACTGTACAAGGAAGAAGAAACCAATTTAAGATTGCACAGCAAGTGAGCTGTTGCCAATACGGTGGTTAGCCCACAGCTTTACTGACTGACACAAAATATATATGGATAAGGTGTGCTGTATAAAGAATTTCTCTGATATGGTGGGTTTACACAGTGTTCCCACTCACGCAAATTATTGCATAAATCACACTATAGAATTTGAATTCATAAAAAAATTTGGTCACACGCGTGACTTAGAGTAAAAAAAAAACTTTAAAAAAAAGCCATTATTCGCTTATCTAGTGTAAATGACAGGTTTTGAAGTTACTTGTTACCCTTATTGACAAATTTTTGTCAATCTTGTGGAAATACATATCCATAAATTAACAGACATGAAAATTTGATCGGAGCATAAACACGAAAACCCATGACACAACAAAATGTTCCTTTTGACAATGTCCGATCAGAGTCACTTCAGACCATCTTTTCAGCTTTTTGATAGCTAAGTAAAGTTGTAATTTTCAGCAAATATCTTCATATAACAGACTTTCTTGCTGCAAATCATCAATATGGATTGCTTTACCTCTAGTTGAGAACCATTATTGTGATACCATCTTATATGAAATCTTACCCTCGGTGTTACAGCTCAGAGGGGCAAGACTTAGTGTACCCTTGAAATAAAAAGCTAATGGGAACACTGTTTACAACCTATTTTGGCAAGTTGTTCCCTTGAAAAGAGGAAGGTTTTCAATTATAATGCAGTGACAGCTAATTGGCTTGCTGCTTTATACAATAATTATAAAGTACTATGGTAAGATGTAAATAGCTTTGACTCTCTGACCAAATCCAAGATACAGTTCTTAAACTGAATGATCAGTAACCTAAATATTCATTACATTGCCTTTTAGCATAGTAGACATCATCTTATTTAGCTCTTCACCACACAACATTTTAGACTGCTCCAAAATGATTGAAGCATTTGCAGGGGACAAATTGTAATTATGTGGCTCAAATTATTGTTTCTAAAAAGTTTGAAAACCTTGAAAGAATAACAAGGAGAAAATAGTGGTTACAAGCATTTTCTCCTTTTACCACAATGTTTTCAAAACTAGCTGCTCAGGAATATAATTATATCTGCTACAGTATCCAATAAATCATAAAAACAACTTGCCAATGATCTAAGTGGCAGATGACCTATAGGTAAACAGGCCTCAACCCAGTTCTGGTGAAATCAAGGATATATAAATTGATATAATTCATTATGACCTGTCGCTGTGATGACTGAAACAATGTTGAAAGTGGCATGAAATACCAATCAATCAATTAATCATATTTCTTGTTCTGTATACACTCACTTCATTTTAAATATGTAACACTAGTTGAAAATTAACCCAAAGATAACTTTTGATAGAACTGACCGTTACTGTATTCGATATGTGTTGAATTAATTGTGCTTGAAAATTTCATTGGAAAAAATTTAAATAGTCAAAATTTAGAATGTTGGACCGAGACTAGTCTTTGCAAACTGTTCTTCTTTGCATTCTCAGTCTAATTTACAGATTTATTTCTGAATATGAAAGTAACACAGTTTCTGACTGGCTGAAGCAAATGTGTCAGTCAATTGGAGATTGCCTTTCTTTCTAAATTTTAGAATTTGATCAAGATTTCTGTTTATAATGGTTGGTTAATACAGACCCAGATGCTACCTCATGCAAATAAAAAAAAGTCACATGGTTAATATCATGTATGTCCAGCCCTTGAATTTTTTGCCTTGAAAAGATTTTTTCAACCCTTGTAATACTGTGGAGATATTGCCACTGTTTCCTGGAATGGCTCTGCATATTTCAAGATATGTGATGTGGAGAAGGGAACTTAACTCTGCTGTGTACACATTTTTTTTTTTTTACTCATACCTGTCATTTTCAGTCTGTGTTATATTCAGGAGATATGGCCTTCAATCCAAACCATTCACACTTTGCTGATCATGAAAGTTTCTGATCGACAGACTTATCATTTGAATGTCACAACAATCTAGCATGACTTGGATGACTGACATGTAAAGAGCACATTTTCATTTTAAAACAAGAAGAATGGAATTGTAAGCAATCAATGGTTTAAATCCGTAAGCAATTAATAGGTCAAATTTTTAAACAGTATGACATTGTAATGTTACAGTATGACATTGTAATGTTACTTAAATGTTCATGTAACACACCGTCATTACAGTCACTGTGTACCTATATGTTTTACCTTCTGTCAAAGTGTTTCTTTTGGATTACTACTAAATACTATACAGCAAGCCATAGTACCAAAACACAATTATAACTCAATACAACATTTACAAATTCCAACAATTACATGTATGCACCTTATATACACTTCCAGATAAACATGCTTCTACTACCCATGATTACACTGCAAGAAAACAGCACTGCTCCTTTTTCAGCACTGTCATACTACTAAAATACAGGAAAACCTTTCAACAGTCAAAGGTTTCAAAGTCTACCCTCAAAAAATATGCTCTAAACTTGAAAATCTCTACAAGTAAGATAAAACAAAGCTTACCCCAGAACTTTTCCCAGCACACACAAACACACCATTCAAGTAATCACTTCTCCCTTGCAAAAATATCTGTCCACAGGAATTTGACATTCTACATGTATAATGAAAATATATGATTAAATATGAAAAAAAATACTCCTCTATAAAGAAAAGTGTTTCTTTATATGTAGGGGAGTATTTTTTTTCATATTTAAACATATATTTTCATTATAGAATGTCAAATTCCTGTGATCTGTCCAAAGATGCTTGCTGTCCCCTCAGCTTATAACAAAACATGGTTGTCCCATGATCCACACAAATAACACACACACACACAAATAACACACACACACACACACACACACACACACACACACACACACACACACACAGAGCACTCTTCACTCCGATACAACATTTAAGCTTTTAAAACCCACATGATGTACGCATTCATTCTATCTACCCTTCACGTAACATATGCATTAACCTTTGCTCTCAAACTACTTTAAAATTGAAAATCTCCGAGTTTCATGAACTTAATAACCTAGTTAGTTTGCTTTTATTGTGAAACAAGTTCTTACAACAATTACTAATCAATCTCAGTGATTTCTTTCAAAGAAACTTTAACCAGCAAAAGCAATTGTGTTGTGTTATGAGTAGTTCCAACAGTTGACTTCCGCCCATAGTGGAATTCAAACCAAGATCCTTTGTTGTGAGTGGGCCAACGCTGTACTCCCACACCACTATCTTCAGGCTTAAAAGTAGTCCTACTTTTTAGCTCACCTGAGCACAAAGTGCTCATGGTGAGCTTTTGTGATCGTGCTGGGTCCTGCGTCCGTCATGCATCGTCCGTCCTCAACTTTTACCTTGTGTACGCTCTAGAGGCCACATTTTCAATCCGATACCCATGAAACTTGGTCAGAATGTTTGTCTCGGTGATATTTCAGATGAGTTTGAAAATGGGTCATGTCGGGTCAAAAACTAGGTCACTTGATCAAATCTTAGAAAAACCTGGTGTACGCTCTAGAGGCCACATTTTCAGTCCGATACTCATGAAACTTGGTCAGAATGTTTGCCTTGATGATATCTCGGATGAGTTTGAAAATGTGTAATGTCAGGTAAAAAACTAGGTCACTAGGTCAAATCTTAGGAAAACCTTGTGTACGCTCTAGAGGCCACATTTTCAGTCCGATACTCATAAAACTTGGTCAGAATGTTTGCCTCAATGATATCTTGGACGAGTTCGTAAATGGGTCATGTCGGGTCAAAAACTAGGTCAGTAGGTCAATTCTTAGGAAAACCTTGTGTATGCTCTAGAGGCCAAATTTTCAGTCAGATACTCATGAAACTTGGTCAGAATGTTTGCCTCGATTATATTTCGGACGAGTTTGAAAATTGGTCATGTGGGGTCAAAAACTAGGTCACTAGGTCAAATCTTAGAAAAACCTTGTGTACACTCTAAAGGCCACATTTTCAGCCCAAAACTCTTGAAAGTTGGTCAGAATGTTTTTCTTGATGATATCTTGGATGAGTTCAAAAATGGGTCATGTCGGGTCAAAAACTAGGTCACTAGATCAAATATTAGAAAAACCTTGTGTGCGCTCTTGAGGCCACATTTTCAGCCCAAAACTCTTGAAAGTTGGTCAGAATGTTTGTCTTGATGATATCTCAGACAAGTTTGAAAATGGGTCATATCGGGCAAAAATCTAGGTTACTAGATCATATCTTAGAAAAACCTTGTGTATGCTCTTGAGACCACATTTTCAACCCAAAACTCATGAAAGTTGTTCAGAATGTTTGTTTTGATTATATCTCTGTCGAGCTCGAGAATGGCTCATGCTGGGTCAAAAACTAGGTCACTAGGTCAAATCTTAGAAAAACCTTGGGTACACTCTTGAGGCCACATTTTCAGCTCAAAACTCTTGAAAGTTGGTCAGAATGTTTGTCTTTATTATATCTCGGTCGAGTTCAAGAATGGGTCATATTGGGTCAAAAACTAGGTCAATAGGTCAAATCTTAGAAAAACCTTGTGTACGCTCTAGAGGCCACATTTTCAGTCCGATACTCATGAAACTTGGTCAGAATGTTTGGCTTGAGCATAGCTTGAACGAGTTCAAAAATGGGTCATGTTAGGCCAAAAACTAGGTCAATAGGGCAAATCTTAGAAAAACCTTGTGTATGCTCTAGAGGCCACATTTTCAGTCAGATACTCATGAAACTTGGTCAGAATGTTTGTCTTGATGATATCTTGGACAAGTTTGAAAATGGGTCATGTTGGGCAAAAAACTAGGTCACTAGGTCAATTCTTAGGAAAACCTTGTGTATGCTCTAGAGGCCAAATTTTCAGTCAGATACTCATGAAACTTGGTCAGAATGTTTGCCTCGATTATATTTCGGACGAGTTTGAAAATTGGTCATGTGGGGTCAAAAACTAGGTCACTAGGTCAAATCTTAGAAAAACCTTGTGTACACTCTAAAGGCCACATTTTCAGCCCAAAACTCTTGAAAGTTGGTCAGAATGTTTTTCTTGATGATATCTTGGATGAGTTCAAAAATGGGTCATGTCGGGTCAAAAACTAGGTCACTAGATCAAATATTAGAAAAACCTTGTGTGCGCTCTTGAGGCCACATTTTCAGCCCAAAACTCTTGAAAGTTGGTCAGAATGTTTGTCTTGATGATATCTCAGACAAGTTTGAAAATGGGTCATATCGGGCAAAAATCTAGGTTACTAGATCATATCTTAGAAAAACCTTGTGTATGCTCTTGAGACCACATTTTCAACCCAAAACTCATGAAAGTTGGTCAGAATGTTTGTTTTGATTATATCTCTGTCGAGCTCGAGAATGGCTCATGCTGGGTCAAAAACTAGGTCACTAGGTCAAATCTTAGAAAAACCTTGGGTACACTCTTGAGGCCACATTTTCAGCTCAAAACTCTTGAAAGTTGGTCAGAATGTTTGTCTTTATTATATCTCGGTCGAGTTCAAGAATGGGTCATATCGGGTCAAAAACTAGGTCACTAGGTCAAATCTTAGAAAAACTTTGTGTACGCTCTAGAGGCCACATTTTCAGCCCAAAACTCTTGAAAGTTGGTCAGAATGTTTGTCTCGATGATATCTCGGATGGGTTTGAAAATAGGTCATATCGGGCATAAAATCTAGGTTACTAGGTCATATCTTAGAAAAACCTTGTGTACGCTCTTGAGGCCACATTTTCAGTCCAAAACTTTTGAAACTTTGTCAGAATGTTTGTTTTGATTATATCTCGGTCGAGTTAGAGAATGGGTCATGTCGGGTCAAAAAGTAGGTCACTAGGTCAAATCTTAGAAAAACCTTGTGTACACTCTTGAGGCCACATTTTCAGCCCAAAACTCTTGAGGTTGGTCAGAATGTTTGTCTTGATTATATCTCTGTCGAGTTCGAGAATGGGTCATGTTGGGTCAAAAACTAGGTCACTAGGTCAAATCTTAGAAAAACTTTGTGTACGCTCTAGAGGCCACATTTTCAGTCAGATACTCATGAAACTTGGTCAGAATGTTTGTCTTGATTATATCTCGGTTGAGTTCAAGGATGGGTCATGCTGGTAAAAAACTAGGTCACTGTGTCAAATCTTAGAAAAACCTTGTGTACGCTCTAGAGGCCACATTTTCAGTCAGATACTCATGAAACTTTGTCAGAATGTTTGTCTTGATGATATCTCGGATGAGTTTGAAAATTGATCATGCTGGGCCTAAAACTAGGTCAGTAGGTCAAATCTTAGAAAAACCTTGTGCACACTCGAGAGACCACAGTTTTAGTCGAATGCACTTGAAAGTTGGTCAGAATGTTTGTCTTTATGATATCTCGGATGAGTTTTAAAATGGGTCATGTCTGGTCAAAAAGTAGGTCACGAGGTCATATCTTAGAAAAACCTTGTGTACATTCTAGAGGCCACATATTCAGTCCAAAACTCTTGCAAGTTGGCCAGAATGTTCGTTTTGATAATACTTTGGATGAGTTTGAATGTAGGTCATGTCAGGTCAAAAACTAGGTCACTAGGTCAAATCTTAGAAAAACCTTGTGTACCTTCTAGAGGCCACATTTTCAGTCCAAAAGTCTTGAAAGTTGGTCAGAATGTTTATAGTGATGATATATCGTGGAACTCTAAAAATGGGTCACGTTGGGTTAAAAACTAGGTCACCCAGTCAAATCTCAGAAAAACCTTGTGTACCCTCTAGAGGCCACATTTTCAATACAATAGTTATGAAACTTAGTCAAAATGTTTGTCTTGATGGTTTCTTGGACGAGTTGGAAAGTTGGTCAGTAAGGTCAAAAACTAGGTCACTAGGTCAAATCTTTGAAAAATCTTATATACACTTTAGAGGCCACATTTTCAGTAATGAAACTTGGTCCAAATGTGTGTCTTGATAATAATAGTATAAGTTTGAAAATGGGTCACATTGGGTCAAAAACTAGGTCAGTTGGTCAAATCTTTAAAATACATGTAGCTTGTATAGCTCTAGAGTTAACATTTTCTGTCCAATACTTATGAAAATTAGTCATAATGTTTTACTTGATGATCAATATGATGAAATTGAAAATGGGTCACATTTCGTGAAAAACTAGGTCACCATGTCAAATCTTGGAAAAACCTTGTGTACACTCTAGAGGCTACATTTCTGTCCAATACTTATGTAAGGTAGTCAGAATCTTTATTTTGATAACATCTACAATGGGAAAATGGGCTATGTTTGGCTAAAAAGTAGGTCAATGAGGGAAATTCTAGAAAAAGCTTGTATACAAGCTAGAGGCCAAATTTTCAGTCCGGTTCAGTCTTCAGGGCCATCAGGCCCTCTTGTTTCCCCTTTTGACCAGCATCCAGTGTCTTCCCCACACCATACAAAAAAAACCTGTTGATAGGCCCTAGGGTAGAAAACATTGTGGGAAAAGGAGAAGATATTGGTTACCAGCATCTTCTCCTTTATCCACAATGTTTTCAAAAGGCTTTATCATTGGGGTCGTTAAAACTCGTGATTTTGTGGTTAAGAGTTAATGCACCTCTGTGATACATTATATCATGCATGTGATCACATAGAATCTAATTTGTCAAGCCCCAGTAGCGCTGTCTGTTGCTTACAGGACTTGAGAGCAAGGGGCTACTGATACGAATCCCCATCTTGATAAATTTCTTTCTGAGGAATGATGATAGTCATAGCAACAAGATTTATTCCTTTCTCAATGCTGATCATTGATTCCATGATGGTCAACTTTTGTGGTAAGGCAGCCAGTGGCTTTGGAAAAATGTTGAGCGAAGTACTGGTATTTAAAAAGAAACTCAAGGAAAGCATTGGTAAGTGCATTGGCCACTGCAATAAAACTGAAATAAGATTGAAGACAGCATTAAACACCATACAATCAAACAGTCTTCACATGATTATGGATTCAAAAGATCCATTTTGTTGAAATTCATCTGAATAATGAACACCATACAATCAATCAGTCATCACATGATGATGGATTCAAAAGATCCATTTCGTTGAAATCTGTCTGAATAATGAGGTAGACTGGACTTTTGATATGCAGAAAACTGACCAATAGTAAAAAAGTATCGAACCAGGTCAGCCCTCTCAGATGGTAACAAGACATTTTGCCCCCAAGATGTTTCCTCCCTGGCTGATTCCCCCCCGGTTGTTTGGCCCCAATTTTTCACCCCCAATCATTTCACCTCAAACTCTATAGTCATTTCGCCCCAAACCATTTCCCCTTGTAGTCGTTTTGCCCCCAAACCATAGGAATGAGAGAGAGAGAGAGACAGAGAGAGAGAGAGAGCACCTTTAGAAAATAATGGTGTGTTGGAAGTACTTTGAATGACAATGTCAATTATGAATTCTGACTTCAAATGACACTGAAAATTATGAACTATGACATTTATTTTTGACATAGAGGAAAAGGAAAACACAAAGGAAAAACAAGAAGTATGAAATTATATTTGTTTACCGATGTCGGCGCCCTTTGTAGTCTTTCAATATAATAAACTGAAGTATTACATGTATATTGTATTGTATTGTACTTGGGAGTAATGTAGATCTATAATATGTTTATGGACAATTTTGATTGTCATACAGAACAGGGTTAGTGTTTGCTATATATCACTTATTTACGCAAAATAAACTTTATTAGCATGCTAAAAAAACATGTTTTGATAAATACCATTGATCTTGTATATTGAGTTTGAGTCAATAAACACTCCATGTTCACTTCATTAATTAGTGGCAAGGTGTGAAAACACTGGTTCAAGGCAAAATTAATTGTTTTAATTATCTCCCTTTACCAGTTAAGTGTTTTAGATTGGTCAGTTGGTTCTTAAACCCTTAGGCTGCTAAATGCGACTCACTGACCTTTTGCGGACAGTGTAGATTAAAATCAGACTGCACAGAACATGCACTCTGATCTTTGATCTACACTGTTCGATAAGGAGATATTGTTCCCAAAAAAATAACTTTGAAATAGCAATATCTGGGTTTTTACTATCGGCTCAAAAGTTTAATTTCACTTATTTAGCAGGGTAAGGATTAATAGTGTCAACGATTGATTGATTGGTTGTATGGTGTTTAATGCCGTTTAAAACATAATTTCAGTTATATTGCAGCGGCCAGTGCAACTATCCATGCTTTCCTGGATTTTCTTTTACCAGTACTCAGCACACTATTCTTTCTAAGCCATTGGCTGCGTTCCCGCATAACCATCTTCAAAATAATGGTCAGCTGTGAAATAGGAATGAATCCTGTCGCAATGCCTATCATCAATCCTTGGAAAGAAATTGGCCGAGCCTGGGATGAGCAATGTCGACGAGCAACAGCTGTAAAGGGTAAACTTGTCAAATTGGTTTATCTTTTGTTTCAAGTTCTAATGAACATGAAAATTCGCAACAAATGCATAGCTCAAATATAAACCGCACCTGGCAGGATCGAACCCGTGCAGACAAATATCCTCGTTTTTCAAGGTTTAAAAGACCAACACCATAATCACTGAGCTAAAGAGAATTCTCCCTAATGCAGTCGTCAGGTATTGATTTTATACGGGAACTCTATGCAATAAGGAAGGAGTGATCTCCCGTAACACACCCCCTCTTAAATGTCATCATTTTTGATGACAGAAAGCCTAATTAGGCAGTAAGTCTATTAATTAGACAACAAATGGCTCATTGGCCAATCCTGGACGAGCCCCCATCTTACGAACATGAAAGTTCGCAACAAATGCATAGCTCAAATACAAACCACACCTGGCAGGATTCGAACCTGTGTCGACAAATATCCTTGTTTTTGGAGGGTTAAAAGACCAACACCATAACCACTGAGCTAAAGAGAATTCTCCCTAACGCAGTCGTCAGGTATTGATTTTATACGGGAAAGCTATGCAATGGGGAAGGTGTGATCTCCCGTAACAAAGTACATGTACTTTTTTTGTGTACAATCCCTTTTCAAAGTAAATCCGTGTAAAGCTGACAATTCTGCTTTGTGCATTGCATGTCAAAATGAAGTAAATGGTTGACTCTATTCGACAGCAGTAACAACTTTGTATTTACGTCACTTTCAACTACTAGGTTATCTTTTAAAAATTTCATGACATCTAAAATTGTTTTTTGGTCAGAAGAGTCCTTAGTGTTGCCGGTCAGATAAATTTTCAACATGTGCTGTCACAATGCTAAAGTACACCCGATTATCAATGTGTTAAGTATGTATTCCGCCATCTATGCCATTTTGGATGTGCTACTGTGAAGTTGGGTTGTTGATTACGCCAACCCTTTCTCGCATTATGCATTACTTTCAGTTTTTAGCTCCACTGGCCGAAGGCCAGCGAGCTATTGTCATGGCGTTGTGTCCGTCGTCTGTCCGTCCGTCCGTTCGTTCGTCCGTGCGTGCGTCCGTAATCTTTTTCTTTAAAAAACTTCTCCTCAGAAACTATTGACTGGATTTTTACCAAATTTCACAGGAATGTTCCTTTGGTGGTCCTCTTTCAAATTCCTTCAAATAATTGTGTTCCATGAAGAATTCTGGTTGCCATGGCAACCAAAGTAAAAAACCTTTAAAAATCTTCTCCTCCCAAACCGCTTTTTGGATAGCATTATTATTTTGCAGGAATGTTCCTTAGATACAGGTTTACAGAATTCCTTAAAAAAAAAAAGATCTGTCAAAAAACATGGCTTTTATGGGAGACTCATTTTTAGCTCCACTGGCCGAAGGCCAGCGACCTATTGTCATGGCGTTGTGTCTGTCGTGCGTCCGTCTGTCGTGCGTCCGTCTGTTCGTTCGTCCGTTTGTCCGTCCGTGCGTCCGTAAACTTTTTCTTTAAAAAACTTGTCCTCAGAAACTATTGACTGGATTTTTACCAAATTTCACAGGAATGTTCCTTTGGTGGTCCTCTTTCAAATTCCTTCAAATAATTGTGTTCCATGAAGAATTCTGGTTGCCATGGCAACCAAAGTAGAAAACCTTTAAAAATCTTCTCCTCCCAAACCGCTATTTGGATAGCATTATTATTTTGCAGGAATGTTCCTTAGATACAGGTTTACAGAATTCCTTAAAAAAAAAAAAAGATCTGTCAAAAAACATGGCTTTTATGGGAGACTCATTTTCCTTTTATGGTATAAAGTAAAATCTTTGAAAAATTTCTTCTCTAAAACTATTCATTGGATTTCATTGTTGTTTTGCAGGTAAGTTCCTATGGTGGTTGTCTACCAAATTGTTTCTTCAGTGAGCTAAAATGCAGGATTGAATGATAATTGTTAAAAACTTCCTTTCGCCATTATAGAAATATCAGGCCTGTGGAGCGATACAGGCGCTCAAGCGCCTCTAGTCCTTTTATGGTATAAATTAAAATCTTTGAAAAATTTCTTCTCTAAAACTATTCATTGGATTTCATTGTTGTTTTGCAGGTAAGTTCCTATGGTGGTTGTCTACCAAATTGTTTCTTCAGTGAGCTAAAATGCAGGATTGAATGATAATTGTTAAAAACTTCCTTTCGCCATTATAGAAATATCAGGCCTGTGGAGCGATACAGGCGCTCAAGCGCCTCTAGTTGTACAGTATTTTGAAGATACATAACGGGTTAAGTGCTTTTTTCTTCTTCACAAAACCCTGATGTCTGCATCAAATTTTATCAAAAGCCATGGATGCGTTTGTATATCTTATGTAGAAAAACAAATGTATAATAAAATTTCAATAGCTTGATTAGTCAAGTATTCTTCTGAGGTTCGTCGGGAATAGGGTGGATTGATATCATGGGTGCGTGTGTGCTTTTACACAGAGAGAGAGATGCAGTATGGCAATTTGTTCATAAAATCTTTTTGCTTTCTTTTAAGTCAAAAAATGTTTTAAGCTTTTACCACATAAAAACGAATCCTAACGACCTTCAGGAAGACGGCTATTGAGAACATTGTGCAAAAAGGAGAAAATGGGGGTAACCAGAATTTTCTACTTTTTCCACAGTGATTTCTATTTTCAAAGGAAAATGCCACCAACTGAATGACTGCAAGTGCTTTGCTAAAGACTTCAGACTGGGGGATAGATATGGGGATAACATACTGAGTCTAGGTCATATACAAAAAAAAACTTCAGTTGGCTTATTATTCCATTATGTTTTGTCCGAATTGAACTTTTTATACATACAGTTGGACAGCTACAACAACAAAAGAAAAAATGGAGCAGGATTTGTGTAATTCATGAAATACCAGGAAGAAAATATGAAATTCTTACCTAATTATGACTGACAATATTCCAAAATATATTTCATTGGTCATATTGTATTTCATATTGATGAAAGGCTGGTGTCTATCTTTAATTAAACACTAATTTCAGCACCATTATGACTAAAAGTTCTTAGATACAGTTTTATTGGGTAGGGGGCGAAACAACTAGGGGGAAACGACCAGCGGTAAATGGGGTGGGGGGGGTGGGGGACGACTAGGGGAAGAAATAGTTTTTGGGCAAAACGACTGAGTACCGGTAGGATTTAGATGGATTTTGTTGCCTGCAAAAGCTCTAAATTTGGTCAGATTTTTAAATCTTGATTTTTTGTGTGATAAAGAGTTACTTACAACTAAAGTTGTTTCAGCTCACCTAAGCACCAAGTGCTCAAGTGGAACTGTGTGATCGTGCTCCATCTAGCATCTGTCTTGCAAATGTCAACCTTGTGTGCACTCTAGAGGCTACATTTTCCATCAGATTGACATACTCACAAAACTTGGTCAGAATTTGTGTCTTGATGATATCTCATACGAGTGTAAAATTAGTTCACAACAAATAAAAAACTAAGTCACTGGGCCATATTTTACTAAAACTTTGTGTGCACTCTAAAGCAGCATTTTCAGCCTGATACTCATGAAACTTGGCCAGAATGTTTGTCTTGATAATATCTCAGACAAGTTTGAATTGGGTTGTGTCTGATCAAATAGTTGCCTAGGTCACTGGGACAAATCTTAGAAAAACCTTGTGTGCTCAAAAGGCAACATTGATAGTCCGATACACATGAAACCTGGTCAGAATGTTTGACAGGTGTGAAATTTGGTCATGTCAGGTCAAAATGTAAGTCTTTTAGACAAATCTTTAAAAAAGCATGTGTGCACTCCAGAAGCCACATTTACAGCTTGATGCTGATGACAACTGATCAGAATAATTACTTGATGATGTCTCAGGAATGTCCAAAATTGGGTCATGTTGGGTTAAAAAAGTAGGTCAATGGGACAAATCTTAGACATACAAAGTGTGTATGCTAGAAACCATATTTTCAGTCTGATCATACTCATGAAAAATGGTCATAATGTTTGTCATGATATCTTTTAAGTTCGAAAATAGGTAAAGTTGGTTAATAAGTAGGTCTCTGGGACATGTGTTTTGCATTATTACATGAGGATCTCTTCAGCTTTATCAATCTTAGATAACTTTACTCAGGTGAGTGCCACAGGGTCAATGCCCTCTTGTTTTGTTTTCTATTCAGATTCAACATGAGCACAGAAGAGGTTTCACAAGAAATTTCAGCTCTTGAGAAAGATATCCATGACCTTGAAGACACAATCAAGGGAAAGTTGAGAGAAAAGCAGCTTGTCAAAGCATGGAGGTATACATGTATGTCTTTTTGTTTGTATGTGTGCAAGGTTGTGTAAAAATAAGCACTATCAGTGTGTAATTATTACTTCTTGGGACAGATTCTATCTTAACTCTTTCACTAATTCATTTCAATAACTCTTTAGCAGATGACATAAATTTCCAACTTGCCCAATTTCAGAAGCATTTGCAGACTACAAATTCAATATGTCACCAGTGATTGAATTTCTGATGAAAGGGTAGAAAATGTTGTGGGAAAAGGAGAAAATGCTGGATACCAGCATTTTGTCCTTTTCCTACAATATTTGTAAAAGTCTTTTGTACAGAGTCATTAAAACCCAGTTCCAGACTAGTTAATATCAAAAGCATCAGACAACAACTTGCGTCTGACTCACATGATTAGATTTGTGTTGGAAAGGGATAAAAATATTGCCTGAAAAGGAGAAAATGCTGGTTATTAACATCTTCAACTTTTACAGTGTGTATGATGTTTTAAAAAGCTCTCCATAAAACATAGGAGTGATGGAATTAAGTGAAGATTTAACCTTTACTACACAAGCCCAAGTTTACCACACAATCCCGACTTTAAAAGACCCTGAGAAAGAAGCCTTTTGAAAACATTGTAGGAAAAGGAGAAATTGCTGGTAACCAGCATTTTCTCCTTTTCCCACAATGTTTTCTACCCTTCCCAAAACAAATTTTAATTTTTGAGTCACTTTAATTTTGTTGTCTGCTAATGCTTTCAATTTGGAGCAGTCTAAAATTTTGTCGTCTGGTAAAGAGTTAAGCCAATATTCATGGTACTACAGTAACCTTAACCCTTTACCACACAACCCAGAGTTTTGACGACCTTGAAGAAAGGGGCTTTTGAAAATATTGTGGGATAAGGAGAAAATACTAGTAACCAGCATTTTCTCCTTCACTGATATCAGTCTCAGACTGACAGATCATTTACCCATGATTTGTGACTTTTTCAGGAACATTGATTTGTCTATGTTAGCTGCTTACTCTGGCAAACCTTTTCTCTTTACCAGGTGACTTTTATGCAGACATGTCCAAACTGAAAGCATTTGGTGACAGCAAGATAAAGGTGGTTCAATTGACAGGATTTGTCTTTGAAAGGAGAGAAAACATTGTGGGGAAAAGGAGAAAATACTGGTGACCAGCATTTTTTCCTTTTCCCACCTTCTTTATTGATGTTTCTTTTTTCACTTCAGAGAGTTTCAAGAAGGACAGCATACTCCAAATATTGGAAGTTTAAAACAGCAGGTAATACAAAAATTGCAGTGGATCAACTCATTACCAAATGACAAAAATTTAGACTGGTCCAAATTGAAAGTGTTTGCAGATGACATGTTAAATTCAGCTGAAATTATAGTAATTGTCTATGAACCTATAGAAAACCTAATTGGAAAAGAGAAAATACTGGTTACCAGCATTTTCTTCTTTCCCTACAAGGTTTTCATAAAGCTTTTTCCTCATTTAAATCCAGGATTGTGTGGTAAAGGGTTAACTCTGTACCAGACATCAAACAAAAGCTTGGATTCATCCAAATTAGAAGCATTTGCAAATGACAGATTAAATTTGTCTCTGACAATCAGATTTGACCTTGAAAGGGTAAAAGATTGAGGGAAAGAGAAAATACTGGTTAGCAACATGTACCCCTTTTCTCACAATGTCTTCAAAAGCCTGTAAACAGGGACACGAAAACACAGAATTGTTTGGCAAGGGTTTATGACGAATTTTCTTTGTATTTCTGTTGTTTCTTTATTTTTTTTTCTCTTTTCATGATGAGTGCCTTTTTTGGCCATTCATGGAACTCTTTTCTAGCCATTCATCAAACTGGAACAGTGAGCGACCTGTGAACAAACTGCAAACACAAATATGCACATAAACCTGATGAGTCATGGAGGAGTAAACAAAATGTACAAAAAATTGAACTTGAAACAACAGCAGAACAAATTCATAAACGAATGTGAACAATTTCCTACTGGATGCCTAGTGTGTGTTGCATGCTGTTGTAATGCATTAGAATTGACAATTGCCTCTGTAAAGACAGAAAGACATTTTTGGACTGCTTACAAACAATCAGAATTGCGTTTATCCAAATGCATAAAGGTGGTTGATGAAAATATTTAAAAAAAACTTGCACATGCACAAAAAAAATTGTCCATAAACGGAGTGAACAACAACATACACTAACATGCTTCTACAATCTTGGAATGATGGGCTAAAAAAAACTTCAGAGTGTGCCAGCAAATTGCCAAAATATCTCCATAGTTATGTTGTCATATGTTGGGTCTATTTGTTATTATGTAAAGGGGCCTAAAGTGTTTGACGTACAACCCAGATTTTTTTGTGTGTGTGGACACCAAAATAAAATGCAGTTTTGTATACTCAATACCACTTCTGCAAAAACTTTGTTTTCCATGGACATTCTCATAAGGGAGTCATTTGATCCCCATCAAGGTCATTTGATCCCCTTCCAAAGAATTAAACAAGGCAAACATTTAAATTTTGGGAGACATTTGGAACATTCGGGGGTCCAAATTCAAAGAAACAGGGGTCAGGGAAAAACCCTCAATATATCCCAATCTTGCATCCAAACTTACTTTTATCTTCTATGTAAATAAATGCATTTTTTGTTCAAGATAAGCCTTCTGGAGAGATTAACTGATGTGAAGTTTGAAAGAACAGAAGTGGAGATTCTACAACAAGGTAGCTATGTACAAACAATATAATTACAGGGGCAGGTAGAATGTTTAAGTTGTGTCAGAATCCTGTAGCTAGTTATTTACAGACTGAAAGCACAAAGATTTAACATTTAACCCTTTGCTACACAATCCCGAGTTTTAATGACCCTGAAAGAAAAAGACTTTTGAAAACATTGTGGGGAAAGTAGAAAATGCTGGTAACCAGCATTTAAGCCACTATTATATTTTCGTCTGCAAATGCTTTCAACTTAGACAAGTCTAAATGTTTGTCATGTGGTAGATTTAATAGCCTTGTATAATTAGTTCTTTACATCATGACACATTCAGCCTCATCCATATTGAAAAGATGGAAGGCATTATGATAAAAGGGAATGATTGTCAACATATGTCGTTCTTTTCCCACAAAGTTCTCAGAAGCCATCTTCCTCAGGGTTGTGACATATCCAAACTTTAGATAAACAAATAATAAAAATGGAAAAAACTGTTATAACAAGACAACATATAAGTCTTGTCCATTTTGAAAGCACTAATAGACCACAAAATGATTGTAGCTCTTAAGGCAAGTTTTATTTTTGAAAAAGGATAGCACTGCTTATCAGCATTTTCTCCCTTTTGCTCAATGTTTTCAATGTCCCTGGGGATTCAGTTCAGTAAAGGGTTTAATTGTGAAATGTAATTTTTACTTGCTGCTTTGTGGCTAGAATTTCTGTAGAATGAATTTATTTGAGAAAAGGTTTTTTTTCTGCAACCCCCTTTTCAATTTTGCACCTTAAAGAGGAATATTTTACTGGGCATTACTTTTTCATTTCCAATTCTTCAGAGTCAAAAAAGAAAAAGTTTATGTAAACTTAGACATTGTTTCAGGTTATGTTTGTTGCATTTTGGACAGGTAAACTCTGGTTGACTAAAAGATTCAGGATAGAAGGCAGTTGCATGGAGGAAGAGTTTCAGCTTCAGTTGGATATAAAGGATTTGATGGTAAACATGATGATTTAACATGTACAGTCAAATCTGTATTGAACAGCTGTTCTTCATAAAGGCACGATGGCCTCTCAAGACAGGTGAAAGCAGATGATAACCCTTTAGCAGAAAACACGATATTAGACTTGTCCAGATTGAAAGTATAGGCAGACACCAAATCAAATGTTGTACAGATGATGGAATTTTTCTCTGAAAGGGTAGAAAGCATTGTGGGAAAAGGAGAAAATGATGGTTACTAGCTTTTTTTTTTCCCTTTTTCTCACATTGTTTTCAAAAGCTGTCTTTCTCAGGGTCATTACAACTTGGAATTTTGTGGGAAATGGTAAATGCAGTTCAAATCTAATATTGAGAACAACACCTGAGGAGCTTTCAGGATTATGCTTGACCTGCATTATTATGCTACCTGTCTAAGAAGAAAGCTTATTGGTTTTTTAACTCCACTGGCCAAAGGCCAGCGGGCTTATGTCATGGCCCGGGGTCCGGCGTGCGTGCGTGCATGCATGCATGCGTTAACTTTTATTATCCCCCGCCGAAGGCGGAGGGATATAGTTTTAGCGTTGTCCATGCATCTGTACGTCCGTCCGTGTGTCCGTCCAGGACAATATCTCCAATACCATTGGACGGAATTTCGTGAAACTTTATACATGGATACAATAGTCCATTCCGCAGATATAGTTTTTTTTTCATTTGATGCAAAATGGCCGGCTTGGAGCAATTTTGAGTTAAGCGATCGAGTGAATTTTTGATGCTTTGAATCTTATCTTCAAAACTGTACAGAGTTTTTACATGGAACTTGTCACATCTTTCAACCACCATTAGGAAATGCAGTACAACAAGTTTTACCCAGACTGACCATGCAACCCCACAGTATACCCTTTTTTTTTTTTTTTTTTTTTTTTTTTTTTTTAATATATGCCATGTCATGAAAAAAGGGGGCTTGATGTATAGTTATATTACAGATTAATATTTCTTTAACTACAGGACAAAATGTTATGAAACTTCATATTTTTTATGATATTGTTTATCACAAGTCACAGACAGTCATCAATTGTTTTTATTCAATGAAATCTTATGTCATGGGAAAAGGGAGTTTAATGTATAATTTTATCATGGACCAATGACCGTCTGTTCGTCTGTCTTTCTTCTAAAATCTTCTAATATCCTTGATGAAAACTGATAGAAATTTATACATGTGTTCCTTATGATGTCAGACCATATTTATTTATTTATTTATTTTGCCTTTTTGATATAATGCGGTGTCATAGAAAAAGGGTGTTTCATGTATATTTCCATTATGGATCAATATCTCTTTAACTCAAAATCCTTGATGAAAATTGATGAAACTTCATATGTGTGTTCCTTATGATAGTCCGCCAATATTGTTATTTTTGCTTTTTATGCTTCCCGAAGGGTGAGCATATAGTCGCCGCTTCATCTGTCCGTCTCTGTCTGTCCATCCATCTGTCCGTCTGCCCATCTGTGTGTCATGAAAAGCTTGTCCAGGGTATAACTTCCAAAGTATAAAAGCTAGTGACTTCAAACTTCATATACAGATAGGTCACATTAAGGAGAAGTGCAGCGTACAAGAACCATAATTCTATTCCCACTATTTTTAGAGTTATTGCCCTTTGTAAATTTTAACTTTGGTTTTTTTTGTTCAGGGCATAACTTAGAAAGTATAGAAGCTAATACTTTAAACTTCACCCACAGATAGATCACATAATGGAGAAGTGCAGTGTACAAGAACCATAACTCTATCCCAACTATTTTTGGGGTTATTGCCCTTTGTAAATTTTAACTTTAAATTTGTGTTTGGGGCATAACTTCCAAAGTAAAAAAGATAGTATTTTCAAACTTCATATACAGATACGCCACATTCAGGAGAAGTGCAGTGTAGAAGAACCATAACTCTTTTCCCACTATATTTAGAGTTAGTGCCCTTTGTAAGTTTTGAATTTGTTTTTTTTGTCCAGGGTATAACTTTTGGGGTTATTTCCCATTGTAAATTTAAACTTAAAATTTTTGTCCGGAGCATAACTTTCTAAGTAAAAAAGCTAGTAACTTCAAACTTCATATACAGATAGCCATATTGAGGAGAAGTGCAGTGTACAAGAACCATAACTTTATCCCAACTATTTTTTTTGGGTTATTGCCCTTTGTAAATCTAACTTTAAATTTTTGTCAGGGGCATAACTTCCCAAGTATAGAAATTAGTAACTTCAAACTTTATATACAGATAGACCACATTAATGAGAAGTGCAATATACAAAAACCGTAACTCTATTCCCACTAGTTTTAGAGTTATTGCCCTTTGTAAATTTTAACTTTAGACTTTTGTTTGTGGCATAACTTCCAAAGTATAAAACCTAGTGACTTCAAACTTCATATACAGATAGACCACATTAACGAGAAGTGGAGTGTTTAAGAAACATAACTCTATTCTCACTAGTTTTAGAGTTATTTCACTTTGTAAATTTCAAATTTTGATTTTTGTCTGGAGTATAACAGTTACATGTACTTATAAAATGACACCTGTTCTATGACTAGTCACTTTGTGGGGGTATGCGGCACTTTTGTGACAGTTCTAGTTTCATTCTTTCCTATTTATACTAAGCTGTGTTATAGAAAAAGAGGACTAAATGACAAACTCAAACACGAAGTTTATAAATGTTTAATCTGATTTTTTTTCAGACAATTTTGCCATTACTATAATAGTTATGTTTGATTTACAGATTGTTCACATTGACAGGAAGTTTCACTCCATTGTTCCAAGAGTTATGCCCCTTCTTTATTTAATTATTTGAACATTGGCAAATGCAGTTTGGCAGACGGGACCACACACAAGTAGCCTGTTTCACCCCCACCCTCCTCTCCTGTGACAAACCATTTACCGACAGCCTTCACTTTCCTAAAAAGAGACCTGTTTGGGGAGCATAATCCGTCTACGACGGTTCTTGTTTGATTAAATGTTGTGTCATGGAAAAGGGGAATTAATGTATTTTCCATTATGGACAATATCTTCAACTACTGGACAAAATTTTATGAAACTTCATATTTATATCGTTTATCATAAGCCACAGACAATAGTTATTTGCTTTTATTTCATGAAATGACATGTCATGAAAAAAGGGGGCTTGGACAGATTTCTTCTAAAAGCCTTGATGAAAATTGATAAAACTTCATGCGTGTCTTCCTATGGATACTCTGTTGCTACAATTTTTTTCTACATATATAATGCCATGTCATGGAAAAAGGGGACTTAATGTAAGAGGGCTGTCCCAAAATTCCGTGACAATTTTATTAACAAAAGAAAATGAAACACTACAAACGCTATTTTCAGATATGTTTTCAATACATATGATCCAACCATTTCTATAAAAAATCGCTCAAAAATCTTTACAAATATGAAAATGATAGCACAAATACCACAACAAGTACCCACACTGCGGCGCATGTAGAACGAAAATTATGATATCAATGTAAAGTTTAAGGGCTTTTGTTAAAATATTCTCCATGAAGTTCAACGCATTTGCGATGTCGTTTAATCGACAACTGGTCAAAAACTGTCTCAAACCTTCCTTTCTGTCAGACCTCTCTTAAAAGCAAATGTAGCAGACATCAGCTCATTGCTGGGATCAAACATGCTGCCTCATAAATTTTCTTCAAGCTGCGGGAAGTTGCCCAAGTCCAGAGGAGCCAAATCTGGGAATTTGTAAATCCGAGTAGAAATCTCCGCCTTCTTGGCTGGAGGGGTCACAGGTGTTTTCCATATACTGGACTACAGCTTTCCTTCGGGTTCAAAGAAGTGTAACCCCCTCTTATCTGATATAAAAAGAGGATCCAACAGGGTGTTGTCTGCTTCAACTCAAGAAATTAACTACAGCAACATGTGAACCCTCTCTGTTTGTTTTCATCAGACAACAAATGTTGAACCCATCTCGCGCAGAATCATGACATGTTCACTTGTCCTTACATATTCTGTGGACATAAGACTTTGAAATGGCGGCTGACGATGGTATCTCTCTGGCTCAGTTGGTCTCCGATCTGTGAAAATGCATCTCTTTATCAAATCACACAACTCTTTATCTAAAAAAATTGGCCCATGACTTCGTGCTTTCTTCTCTTCCTGGCATTCATTAGCCTTTTAGTCTGTTTTTCTGCCATGCCAGTGCTAGAGAAATGATTTTTTAACTTTTCAGTATGCCAGATTTGTTTTATAGTTTGGATGGGTGTCATTCCAAGATTGGCACAAGATTGTATGACTGTCAGCTGGGCCGCACAATCTTCTGACGTTGTTATTTCAAATTTCCTTTTTTCTACTGATATTTTTCTTTTGTCTGACTGTACACTGTCTGTTGCTTACTCAATCACATTCAAATTTTCTGTGATGAAGTCAAACTTCCAGAAGAAGACGTCCATGTTATATGAAGCAGAAATAATTTCAAATATTGAAAATATTCATGCATGATTTAAGTTCATACAAAAAAGTATTTGGAGAAAATGATGTGCGTCGGTAAATGACACCTCCTTATCAATTTTGTGAATTTAAAGTAAAAATAAAGCTAATATTTTGTTGGAGACTTAATATAAAGTGAAATAACATCTTCATACGTGAAATATGTGAAAATGAATGCCATGACGTTAAAAGTGGCCGTTTATAAAATTTGTCACAGAGTTTTGGGACAACCCTCGTATAATCTCATTATGGACCAATAACAATAAGACCATGTGTAGATGCAAAACATATACCTCTTATATATTTTTTATTTAATGAAATGCTGAGCCATGAAAAAAGGGGGATTACTGTATAATTTCATCATGGACCAATAACAAAAAGGCCACGTGTACATGCAAAACACATTACCTCTAATATGTTTGTATCAAAAAAAGTCTTTTTCGGCGGGGGATATCATTTCAACGAAATTGCTTGTTTCAAACACCTTCTTCTCTGAAACTACCCATCCAATTTTGATGAAACTTCACAGAAATGATCCTGCCATGGTCCTCTTTGAATTTCTTGAAAGAATTTGATTCCTTCAAAAAATCTGGTTGCCATGGCAACAAGACTGAAAAATATTGAACATCTTCGAAAATCTTCTTGTCTGAAACCATAAGGCCTAGGGCTACCAAATTTGACATGTAGCTTTATCTAGTGGGCGTCTACCAAGAGTGCCCAAATTGTAGCCCTAGGGTCAAATTTGGCCCTGGCCCAGGGGTCACACGTTTAAATGGGCTTATATAGGGAAAACTTTAAAAATCTCGTACCTAGCCATAAGGCCTAGGGCTGCCAAAATTTGCATGTAGCTTTATCTAGTGGGTCTCTACCAAGAGAGCCCAAATTATAGCCCTGGGGTCAAGTTTGGCCCCGGCCCAGGGGTCACAAGTTTTTCATGGGCTTATATAGTGAAAACTTTATAAATCTTCTTGCTACTAACCATAAGACCAAGGGCTACTAAATTTAGCCTGTCTCAGGGATCTTGTGTTTTACAGGGCCTTTTATTGAGGAAATTTTGAAAATCTGCTTGTTTATAACCACACATTCTAGACCTGTATTATTTGGTATGGGGCTTTATCTTGTGGACCTCCACCAGGATTCAAGTAATTATAGCTCTGTGGTCAAAAATGGCTTTGCCTTAGGGTCATAACTTTCTTGTAGGATTTTATAGAAAAAAATTTATATGTCTTCTAGTTTGAAACCCATTGGCCAAGTATTGTAATGTTTGGCTTGTAGTGTTTTTACTTATTAGCCAGTGGAGCGATACAGGGCCATCATAGCCCTCTTGTTTCAATGGTCATAATGAACAGGTTTGACTGTACATATTATGAGTAAGTCTTGCAGGAATTTTTTTGTATTTAACCCTTTACCACACAATCCCGAGTTTTAACGACCCTGGGAAAGAAGCCTTTTGAAAACATTGTGGGAAAAGGAGAGAATGCTGGTAACCAGCATTTACTCCTTTACCACAATGTTTTCTACCCTATTAAAGAAAGATTGCACCATTTGAGCCACATTGTGATTATCGTCTGCAAATGCTTTCAATGTGGATGAGTCTAAAAAATTATTTTGTTTGGTAAAGAGTTAACCCTTTACCACACAATGACGCCTTTTAACGCTCCTGAAGAAGAGGCCTTTTGAAAACATTGTGGGAAAAGGAGAAAATGCTGGTAACCAGCATTTTCTCCTTTTCCCACAAAGTTTTCTACCCTATCAAAGAAAAGTTGCGTCATTTGAGCCACTATGAAATCGTCGCCTGCAAATTCTTTCAATTTGGATAGGTCTCAAGTTTTGCTGTGTGGTAAAGAGTTAATCCTTTAGCAGTCATCAAAATATTTGGCTGTCCAAAATTGAAGGCATTTGCAAATGAGGCATTAAATCTGGCACCAGTAACTGGCTTTGTATTTAAAAGATTGGGAAAACACAGAGGGAAAAGGAGGAAATACTGGTAACCAGCATTTTCTTCTTATTCTAAAATGTTTTCAAAAGCCTTTTTAAAAACTCGTGGTCATTAAATCTCTGGAATTTTAGATAGAGGCTTAATAAATAGGAATTAAGGTACAGGTGAAAATTTCCCATATCAAAATTCTGTTTTCAAAAGCTCAATAAAAATGATACCATTTGCGATTTTTTTTTTCACAAGTAGTCAAGTTGATTTTCTAGAAGGGTTGAGTCATTTGTGATTTTTTTTTTCACAAGTAGTCAAGTTGATTTTCTAGAAGGGTTGAGTCATGTTCCTATACATGTTACCACCTTCAGGCAGTTGTTGTGTTGCGCTAGACCATGTTCGACAAAAAAAGAATTAGGACAAAAATCAATGAAATAAAAAATTACTCCTTCTAACAGATTGTTTTAATGGTATCTGAATAGCTAACTTAAATGAACTATGCTCTGTGGAAAGGGGGTTTAATGCATCTGCAAAAAGTATCTACTCATATCAGCTTGCACGGTCGCAACAGACTGACGCTGGTCCTATATATAAATTTAATACATGTGCCAGGGTATCGTTTTCCTGACAAATCGTAAATTTTTTTGTAAGAATGTTCGTAAGGTTACACTTACGTTCAGATATAAGAAATTCTTAAGTCCATTTTACAACTTGTATAAGTTTATGAATAAGCATACGTAAGTTTTTTTATAACTCTTCAAACGAAGCTATGTAAAGATTGCACACACTTTGCACTCAGGGTTCTGTACGTATGTTGCAATTTATGTCAACACACCCATCTTCAGCTGCATACAAACATGGATTGTGTTAGTTTCAGGAAGAGACAGGAGAACTGGCTATCCAATACTCCGAAATTATTGATCTTTGTTTTTGTTTATAAACAAGGTGAAGGTTGATGGGAAGTTAATAGTAGACTACAACTTCTTTTACAGAAAACTGACCTGATGATGTCTTGTTAGTTTTATCTATTTCTATTGCAAGCCTGTTGCAATTAAATCTGATTATACTTATCTGAATGACCAAAGTTATCACTGATTTTTTTATCCGTGTCAAAGCATGACTTCTTCTGCAAACCAGATGAGTCTCATGTAATAAGTCAAGTACACTGTAAGATGTGTCCTCACTCAATCTACATTTCTTTTTGCTGGCAAGTTTAGCAGCAAATTTGGTCCTACACATGTCCTCTTTTTGTCTATGCAGTGGAAGGATTGCCTCCTTATTTATGTTCCCACTTACAACCGACATTTTTGTACGTAAAGTTTGGCATTACTTTCAAACTTAGCTATGCAAATATTAGTAAAACACAGAACTTGGTCTTGCGCAAAAACTTACAAATTCTAGACTTACATTTATGTTTTACTTTAGTGAAAGGGTCTCCTGGACCATTCTACCTCAAGATTCAGCCATTTGTCAGACAAAGTGGATTTTATGGATCCCTAATTATGTAGTGACTTACCTAGTATAATGCACCATGGAGATGCATTAAACCCCCCTTTTGCCAAAGTGTCACTCAAATATTGAAATTATCCCAATTTTACAAGGATGGTTTGGAAGTCATCAGCTTCAAATTAGCAGTAGAATGTAATGAGTGGATTATAGTAATTCAACAAAAACTGGTTAAACTACGAAACTACGTAGTTGTAAATTTTTATCCTTGAACAATGGGAGCAGCTTTCCTGACTCCTTAAAAAATTTGGCAACATACCTGATACCATGTGTGAGTTTTTAAAATAAATATTACCATTCTGACAAATATGTCTCTTCCTGCAAAAACTTTCAGCTTTACAATGAAATTGTTACATGATGATGAATGAAAATATCTAAAACTGTGCACAAGTAATTTGTGCTCTGAAAACACTTTCAATTTGGACAAATCTAACAATTGGTTGTTTGGTAAAGTGGTATTTATTGATTTTACACATTATTGTAAAGCAGTTTTTAACCTATTAACCCAAAATTAAAATATAAAGCACATTACCTGCAATACAGACTAAATTGATGAAACAGAAAGTTAGTACAGTGCTGTAGCTTTGCGCCTGGAAAATTCACAATGGACTTGAGATTTTAAGGTGCACAATTAACATCAAAATATGAAAAGAAGCATCATAAGTGTTTCATTATTGATGCTACCTCTTTTCCTTTTACGTTTTCAAAACATGTCAGTACGAAAGTTTTCATACAGCAAGGATCAACTTTTGAACTATGTCAAAACCTGTCTAATACTTTCTTATTTTTGCAGAATGAGGATATGACTGTGACATCAGATATAATGAATTTATTGGTTCAGCATCTCACAGTGAGAGATAAAGATTTCTTAAAGCATATAAAAATGTAAGTTGTCTTTATTCATCAACCTTTTACCACACAACAAAATTTTAGACTTGTCCAAATTGAAAGCATTTCCAGATGACATAGAAAAAGTGTCTCAGATGATGAAAGTTATCTGGAGAAGGATAGAAAACAATGTGGAAAAAGAAGAAAATTCTGGTTACTAGCATTCTCTCCTTTTGTATAATGTTTTCAAAAGCCCTCTTCTTCAAGATGGATAAAACACAGGATTGTTTTGTAAAAAAGGTTAATTCCTGCAGATGTATGTTCTCATTTGGCACCAGACCACTTTTGAAAACATTGAGACTAAAAGAGAGATTGTTTGTTAGTAAAAAAAAAAAATTCTCTCATTTTGTCACAGTTTTTTCGTGCATATTTATTTATGAAAGGGTTACAAGTTTTTACTTTTTGTTAAATGACATTTAGCACAATTCAGTTATATCATGAGGCCATTGCATCTGATCCTGAAGTTTCTGAATATGTTGTACAACTATTTCATCCTTCTCCCATGATCTTCCCTTTCAGAGACAAATCTCTTCATTTGAACCACTGTTAATTTTTTGTCTGCAAATGTTTTAACTCTTTACCACACAATCCCGTGTTTTAATGACCCTGAGAAAGAAACCTTTTAAAAACATTGTAGGAAAGAAGAAAATGCTGGTAACCAGCATTTCCTACTTTTTCCACAATATTTTCTACCCTTCTAAAGACAGAAATCATCATTTGAGTCATGTTTATCATCTGCAAATGGTTTCAATTTGGTTGAGTCTAAAATTTTGTCGTTTGGTAAAGGTTAAATATGGAGCTGTCCAAACTTGTGGGATCTGGCAAAGATTGACCGCTAGAACTTATCTGTTTTTCAGGCTAGAAGAACAAAGAAACATTCAAGGGTTTTTCATGCTTCTTCATACTTACACCAAATGGACAAAAATCAGAGACATGACATTTCAGCATTTCTCATTAGCATACCCTGATATTGCATCACAGAAAAAGGAGCATTGCCTGCAGCTTGAGCATCTAGAGAAGCCATGGTAAGACGTTCAACCTTAAAGTGCCAAATAAACCTAATGGACATATTCAGTCTCGAATAAGACCCAGATAGTTGTAATTTCTTGGTTGCTTTTTGTCTGCAGTATTTCAGCAAAGCTGACAGTGCAACTTTTGTGCAGTCTGATCTTGATCTGCACTGGCTGCAAAAGCAAAATGCTCTTTAAGGGTTAATATTGTGTAACGTCAACCTTTGTGTGATCTGCGATAATCAATGCTTATTGAGGTTTCATACTTATGAACCATGTTCTGTGAAAAGGAGGTTTAATGCATCTGCAAAAACTATTGAGTGAGGTCAGCCTGCGCAGTCCTCACAGGCTAACCTGGGTTGATACTTTTTGCTATTGGTCATTTTTTGCATGTCAAATCACCTATCTACCTCATGACTCAGTCCGTTGTTGGACAAAATGGACTTTATAGATTCATGATTACGTGATTGTCAACTTGCTTGGTATAAGGCATCACAGAGATGCAGTGAGCCCCTTTTTTGGCCTGCAACACGTGAAAAGGGACATTCGGACATTTGCGTAGTGTCGTCTCGGATCAGCCTGCGCAGGCTAATCGGAGACGGCACTTTACGACTACACCAGATTTTGTGCTATAGTAGACTTGCACAAAACAGAAAATTACATAAAAACTGAGTGTTGTTTCAGATTAGCCTGAGCAGACTGCGCAGGCTGATCCGAGACGACACTTTACGCAAATGTCCGAATGCCCCTTTTTGCATGTTGCAGGCCTTATAGGAAAATTTATTCTGGGAAAATAGATGTCTGCAGGAGAAAATGTGTTCATTACAGGCATTTCACATATCTGTTATGGTGATATGCGAGAAATTACTGACATTTCACATAAATGTTATGCAGATGTGGTAAGAGTTTCTCTCAAAATGTTGAACAGTAATAGTACAAGATTGGATTATAGTCTATAGTCTGATGCTTATCTGCAGTTTCTGAAAAGCAAATGATAGAATTTCTAATACACTAATGGCAAAATAAATTACTTACAGATCGAGTTTAGTAATTTTTTCTACATTGTTTCAGTTATATTGCAGCAATCAATGCCCCTACCCTATCCTTGGTTTTCTGGACTTTCTTTTACCACTTCTTTGCTCAATATTCTATCCAAGCCACCGATTGCTTTCCTACATTAGCATCATCAAAACAATGTTCAGCTGAGGGAGAGGAATTGGCTAAATTTAGAAATCAAGGCAGCAATCCCCTGGTTTCAAATACTGTACTTTACCGACTGAGCAATCTGGCAAAGCTCAAATAAGCCTTTACCACACAATCCCGAGTTTAAATGACCCCAAGGAAGTAGGCTTCTGAAAACATTATGGGGAAAGAAGAAAATGCTGGTAACCATTTCTCCTTTTCTCACACTGTTTTCTATGTCTCCAAAGAGAAATTTGAGTTTTTGAGTCGCATTTAATTTGTTGGCTGCAAATGTTTTCAATTTGGACCAGTCTAAAATTTTGTCGTTTAGTAAAGAGTTAAACTGCCATCCCGAGTTTTAACAACCCTGAGAAATACGCCTTTTGAAAACATTGTGGGAAAAGGAGAAAATGCTGGTAACAAGCAATTTCTCCTTTTCCCACAATGTCTTCTGCAAGGGCTTTCAAATTGGACCAGTCTAAAATATTGTCTTTTTGGAAAGAGTTAAGTAGGATCTGCACAGAAATAGTGTATTTAAACAGGGTCTGTATCCACCAACAACTGTTAAGAACAGTCTTCTAGATTTTCTAAATATTGAAAGTAACACTTCTGATTGGCTAAACCAAATGTTTTAGCCAGTCAGAAGCTGTGTTACTCTCAAATTTAGAAATACCTGGAGAATAAGGTGTTCAGTTTCAATCTTTGTCTTATTCCCTTTTTATTCCTATTTTATTTCAGCATGTTTCAAGTAGAGTGGTTGACTAGTATTTCATTCAGCCATATTTGTCACCCAGAGATAAAGCTCTCAGTCAAAGTTCAGGGTCAGTGCAACTTACACATGTATCTATGAAATTTCTTTCTATCTGACAGACTAGCCTATTTTAACACAGATATGAATTAATACATACCTGCACATTAAAGCTTTTGAAACATTGTGGGAAGAAAAAGCCATTGCTTTTTACAAGCAGTAGCTTCTTTTCCTGCTATGTTTCCATAGAATTCAAAAGAGAAAACTTCTGTTTCCCTTATAATGATATCTTATTTGAGTGACAATTTTATTGTAAGATTGAAATGGTACATGCAAGATGATATATCTGCTATAGATAACTTTTAAACAATATTAAGCGATTGTCTTTTTTGGTGTATGATCGAAATTTCTTTCATGTGAAAAGTGAGGTCTATATTTTTTACGAGTGGTAAAGCCACAAGTGAAAATATGGCCCTTGCTTTTCACGAGATGAAAAAAATCTCAATCATACACTGAAACAAACAATTATCTTCTTTTATGCTTTTCACTTTAACTTTTCTTTTCATGTCTAATTTTTGCTATCGTGAAAAATATGTGTGTGTTTTTCAAGCAAAGTAGATCTATTGAATCTAGTCAGATTTGGACTAGCTGTAATAATAATGTCATTAGTGATGTTGACTATGTCATAAAATGTGACGTTCACATGCATTCATATATGTATTATGTCAAAAATAAAAGTTGTAAAATCCACCGGTGAATTAGAAGGATATAATTCACTGTTAAATTTCTATAAACTACTGAAAAGCATAAAAGAAATCTGGTTAAAATGCAAAAAACAACCAAGTGTTCAGCAATATTTCTAGACCAATATGCCAAATTTTCATGTTAAGTTCATCTCTTTGTATATCTTATTTGGGTCATCACATGCCTTAAACTCTTTAAAATCATTTGGGTTGTCCATGATAGCATAAAAACATAGAGGGAAAATTTCCCGGAAATTGAAAAAATCCAGATTAAGATGAAGGACCTGATGTGTACATGTAAATGTATTTATTCTTTTACTCTTTACCTTAGCGCAAAAATGTAGACTCTTCCATTTTCAAAGCTTTTGCAGTTGACAAAAGTTGCTCTTTGTTCAGTTTCAAAGCCTTTTCAATCAGTAAATTAAATATGTCTCAAATAGTGGAATTGTCTATGAAATGATAGAAAACATTGTAGGAAAAGGAGAAAATGCTGGTATCCAGCATTTTCTCCTTTTCCCACAATGTGTTCAAAAACATCCTTCGTCAAAGGTGCTAAAAGATGGATCATGTAGGAAAAAGCTTATTACCCAATCAAGTTTCAAGTGACATCGATTATACAGATGCACTGATAATTTTGATTTGAAGAACACAACATCTGTCCCTCTCACTTTAGAACGTTCAAGGTTTTACTGTACTTTATTTCAGATTCGAGGAGAAACGATGTTCTAACTAAAGCCCCAGACATGTTTCAGCTAATGTTAAAGGAACTTGGGATTGAAAAGGCTATTAATTGTATAGTGTCTCTGTGTAGCAAGTGATTTGAGTGAATACTAAATCTTGTGTAATGACAAAGACCCATAACTTTCAAAATCGATGTAACTAGCTCTATATCAAATGAAATAATTTTAAACTTGCCTAATTTGAAAGATGTCAAATTAAGTAGTTTCTAAAATTATGGGTTTTGTATGTGGTAAGGTAGGAAACATTTGTTGAAAATGACAAAAATGCTTGCCACCAGCATTTTCTCCTTTTCCCTCAATGTTTTCAAAGGCCCTCTTTATTTTGGTTGTTAAAAATTTGGATTGTGCGGTAGAGTTAAAGTTTATTCTCAACCTAACACATTATTTTAGCAGAAACTTTCATCTTGCTGTGGAGTGCTTTTGGAAAAAATTAGGCAATGAGAATTTCTCCTATCACTACAATGTTTTCAAAAATTGAAACATATGCAGGCCACAAAACAAACGTGGCTCAAAAATTGAACCTTGTCTTAGGGAAGGTAGAAAACATTGTTGGAAAAGCAGAATATGCTGGTTACCAGCATTTTCTCTTTTTCCCACAGTGTTTTCAAAAGGCCTTTTGTTCAAGGTTGTTAAAACTCGGGATTGTTTGGTAAAGGTTACTGTCTTGTTTGTTGTTAAACCTTTTACCAAAAAATTCTGTTTTAACGTCTCTGAGTAAAGAGGTTTTGAGAACATTGTGGAAATAGAAGGAAATTCTAGAAACAAGCATTTTTCTCCTTTTTCTTACGATGCTCTACACCCTTCTGCCCAGCCTGGGTAGCTCAGTCGGTAGCGTACTGTACAGAATTGAGAACAGGGGGGTGCTGGTTCGATCCCTGGCTCAGCCAATTTCTTTCTGAAGTTTGATGATAGTCATTACCACAGGATTCATTCCTCTCTCACTGCTAACCATTGTTTCGAAGATGGTTATGTTGGAAAGCAGCAAGTGGCTTGGAAAGAATATTGTGTGGAGTACTGGTAAAAGAAAATCAAGGAAAGCATGGATAGGTGTACTGGCTGTCATGACATGACTGAAATAATGTTGAAAACAGCGTTAAACACCATACAATCAATCAATCTTCATCCCTTCAAGACTTATCCCATTGTTAAAGTCATATTGAATTTGTCGTCTGCATATGCCTTCGTTAAGCCAAGACTAAAATTTTGTCTTGTAATCAGGAGTTAGGGTGTTTAAATACTTTTCACGTACCTTGATCAGAATAAACTATTAATCCTTTCACACACAACTCAGTATTTTAACAACCCTGAATTAGACACCTTTTCATAACATTGTGGGAAAAGGTGTTAACCATTTTTTTCATCACAATGTTTACGCCCTCTGATTATACAAACCCCCTCAATTGAGCTGCCTTCATTTTGTTGACAAGTCTAAAAGTTTGTTGTCTGTTAAAGAGTTAAAAATTTATCAAACAATCCGGAGTTTGGGAATGAAAAGACTTTTGAAAACATTGTTGAAAAAGGACAGAATGCTGATAAGCAGCATTTTCTTCTTTTTCCCATAATGTCTTCTATTTTTTGGCAGACACAGCTTATTATTTAACTTGTTACCACACGGCAAAAATATAGACTGGTCCAAATTGAAAGCATTCACAAATGACAAATTAAATGTGGCTCAAATGATGCAATTTGTTTCTGAAAGAGTAGAAAACATTGTGGGAAAAGGAGAAAATGCCGGTTACCAGCATTTTCTCCCTTTCCCACAATGTCTTCAAAGGGGCTTCTTAGTTGGGGTCGTTCAAAGTCAGGATTGTGTGGTAAAGGGTTAAGCTATGATTTATTTCAATGTATATAGTCTGTAAGTGCTTTAGATTGGAACAAGTCCAAAATTTTGCCATGTGGTCAAGAGTTAAATGGATGAATTAAAGATGGTGTTGATATAAAAATAAAAGATATTTTTCATCTTATTTATGTTTTAATGCTTTATAGTTAAAAATCTTAAAATTCCTCTATAACAGTGGGTCATCTTCTTTTGCCTTTCTTACCAACTGTGGTCCAACCATCAGAGTCTGTCTCCATTGCACCTATAATAAATACTTGTAAATAAGAACAAGCTGTTTGCCCCAGAATATACATGTACAACAAACTATTAGACAGTAAATTGAAGATCAGATTGCACACTGTGCAGTCTGATCTTGGATTTACAATGTCAGTGTGAAAAACTTTAATTATGCCCAGCACTCAAAGGGTTTATGTTAAGTCTTTACCCCACAATAAAATTTTAGACTGGTCCAAATTCAAAGCATTTTGTAGACCAAAAAATAAATGTCTCATAATTGAAATTTGTTTTGGGAAGGGTAGAAAACATATTGGAAAAGGAGAAAATGCTGGTTACCAGCATTTTCCCCTTTTCCCACAATGTTTTCAAATGGATTTTTTTACAAGGTTGTCAAAAGTCTGGATTGTGTGGGAAAGGGTTAAATGGTACGAGGAGCATATAACATATAGGTCAATTACTTTTGACAAGCTTTTCATGGTATCAAAACCATGGAAAATGAAGCAATTGTTAGTTATAAGCAATTACTCCGTTTGCCCAACCTGTTTTAAAAACTGTTCTGGAATAGGTAAGACTGTAATAAATGGTTAATGTAGCTAACATTTTTCCTAGAAATTCCTTGGGATTCAACTGACCAATCCTGACTTATCTAGATCCAAGTGACCGATCAGTTAGTAAGTCCTGTAAATAATCTCTAACACCCCAACATTTTTAGTCATCAATTTGTAATGTTCAGTACCTTTGGGCTTAGTTATCTTAAATGTGGAAATTCTAGTCTCTCAAAAACAGAACTTTTTCTCTTCTCATTTTACATAACTGTTTTAATTCTTTACCACACAATAATATTTTTGACTTGTCCAAATTAAAAGTATTTGCAGACCACAAATTAAATGTGACTAAAATGATGGAATTTGTCTGTGACAAGGTAGAAAACATTGCTGGAAAATGAGAAAATGCTGGTTACCAGCATTTTGTCCTTTTCCCACATTGTTTTCAAATGCCCTCTATCTCATGGTCATTAAAACTCAGGATTGTGTGGTGAAGGGTCAAACATTCTTTTCAATCCTGACATGACGCATACCATTTACTGCAGAATTACGACAGTTGAGTCTTATCCAAACAATCCTGTGTTTTAACCAGCCTGAAGAAAAGGGCTTTTGAAAACATTGTATGAAAAGAAAGAGAAGCATTTTCTCCTTTTCCAACAATCCATTCTATCCCTTCCAAGACATCCTACCTTTAAAGTGTCAATAGCAGCTAAAAGTCAACAATGCAGGAGTTAAAATGCATTTGAGATTAAATTATATCATATAAAAGTATGGAAAATATTGTAAAGATGACAGATGGTTTGTCCAAGTGTTGTGTGCAGTCAGAAAAATGAATTTTAATTGTAGGTCAAAAGTTGCTAGGTTGCTCAGTCTTTTGTTTACTTTTTACTTGGTTTCAAAATTAATTTCTCTACCAGAGACAAACACTTGGACCTACTGCACAATAATAGATTGTCATCTTCACATTGATTTCCATACTTTTAAAAGGTTTTATTTAAATTCAATAACATTTTAACACCTGCATTATTTACTTTTGGCTGCTATTGGGGCTATAACCCTTCAGCAAACAACAAAATTTTAGACTACAGACAACAAAATAAATGTGACTGAAAAATTAAAATTAGTTTTGGGAAGGGTAGAAAATATTGTGGGATAAGGAGAAAATGCTGGTAACCAGCATTTTCTCCTTTTCCCGCAATGCTTTCAAGAGGCTTCTTTTTCAGGATCGTAAAAAGGTGGGATTGTGTGGTAAAGGGTTAAAGCCACCTTCTACTCTGTGTCTGAGAATGCTTTCAATTTTGCCAAGTCTGATATATTGATGTTTGGGAAAAAATAATGAAATGATAAGAGTTACCTGTGCTTTCTTGTGAATTTTCATGTGAATTTGTTTGACTTGTGTCTGGAGGAACAGGCTCATTTCTCGAACTGTCCATGCCTTCTTCGACCTGGAAAATCCAAGGTGGATGAATATACATGTACCACCCTTTTCCTACTAAATGAGCCATGCTCTGGCAAAGGGGGGTTTAGGGAACCTCCATGGTGCAATATATGAAGCAAATCATCACATAATTATGAATACATAAAATCCATTTAGTCTAACAATCTACAGGGTCTGGAGGTAGAATGGTCTTTTACCATGTAGAAAATTTACAAATAGTAAAAAGTTACGGCACAGGCTGACATAGTTCCATCCTTTTTGCAGATGCATTAAGCCCCCTTTTCACAAAGCATGGCCAACTGATTTTGGAGAGGATCTGTCCTTGCATTTGTGACCATCCACACAGGTACATTTCTGGAGAAACTTCTTCCGTTGCTTTCCTTAAGCAGAAATTTTGTACAACTACTTACTGGAAACTGTTCATAATGAAATTTGTTTGTAGTCAGCTTCTATTGAATTGCGCTCTGGGAAAAGAGGGATAAATGCATCTCAGTGATGCATTATACTAAGGATGTCTTCATATAATTATGGATTCATAAAATGCATTTTGTCTAACAACTGACTCTCAGTGATGCATTATACCAAGGATGTCTTCATATAATTATGGATTCATAAAATGCATTTTGTCTAACAACTGACTGAATCATAAGGTAGAATGGAGAAAATTGACCAATAGCAAAAAGTTTCAACTCGGGTCAGCCTGTGCTACTTTTTGCAGATGCATTAAAACCAATTTCACAGAGCATTGCTCATTTATATTGGAGTATTACCTCCCTTGATTTTGGGTCTAGACATCTGTCTTTTCTATCAAAGCACTTTGTTCAAGTACTTAGTCACTTTTGGTGACAGTTCTACAATGTTTTACTGCAGACCTACTGAAGCTAATATTTGTGTATCAAACCTTATTTCAGGATGCTAGATTTATATTTAACTCTTTACCAGACGACAAAATTTTAGACTGGTCCAAATTGAAAGAAGTTGCAGACGACAAATTAAGTGTACTTCAAATTATGGAATTTAGCTTTGAAAGGGCAGAAAACATTGTAGAAAAAGGAGAAAATGCTGGTAACCAATGTTTTCAATAGGCTTCTTCCTAAAGGTTGTCAAAACTCGCCATTGTGTGGTAAAGTGTTGAGCAGGGTTTTTTTTTTTTTTAAATCATCCAATGCAAAGTTATTTCTGAAGACAATAGCCTCAACTCTTTCCCAAACAATAAAATTCCAGACTAGTCCAAATTTAAAGTCTTTGCAGACAATAAATTAAATGTGACTCGAAAATTGAAATTTGCTTTGGGGGAAAGGCAGAAAACACTGTCAAAAAAGGAGAAAATGCTCCTCTTTCTACAGTATTTTCAGAAGCTTACTTTCTCTGGGCCATTAACAACATTCGCGACAGTTTCCATTTTCACGCTTCGTGTAACTGTCACGCTCACCTTTTACTCAAAAAACGGTGAGCACCTAACACAATTGATCTTGCCACACATGTCAATGTCTGCAGAATGGATAAACCAAGAACTAAAACGGGTCGTTTCATGTCAGCAAAATGAAGAAAAAAGTATATGAATCGAGCCAAATAATTATATGCTTGGCACGAATCCAAAATTACACTTTCAAAAGATCGGACTGAAAGTGAATCACCTAACTACATCACCTAACAACGGAAATATGGACACAGATGCTACTACTAGCGCTCTATCTGGCAGACGTATCGTTAGCTAAAACATCCTTTCGGATGCAGATGCTTTCAGTTTGGTCTAGTCCAAAATTATGTCACTTGGTAAAGACTTGCAGAAAACGAGGGGCTGTACATAACTCTTTCTCCTTTACCAGGTTGTCCCTTTGTTTGGTGAGTCTGCAGCAGACAACATTAGAAAACATTGATGTCAAAAGGAGAAATTGCTCCTACCGATTGATTTCTCCTTTTCACACAATGATTTCTGACCCATCAAAGAACTGTGATACATGAATACCAGGTTTTGGTTTAGCGTCTGCAAACACGTCAAATTTAAAAGAGTCTAAAATTAGTCGTTTGGAAACAGGTTAAATGCTAAAATCAGTATTACATTTATATGCCATGAATTGGTTTATTATGACAAACAAACTTGATTCTTATAAATATTGTTGTATTATTGAAAAAATTGAGATAATTTACTCCATATAATGTCTTTGTCTTTGACAAACCCTACATTTACTCATTAGTTAGTGCCCCACCCACAAACTTAAAATGTATTTTCTTAAAAAATAAGGCTGGTGACCTGTTTGTTTTAAGCCTGATTCTTTTAGTTTAGTACCTGAATATTATTTATTTAAAAAATAAGAAAAATCGAATGTTAGAACATTTAAAAAAATAACTTTAAAAGATACTCTTTGGTTTTTTCCAAAACAAAGGCGTTTTAGCCATAAGTTTAGGGTTTTTTTTTTTTTAAATATTGATACTCGGTATACTCAAAATTATTTTTTTCATTAAATCTGATGTTTCACCAATACAATGACATAAAATTTGCTTATAATTGTTGTCATTTAAAAAAATATACACAGACTTAGTTTTCATAGGTGATATTTCATCCTGAACTGCCGCAATGCAGGGTGTACTAAAAGAAATATTTATAGAATTTTCCCAAAGCTGGTGACCCCCTCTTTTTATCTCCCATTTGTTTTAGATCAGATAATAAACTATCACCAAACAAAGTTTCATGAAATTCTTAATGTTTTGAACAAGAGGGCCATGATGGCCCTGAAGTTGCTCACCAGAGCCTTTTGACCAAACATGATCCATTTTAAATCTCTTTCAAAAGTGTACACAAGGTTTTTCTAAGATTTGACCTTGTGACATAGTTTCGACCCGACATGACCAATTTCCAAACTCATCCAAGATATCATCAAGACAAACATTCTGACCAATTTTTAAGAGTGTTGGACTAAAAATGTGGCCTCTTGAGCAAACACAAGGTTTTTCGGAGATTTGGCCTTGTGACCTAGTTTTTGACTCAACATAATCCATTTTCAAACTTGTCTGAGATATCATCAAGACAAACATTCTGACCAACTTTCAAGAGTTTTGGACTGAAAATATGGCCTCTACAGCGTACACAAGGTTTTTCTAAGATTTGCCCTAGTGACCTAGTTTTTGACTCGACATGACCCATTTTCAAACTCGTCCGAGATATCATCAAGACAAACATTCTGACCAACTTCCAAGAGTTTTGGACTGAAAATATGGCCTGTAGAGCATACACAAAGTTTTCTAAGGTTTAACCTAGTGACCTAGTTTTTGACTCGACATGACCCATTTTCCAACTTGTTCGAGATATCATCAAGACAAACATTCTGACCAACTTTCAAGAGTTTTGGACTGAAAATATGGCCTCTACACCTTAAACAAGGTTTTTCTAAGATTTGCCCTAGTGACCTAGTTTTTGACCGACATGACCCATTTTCGAACTCGTCCAAGATATCATCAAGACAAACATTCTGACCAACTTTCAAGATCATTGGACTGAAAATATGGCCTCTACAGCATACACAAGGTTTTTCTAAGATTTGACCTAGTGACCTAGTTTTTGACCCGACATGACCCATTCTCTAACCCGACTGAGATATAATCAAAACAAACATTCTGACCAAGTTTCAAGAGTTTTGGGCTGAAAATGTGGCCTCAAGAGCGTACGCAAGGTTTTTCTAAGATATGACCTAGTAACCTAGATTTTTGCCCGATATGACCCATTTTTTTAATTTGTCCGTGATATCATCTAGACAAACATTCTGACCAACTTTCAAGAGTTTTGGACTCAAAATATGGCCTCTACAGTGTACACAAGGTTTTTCTAAGATTTGCCGTAGTGACCTAGTTTTTGACCTGACATGACCCAATTTCGAACTCATCCGCGATATCATCGAGACAAACATTCTGACCAACTTTCAAGAGTTTTGGACTGAAAATATGGCCTCTACAGCGTACACAAGGTTTTTCTAAGATTTGCCCTAGTGACCTAGTTTTTGACCCGACATGACCCATTTTCGAACTCGTCCGAGATATCATCAAGACAAACATTCTGACCAACTTTCAAAAGTTTTGGACTGAAAATGTGGCCTCTAGAGCGTACACAAGGTTGTTCTAAGATTTGACCTAGTGACCTAGTTTTTGACCCAACATGACACAATTTCGAACTCGTCCGAGATATCATCAAGACAAACATTCTGACCAAGTTTCATGAGTATTGGACTGAAAATGTGGCCTCTAGAGCATACACAAGGTAAAAGTTGACGACGGACGACACACGACGGACACAGCACGATCACAAAAGCTCACCATGATCACTTTGTGTTCAGGTGAGCTAAAAAAATGGTGAAACTGTAGCGATCGTCTTTAAAACTCAGGATTGTGTGGTCCAGCGGTTAAACAACTTGGTGTAACATTCACCTCAACTTCCTGGTTTACTTGTGTCAGCACACAGTTCTGTACCGCTGGTTGTGGTAAATTGTCTAGTCTGGCCTTTAACCCAACTTCATCTCCAGTCTGTATCAGTTTATAACAGCCACATATCATCTGGGATACCTGGAGAGGATAAATACAATTATACAGAGGGAAAATATATACCTTAACTCTTTACTAAAAAACAAAATTTTAGACCTGTCCAAACTAAAAGCATTTGCAGATGACAAGTAAAATGTGGCTCAAATGACATGTTGCTTTCATAGATAAGAAAACATAAGAACTATATTTACAAGAAAAAAAATACTTCTGTATTTTTTATTTTTCTCATGTTATATTACTCGAACAAATTGACCTGAAATCGACCTTTACGCAAAGAATAATTCGAGAGTGAGTATTTTTATCAGTGCATATAATCAGACAGAACAGAAATTCTATGAACGGTAGATGTCCGGTTTGACCCTTTCAGTGCCAAATAAAAGGCTTTCACCAATGACATTGATCAAGATCAGACTGCACAGAAAGTGCATCTTAGATAAATGCCATCCACCACACATTACCAATTTAAACCAACAAAATCATATTTATCTAAGGTATCTTTAGTATTCTTTAAAGACACGATAAATCTCTTAGCCACATAGAGGGTTGAAAATCATTCATAGTTCCACATTCAGCTTTCAACAATAGCTGAAGCTAGGTTTGCTCAGTAATTCAACCATGTAATACATGTATTAGGTAATAAGGGTCATTCTTTCATGTCAATTTGCTCGAGTAATTCTAAAAATGTTACTCTGAGCTCATCAACTGACAGTAGAGATAGGTTATGATCTCAGACTGTCAAATCAGCCCAAGTCCAGATGTGTAATCTGTCTTATTTGCTTCTATTTTCCTTTCTTTTCAGAGGAAGTTTTATTCATGCCCCAAATTAACAAAACATTTCTTGTCATTTCATTAACAGTTTTTTTTTTTCAGGTAGAACAACACAGATTAACATCACATCACTTCCCAAAATAAAAATCTAAAAATACATGTACTTCTAATATTTTTTTTATAAAACCACATACATGTTTCCAATTTTGGCCTTCAAGCTACTTGAAAATTTGTGAAAGGTGCACATAACTTACCTGCGGTAAACTTTCGTCATCTGCTACAGTATCAAACTCATTGTTCAGCACATCAGCCAGAAATTCTTCAAGCTCCCATGGATCAATGTCGGCTAAAATTGATGATCAGGGCCCATTTTCACCAGCCATTCTTCAGAATATTCATAGTCAAGTTCTCAAAATCCTTTCTTAAATTTCAAATATACAAAATTTGATTGGCTAAACCATTTTGGTTTAGCCAATCAGAATTTTGTTCCTTTCTAATTTTATCATATGACTAAAGAAGCAAATTAGAATGGTTGAAGAATATGAGTCCAGAACTCTCTTACCATTATCTGCTGAAAGTCAAGAATATCTCTTAGCCATAAATCCTAACAAGACAACAAGATTTAAACATATCTGAAAACCTTTGCTGATTACACAAGCCACGCTCTGGCAAAAGGGGGCTTAATGCATCTCCGTAATCCATCATACCAAGAAAGCCATCACATACTTATGGATCCATAATAGCCACTTTTTTTAACAACCGACTCAATCATGAGGTAGACTGATCCTTTGACATGCAGAAAATCTACCAATAGCGAAAAGTTTCGGCCCAGGTCAGCCTGCGCGGACTGCGCAGGATGACCTGGGTCGAAACTTTTTGCAGATGCATTAAGCCCCCTTTTCACAGAGCGCGGCTCATATCAAATGTGGCTCAACTGATTGAATTCTCTTTGAAAAGATACAAAATGTAATGGAAAAGGCCGGTAACCACCCATTTTTCTTAACCCCATAATGTTTCAAAAAGCCTCATTTCTCGGTGTCATTTAAAAATATTCTGGCAAATGGTCACACTGCTCATGAGCAATTTCTCTTTTGCCAATGTTTCCATTTCTGTTAACTGTTAACTCTTTACCAGACTACAAAATTTTATAGATTAAAAGCACTTGCAGATGACGAATGTGGCTGAAATTACGGTAACCGTCTTCGAAAGGGTTGAAAAAATTGTATGATAACCAGCATTTTCTCCTTTTCCCCGCAATGTTCTCTATCCTTTCACAAGCAAATTCCACAATTTGACCCACACTTAATTTGTTGTCTGCAAATGCTTTCAATTTTGGCAAGTCTGAAATTTTGTTGTTTGGTAAAGAGCTAAGGAGTTTAACTCAGTCTTTGATACAATGGGCAATCCAGTTTAACCCTTTACTGCACAATGCCGACTTTTAACGACACTGGGAAAGAAGTCTTATGAAAACATTGTGGGAAAAGGAGAAAATGCTGGTAACTGGGAAAGAAGCCTTCTGAAAACATTGTGGGAAAAGGAAAAAATGCTGGTAACAATGTTTTCTACCCTATCAAATGAAAATTGCACCATTTGGGCCACACTGAATTTGTCGTCTGTAAATGCTTTCAATTTGGACAAGGCTAAAATTTTGTCATCTGGTAAAGGGTTAAATAAGTTTATTTTCATTGCCTACTTAATTGTGAAAAAGGTTTCTAGCATTGAATATGGATGTTTTGCTATGTTCTTTACACATTATTTTCATGTGTTTTTTGTTGTTGTTTATTGTTTATCAGAAGATGAATTCATACTAAACATACTAATGGTTCCATTTTCCTGAAAATGATAAAAATAAAAAGTATTTTGTAATACTATTTAATAGGGTTCTCCTTTGACCCGGAACTCCGGGTTTTGACGCATGGAAATCCGAAATGACCCGTTTTTGACGCTCAAAAATATCTGCCTAAGCGTCAATCTGACGCATGAGATTACCAGCCAAAGGGTCATATATATTATGTTGCATGCATCCAGCATGAATGTAGCCTATAATAAACACGATCAATGTCAACTGTGTACAGATGCACGCAGCTCTGTTTATCACACGTAATCAAGCTGGCGAGTGGCGAGTCATTTTTGAAAACATGATAAAGGTGTTAGTCCAATTATCTAGAGTAAAATGACAGGTTTTCAAGTTAACTGCTACCCTAATTAACAAATTTATGTCAAATCATGCAGTAATACTTGAAAAAATATTAACTGATTTGAAAAAAGATCGCTGGAAAAAAACATGAAAACCCATGACACAACAGAAATCATTTTGACAACGTCCGATCAGAGGCACTTCAAACTATCTTTTCATCTTTGGTGACAAATTTAAACAGTAAATTTATACTTATTTCTTTATGAAACAATAAGTGAAAGCTAAAATTTCTGTTTAAAAATTAGGAAAAACTTTTTAAGATGAAAATAAACAACAACCTTTAGATAAGATGGGGGGGGGGGGGGGGAGAAACCGGAACAAGTGTGAAAGAAAAAGTAATTGGACAAGAAAAGAAGACTTAAATCTTAAGAAATAACACTTTAATGGATGTGACCTTTATTTTCTCCCTTTTCCACAATGTTCTGGGGTTAGAAAGACAAATCAAGTCGTTCCAGCCACATTTGAATTGTCGTCTGCAAATGTCTAAAATAATTATGATCTAGTCAAAAGTTTTTGTTCTTTGGTAAACAGTTCAAAAGTTGTTTGTGTCCATTTATTCATCAAGATGAATTACATGCTAGGGCTGCAATTTAAAATTCTTCTGTCCACTTCATTCCAACAAGTCTCTACATAAGATAGGGTATTTTCTTATCTAATTGCTATCCATAAACAAAGAATATAAATGGAAAGTTTCATTATTTCACCCTTATCTCTCCGTGATAATTTTGACCCTTGGACATTTCTGTTAGACTCTTGGAAATTCCATTTTGACTCTTGAAAATTTGGGCCCAAGAGTCAATGACTCTTGGGATTCTGGACCTAGGGAAAACCCTGGACTATTACCTGTTACATGTGAAATGTTTGTTTCTTTCTTACCTAATTTATAGTCTGAAAATACAATTTTGCATTCACTAATGGTTTTTGCAGTTGACACCAACATTTTCACAAACAGAATTCCTGTTACAATGAGTATCATTTATGATATAATGAAACCCTTTTAGCTGAGCCTTCTTACCAGAGGACAAAATTCAAGAACTTGTAGGAGGAATCAAATAAGGCTACTGTACATTGATGTGATTTGTCTTCTACCATTCAATGCCAGTTCCTAACCAAAAGTTAATTGTTGTGATTCCTGTTTTTTCATCTGAATACATATCAACTAAAAATATTTTAAATGATCTTTTTTAAGATTTCTGCTGTTTCTAAGATTTCTGCTGTAAATTTATTTCAGGCGGGAATGAGTTAGGCTATGTGCTAGTCTCTTAATTGCCAGACCACCAAAAGACATTCTGTTCACTTCTTGCCCTGATTTTTAAAACTGGATAGACTGCCTCATTTTATGACAAATGGCCATATATGTATATTGCAATATCAAGATCAGTTTTGGCAAGTATAAAGTCTTTCAGCTATTTTGTTGGATCTGTTTGATAATTTTTGTTACAAACACTTTACCATTTTCTGAAAACCACTGATCTATAGCATGCACCATCCATTCAGCTTTTTCTTGGCTATCTGCACCTCCAAACCCATGAGCAACTGCAAGCTAATTAAAAAATGAGTAAGTTCAAATATATACATAATAATCAAAAGACTTTAGAAATATGTATGTTTTTATTATTAGCTTAATAATAGCTCTGGTGTGACTGATTGGGAGAACATTCTCAAAAAACTACAGAAAATGGTGCAAATTCTCTCATTTCTCACACATCAAGCAATGACAAAGGAATAATTTCTGATGAAGTGAATATTGTCAACTCCCAAAAGTTTGGTCAAGCTCAGATTTCAACTTAAAAGCCCTGGATTACCAGCCATGCAAGCTACCAAAATTATTGAAAATCAAACCAACTCTGAAAAAACTATCTGTATGAAGGAAAATTATAGAGATCTTTTAAAGCGGTCCCTAATAAAGACAAGAAGAAAACAGTGCTGGTACAGTACCGACTACCGACACTGTGGTATATTCTCCTTGTACATGTTTTCAATACGCTGCCAACTGTAAAAAACCCATCATTGCACAATATGTACTCGGTGGTGGATTGGGGTCAAAACGGCCCACTTCCAAAACGGCCCGATACCAAAACGGCCTAGTGCCGAAATGGCCCACTTTTTGTTATTAATTAAATACCCATTGAAGAACCGTCATTTGGATCACACAGTTACTTTTATAAAATTCACTTATTTAGGTCTATAAAATTTACTTAAAACCTGAATTTTGATCATGTGAATCGAGCAAGATGGTCTCCTGCTACAAATTTATTGAAATTTGTACAGAGATGTATCCTTTCTAGAAAGTTTGGAGCTGTCGTTTCCAACGTAAGTAATTTGTGCATAACTGAGGTAAAAAGATTATAGAGAAGCAAACCACAACGAATACATTTTTAGAAGAATTCCAGTTGATCAAGAGAAAAGACGGGAAGGGGAGGGACAAATGAACTCACATTTTAACATCGTATAGGAATGCAGAGTACAACCCACACAAGTATGGAGAATCGAGGCCCAAGCTCCATAAATAAAATTCATTATTTGAAAATAGATTAAAGAAAGTTAAAAATTCACTCGTCAAAATTCATAGTTCAAACGTGGGCTGTTTTATTACCCATAGCATTGGGCCGTTTCGGTAAAGTGGGCCGTTTTGGACCAGGCCGTTTTGCAAGTGGGCCGTTTTGATCCGATCCCCTCATGTAAACCAAAAACAAAGCTAAATTCTAGTTAGTTGTTCTTGTTCTCAAGAATTTCTTGAATATGAATCAAACCTAAATATCTAGCTGAGAGACATTTTATTTTTCGTGCCATGAAGTGTAGAAAGGTCATCTGGAAAATATGTATTTACCCTCAAAACCGTCCAACTGTCGAGTATTCTTTCCACAGCTCCACGGAATGCTTCTCTAATGGGGGCTGACATCTTTAACCTTCCGTGTCCCGTTTCATGAGTTATGCATTGTTGAAATCGGAGACGCTTGGTACCAGCGATAAATTTAGACAGCTCATGCGGATGTGTTTTGCATTTATCCAGTAAGCGAACATCAGTAATGGAAAATTAATTAGTATTTATGAAATCAACGTTTTCTTTTGATCATGACGGAAATAGAGGTACTTTTTGCCAGAGCTCTTAACATTTAACCTTTATTTGTATGTTGTTGAATTGGATCCATCATTGCATGAATCTATATTCCTAAGTGAGGGAATGCAAGGGACCAGGGTGGGGTTGAAAATAAAAGACTATCTTGAGCCTTAATCTTAGAGGTAGGGTAGTAGGAAATGTATTGTCAGAAGAATTTAATACTATGAGTTTCTTGATCTAATTATGGATGTATGTGTGTGAACTAAAGTCCTTTTCTTTGAATAAAAAAAAAAACTACTGTAAGTGTCTGTTCCAAAATGCTTAAACATAGTGTTACAATTCAGTCAATTGCAAATACAGAAATTCCATGGCTTGTCTCAGTGCGAACTCAAATTATCAAGAATTACCAATTTATCTTTCAAAATGTATGGAAGAATTAACATATCATTTGAAAAGGGACAACATACAACCGATTTATATGATGATGGGACATTTTCTAATATTATTGGGACTGCATCACAGAATTTCCCCCAGTCTCAATAATGAGACGATATGGTGATTTTTTTCATATTTGGACAATTGTTGTGTTTGTCTTAAGTCCATCGTAAATTTTCTGGTAGCAAAGATAGAGTGCTATGCTGACTTTTGGTTTCGTCGGTTTAATCTGAATTGCAGCGAAATACAATTAACTTTTAGTAACAAACATGACCAAGGACAAATTATTAAATATTTCATCACCTAAAGAGCTTGTAGAAGTCGTTTATAACATGTAAATCTCAAAAAAAAAAAATTGATGAAATCTATCGTGTGTGGCGGCCATTTTGTGTCTTTTCGGGAATGTAAATTACTCAAGTAACAGATGAAATGAACTGTTTTTTCTTATGTTCAGCATTTAACGACATATATGACAAATTTTTTTAATGAACAGATTTTTTTAAAACTTTGCACATACAAAGCTCATCATGTCTCTACGAGATTACAGTACAAAAAGATGTGGGTCACTGTGCTCGTTCTGTGAAATTTGCCTTTGAAAAGGGTATATACAGTTCCAAAATTCAGCCTATATTGGATTTAAAGTGCCTTTCTTTAATAGTCAGTTAAACAGGAAAGTTACAGGCAAAATATACAAATATACATCATTTTAATGAAAATTTATATATTTTTGCACAAAAAATATAAAAAAGCCTGGTTTTGAGCATGGTAAATGTACAGATATGCATGTTATATATAGACCATTGAGTTAAAAAGGGAGATAATTTGATCGAATTAAGGGTTAATCTTAAAAAAAAAACATACTTTCTAATGGACAGATTTTTCTTAAACTTTCTACACTTAAAGTATTTATAATTCTAAACAATAAGAAAAAATGAAAATGGCACCTATCATCAGAAAACAAGGTTGAAGGTCACTGTGGAAGTTATTTTTAAAAAAAAAAAAAATAAAATAGGATAAACGCTCAGCGAACATAGTGGGGAAAGGAGAAATTGCTCAATAGGAGTGATTTCTCCGTTTCGAACAATAATTTTCATAGTGGAAACAGCTATACTTCCACAGCTTTAAATTTCCTGCCTTTGTTTCCTTGTTTGGTGTGTAACGCCGTGTCAGCAGCATTTCAATTATTTCACGGTGACAGTTCAAAGATCCATTTTTTTCTCTTCACCAATACTACCCGAAGAAAGTGCTACTTGTTTCAGTGCACCAATAGTATCACCATTATGTGCAAAAAATACATAGGTGCTCTTTTGATTCAGTATCGACGACAAATATACATGCGCAGTAGGATGCGCGCGAACATTTTGTCATATACGTCGTTAAATTGAAAATATTTGTATTTTAAAGGAAAGATTATTGAATACGCAAGCAACAGATATGTTCTAATCCTAGTTTTGTGCTCTATTTGTGAAATTATGAGACTTCAAACTTACTCACAAAATCTGTGCGGAGATTTCAACTGGTTTTGTCTTGATCGTCTCTGTACCCAGAGGTGACCAGTCAAAAAGTAACATCGCCTTTGGGGACAGTTATCGGCACTAAATCTCCCCCATGGTAGCACATTGCTTAAACCCTTTATTAAACAACAAAAATTTAACCCCATCCATATTGAAAGCATTTGCAGATGACAAAAAAATGTTACTAAAAACACAAAACTTGTATTTTATAGAGTAGAAAACATTGTGCGAAAAGGAGAAAATGCTGGTTACTAGCACTCTCTCCTATTTCCAAAATGTTTCAAAATGCCTTCTTTCTCAGTGTTGTGAAAACACAGGCTTGTTTGGTAGTTGGTTAAAGCAATTGCACCTTTTTCAGCGATGTTTTCAAATTTGTCTATCATGGAATGTAAGAATGATTTTAAAGGATGAAAAATATTGTGAGAAAAGAAGATAAAATCTGGTTTAAATCAGAATTTTTTTCCTTTTCCGACAATGTTTTCAAAAGTCTTCCTTCTCAGAGTTGTTAAAAGGATTATGTGATTTAGTGTTAAGTACCAGTAATAACTATATATGTAGTCTCAAATTGATTTGTGTCAGAATTTTATAGCATCTTTGGAATTCTATACCCAGAGAGGTAGATTAGGTAGTGTACTGCTATCCACCCAAAATTGTTTCTTCAACAACATCTAAGTTATTGCCTTACTGATTCACATTAGAAGTGTCTTGATGAGTGACATGCTCACAGAATTACTACATGTACCATGAAAGTGTTAACCATTTACTGCACAATGACAAATTTGAATGACCCTTCGGAAAAAAAGTACTTGAAAACATTGCGTGAAACAGAGAAAATGGTGGTAACCAGGATTTTCTCCATTTCCCACAATGTTTTCAATCCTTTTAAGGACAAACCCAATTTGTTGCATGGTATTTCAATGGTTATCTGCAAATGTTTTCAATTTGGGAGAATCTAAATTATCTGACATGTGGTAAAGAGTTAAGCCCAACATTAAACCCTTTACCAAACAATCCCATTAATAAACGACTGGACAAAGATGGCTTTTAAAGGTGGCCCTTCAGATTTTGGGACGAAAGTTTTACAAAAATACAAAAAAAATCATCCTTATACTCCCTAAGCCTTTTAATTTTCATTCATAAAACCCCAGTAGTCGAAAACCATCCGACAACAAGAGAAATTAGAGATTTACCACGGCCCAGGTCGACACTGACGGAAAACACGTTCTATTTTTACATGAGCAACTCGCTCATTTACATACCGGAAACACTCAGACAAAGCTTCAAACATAGCGAACGAAGAAGACATTGTGGAAAATATTTACATGTTTGTTATGTTATGGAATTCAAGCGTCATTAGTCACGTACCAGTCACTTGACATTCCCAGAATGCTTTTTTGATTTCTGGCGCGAAATCTAAAAATACCTTAAGAGGCTATGTAGCCTTTTAAGGGAACACCATCAAAAAAAATTTTTTTTGTAATTTTATGATTCTGAACTATTGATGATTTGTATTGTTTTTTCATATAAATTTCAGTGATATATATTTTCTTTAATTTGGTGAGATGTGAAAAATCTAAATACCCACCTTTAAAACGTTGTGGGAAAAGGAGAAAATGCACGTGAACAGAATTTTCTCTGTATCCTGGAAGTTCTCTACCCTTTCTGATAAAGATTTTGTCATTTCAGCCCAAATTCAATTTGTTGTCTGCAAGTGCTATCAATTTGGATAAGGGTAAAATTTTGTTGTCTGATATTAAGTTTAACTATCCTAATAAAAGCTGCTTTTTGAGGCAGGGTCCATTTAGAAAAGAGTTCAAAAATCCTACTTCCTGAGGAGCTTTAACTTTTTAGTTACCATACAACAGATTTGTAGACCTGTCCAAATCTTAAGAATTTGCAGACAATATATAAATTGTGGGTAAGATAATGAACTTGTCTATGAAAGAGGAGACAACATTGTTGGAATATACAAAGAATGCTTGTTACTAGCATTTTCTTCTATTTCAAACGCCTTTCAGGGTCATTAAAACACAGGATTGTGTGGTAAGGGTTTTTAACTCTTTACCACATGACAAAATTTTAGTGTTTTTAAACAAAAATTACAAGTGGATCAAATTATTAGATTTGTCTATGAAAGGTTAGAAAACATTGTGGGAAAAGCAGAAAATGCTGGTTACCAGCATTTTCTTCTTTTTCCACAGTTTTCAAATGCTTTCTCTCTCTGGGTCTTTAAAAGTGGCACTGTGTGGTAAGGGGTTTAGAGGAAACAGGAGAAAATATGTGTTGTTTCTTCTTGTTACATGAAGTTGGATTCTTTGTTGACAAGGAGATAAAAGAAAGCATAAATAGAACTGCCAACCTGTTACACAAATCTATGAAACAAAGTGAAAGATTGTTTATACACGTACCTTTGGACACAGGTTGTGTTTCTTTCTTTTCCTTCGGCAGGGCTCATCCTTGATTTAACTCTACCAAGTGACAAAATTTTATAGACTTTTTCCAATTGAAAGTATTTCCAAATGAAAAAATAAGCGAGTTGAATACTGGTTTTGGAAGAGTAGAAAACATGGTGAGAAAAGGAACAAATGCTGGTTACAAGGGTTTTCTCATTTTCCAAGTTTCCAAAACTCTTCTTCCTTGAGATTTTTAAAGCCTGGATTGTGTGGTAAAGGGCTTAAGTTAACCCTTTACCACACAATCACGAGTTTTAATGACCCTGAAGGAGAAGCCTTTTGAAAACATTGTGAGAAAAGGAGAAAATGCTGGTAACCAGCATTTTCTCCTTTTCCCACAATGTTTTCTTCGCTATCAATGACAAATACCATCATTTGGGTTACCTTTTAAGTGTCATTTGCAAATGCTTTTAGTATGGACAAGTCTACATTTTTGTCGTGTGGTAAAGAGTTAATGTTCTTTAGCTCAGTTTGCAACATTAGGACAGGATGGCAAAAGAGGATTACCATAAGAATCTTAACAATATGTAAGTTATTGTTTGTTGATTCACACTGTTCTAATATCACTTCAGTTATATCACAGCAGCCAGTGCACCTATCCATGCTTTCCTGGAGTGTCTTTTACCAATACTTTACAGTATTTTCTTCCAAGCCCACTGGCTGCTTTTCCACAAAACCATCAACAAAACAATGATCAGTGGTGAAAGAGGAATGACTCCAGTTGCAATGACTTTCATCAATCCTTGACAAGAAATTGGCTGGGCTGGGAATTTGAACTAGCAAACAGTGTGGCTGAGCTGGGGATTTGAACTAGCAACCAGGGAGGCTGATCTGGGAATTCTGGATGTGTGAGAGAATTGATTAATTGTTCTTTATGAATTATGGGGAAAATTCAGAAACATCATCATGGGTTATATTTGGATACTTTTGTTTTACCAACATCTGATTATTTTTATGGACCAATCGGTAACATTATGCTGTATTTGGATATTGGAGTTGTTATAGCAGAGAAAATAGAATTCACATTGGCTGCACAATGTCAAAAGAAGTTTATTTGCATTATTTCTTCTTTGGAAAATGTTCATGCGGCTTGTTACTAACCATAAGACCTAATAAGGTTGGCAAATAGCCGGTCCAAATGAGTATTGACCGGGCCGGCATTTATAACCGGTCTAAACCGGTCAATACTGGTCAAAAGTGGTAGATTGGTGAGCGACAGAAGTGGTTGATTGGGTCAGTTAAATCACTGGGAAACGTGCCTGTCCTGTTTCTAAATTGGTTTTAAAAGCTCACCTCTTATATCATGTACATGAATATATCATCAGTATCATAGTTTTTATCTATAAGGTCCTTTTTTAATTGATCATAATTTAAAAGACATTATTGCTGTTCAACTAAACAGGCTGATTGGATTAACTGTCCTATTTGAACTTTTATGAGGTCTGTTCTTTTTAACCAAGCAATTTTCATCTACCGTCATTCCTTATAGGTTACATAATTGTTTATAGTTCTACATACGGGATAAGGTAAAATTATCAGGAATTTCAAGCATATTCTTTGTTCAAAAGATGTTTTTACCAGATTGTACCACAGATATATCTCTTCCCCCCCCCCCACCACATACACACACACACACACACACACAAACACACACTATGATTTTAGAAATACAGATTATTTAACATAGTCTTTTCATCATAAATGTTCAAAGGTACCATTGAAAAGCAGCTAAAATATAATTTTCTTGTAAAATTGCAGAAAAGCTGTCACACATAGGCAAACGTGTGAAATGCACCTGTCATTAATATTTAGGCATATTGAGGCACACAATGTAGAAGGCTGCAACTGATCAACCAAACAGTGGTTGAGGATACAATAATGTCTTTAAAGTATAATAAAGTGTTTACCTACACCTTTGAATTGCTGTCTAAACACATAAAAAGGTGTAAAAGTTGCCCCTTTCTACCCCTGTGGCTTAGATCTACCAAAAGAACCAATCATGTGTCCCTATTTGTGATATTCTACTTGACCCCAGGCTTTAATCCTAAAGTCTGAAATATTGACGTAAATGCAATCAAGATAATATCTAATCATCAAGCAATTACTTGAGGTGTCAAAAATGAAAAGACCCTGTTTGGAACTTCAATACAGTTTTGGGAAACTGGCAAAAGACACACCTGATGAGTACCCTTGGCAGGGATGAAACAGGTTTTTCACTGAAATCAACTCTAACATATTGATGAATACCACCAAATTGTGAACCAAAAAAGATCCACACAATAAAACATCCACTAAATAATATAACTCGTTAACTGTCCTCTTAAAACTCATCTGACCAATAAAATTTCTGAATGACCTATTGAAAAAATTTACCTAATTTAGCCTTTTCTCAGGGGTCTAATGTTTTACAGGGCCTTTTATTGAGGAAACTTTGAAATTCTTCTTGTTTATAACCACACATTCTAGACCTGTATTACATGTATTTGGTATTGGGCTTTATTTTGTGGACCTCCACCAGGATTCAAGTAATTTTAGCTCTGTGGTCAAAAATGGCTTTGCCCTGGGGTCATAACTTTCTCGTAGGATTTTATAGAAAAAAATTTGTATGTCTTCTAGTTTAAAACCAATGGCCAAGTATTGTGATGTTAGGTTTGTAGTGTTTTACATAATAGCCAGTGGAGCGATACAGGGCTATCATGGCCCTCTTGTTGATGCATTCTGACAGCACAGATTTTAGGGAAAAGCTGATGAAGAGGAAATATGATGATAGTACCAGAACAAAATTTACAGTGGGTAAATTTTGATCTGCCAAAAAGTACATTGGGGGTTAATTGTACTGAACTTGCAGGCTTTTGAAAACTTTTTACGAAAAGTAGAAAATGCTTTTTCTCCTTTTTCCACAATGTTTTCTCCTTATTTTAAGGACAAGCCTCATCATTTTAGCCACATTTCATTTGTCATCTGCAGATACATGATGTATTTTCAATTTGGGCAAGTCTAACATTCTGTTGTTTTCTTTAGAAAGGACTTTCTAAAATTTAAGATATTTGGAGAAAAAAACAGTAAAAGAACTTAGTAGCATTTTAAACTGAGTTTAATAATGTATCATTTTGGCCAATCCATCTATTCATATAGTCCAGTTGTAATTTATACCAGTATTTACCACAGTATTCTATCAAAGTTTTTGGCTGCTTTTCCTGATTTCATGACTAGTTCAGTCGTATCATGTTGCATGTAACATTTTTCATATTTATGTGTTTCCTGAATTTCCCCAGTACAAGACTGGGACCCTGATGTGTCCCAGCACGTCAGGTGAGGATCAAACCCAAGATTCCAGGATTACCAATTCAACACCTCAGTCTCTGGGGCATGTAGGACTCCAACAATATGGGATTTTCTTTATTTTTCACGATTTCTAAAGATAACTGTGTCATGCTGTGTAGGAAAAGGTTTAGAACCACTTGCTAAGGTACTTCAAAGTCACTTGTCTTTCTTATTACTTATAATTTTATTTGTCTACTTGCTGTCTATCCATGAGGTTTTCGAGTATTAACTCTTTCCCCAACAACAAAGTTTAGACTAGTCTAAAATAAATGCATTTTGCATACAGGTAATATAATTTGGCACCAACGATGAGATTTGTATTAGATAGGGTACAAATATTGTGAGAAAAGGAGAAAATGCTGGTTACCAGCATTTTCTCCTTTTCCCACAATGTTTTCAAAAGCCTTCTTTCTCAGGGTCAATAGAAGTCAGAAAAGGGTTAAAGTACTTAATTTAAGTTTTGATGAGAAAGATACCATAGTATACATGTAGTTGCTTTTCTGTATAGTGGGGATCATGATCAACTGCACCCAATTTGCTGTCTAATCTTTGATTTACCCTTTCAAAGACAAACCTCATCATTTAAGCAACTTTTGATTGGTTATCTGAGAGCCCTTGGGCAAGTCTAAGATTTTGTCTGGAAAATGATAAGAAAACAGTAACTGTTGAGGATGGGGTGATGGAGATAAAAATGTTTAACTTTACTCCATAGCTTCAGTTAGGTATTTCCTTGCAAGATTATATGTCTTTATTTAAAATCATTTTCTCACTTGAGAAAAACATTTCGGAAATACATGTACATGTATTCAAAAGTTTGAAATGGTTTTTGATGATGATGATTATTATTATTATTATTATACAGTATGACTTTTATTTATTTATCTTCATAAGTTTTTTCTCGGGTGACAAAATCCGATATTTTTCTGAAAAGAAATCATTTGCAGATAACAAATTACAAGTGTCTCAGAGGTGCTCTGGCAAAGGGGTTTTAACTTTTTTCCACACAATCCCGAGTTTTAAAAACCCCTAGGGAGAGGCTTTTGAAAACATTGTGGTACATAGAGAAAGTAACGGTAACCAGCATTTTCTCTATTTCCCACAATGTTTTCTACCTTTTCAAAAAAGATTTCAAATTTTTAGTTACACTTAATATTTCATCTATAAATGCTTTCAAATTGAATGTTGACAAGTCTAAAATGTTGTCATTTGGTAATCTCTGTGATGTAGCGTACAAAGCATGTCATCACATAGTTTGGGATCCATAAAACACATTTTGTCTATCATTCGACTAAATGATGAGGTAGGATGGTCCTTCGGCATGTAGGAAATTTGCTGACTGCACGCTGACATGGGTTGATACTTTTTGCATGCATTAAATCCCCTTTTCAAAGAGGATGACTCTTCCCAAGTGTTGAAATTTGTCTTTTAATAGTCAGAAAGCTTTATGGGAAAAGAAGAAAATTGCTGGTTACCAGCATGATCTTTTTCTCCCATAAAGTTGCCAAAGCTTTCTTCCTTTGGGATTTTGTGAAGGGTGAAAGAATAAATTTTCATCTGGATTTCTATATCCCTAGAGTATCTGAACTAGCCTTCAGTTTTCTTCTTTTAATCCTTTACCACACAGTCCTGGCTTTTAACGTCCATGAGAAAGAAGCCTTTGGAAAACATTGTGGGAAAGAGAGAAAATGCTGGGAACCAGCATTTTCTCTCTTTTCCACAATGTTTTCTAACCTTCCCAAAACAAATTTTGCTCACCTTTATTTTGTTGCCTGCAAAATTAATGCTTTCAGTTTGGACTAGTCTACAATTTTGTTGTTTGGTAAAGAGTTAATCCTTCACCAAGCAATCCCAATTTTTAACGACCTAAGTTAACACTTTACCAAATGACAAATGAATTGTGGCCCAAATGTTGGAATCTGTCCTATAAAGGGTGGTAAACATTTACCACCATCATCTCCTTTCCCAGCATTTTTTTCTGAAGCTTTCTTTATGTAGGGGCCATTAAAACTGGGGGTTCTGTGCTAAATGGTTAACTCTACAAGCTTTAGAAATTCGACTTTTTTTCAGGGTCTAAATGTAGATTTCAACTTCCATTGACATGTTGAGGATGACTTGGGTCATACTCTAGCTTCAGGTAGCGGATGGTGTAGATCCAAGATCAGTCAACACGTTCTGTTCCGTCTGATCTTGACCTACACTAATGGCAAAAACTACTTAAATCGTCATTGATACTTAAAGTATGTAACAACATGCCCATTCGAGCATTAGACATGTACCAGCCACAATAATTATGACTTGTGTGACCACACAAGTCTCAAACTTGAGTTTATTTCTTTGTCCTGAAAATGCAGTGTAAACAAAAGAAATGTTTGCACTCAGCCAATTTTAAAAAGAATAAGAAGTATCATCTTTTGTAATACATGTATGAAGAAAGTTTTTGAAAACTTTGTGGGGGAAAAAGAGAAAATGCTGGTAACCAGCATTTTCTCCTTTTCCCACAATGTTTTCTAACCTTTGAAGACAAAAACAATCATGTAAGCCACTATGAGTTTGTTTTTTGCAAATTCTTGATATTTGGATCAGTCTGTAGTATTGTCCGTGAATCCTATGACGCACTGTGCTATTTTAGACTTGTCCAAATTAAAAGCATTTGGAACCAACAATTTATGATAGTGTGTGTCTTTGAAAGGGTGGAAAACATTGTTGGAAAAGGAGAAAATGCTGGTTATGACCTTTTTTCCCTATACCCACAATGTTTTCAAAAGCCTTCTTCTTCAGGTTCATTAAAAGGTGGGATTTTGTGGTTAAGGGTTTAAGAGTGTATGAGAATGGAAATGAAAAATTCAGCAGTGTGTTGCAATAAATATGGCATTCAACAGTCATAGAAGACAATATGTCTGTTGTTTAGAACTTTATTGATCTCAATGTCCTATTTTATGACAATAAATGTTGTCTTCTTGTATCAAATGATACACAATTTTGATAAAGTTCTTTACATAATAAGAATAAAGTGTGTTACACTGTATTCAGAATTAGGTCTTATTCTCAGGACAGAGTAAATAGTTCACATTTTCAAATAATAGGCTTTGGAGCTCAGTCACAATTGATCACAAAATATCAGACAGTGCAGATCAAAGATCAGATTGCATGTTTTCTATAGACTGATCTTGGTCTACATTTCTGCAAATGCAATTAAAATTTCCTCTGGCATTATAGAGTTAGGCACCTTTACCACACAGTCCCGTGTTTTAACGACCCAGGAGAAGAAAGTTTTTGAAAACATGAAGGGAAAAGAAGAAATTATATGCTGGTGACCAGCATTTTTCCTTTTTCCATCTTTTCTACCTTTTAAAAGACAAATTCCAACATTTGAGCCAAATAGGATTTGTCGTCTGCACATGCTTTCAATTTGGACAAGTCAAAAATTCTGCTCCAGTCACTAAGTCTTGCAGAAAGTGAATTGTAAAACTGGAATTAAAGTTGGCAACTTGGTCAATACTTGGTCAATACTTTTTGCAAATGCATTTAACCACTTTCTCACAGCTGACTCAAGTGTTTTAACTCTTTACCAAACGACAAAATTATAGACTAGTCCAAATTGAAAGCATTTGCAGACGACAAAATAAATGTGAATCAAAAATTGAAATTTGATTTGGAAAGGGTAGAAAACATTGTGGGAAAAGGAGAAAATGCTGGTTACCAGCATTTTCTCCTTTTCCCATAATGTTTTCAAAAGGCTTCTTTCTCAGGGTCGTTAAAAGTCGGGATTGTGTGGTAAAGAGTTAAACATGTTTCTGGTCTTATGAATACCTGAAGAAATCTGGATTGTTTGGATATATAATCTTCAGTTTAATATTTATGTCTTATTTCCTATCTTGAGAAAAAACACGTGCTGAGGGCACTTAGGTTAAAAAGACACTTTCTCTAGTCTCTGCTTATTTCACTTTTTAGTTTGTTTTTCCGCAGTGAAACGGCTCCTAGTCCATTGTCACGCAATCCTGAGTTTTGACAACCCTGAGAAAGACAGTTTTTGAAAACACTGCTGGTCACCAGCATTTTCTCCATTTCACATGATGTTTTCTAACCGTTCAAAGGCAAATTCCATCATTTGACCATATTTTATCTGTCATCTGCAAATTTTAATGTTTTCAGTTTGGACAAATCTAAAATTTTGTTGTCTGGTGAAGAGTTACCACGGTAAACAGTAATCTCATTGCATGATTAGTCATCCTTTTTCTTGAATGTGATACACTATTAACCCTTTACCAAACAATCCCATGCTTTATTGACTCTCAGGCAGAAGGCTTTTGAAATCATTTTGGGAAAAGAAAAAATTTCCTGGGAACCAGCATTTTCTCCTTTTCCCAAAATGTTTTCTGCCCTTTAAATGACAAATCTTTCTGTTTGAGCCATACTTTATTTGTTGTCTGGGTTTGGTATCAATTTGGACCAGTCTAAAACTTTGTCGTTTGATAAAGAGTTAAGGCAGATCATCTACTTGCTTTATAATGAAAAAAAAAGATGTTATTATATCTAACCAAGGAAAGGTGCAGTCTGATCTTGGTCTTGCACACCTTGCACACCTTTCAAAAGCAGTGGCAAATGATTCTCTTGTTTGTCAAAAAACTTGATTTTACAAATTGGGCTCTCTGTGACAGTGTTTAACTCTTTACCACACAATCCCGAGTTTTAACAACCCAAGAAAAAGCCTTTTGAAAACATTGTTGGAAAAGGAGAAAATGCTGGTTACCAGCATTTTCTCTTTTTTCCACAAAGTTTTCTACACTGCCCCAAGCAAATTTTATTTTTTGAGCCATGTTTATTTTGTCGTCTGCAAATGCTTTGAATTTGGACCAGTCTTAAATTTTGTCGTCTGGTAAAGGGTTAAAACCATATTTTGCAAGCGATATGAAGTGAGTTTGTATTGCACCAAAAACTGTGGCCCACTCTTCACTCTTTACCGTTCAAATTTTCTGAATTTTGCTGGCTAAAATAGGCTTCAATATTATAGTATTTGTGTTTTTTTGATTGAAAAATTTATCCTATATGTTTTCAATCCTTTCAAAAACATATTTTACATTTTGGGTCACATTTAATTTGTCATCTGCAAAATTTAATGCTCTCAATTTGGACCAGTCTAAAATTTTGTTGTTTGGTTAAGAGTTAATGATAGAAATTTTGAAAAGTATTGGTGAAAGAGTAACAGCATGGATAGGGTGTATTACCTACAGCAGTAGAACTGAAATAATGTTAAAAATAACATTATACACCATAAAAGCAGACAAAATTACCACCAGAAACAAATTTGTAGCAAACAATTTTTAGCTCAGCTGAGCACGAAGTGCTCAGGATGAGCTATTGTGATCACTCACCGTCCGTCGGCGTCCGTCGTCCGTCCATCCATCCGTCCGTCTGTCTGTCCGTTCACATTTCTTTGTTTACACTCTAGCATCTACAAATATTAACCAATCAGCACCAAACTTGGTCAAAATATATATGAGATCTCGGATTGGATCAATTACGAGTCTAATCGGACCAGAACGACTGGAGTTATTTGCCCTTGAATTAGAAAGTTCTTTAGAATAGTTCTTTGTCTGGAGCATAACTTTGTCAAAATATATATGACCATAAGATCTCGGATGAGTTCGATTATGGGTCTAATCGGACCAGAACAACTGGAGTTATTTGCCCTTGAATTAGAAAAATTGCTATATTTGACTTTGTTTACACTCTAGCATCTACAAATATAAACCAATCAGCACCAAACTTGGTCAAAATATATATGACTATAAGATCTTGGATGAGTTCGATTATGGGTCTAATCGGACCAAAATGACTTGAGTTATTTGCCCTTGAATTACAAAAATTGCTATATTTGCATTTGTTTACACTCTAGCATCTACAATTATTAACCAATCAGCACTAAACTTGGTCAAAATATATATGACTATAAGATCTTGGATGAGTTCGATTATGGGTCTAATCGGACGAGAACAACTGGAGTTATTTGCCCTTTAGTTAGAAAAATTGCTATATTTGACTTTGTTTACACTCTGGCATCTACAAATATCAACCAATCAGCACCAAACTTGGTCAAAATATATATGACTATAAGATCTCGGATGAGTTCAATTATGGGTCTAATCGGACCAAAACGACTGGAGTTACTTGCCCTTGAATTACAAAAATTGCTATATTTGACTTTGTTTACAATCTAGCATCTACAATTATAAACCAATCGGCACTAAACTTGGTCAAAATATATATGACTATAAGATCTTGGATGAGTTCGATTATGGGTCTAATCGGACGAGAACAACTGGAGTTATTTGCCCTTGAATTACAAAAATTGCTATATTTGACTTTGTTTACAATCTAGCATCTACAATTATAAACCAATCGGCACCAAACTTGGTCAAAATATATATGACCATAAGATCTCAGATAAGTTCGATTATGGGTCTAATAGGATTAGAACAACTGGAGTTATATGCCCTTGAATTAGAAAAATTGCTATATTTGACTTTGTTTACACTCTAGCATCTACAAATATCAACCAATCAGCACCAAACTTGGTCAAAATATATATGACTATAAGATCTCGGATTGGATCAATTACGAGTCTAATCGGACCAGAACGACTGGAGTTATTTGCCCTTGAATTAGAAAGTTCTTTAGAATAGTTCTTTGTCTGGAGCATAACTTTGTCATTTCCAGTCCGATTGACTTGAAACTTGGCATTTGTGTTTGTTGCAATAATACGGAGTGCATTGTGAAAGAACCATAACTCTACCTCATACTGTCTATGAGTTATTTCCCTTTGATCATCATTTTTACAGCATTTTCTGCTCGTCTGGAATATAACTTTGTCATCTCCAGCCTGAACATCTTTAAATTTGGTATGCATGATTGTTGAAAAATTATGGAGTGCAGTGCACAAGAACCATAACTCTTCCTAGCACGAATTTTGAGTTATTCCCCCTTTGACCTTCATTTTTATAGCATTTCTTGCTTGTCTGGAGCAAAACTTTGTCATCTTAAGTAGGAATGACTTGAAATTTGGTATGCTTATTTGTTGCAATATTTGGAAGTGCAGTGCACAAGAATTGTAACTCTACCTCGCGCTGTCTTTGAGTTATTTCTCTTTGATTGTCATTTTTACAGCATTTAGTCCTTGTCCGGAATATAACTCAGTCATCTCAAGTCAGAACGACTTCAAATTTGGTATGCATGTTTGTTGCAATATTACCGAGTACAGTGCGCAAGAACAATAACTCTACCTAGCGTGGATTTTGAGTAATTCCACTTTGATCTTCATTTTTACAGTATTTCTTGCTTGTCCGGAACGGAACTTTGAAGTCTCAAGTCAAATTGACTTGAGACTTGGTAAACATGTTTGTTGCATTACCTGCCCTTTGCAATATTATACCTCCTTGACAACTGGTGGTGAGACGGGCATATCTTGCGACAATTTGCTGCTCTTGTTTCACTATCATTTGGCCTTGAACCTCGATATTTGTTATTTATCTTTATTTCAGACCTTTACTGCTTAGTACTCAGGTGAGCGATATAGGACCATCATGGTCCTCTTGTTGAAATATTAGTAAACAAATATTGGGTTTGGTCTGGTTTGTATTGGGAGTTAAATGCCGTTGCAACAGCTAGGGACATATCATGGCCTCAAATGCGCCTACGCATGTGTTTCCAGGCCTTCTCACACCAGTACAGACACAATTTTCTTTGCAAGCCACTGAGAACTTCTCACATGAATCAGAAGTGAGAGGCAAAAATTTGCCAAAAAGAAAAATTGCTGCAACCGAGTATCACCAGGTATCTGCAACCACCAGGTCACAAGTCAGACATGCTAACCACTGAGCTACCTGGCTGGGCAAACAAATATTAGTACATATTTTCAACTAAGTCAAATACCAGTATTTTCAAATACCTTGTTAAAAGAGAAATGGTTCTTAAGAGTCTCTACTCTTTTTTACATTCATCATTTCAAGGTGACTAAGTCTTGTTGTGCAGCAGAAACACTTTAACTCTATCACACATGACAAAATTGTAGACTGGCCCAAGTTGAAAGCATTTGCAATGATGGGATTTGTATCAGAAAGTGAAGAAAACATTGTGGGAAAAAGTGAATGTGTTGGGTACCAACATTTCTTCATTTACTTACACTGTCTCAGTTGGCTTTTTAGTCAGGCTCATGATTTTTGGAAAAAGGTGAACATGTTACTAAATGACAAAATTTCTTACTTTTCCTATTATAAAGCATTTGTGGTGAAATAAATGTGGTTTAAAATATAAATTATGTAACTTGTCTTTGAAATGCCTTGTCCCACAATGTTTTCAAATTGGTCTTCCTCAGGGTTGTAAAAAACATGGGATTGTAGGGAAAAGGGTTAAACTATCATACTGTATTTGATTGATTCTAGAAAAAGGTACTGGTATTAAGTAGAGCAGATTTAGATGAAAAAAAAAATGTTAAAATTTACTTGTATCTCTTTTGACAGAATTGAGATGTTACCATGGTGATAAGAATAAAAGGATAAACTTATTGGCCAATAATCACAGACAATCAAAACTATGGAAACCAGACCATATGGCCAGGAAATTGGATTTGTTTCTGGGGAAAAATGGGGTCACATGCATTGGTTACCAATACATCCTTATAAAGATGAGATACAGCCCAGTTATTTATCTGATAGATTGTAAAAGATTCTGCCATTAATGTCCAACCCAAAAGTAGGTCTGGAAATGGAGAAGGTCATTATGGATTCTGGTGATGATGCTCATGACAGTGATGTGACACAACATAACAATTTTATCAGATCTGGTACTCGGCACCACTATCAAAAACATCGCCATTCTAGAAATAGCGAGAAGGAGAATTATTATCCCACCAGTGAAAATGTTCCAAGAACTAACATATTTTCTTTCATGCGGCAAGGTAGTGGAAAGGTTGTGTTGAGTAAGCGCATGTCCTTGCCCTCGGATATTGACCTTGAAAGTGAGAGTTGTGATTGTCATTGTCCTGCATGTTGTGGTTGTCAAACAGAGGTTCAAAGACAGAGCTGTTCTAGTCATCACTCTATTTGTAAAAAACTCTCAGATTCGGTAGATTCTCAGAGCTGTGGTGTAGAATGGAGCAACTTACCGAGTCCCACAGCTATCAACTCCTGGGGACATTTTTGTAAAAGCCGGCACAATTACAAATACCGACGGAGTGATTATTCAAGTGAGAGTGATGAAGAATCACCTCTAAAGAGCAGAAACTGTGAAAGTGTCATGTTAGAAAAGCAAAAATCTCATCTTCCTAGTATTACATTGACTCGTACTGGTTCTCTATCCTCCAATGGTAGTTTTGAAAAAACAGTGACCTCATATGGGGACCAGGTTGAGAGGGATGGTGTTAAACCTGTGGACTTTAAAGACAGAATGAAAGTAAGCAAATCTTTAACCCTGTTCTAGATAATGAAGTTCTAACAGCAGTAGACCATAACTTGTCGTCAATTCAAAGTTTTGACCCTTTACCATGCAATGCCGAGTTTTAATGACGCTAAGAAAGAAGTCTGTTGAAAACAAAGTGGGAAAAGGAGAAAATGCTGGTAACCAGCATTTTCTCCTTTTCCCATAATGTTTTCTACCCCATTAAAGACAAATTCCATTATCTGAACCACATTTATCGTCTGCAAATGCTCTCAATCTGGAAAGTCTGTATTTTTGTCGTGTGGTTTTCCAGTTAATAAGTGGGGAGTAGCACTCAATGTTACACATATCTCTCTTTTCCAGACTATGGTGCACTGGTTTTCTGAGTTTAGCAATGAACAGCGAAACATCGTCATCAAAGAACTTTTGGTGAGTTATATAAGAGTTTTTAGATCTTGATAGCTGGAATACAAAATTCTGGGATGAAGAAATAAGTTTGAATGGGAATATAATAGAAAATCATCTCATGAAAGATCAGTTTCTTCCTCACCCTTTACAAAATGACAAAGAGTAGTCTACATTGACTCTTACAAATGACAAATTCCATACTCTTCTAAATTGAAAGCATAATTATGCATACAGAAAATTCAAAAGTGGTACAAATGAACTGAAGGTCTTTTACAGGGTAGAAAACATTGTGGGAAAAAGAGGAAAATGCTGGTTACCAGCATTTTCTTCTTTTCCCACAATGTTTTCAAAAGCTGTCTCCCATAGAGTCAATTAAACTCGGGATTAGTGGCAAAGGGATAAAGGGATTAAAAATACAGGCAAATTCAATTCATGTCATTTGAAAATATGGATATTATTACAAGTCTGACAGAAAAATGAATTGTAAAACTAGAATTGAAGTTGCCATTTTTAGGGCTAGTTTTTAGGTGTTTTCCTATGAAAATTAGGATCCGTATTCAACAACCATTCTTAACACAAAAATCTTAGACTTGACTAAATTAAAAGCACTTGCAGACGACAAAATGAATGCAACTCAAAAATTAAAATTTGTATTGAGAAGAGTAGAAAACACAGTTACCAGCATTTTCTCCTTTCCCACAAAATTTTCAGAAGCCCTCTTACTTCAGGGTCATTAAGTCAGGATTGTGTGGTAAATTGTTAAGAACATTATTTGTGTCACTCGAGATTTGGAAAGTAGAAACAACTTCTGAGTGACCAAACTACTTGAGTTAGCCAATCACAACTGTTGTGTTGATTTCAAATTTAGAAAATTCTTGAGGATAAGACCAAGTATATATTTAAAATGGTTGGTGAAGACAGGCCAGGACATAAAAACGTATGTAAATATGGATAGACTTTCAATACTGTTTTGCAATACAGTCAAACTTCGGTGGCTGGAATATGGGTAATTTCAAATACCAAATAAAGCTCGAACAACGATATCGGTCCCGGCGAAATCTCTATATAATTCATATTGTTCTACCTTGGAAAGCTCGCACAACCCTTAATTGGAACTTTCGAACACATATCACAGTCCCATCATTCATTTTCCTGTGTATTTTACCTCTCAGAAGTCGAACAAAGGGTTAATCAACAATCAGACGTTGGGTTTCACACCTACATTGTTAATTGGATACACTGGTAATCGTCTGTCAAATATTGGATAAGGTGCATATTTTTAACACTTACTGTAAAATATACACACACTTGATCAAAGAGTCAATTACAAATTGTTTTATCCGTGATTGAATAATCGCTTTGCTTTTAATTCTTTGTTTTTCGAGATGGCTGACCTAAATTAGTGGTCAAGTCATTTTTGTGATGCTATGTTTGCATGAAGAGTATTGCTTTTCAACACATTAGGTTTATTAACCGCATCTGTCATCTTAAGTAATCCGCACATGTAGCGTTGATAGAAGTTATAATCAGAACATAAACTAGGTGATGTTTTGCTCTCGATATCTGCAAATGTCCTTTTTTTTCTGATAAAATGACTTTTAGATATGCGCAAAGAAAATGACCCCAGGAATCGGCCGTTTAACTGCTGAAAATAGCTTGCTTTCGGCCTGAATGGATACTCTCAAAAAAAGAAAAACATTAACAGAGCGTATCGATTTCGGCCGAAAATAAGCCATTTTTACTAATTAGACAGCCGATTCCTGTAAAATGACAAAGTTATGTGGTGTGTTCTGTCATAATACAAAAATACAAAAGTCATAAATATGCAATAAGAATACATGTAACTCGTTCACTGACCACTTCATACCTTGAAACATGGATACGTCGAACTACCGATATTTCGAACAAATTACCTAGTCCCAGGGCTGTTCGAGCTTCAGAAGTTTGACTGTATTTTACCTTGGCCAAAACAATTTGTAGGGATTTTGAAGATGTAAGGCGTGGAAATTGGTAACCAGTTTTCATATTTTCCATGACTATTTTCTACATTTTGAAGACAATATCATTTTAGCGTTTTCAGATTTAAAAAATGCTTTCAATTTGGATGAGTCTAACTTTTTGTTGTCTCAGTTTAGAGTTTTAACTCTTTACCAAACGACAGTTTTAGACCAGTCCAAATTGGAAGCATTTACAGACAACAAAATTAATGTGACTCAAAAATTTAAATTTGTTTTGGGAAGGGTAGAAAACATTGTGGAAAAAGGAGAAAATGCTGGTTACCAGCATTTTCTCCTTTTCCCACAATGTTTTCAGAAGGCTTCTTTCTCAGGGTCGTGAAAACCCGGGATTGTTTGGTAAAGGGTTAACCAGTATAGTGCAAAATATTTGATTCACTGAATATCTCAATTTTCAAAATAAGATTTTATTGTAGATTTATAGGGTTTGTAAAGGAAGTTTGTGGCTAGATGATTATCAGAGAATAATTTGATGTTTAAAAATATTGATTTAAGTATAATTGAGAATGTTCCCTACTATATGTTATCAAAGGTAATATCCGGAAAGATAGGTAAAGTTAGCTACTAGTAGCCAGCTACTAGTAGCCAGCTACTTGTTCAGGTAAAGTTAGCTACTAGTAGCCAGCTACTAGTAGCCAGCTACTTGTTCATGTAAAGTTAGCTTCTAGTAGCCAGCTACTAGTAGCCAGCTACTTGAGCTGGTAAAATTGGTTATTTGTAGCCAGCTACTGGTAGCCACCTTCTAGTAAGCAGTCACTTATAAAAGAAAAATCTGGCAATTCGTACCCAGCGACAAATGTATAAGTAATTAAAATGGAGGTTTTTTACTAGTTTCCTAAAGGTACAAGAAGCTGGCGAACTAATTGTCGACGCCTTAAACGAAAAGTTTTTCTTCCATCCAGAATACTATATAAATGCATCAGAAAAATCAAAATCAAATAATTTCCTGTATTAAAGGGTCAAGCTACGAGATCTTTCAATAGATTTTCTTTTACATTTGTTTTTAATTAGGGATTTAAAATATACAAGTAGCTGACGAGATTAAGACAGACATTTCAAAATATTTCAAAGAATCACATTCACTGTACTACGAAGAAATGGAAAATATCATTTTAAATTCATTTTTAGCTCCACTGGCCGAAGGCCAGAGAGCTATTGTCATGGCGTTGTGTCCGTCGTGCGTCAGTCCGTCCGTCCGTCTGTCCGTCCGTCCGTTCGTGCGTGCGTCCGTAAACTTTTTCTTTAAAAAACTTCTCCTCAGAAACTATTGACTGGATTTTTACCAAATTTCACAGGAATGTTCCTTTGGTGGTCCTCTTTCAAATTCCTTCAAATAATTGTGTTCCATGAAGAATTCTGGTTGCCATGGCAACCAAAGTAAAAAACCTTTAAAAATCTTCTCCTCCCAAACCGCTATTTGGATAGCATTATTATTTTGCAGGAATGTTCCTTAGATACAGGTTTACAGAATTCCTTAAAAAAAAAAAAAGATCTGTCAAAAAACATGGCTTTTATGGGAGACTCATTTTCCTTTTATGGTATAAAGTAAAATCTTTGAAAAATTTCTTCTCTAAAACTATTCATTGGATTTCATTGTTGTTAGCTCCACTGGCCGAAGGCCAGCGAGCTATTGTCATGGCGTTGTGTCCGTCGTGCGTCCGTCCGTCCGTCAGTTCGTTCGTTCGTCCGTTCGTGCGTCCGTAAACTTTTTCTTTAAAAAACTTCTCCTCAGAAACTATTGACTGGATTTTTACCAAATTTCACAGGAATGTTCCTTTGGTGGTCCTCTTTCAAATTCCTTCAAATAATTGTGTTCCATGAAGAATTCTGGTTGCCATGGCAACCAAAGTAAAAAACCTTTAAAAATCTTCTCCTCCCAAACCGCTATTTGGATAGCATTATTGTTTTGCAGGAATGTTCCTTAGATACAGGTTTACAGAATTCCTTGGAAAAAAAAAGATCTGTCAAAAAACATGGCTTTTATGGGAGACTCATTTTCCTTTTATGGTATAAAGTAAAATCTTTGAAAAATTTCTTCTCTAAAACTATTCATTGGATTTCATTGTTGTTTTGCAGGTAAGTTCCTATGGTGGTTGTCTACCAAATTGTTTCTTCAGTGAGCTAAAATGCAGGATTGAATGATAATTGTTAAAAACTTCCTTTCGCCATTATAGAAATATCAGGCCTGTGGAGCGATACAGGCGCTCAAGCGCCTCTAGTTAATTATTAAAGGGGCCAGCTTCTCGTCATGAAAATTGGGACATTTTTCAATTTCACTTAGACAGGAATTCAAAAGTACAAGTAGCTGGGGAGTCTAAGAGCTATTTTTGTAATTAAGTGCTTGTTTTGAATAAAGTAGACAATACATGCGTCAGAAAACTCAAAATTGAAGCATTTCCAGTTATTAAAGGGGCCAGCTACTTGATATAAATCGGACAATTTTGCACTTTTGCGGCTCGCTAGATTTAGAGAGATTTTTCAAAATATCTCAACGAATCATATTGTGGATATGTAGGGGAAATTAAAGATTTTAAAAATTAGTCCATTCTTATCATTAAAAGGGCCCAGCTACTCATCATGAAAATGCAGATATTTTTCAACTTAACTTAGATTAAAATCAAAAGGTACAAGTAGCTGGCGAGCCTAAGAGCGAATTTTGAAATTAAATGCCTGTTTTGAATAACAGATACTATGAATGTATAAGAAAACTCAAAATTGAATCATTTCCGGTTATCAAAGGGGCCAGCTTCTTGACTTGAAAACTGGACGACTTTGCTGTTTTTCGAAGTAATGATTTCAAATGTACAAGTAGCTGGCGAGATTAAAAGAGATTTTTCAAAATATTTCAACAAATCTTTTTGGGGACACTTAGGAGAAATTAAAAATATCAAAATCAATCTATTCTCATCCATTTAAGGACCCAGCTACTCGTTATGAAAATGCGGATATTTTTCAATTTTACTTAGAGTGAAATCAAAAGGTACAAGTAGCTGGCGAGCCTAAGAGCGAATTTTGAAATTAAAAGCTTGTTTTGAATAACAGAGACTGTGAATGTATAAGAAAACTCAAAATTGAATCATTTCCAGTTATTAAAGGGGCCAGCTACTTGATCTAAAAATGGGACAATTTGGCACTTTTGCAAAATCATGATTTCAAACGTACAAGTAGCTGGCGAGATTAAAAGAGATTTTTCAAAATATTTCAACTGATCATATTCAGGATACGTAGGGAAAATTAAAAATATCAAAATCAATCCATTCTCATCCATTTTATGGGCCAGCTACTCGTCATGAAAATGCGGATATTTTTCAATTTTACTTAGAGTGAAATCAAAAGCTACAAGTAGCTGGCGAGCCTTAGAGCGAATTTTGAAATTAAAAGCTTGTTTTGAATAACAGATACTATGAATGTATAAGAAAACTCAAAATTGAATCATTTCTGGTTATTAAAGGGGCCAGCTACTTGACTTGAAAACTGGACAACTTTGCTTTTTTTTGAAATAATGATTTCAAATGTACAAGTAGCTGGCGAGATTAAAAGAGATTTTTCAAAATATTTCAACAAATCTTTTTGGGGACACTTAGGAGAAATTAAAAATATCAAAATCAATCCATTCTCATCCATTTAAGGACCCAGCTACTCGTTATGAAAATGCGGATATTTTTCAATTTTACTTAGAGTGAAATAAAAAGGTACAAGTAGCTGGCGAGCCTAAGAGCGAATTTTGAAATTAAAAGCTTGTTTTGAATAACAGATACTATGAATGTATAAGAAAACTAAAAAATGAATCATTTCCAGTTATTAAAGGGGCCAGCTACTTGATCTAAGAATGGGACAATTTGGCACTTTTGCAAAATCATGATTTCAAATGTACAAGTAGCTGGCGAGATTAAAAGAGATTTTTCAAAATATTTCAACTAATCATATTCAGGATACGTAGGGAAAATTAAAAATATCAAAATCAATCCATTCTTATCCAATTTAGGGTCCAGCTACTCGTCATGAAAATGCGGATATTTTTCAATTTCACTTAGAGTGAAATCAAAAGCTACAAGTAGCTGGCGAGCCTGAGAGCGAATTTTTCAAATTAAATGCTTGTTTTGAATAACAGATATTATGAATGTATAAGAAAACTCAAAATTGAATCATTTCCGGTTATTAAAGGGCCAGCTACTTGATTTGAAAACTGGACAACTTTACTGTTTTTCGAAGTAATGATTTAAAATGTACAAGTAGCTGGCGAGATTAAAAGAGATTTTTCAAAATATTTCAACAAATCCTTTTGGGGACACTTAGGAGAAATTAAAAATATCAAAATCAATCCATTCTCATCCATTTAAGGGGCCAGCTACTCGTCATGAAAATGCGGATATTTTTCAATTTTACTTAGAGTAAAGTCAAAAGGTACAAGTAGCTGGCGAGCCTAAGAGCGAATTTTGAAATTAAATGCTTGTTTTGAATAAAAGAGAGTATAAATGTGTCAGAAAACTCCAAATTGAAGAGTTTCTGGTTATTAAAGGGGCCCGCTACTTGATCACAAAATGGGCCAATTTCGTACTTTTGGGAAATCATGATTTAAACTGTACAAGTAGCTGGCGAGGTTTAGAGAGATTTTTCAAAATATTTCAACAAATCATAGTGAGGACAGGTAGGAGAAATTAAAAATATCAAAATTAATCAATTCTTATTCATTTTAGGAGCCAGCTACTCGTCATGAAAATGCGGATAGTTATCAATTTTACCTAGAGTGAAATCAAAAGCTACAAGTAGCTGGCGAGTCTAAGAGCGAATTTCGAAATTAAATGCTTGTTTTGAATAACACAGACTGTGAATGTATAAGAAAACTCAAAATTGAATCATTTCCGGTTATTAAAGGGACCAGTTAATTGATTTGAAAACTGGACAACTTTGCTATTTTTCGAAGTAATGATTTCAAATGTACAAGTAGCTGGAGAGATTAAAAGAGATTCAAAACAAGCATTCAAAGAAAATATTTTGAAAAATCTCTTTTAATCTCGCCAGCTACTTGTACATTTGAAATCATTACTTCAAAAAAAAAAGCAAAGTCGTCCAGTTTTCAAATCAAGTAGCTGGCCCCTTTAATAACCGGAAATGACTCATTTTTGAGTTTTCTTATACATTCATAGTATCTGTTATTCAAAACAAGCTTTTAATTTCAAAATTCGCTCTTAGGCTCGCCAGCTACTTGTACCTTTTTATTTCACTCTAAGTAAAATTGAAAAATATCCGCATTTTCATGACGAGTAGCTGGCCCCTTAAACGGATGAGAATGGATTGATTTTGATTTTTTTAATTTCTCCTAAATGTCTCCAAAAAGATTCGTTGAAATATTTTGAAAAATCTCTTTTAATCTCGCCAGCTACTTGTACATTTGAAATCATTACTTCGAAAAACAGCAAAGTCGTCCAGTTTTCAAGTCAAGAAGCTGGCCCCTTTGATAACCGGAAATGATTCAATTTTGAGTTTTCTTATACATTCATAGTATCTGTTATTCAAAACAGGCATTTAATTTCAAAATTCGCTCTTAGGCTCGCCAGCTACTTGTACCTTTTTATTTCACTCTAAGTAAAATTGAAAAATATCCGCATTTTCATGACGAGTAGCTGGCCCTCTAAATGGATGAGAATGGATTGATTTTGAGATTTTTAATTTCTCCTAAGTGTCCCCAAAAAGATTTGTTGAAATATTTTGAAAAATCTCTTTTAATCTCGCCAGCTACTTGTACATTTGAAATCATTACTTCGAAAAACAGCAAAGTTGTCCAGTTTTTATATCAAGTAGCTGGCCCCTTTAATAACCGGAAATGCTTCAATTTTGAGTTTTCTGACGCATTTATAGTCTACTTTATTCAAAACAAGCACTTAATTACAAAAACAGCTCTAAGGCTCGCCAGCTACTTGTACCTTTCAATTCCTTTCTAAGTGAAATTGAAAAATGTCCCAATTTTCATGACGAGTCGCTCGCCCCTTTAATAATTAAAAATGAATTGAAAATGGTATTTTCCATTTCTCCGTAGTACAGTGAATGTGATTCTTTGAAATATTTTGAAATGTCTGTCTTAATGTCGTCAGCTACTTGTACATTTTGGATCCCTAATTAAAAACAAATGTGAAAAAAAATTCCTAGTGACAGATCTCGCAGCTTGACCCTTTAATACAGGAAATTATTTGATTTTGATTTTTCTGATGCATTTATATAGTATTCTGGATGGAAGAAAAACATTTCGTTTAAAGCGTCGACATTTGGTTCGTCAGCTACTTGTACCTTTAGGGAACTAATAAAAACCTCCATTTTAATAACCTATATATTGGTCGCTTGGTACGAATTGCCAGATTTTCCTATACAAGTGACTGCTTTCTAGAAGGTGGCTACCAGTAGCTGGCTACAAATAACCAATTTTACCAGCTCAAGTAGCTGGCTACTAGTAGCTGGCTACTAGAAGCTAACTTTACCTGAACAAGTAGCTGGCTACTAGTAGCTGGCTACTAGTAGCTAACTTTACCTGAACAAGTAGCTGGCTACTAGTAGCTGGCTACTAGTAGCTAACTTTACCTATCTTATCCGGAAGGGCTTGACATCAATTTTTACCAGTTTTTGCTTTTAGAATTTATTTTGATATCCTAGGGTTGTTTTCTTTAACTCTTTACAAAACAAATAAATTTAGACTGATACAAATTAAAAGCTTTCACAGACAATGAATTGAATGTAACACAAATTGATAAGTTTTCATTGAAAGGGTAGAAAAAATTTGAGAAAAAGAGAAAATGCTGGTTAGTTACCAGCATTTTCTCTTTTCCTCACATTGTTTTCAGAAGTTTTCCTCCTCCACAGAGTTCTTCAAACACAGGGATTGTGTGGTAAAGGGTTTTATAGTAATGTAAATATTAATGGGTGAGGGTAAAAAATTTGTTTTATTTTGTAAACATTGTTCATGGCTTTACTGTAGGAAAAAAGAGAATAGCCTCTCAAACCAAGTAGATCTTCTACCTACTTTAGAAACTTCTGCCCCCAGGCTGTGAAGAATACATTGAACTGGCTGGCCTGTCATAGCCTGTTTCACAGTAATTATACCACCCACAATGAAATTGGGGGGTAGTGAGGTTCAACTCTGTATGAATCTACAAAGTTTAGACTCATTCATATTAAAAGCATTTCATAAGGTCATATCAAATGTGGCTGAAGTCATTAAGGATGTCACTGAAAGAATAAAAAATGAGGAAAAAGGAGAAAATGCTGGTTACACATTTTCCTTGTTTTTGTGATGTTTTCAAAAGCTTTATTACTCAGGGTTGTGAAAGCACAGGACTGTTTTGTAAAAAGGTAGAACTGGAATCAGGTTATCTGGCCATCTATACCTGCAATGTTTGTCTTCATTTTTTAATCAAGTTTGCTTAAAGTTTTAGAGAAGTCTTTGTACCAAAGAAAGTTGTGCACAGGCAATTTTCCTTATGATTGGTGGCCTTTACAGGAGTTACGGCCCTTTGAATTTTTTTCTAGTCAAGTGACATAGCAACGGGAAGGGGATGGGGTTGAAAAAGTACAAAAAATGGTGTGGACAGAAGGAAATGCAGGTTGCCAGCATTTTCTCTTACTCAACGTTTTTTTGAAATAGCTTCTTCCTCAGGGTTATTAAACAGGGAAGAGATTGGTAAAATATTGGTATGACAGAACTTTCTGAATGAAAAAGCAATGATTTGCGAGGGATTGAGAGGTATATTGTTTCTCATTGCTCTAAAAACAGTATTTCCTGTGTGGGAGAAGAATTCCAATATATGAGTCTCTTAATCCTTTACCCAACCATCCCATGGTTTAATGACCTTGAAAAGTAAGGCTTTTGACAACATTGTGGGAAAAGAAGAAAATGCTCAAAACCAGCATTTTCTTCTTTTCCCGAATGTTTTCTACACTTTCAAAGACAAGCACCTTCATTTATGCCACATTTAGTTGATTGTCTCTTTTCCGTTTGAGTTCGGTCAGTCAAAATTTTGCCATGTGGTAAAGAGTTAATGCTTTGCCAAACCATCCCATGTTTTAACAACCCTCAGGAAGGAGCATTTTGAAAGCATTCTGGGAAAAGGTGAAAATGGTGGTAAAGAGCATTTCCCTCTTTTCCACAATGTTTTCTATCTTTCCTAGACAAATCACATCATTTAATCCTTTACCAAACAATCCCGGGATTTTATGACCCTGAGATAGAAGCCTTTTGAAAACACTGTGGGAAAAGGAGAAAATGCTGGTAACCAGCATTTTCTCCTTTTCCCACAATGTTTTCTACCCTACTGGAAACAAATTCCAATTTTTGAGTTACGTTTATTTTGTCGTCTGTAAGTGCTTTCAATTTGGACTAGTCTCAAATTTGTCGTTTGGTAAAGAGTTAAGCTTAGTTTGTTGCCTAGAAATGCTTTCATCTCAGACAAGTCTGAAAATTTTGTTGTGTGGTAAAGAGTTACACAAGGGTAATATATTGAAATGCCAATCTGCATATCGAGGGGTGAATGCGAAACTATTCCATCTGCATTTTGGGAAATTTTATAAGTGAGGTAAAAATAAAAAAACTTCTCATTTCTGTGAAAGAAAGTGTTAGATCATCTTTTTTAGATATGTTTTTTGAGCTATGTTAATGAAATGTGAAGTTTTTCCCTCCCCTGTAGAATTTTCCAAAATGTAGATGGAATAGTTTTACATTCACCCCTCGATATTTCCTGCCTGTCGCTCAAAACATCAGACAGTATACATGTAGTTCCAAGATTAGACTGTCTATCATTTGAAGTCTGATCTTGATCTTCACTACCCACGAAAGCTCCTGAATTTGTGCCCACTAGTCTCACAGTTATCAGGTAAGAGGAGTATATCTAAGTGTTTTACTGGTATCTCATTTGTTCTTCACTAAAGCCTATATTGTGGGTAATCTTTAGAACTGAGTTATTGAAACAAATTTAATGTTTTTTAGGTACCCACAACATGGGTTTTAGTGAGGAAATAATGTACATGTATTTAGAATTTTATTCTCCACCTCTTACCTGCACATGTGGTTTATCACCTTTTCACCATGTTTTTACCTTCCAGATGGGTTGTGCATTACCTCAGCTACACCTGCTGTCTGTCAAGATGGAGGCAAATCTTCACCATGGTTGTCCACCCAACTGCCAGGATATCATAACATGGTTGCCAACCAACCAGGCAACCAGGATCTTATCCTATTTAGATCCAGGTAAAAGATACAAGATTAAGTTCTTTAGTCTTCAATCTGCAATTTAATATCGAGAGAACATGAAGAAATAGATAGTTTTTCCTCTGAAAATGTTGAACGTTTTTTTTTTTGGCAACTGTAATTAGCCTTTTCACTTTAACTATTTCCACACAACAAAAAAGCAGACTTGCTCAACTTGAAAGCATTTGCAGATGACAATACAGACGTGGCTCAAGCAGTGCAATTTGTCTTTGGTAGGTTAGAAAACATTGTGGGAAAAGGAGAAAATGCTGGTTACCAGCATTTTCTCCTTTTCCCACATTGTTTTCAAAAGGCATTCTTTCTCAGGTGGTTAAAAGTTGAGATTGTGTGGTAAAGGATTAAAGGTATGATTACTCACTTTCCTGAAACAGAGAGTATTTTAAAACATTGATGAAAAAGGATAGTATTAAAAATGTAGCTGCAAAAAGAAAAATTGCTTACATTGAGTAAGGTTCATAAACATGTGTATGTTGAAAAATATTCAAAAATCTTCTTTTTTTAGAATAGTCTTAACTCTTTACCAAATGTCAAATTTTTGGACCTGACCAAATTGAAAATATGTGCAGACGACATAGTCATTGTAGCTCAGGTGATGATTTCTGTCTTGACAGGTTAGAAAACGTTGTGGGAAAAGGTGAAACTGCTGGTTACAAGTATCTCCTCCTTTTCTAACAATGTTTTCAAGAAATGTTTTTACTTCTGGGTTGTTAAAACTCGGGATTGTGTGGTAAAGGGTATAAGGGTTCTATGTAGAAGGAAAGGGTCATGCAGGAAATATAATAGCAGAAATTAACTCATTTCCTGAAAACAAATTGCAGCAGATGGCTTTTAAAACATCCTTTTCAAGTGTGAGTTAGCCACATGAATTGAAAGTTGAGTGCTTGAATATAAGTGAGAATATTGTGTCAAACATTTAAATTGCTAGTTTTGAGCAATTTCTCCTTTGTGCCACCTTTTTTTTTTTTTGAAGTTTCTGAAACTCAACCACTGGAGATATGTAGCTCATTGAAAAACCAGCTGTGATTTCAAAACTCTGGTACTAGCCTATTATATGAAAATTAGGAATAAAGTTTAACCCCTTAACACACAGCAAAATTTTACACCTATCCAACTTAAAAGCATTTGCCGATGAAAATTTCATAGTGGCTCAAATGACGCAATTTTTCTTTGATAGGGTAGAAAAACTATTCCCACAATGTTTTCAAAAGGCTTCTTCCTTAGAGTTGTTGAAAGGCATCATTGTGTGGTAAAGTGTTAATGAGCAAACTCTTTGCTTTCCCTTCTTTTGCTCTGGTATATGATCTGGATTTTTGAAATATTTAGCTGTTTTACAGACAAATTTTTAGCTCGGCTGTTTTCAAAGAAAACAGGTTATTGTCATAGCTCTGGAGTCGTCTGCATTGTTGTTGTGCTAAAACTTTGACATTTTGTAATATCTCTGTTACTACTGAAGATATTTACTTCAAACTTAGACAAGTTGTTAACTATCAAAGGGTGAACTCATACAACAGGGGCAGGTATCCATTAAAATATTTTTGATGGAGTTATGCCCCTTTTTTGACTTAAAATTTTCAGTGAAAATCAAGGACTTGCAGCTGAACATTGGCACCAGCATGTGGTGCTTTTGTATTTTTGACTTGTCTAAGTTGAAAGCTAATGCAGACAACAATTTCAACATGGTACAAATGATGTAATTTTTCTATGAAAGGTTAGAAAACTGTGTTAAAAAACTGCTTTTCACACAATGTTTTCAAACTTCTTTACCCTCAGGGTAGATAAAACTCAGGATTGTGTGGCAAAGGGTTAACTCTTCAACCGATGACAAAATGTTAGACTCTCCCAAATTGAAACATTGGCAGATGACATGTCACATACAGCTCAAATGATGGAATATGCCTCTAGAGGATAGAAAACATTGTGGGTAAAGGAGAAAATGCTGGTTACCAGCATTTTCTCCTTTTCCCACAATGTTTTCAAAAGTCCTCCTCCCTCGGGTTTTTAAAACTCTAGATTGTTTGGTAAAATGTTAATTGTTGTTTAGGTTTGTATATGTTAAATATTTACCATACTTTTTTGTACTTAATCAATATGAATGAAATACCGTAGTTACTGTAATGGGAAATTGGGGCAAAAACAGCGTATTACAGTTTGATCTTGATCTAACCTGTCCCAAAAAGCTACTAAAGTTGTGCGAAGTGCTTTTAGCTTTATTAAAATAGATATTAGAAATTATCTAAAAAGACAGATACGAGACAAAGTGAAAAGGATAATCTAATCCTTCTGTAGGCAGATACTGTTTTCTTATTCCCTTGCGTGTTACATTGCAACAGTTTTGTATTGATTGTTTTAAAAGCCCTTTAGGATGCTGAGGACAATTTGAACTGTTTTTGTGGATAGTGTACATCAAGATCAGGCTGCACATTCTGTGCAGTCTGATCTTTGATCCTTACTGTCCAACATTTATATAAGACCTTCTGGACAAAACAGTTTTGATCCTGCAACAACTTTGATTCTTTTTTGGAAATGAGTAAGATTTCCTTTTCACTTAGGAATTCAAGGGTTTAAAATAGAGTGGGTTTTCAAATGTCAGGCTATGTACAATAGAATTTAAATTTTGTGCCTGTATAATATTACTATAGAATTTGTCTAGGTCATGAATTATTCTACAACCCTTCAATGGGGTTTAATGCTATTTTCAACAGTATTCCAGTCATAACACTTAAACGGCCTACTTTTCCATGTTCCATCATCATTGTCACTATTTTTAGGCTTTGCAATGCCTTGCCCAAGGGTAATCCTACTTTCCCAGCACCACCTGGGGAGATTCAACCAGGGCTTCCCTGATTACAAAATCTAACACCTTTCCTGTAAAACTCCTTTCTAATGAACTCTTCAACATAGGACAAAGTTTTAGACTTGTTCAATTTGAAAAGCACTTCCAGATGATAAATTGCTTGTGGCTCAAAGGGTAGCTTGGACTTTACCAAATAACAATATTTCACACCTGTTCTAATTGAAAGCCTTTTTAGACAACATATTAAATGTGGCTCAAATTATGGAATTTGTTTCTCAAAGGGTAGAAAACATTATGGGAAAAGGAGAAAGTGCTGAATACCAGCATTTCTTCCTATTCCCACTATGTTTTCAAAAGCCATCTCTGTTAGATTTGTTGAAACCCAATTTTGTGTGATAAAAGGGTATAATGATGGGCTTAGTCTATGAAAAGATAGAAAACAGAAAGGATTGTTGGAAAAGAAGAAAATGGTTTTCCCCTTTACCTACAATGATTTGAAGTCCTTGAAAGACATAACCCATCATCTCAGCCACATTTAACCCTTTACCAAACAATCCCTGGTTTTTACGACCCTGAGATAGAAGCCTTTTGATAACATTGTGGGAAAAGGAGAAAATGCTGGTAACCAGCATTTTCTCCTTTTCTAACAATGTTTTCTACCCTGCTTGAAAGAAATTTCAATTTTTGAGTTACGTTTATTTTGTCGTCTGCAAGTGCTTTCAATTTGGACCAGTCTAAAATTTGTTGTTTGGGAAAGTGTTAATTTGGGATCTTTAAGTGCTTATAGTAAGTCTAGTCTAAGATTTTGTCATCTAGTAAAAAGTGAAATGTATTCTTCTGTGCTTCCTAGTCAGTTTATGCCAGGCATCTCAAGTGTGTAAAGTGTGGTACCAGTTGTCAGAGGAACCATCGCTGTGGAGACGGTTTTGTTGCCAACCAAAATGGCGTTTGTGTAAAGCTGCAGAACACAAACAGGTTATCAGTCACATGTCACGTGGCTGCATACAGGTGGGTTGCATCTCATCTTTTATACTGTCTTAATTCTTTACCAAACTACAAAATTTTTGGCTCGACCGAATTGTAAGCATTCTGAGATGACAAAATAAATGTAGCTCGAACAATGATTTCTATCACTGATAGTAAAGAAAACATGTGGGAAAAGGAGAAAATGCTGGTTACCAGTATTTTCTCTTTTTTCCACAGTGTTTCAAAAGCATTCTCGTTTAGGGTCGTTAAAACTTTGAATTATGTGGTAAAAGGTTAGCGCTTTTACAAAAGCTTTGGTCTTGTCCAAATTCAATGTATTTGCAAACAACAAATTTAACATTGCTCAAACTGTGGGATTTGTCTCTGGAGGGGTATAAAACATTGCAGGAACATGAGAAAATACTGGCATTTTCTGCTTTTTCTCGCACAAAGCCGTTTTTTACAGGGTCATTAAAACATGGAATTGTTTGGTAAGGGGTTAACTCATTATCTCGTGTATCAAGTTTTTTAGCAGACATGTTTGAACATACTTGTTAAATATGGATTGTCAAAAGAAATTAAAGTTCATCACATAAACACAAGTAAAACTTTGTAGCATTTTCATTTAACTCTTTACCAAACAACAAAGTTTTAGACTTGTCCAAATTGAAAGCAATTGCAGAAGACAAAATAAATGTGACTAAAAAATTGAAACTTGACTTTGGAAGAGTAGAAAACATTGTGGGAAAAGGAAACCAGCATTTTCTCCTTTTTCCGCAATGTTTTCAGAAGGCATCTTCCTCAGGGTTGTTAAAACCAGGGATTGTTTGGTAAAGGGTTAAGTCTTTATCACAAAAAATCCCACATTGAGCAGAAAGGCTGTTAAAAATACTGTGTGGGAAAAAGGAGAAATTACTGGTAACCAGCATTTTCTCCTTTTCTCACAATGTTTTTTATCCTTTCAAAAGCAAATCCCATCATTTGAGCCATACTTGAGTACTTTTGTCATCTACAGTTGCTTTCGATATGGACGGCCCTGAACTTTTGCCATCTGGTAAAGGACTAAACTCTTCTGAGTATTTTACAGGCACAAAGCTATGTACTGAGCATGTAAAGTAAAGAAAATCTGTACATTTTAACATGATACAAAAAATAGTTAATCATGCAAGTGAAGGAAGTCCATTTCAATTTTTCAGTGGAAAAAAGTTTTTGCTGAGAGATATAGACTTAGAAACAACTGGTTAAAAGGTCGATGTACGGTACGAACATTTGAAGGTCATTCACAAGGTATATCATGTGTTCAGTTTGATGACACCAGAATTGTCAGTGGATCATCAGACAAAACTATAAAGGTTATTTATTTGATTTTCTTATTTTTATAGTCAGATAATTCTATACTTTTATCTCAAAAATAAACTTGTACACGTATTGGATCTTTCAGTCTTTCAAAATTTTGTGCATTACAGTCCTATTCATGCACTGTATAAAAGTTAGTTTTAAATATTATGTTACAGTTATCTTTCTGAATATTATGCTATGATTGTTTGAATAGAAAATAATCATGAGAAGGTAAGTTAGCCATTAGGATAATACAAATACTAGTTTTCATACACCTGTAGTGGAAAGATTTTTGAAAATATTAACCCTTATCCTGCTAAATAAGTGAAATGAAATTTTGAGCTTTTTGTGTTCAGCTCTGGTGAAGAAAATCTGGGAGTACACTTATACTTGTAATAGCAATGGCCACTGTGACTATTGTAAACTTCAAACAAATACTGCCGCTCAAAAGCTATTTAGACAAATAATGGAACTTATGTGATCTGACCTCTATTGTGTACTTTTCACACAGAGCCATGTTTTAGTTCTAAATCGAATTTCTTGTATTTATAGGTGTGGAATATTAGAACAAATGCTCAGTGGTCAGTTCAGACCTTGGTTGGTCACAGTGGGACAGTCCGGTGTTTACATCTGGAGGGGAATAGACTTGTTAGTGGGTCAACGGACTGCATGATAAAGGTAAAATGATAAAGGGTCAACTATGAACTCTCTACCTCTCCAACTACATAAAAACTTTCCATAATAATTGCAAGAATAAATCACAACAATATGAGCCATGCTCTGGCAAAAGCCGGTTTAATGCATTTCCTTGATGCATGATACCAAGCAAGTCATAACATGGTGATGGATCCATAAAATCCATTTTGTCTAACAACCGGCTGAATAATGGGGTAAATTGGTCTTTGGACATACAGAAAATTGACAGATAGAGAAAAGTTTCAACTCAGGTCAGCCTTTCACAGATGCATTAAGCCCCCTTTTCACCGAGTAATGAACGATTCTGACACATACAGGACTTGAAACCAGGAGGTAGCCTGGCCAATTTCTTTCCAAGGATTGATGATAATCAGTGCCACAGGATTCATTCCTTTCTCACTGCTGATTATTGCTTTATAATGGTTTTACAGGAAAGCAGTCAGTGTGGGAAGAATATTGTGGGAAGTACTGGTAAAAGAAAGCTGCAGCCATGTACTGAAATTATGTTGAAACAGTTTTAACCCTTTCCCAAACAACAAATTTTAGACACTTCCAAACTGAGAGTATCCACAGACAACAAATTCAGAATGGATACAAATGAGCTTTAAGTCTCTGATAGGGTAGAAAACATTGTGGGAAAAGGAGAAAATGCTGGTTACCAGCATTTTCTCCTTTTCCCTCAATGTTTTCAAAAGCCTTCTGTCCCAGAGTCGTGAAAACCAGGGATTGTTAGGTAAAGGGTTAAACACCATACAAACAAACAAGATTCTGACCTGTAGCCTTAAACTCAATTCAGGCACTATTTCACACAAATTAACTTGTTACCAAACAACAAGGTTACTGACCTGTATAAATTGAAAGCACTGGTAGACAACAAAATAAGTGTGACTAAACAATTGAAGGGTAGAACATATTGTAGGAAAAGGAGAAAATGCTAGTTACAAGCATTTTCTCCTTTTATCTTCAATGTTTTCGTAAAACCCTTTTCTTTAGATCGTTAAAACTAGTATGATAAAAGGTTAAATCAAGGTGGGTTTGCTGTTTATTTGCTTGAATACCCCTACAGAACTTGTAGTTAAGTGTCAGATCTACTCTGTATGATATTCTTTGAGATGATTTTACAAGGAGCCCTTGAAAATACCATGCTTATGGTAATGTATTTTTACCTGTCTGAATGGTTTAGTTCATTCTTTAAAAGCATGTAGGATAAAGAATGGCAAGTGGCATCTGTTGAGCATGTTGGCACCTGACAGATTCACTGGAGAAACGTTGTGAAAACTTCCTTGATTGATATGAGCAATTCATGGCTTCATCACAAGATTTCAATAGCATTCAGTCTCTAGATAGAAGAAAGATGTCAAAAAAGTGTCAGTTGTTGAACTTAAACTGTTTTTTATTTAGGTATGGGACTTATCAACCCAAGAAAGCTGGTCCAGTATAGCATGTAAGGTCACCATGACAGGTCACTCAGATACAGTTAGGTGTTTACAGGTAAATGTTTATCTGTTTACCAGACAAGGGTTTTTTAGAATGGTCAATATTGAAAGCATATTGCAGTTGCAAGCTGATGTATTGGTCAACTTACGAAGTTTGCCTTAGAACGAGTAATAAACACTGTTGGAAAAGGAGAAAATGCTGGTTACTGGTATTTTCTCCTCTTCCCACTATACTTTCAAAACATTCTTCTTCGTTTTACTCTTGCTCCATACCAGAATTTTCTGCAATGCCTACAATGTTTTCTTTAGCTTTCTACATCAGGATCATTATGATGCAGGATTGGTTGGTAAATGTTTATAGTACACTCATTTTTTCCCTCAATTTTTTGATGCAGATTGTTTTGAAAAATTACTAGTGCCAGTTATTATCAAAGGGTAGTGACTTGAATCCCAGCTAGACCACAGTTTTTACCAGAATATTGTTGAGACAGGATTTCTTACTCTATGAACATTCAACAATGTCCCACCTTTGTTTTTGGAAGTGGCCATTTGCATGGAAAGAGAGTGAATTTTCTGTACAACAAATACATGAAAGCTAAAAAATACACTAATATGTACTTGTTTAATATTGATATATATTTTAGAAGACATGTCCACCAACCATTCTTAGTTGTAGTCTTAATCCAATTTCTATAATTAGCCATTGTATTGGCTGAGACAGAATGTCATAACCAATCAGATGGCAGATATCGCAGCCAATCAGATGTCTAGTTTTGGAATTTAAAATTAACTCTTTACCAAACGACAAAATTTTAGACAGGTTCAAATTGAAAGCATTTGCAGACGACAAATTAGATTTGGCTCAAATGCTGGAATTTGTCCTTCATAGAATAGAAAACATTGTGGGAAAAGGAGAAAATGCTGGTTACCAGCATTTTCTCCTTTTTCCACAATGTTTCCTGAAGGCTTCTTTCCAAGGGTTGTTAAAAGCCAGGATTGTTTGGTAAAGGGTTAAAAATAGTATTTAGAATGAATAAAATACTAAATGTTTGAACTATTTACAGTTTACTGTAAATAAATATTACATAATGAAAGTATGTTTTTATATTTTAATGCCAGGTTGATGATACAAGAGTCATCAGTGGTTCATATGATAAAACCCTGAAGGTTTGGGACCTTCATACAGGACAGTGTAAACTGACATTGAGGTAACTTATAAATAAGATCAATTAACTTTGAATAATTTACTGTTGTTTGTTCTGGATGTCAAAGGCTTGATTTGCAGCACACAGTAGTTTGCCAGATTGTGCAATTTGAATCCAAAGCTAAGCCACTTTAAGAAGTTTGATAAAAGTCATAAAGGTTGGAAATCATTAATTTGCTTGTCTTATGTATATTTGAGATACATTTTGTGACACCACAGATGCATCATGTGACATCATAGGTTAGTACAATACCATACTCCTTATATCCAAAACATGGCTGATCTACTTTTCCTTGTCAGCTCAACTATCAAAACCTGTGATTGTGTTAAAGCAAATATTTGTTTTTATTTTTACATTCAAATCATCTAGCCATGTGTAAGCTTATTTTGAACTCTACCTTGTAGCCATATTTACGTCTTATTATGTAGTTCAGATTCTATGATAGTTTTTCCTGTTGCAGAGGACATCAGGCAGCTGTATTATGTGTTCATTTTAACGAGACAAAGGTTGTGTCAGGATCATGTGATAAAACTATTAAGGTAAAACTTTAACCTCTTACTAGACTTTCCTGTGTTCTAACGACCATGACAACCAAGACTTTTGAAAACATTGAAGGAAAAGAAGAAAATGATTGTTACCAGCATATTTTCCTTCCTGAACAATATTTTCTGCCCTTTTCTGGACAAATTTCATCATTAGAGCCACATTTGAAATGTCAAATACAACTATTTTAAAAAGGTGCTGACACCCAATATTTCTTAAATAATTTTGAAAATTTTGTTAAACACCATAAAAATAATTAAAATTTGACAGGGCCACAATATTGTGGTCTGATAAAATTTACACTCCTCTATATTGAAATCAATTGCAAACAATAATTTCAATGTGGCTCAATTAATTTGGTTTGTCAGTGAAAATGCAGAAAACATTGAGGGTAAAGGAGAAAATGTTGGTTATCAGCATTTTCTCATTGTCCCTCAATGTTTATGACAGCTTTCTTCCTTAGGGTCATAAAAATTTTGGAATGATTGGCAAGAGGGTTAACCAATACATGCATACCAGTCTCTACAGACTGTTTCAATAGCCTACATACAGCATACATACAAAAATTTCTGTATTTTAAATGAGTTACTGTTTTATGTAGGTATGGAATAACCAGGGTGATTGCATCATGACACTAACAGGGCACCAGGATGCTGTTACTTGCCTTCAGTTTGATGCTACAAGGATAGTGAGTGGTTCCCTGGATTGTAACCTGAAGTTCTGGGACATCCATTCAGGAGACTGTATCAACACTATAGACTGGAAAGCTGCAGAAGGTCACACAGGGGTAGTGAGGTGTCTGCAGGCAGACAGCTGGAGATTAGTCAGTGCAGCAGACGATAAAACAATAAAGGTACAGAGGTCCAGACCACAATTGGGAGTTGATCAGCATATTTTTCCTTTTTCTTCCAGCCTTCTAATATACATTTAAATTGAATCATACTAATCAATCATTACTCGATGTTCAAACAAAACAAACTGAAGTGTAGTACCTATATAGAGAATGCCAACCAAATAGATTGTCTTGATTGTTTATCCAGTTTGTCTGACCTTTTCTATCCAACAGAACACAATCATGTTAGAAATGAATAGCCCATGTTGTCCAGTATGTGTCACAGAAATAGCTTGTTCCACAGCAGCAGGCCTACATTACATTGATCACCGTGACCTAGTAAGGGCTTGATGAAAAGGAAGGTCAGAGTTAGGAAAATAAAGATCTGAGTTAGGAAAGCATTGAAGACTGGATTAACACACAAGTTATACCAGAAAGCACTTATTTGGTCAGAAAAGTTTGAGATTAATTACAAAATATCAGTATTTGTTGCCATCTGTAGTTAACTGTAGTATTTTATTACATCAATACAGAAAACTTAAAAGGAATTGTTCCTTTTGCCATCCATGTTTTCACATTTTTTCAGCTCACCTGAACACAAAGTTCTCAAGGTGCCCTGTTGTCAATAACAGTTACCTTGTTTGCACTCAAGAGGCCACATTTTTTGTCAGATACTCATAAAACTTGGTCAGAATATTTGTCTTGGTAATATTGGGTCATGTTGGGTTAAAAAGTAGGTCACTTGGACACTCTTAGAAAAACTGTGTGTGCACTTTACAAGTCACATTTTCAGTCAGATACTCATGAAACTTGGTCAAAATGTTTGTCTAGACAATATCTTGGACTAGTTCAAAATTGACTCACGTTGAACGAAAAAGTAGGTCGCTGAGCCAAATGTTAGAAATTGGGTCAAGTCTGGTCAAAAAGTATGTTACTGAACAAATCTTTGGAAAACATTATGAGCATTTTAGATGCCATAATGAAAGATGGTCAGAATAAATGTCTTGATGATTTTACAGACAAGTTTGAAATCGTGTCATGTTAGGTCTAAAAGTAGGTCATTTTGACAAATCTTAGAAAAAATCTTATGTGCACTCTACATTTTTAGTTCAATTCTAATAAAAGTCTAGTCGGAATGTTTGTCTTGATATGCCAGACAAGTTTGAAATTGGGTCATGCCATGTCAAAAAGTAGGTCAGTGGTTCAAATCCTTCTATTAACATAGGTGAAACATTGTTCAGTGGGTAAGGGCAATTGATCTGATGACCATCATAAATCCCTACAGAAAAGTGGTTTTCCGCAGAAAAAAATGAAATGGTATAGTAGGCATGTGGATCAAATTGAAATTTCTCTTTTTTTTTTTCCAGGTCTGGAATCTAGAGACAGGAAAGAGGCTGGTAACCCTTAGAAACCACACAGATGGTGTCACATGTCTTCAATTTAATGACTTTATAATTGTATCTGGTTCATACGACAAAACTGTGAAATTATGGGACTTTAGCTCATGTTGATATTGTTCATATCTGCTTATAATTTATTGAAATTTTGATTTGAAGATTGACAGAGGATGAGATGGGGAAACAAATGTATTAAATATTACTTCTTTTTTAAAACCTATGTTGTGGGTGCTCAGTATAGTTCTCTCAATGAGATCACTCCCATCAAGGACTTTAGTGAAGAACAAAAGAAATATATACCCTTTACCAAACAATCAAACAACAAGCAAGAAGGCTCCTGAAAACATTGTTGAAAACAAGATGACAATAACTAGTGTTTTCTCTGTAACTCGTGTTTTCTACCCTTTCAGAGACAAATCTGATCAATTGAGCCACATTTCATTCATCAACTGCAATTTTTTTTGCTGTGGAAGTCTAAAATTTTGCTGCCAGGTAAAGAGTCAATCTTTGAATAGAAAAGTTACGCCCCTTATCTCTACCTCTGTATTAACCTTCCATTGTTTACTCATTGCATTGTTGTTGTTTTGGGCAGTTAAGATCAAAACAGCTGTATCAAAAGTATTTCTGTTGTAATGTCTGTGTTGTTCTAATTTTTTACCAAATTTTGTAGAACTGTTAACCCCTTAGAATGCTAGCATATTTGGTTTCTTTTTTCAGCAGTTAAGATCAAGATCACAAGTGAGCAGTCTGATCTCGGATTACACTGCCCAATATGTAGATATTCAGATTAAAAACAGCCTCGAAACTTCAAGTTGGATTTGTTTCATGGAATGAAGATTTGAATTGCATTTACCTGGTGATCTGAGGTTGAAATCTTTCGAGCAGTTGTTACGTTTTCCAAGCTGTCAAAGTAATATTCTAAACTGTAGATGATGTAAACAAATTCTGCAAAAAGGCAATTGCAATTTCAAGTCAAAGTAAAAAAAAAAATAGTATATCTTGGATCTCATACTTCATCGAATATGTAATCTTTTGTAGAGTGTTGAGATATAGAATGTAATACAGAGATTATACAGACTCATTTATATATAAGGTTCAGTTCCAAAGTAACCACAATCTTTCTTCACCTACTAGTTATTGCTTTGGCAGTATTTGAAATGACCAAAAACTTACTCAAGAAACACAAGGGCAAAACATTTGAAAAAGGGAAATCAGTAAAATCATTTTTTTTATACACCCGTCGAAGACGGGATGTATTATGGGATCACCCATGGTGTATGGGCGGGCGGGCGTCTGGGCAGGCGGGCGGGCGGCGTCCGGTTTTTTGTCCGGAGCATAACTTTGTCATCTCCTGTCCGATTGACTTGAAACTTGGCATTTGTGTTTGTTGCGATAATACAGAATGCAGTACGAAAGAACCATAACTCTACCTCGTGCTGTCTTTGAGTTATTTCCCTTTGATCGTCATTTTTACAGCATTTTCCGCTTGTCCGGAATATAACTTTGTCATTTTTAGTCTGAAGATCTTCAAATTTGGTATGCATGATTGTTGAAAAATTACGGAGTGCAGGGCACAAGAACCATAACTCTTCCTAGAATGAATTTTGAGTTATTGTCCCTTAGATCTTCATTCTTACAGCATTTCTTGCTTGTCCGGAGCATAACTTTGTCATCTTAAGTAGGAATGACTTTAAATATGGTTTGTTTACTTGTTGCAATATTTGGAAGTGCAGTGCATAAGAATTGTAACTCTACCTCTTGGTGTCTTCGAGTTATTTCCCTTTGATTATCATTTTTACAGCATTTAGTGCTTGTCCGTAATATATTAACTTTGTCATCTCAAGTCAGAACGACTTCAAACTTGGTATGCATGTTTGTTGCAATATTACGGAGTACAGTGCTCAAGATCAATAACTCTACCTAGCGCGGATTTTGAATAATTCCACTTTGATCTTCATTTTTACAGTCCAGTTCTTTGTCAGGAGCTTAACTTTGTCATCTCCAGTCTGATTGACTTGAAACTTGGCATTTGTGTTTGTTGCAATAATACGGAGTGCAGTGCAAAAGAACCATAACTCTACCTCTTGCTGTCTTTGAGTTATTTCCCTTTGATCGTCATTTTTACAGCATTTTCCGCTTGTCCGGAATATAACTGTCATTTTTAGTCTGAAGATCTTCAAATTTGGTATGCATGATTGTTGAAAAATTACGGAGTGCAGGGCACAAGAACCATAACTCTTTCTAGCATGGATTTTGAGTTATTTCACTTTGATCTTCATTTTTACAGTATTTCTTGCTTGTCCGGAACGGAACTTTGTCACTTCAAGTCAAATTGACTTGAGACTTGTTAAACATGTTGGTTGCAGTTACGAAAAGAGCCATAACCTTACCTAATGCCCTTTTGGAATTATTCCCTATTCATTATTTTTTTTTACAGCTTTTCATGCTTCTCTACAATATAACTTTGTCTTTTCATGTTGGAATGACCTGAAACTTTATATGCATGTTTCCTTAACATTAGAGGAGACATTCATGCCTATTTCAATCACTTACATGATTTCTGCTGCACTACTATTTTCCTCTACCTGCCCTTTACGATTATTATTCCCCCTCTACAACTGGCGGTGGGACGGGATGTCTTGCGACAATTTGCCGCTCTTGTTTTCAATTACTGTATGGGAAATATCAAGGAGAAAAGAAATACCTGTTTTCAGTTTTTCTACTAAAATGTTTCTTCAAACGCCTGCTGTTTTTTCAGAGAGGAAAAGTTTTTAAATGTATGGTAATGGATATATAAAAATTTCTGATGATTATTTCTCAACTGAGAGTGCTTGAACACTAAAATCAGTCTTTACAATCAGGCAAAATTGCCAACATTTGCAATTTTAATTTTGTCTTGGCCAGAATATGTCAAAAAGTAGCAGATAGTGTAGATCCATGATCAGACTGCATGTTATGTATATTCTGATTCTGATATACACTTTCTGAAAAGACTACATAAGTTGTGCTTATGGTTCTTAGGAGTGACTTGATGGCTTTTTTCTTTTTTTTTTTATTGAAAAAAATGATTTTTCTGGTTTTGGTCAATTTGTTTTTGTCTTCAAATTTACCTAATTCATTTACAATACTCAAAATACTCAAACAGCCTATATTTTCTTTGTGTATATCATTACAATGCAATAGGGCAGAAGATATATTTTGAACTCTTTCTATTTTCTAACCAGCAGCTGGATGATACAGAGCACACAGAATTAATTACAATGACAAAAGAATATGATGAACATGAAGAAAACATGGTAACAAAGGGAGGAATTGTCTCTTTTGAGATATTGTTCCATTTTTCACAGTGTTTTCAAAAGTTATCTATTCCAGATGTGTGAAGAATTATGAAATGCAAGACATACATCAGTTATTAACCAATAGAGCACCAAATTTACTTAGCAGATGTTTTCATCCTAGAAATAAGACCCAAATATTGCAACTTCGTCAGTTTTGTCCAGAATGTCTGACGTTAGTGGACTGCGTAGATAGAATATCAGACTGCACTCTTTTTACTGTCTGATCTTGATCTACTCTGGCTGCAAAGGAAACTATAGCTGTGAAAAGGCACTTTAAGAGTTTATGTTTTCTAAGAATAAAACAAACAGGAATTTAACAATTATAATCATAGTTCACATGACTAACTTCTGAGAAAAAAAAAAGGCAAGGAAATTTTTTTTTTTTTTATTTAATAAATGTAGTGCACTTGTGTGTGTTGTTTATATTGTATTTCACAGATGTTGTATAAATATTTTTATAGACATTTCTATATTTATTAGATAGATCTAATTCAGTGATATGACAACATAGGTATGTGGGTTTGTAATAACATGGGGCAACACTGAAATGCAGCCTGTTTAGAGTGCTTCAATTTATAGCACATAACTCTTTACAGCTCGACAGATTTAAAGAATTGCCCAAAATTGAAGGCATTGATTGGATTTGTCTATAATTGTGTAGTAAACATTATGGGTAAAGGAAAAAATACTGCTTACCAGCATTTTCTCTCTCTCCAACAATGGTTTCAGAAAACAACTTCCTCACTGTCATCAAAACTGAGGGTTGTTTGGCAAAGGGAAATGTGTTTTGTAATGTTATGATTTTCTATAGCATTAAATAAAATAATAGCAGCAGGTTACTACTATTTTGATATCTAAGTTGATTCTAATACTAGGGAGAATTTTTTATGCCCATATTGCTGACAGCATTCAGAAAATATTATGGGGACAAAGTGCAATTGCTTGTGAAAGGTAGGTAGTTACTGTATACCCTGTAAAAAAAGTGTAGCAACACTTGTAATTTACAGCTAAATAATTAACAATTTATTGAAATATGATAAAAAATGTAGTACAAAACAAGGTACAGCATATAAAGAATCACTGATTATGAAACCTGTGGGTTAGGCTAATCAACATATCCCAAACACATTAGTTGTTGCTAAACTGTTTTTACTATGTATATACATATGTACCTACAACTTTTTCTGTATCATGCAAGAAAGACATTTTTTTCCTCTAGATTAGAATCTTTATGTCACTCCTCCCTTTACCAAACAATCCCTAGTTTTAACGCTTTACAAAATGACGAAATTTTAGACTATCTTAAATTGAAAGCATTTGCAGACGACAAAATAAATGTGGCTAAAAAGTTAAACTTTGTTCTGGAAAGGGTAGAAAAAATTGTGGGAAAAGGAGGAATGCTGGCTGCCTGCCTTTCTCCTTTTCCCACAAAAAATTTTTAGAGGCTTCTATTTGAGGCTTTTTAAAAGACAGGACAGTGTGGTAAAGGGTTAACAACCTTGAGAAAAGAGGCTTTTGAAAACATTGCTGAAAAAGAAGAAAATGCTCCAACAATGTTTTCTACCCATTCTAAAACAAATTCAATCATTTGAGTCACATTTAACTTCTCATCTGCAACTACTTTGAATTTGGACAAGTCTAAAACTTTGCCTTCTTGGTAAAGAATTGGCTCATTAATTATCCTTAACCCTTTACCGCACAATGCCGACTTTTAACGACTCTGGGAAAAAAGCCTTTTGAAAACATTCTGGGAAAAGGAGAAAATGCTGGTAATCAGCATTTTCTCCTTTTTCCACAATGTTTTCTACCCATTCAAAGAAAAATTACACCATTTGAGCCACACTGAAATTGTCGTCTGCATATGCTTTCAATTTGGACAAGGCTAAAATTTTGTCGTCTGGTAAAGGGTTAATTTGAAAGTAGATTATCAAAGTCTCTGGTCATGTATTGTTTCATGTGGTAATCAGTCGCAACTTCCTTCTGAAGGAAGAGGACGCCACTCTAACACAAGACGGTACATATAAAATATGAAAGTGTTCATTACTGCTTTATATCAAAATATATGTGCATATTTTCCATATTGCAGTACTAGATGATTTTAGCTAGAACATACCTCACTATTGTTCATGTAAGGTTGTGAAACCTATGTTAGTGCTATTTAGTTACATTTTAGTTTATTTATAGAAATATGTTTATTTTTTTTCCTTCTTTAGTCCTTCACCATTTTTTCATAAGAATATAGATATTTTTTACTATCTTGTAGTTTTCTTCCTTTGTTCTACTGTAGCAGTAGCAAACAATATAATACCCATTACTGTACAGGGTGTTTCTTTTTTCCTTGTCACTGATCATGCTTTAACTCTTTACTAAACGGCAAAATTTTAGGTTTGTCCAAATTGAAAGCATTTGCAGATAACAAATGTGACTCAAATGATGGAATTTGTCTGTGATAGAGTAAAAGGCATTGTGGGAAAAGGAGAAAATGCTGGTTACCAGCATTTTCTCCTTTTCCCACAATGTTTTCAAAAATCTTTTTTCCTCAAGCTTGTTAAAACTCAGGATTGTGTGGTAAAAAGTTTAAAGGATAATGATCAATCCAGGATAGAAAATATTACAGGCAAAGAAGCCACTGCTTGATCAGCTGCTTGTTTTCCCCACAGAATTTTTTGAAACATGAAGAGTTTGTACAGTAACTGGCAGGTATTTTATACACTCTGACATTGGAGCTTTTCTTGTATAACTTCCCTTTTACGTTTGATAGTATTTCTTGCTCAGACCAATTTTAAGTATTTGAGTAACCTGTACAGCGCCAAATAAACCCAAGACATTTTGAGTCTAGAAATAAGACCCATATAATTGCAAATTCAAGGTTGCTTTTTTCCAGAATGTCTCAGTAAAGCAGACAGTGTAGATCAAAGATCTGACTGCACATTCTATGCAGTCTGATCTTGATCTACACTAGCCATTAAGGCAATTAGAGTCATGAAATAAGCTTTTAGGTTTAATATTCCTATGCTTATAGCTTTCTTTCACCAACTTAAAGGTGTGTAAGATACACATATCAGATGAATAATGTTATGAATGAAAGAACATGTCGGAGAAATCTGAATGAAACAAGGACGAGAGGATGAGTATAATCTCTGCCCTTTCTTTTATGCAAGCCCCTGTGTTTGAAAGCAGTTTGTCTTGTTGGGAAAGAGCTCTGGGCTTTTTGATGTGTTATACAACTGAATTGCCACATTTGGTACTCTTTTCCACAGAGGCCAGCATTTTCAGTAGCAATGGAAATTGTATATGGAGGAATGGATAATAGGATGTTCTTTGCTTGCATATTCCATCATGTTTTTTATGTCAGTTGTTATTAGTCCTTACCACACAGCAAAATTGTGCACTTATCAGATTTGAAAGCAATTGCAGAAGACAAAGTAAATGTGTCTCAAATGAAGGAATTTGTCTTTAAAGGGTACAAAACATTGTGGGAAAAGGAGAAAATTCTGGTTACAAGCATTTTCTCCTTTTCCTACAATGTTTTCAAAAGCTTTCTTCTTCATTAAAACACAAGATTGTTTGGTAAAGGGTTAATTATTTCCAACTCCATTGATGATCTATAAATTTCTGCCACTCTGATTGGCCAGCTTTGTAAAGCATTATGGGTAAAGATAGTACCAGGTATCTGTCATAGTGGTATGAGATGATTTTTTTTTTTCCCCAACATTGTTACAGAAGGAAAGAATTGTTCAGTATGAGTATATTCTTCCATCTGTCACAATGTTTTTATCTTTACTCTCTACACGTTCCAGCTTCTCAAAAATTTGCTTAGGCCTAAAAAAGCTGTGTTTCTGCAAACATACTGCGATCAGCTTGGTAGGTAGTAGAAACTTCTGTTTTACTATACTGTATTCTGTGAATAAGATACAGAATCAGTATGAGATTTAGTAGATTTTTTTGCCAAATCTCTTTAAATCAAGTTTTTAACAGGTAAAGAATGTTAAAGAGTTTGCATATTTGACAATGTAAGGGTTGTATAATTACCGGTAGCAAAACTTTGTATATCAAGAGGTAGACAAGTTTCCAGTAGAAAACGGTTGTAATTTGAATGTTTAACTCCTACAAAATATATCATGATTGCAATACAGTGAAACAGTAGGAGTATGCCATCTGTATTCATATTGTCATATGGCCTGCAACAAGCGAAAAGGGGCATTTGGACATTTGCGTAAAGTGTCGTCTCGGATTAGCCTGCGCAGGCTGATCCGAGACGACACTTTACGCAAATGTCCAAATGCCCCTTTTCGCGTGTTGCAGGCCATATAACTTTAGTCTTTACCTGACAACAAGATTTAAGACTTTATCAAAGTCAAAGCATTTGCAGACAACAAATTATTTGTAGCTCTGATCATGATTTCTGTCATTGAAAGAGGAGAAAACATCATAGGAAAAGGAGAACATGCTGATTACCAGCATTTTCTCCTTTTTCCACAATGTTTTCAAAAGTTTTATATCATAAACTCATCGATTTCCAGGATTGTTTGATAAAGGGTTAATTCATTGCCCTGCACTCACTACTTTTCTAAAGTTTTTTTTTTTTTTTTCCTAGTTGAAGAGTCATCATTTGAAAACATGGCAAAAGAAGAAATTGCTCAAAGTGAGATTTCACATGTATAGATTTATTAAAACTAATTTATATTGACTACTCTTATGTAACAGGGATGTTAAAAATTTATCGGCTGCAAATTTGTTTCTTGAGATAATGACTTGAATATATTGTCTGAAACAAATGTGTTTAGAATGCTTACTGCTATAGCACTGTTTTCTTAAAAGAAAAAAAAAAATACATTTGTTATTGCTTCCAAATAGAAAACAGTTGTAATTTGAATGTTGTCATACTGAATTATTGCCTCCTTGCATTCTGTGGTTAACACAAGTTACTTTTGTAGGTACACTAGATTTAGATCAGACTGCAAAGACTGCAGTCTGATACTAGGCCTATATTTATCTACTGTTCTTAATAACATTTCTAGTCTGATTTTCAGGAATTTCCTAAATTTGAAAGTAACACAATGTCAGATTGGCTAAACCTAATGGTTTACCCAATCAGAAATTGTGTTACTTTCTTAATATAGAATTAGATTAGAATGGTTGATTAACTCTTTACCACACAATCCCGACTTTTAACGACCCTGAGAAAGAAGCCTTTTTAAAACATTGTGCGAAAAGGAGAAAATGCTGATAACCAGCATTTTCTCCTTTTCCCACAATGTTTTCTACCCTTCCCAAACCAAATTTCAGTTTTTCAGTCACATTTATTTTGTCATCTGCAAATGCTTTCAATTTGGAGCAGTCTAAAATTTTCTCGTGTGGTAAAGAGTTAATACAGCCCCTGGTCTGCTCTGTCCCCTATATTTCAATATGAAGAAATTCTAAGGTATGAGGATATTAAAAATGCAATACACATATTTAACTTTTTACCTGACAACAAAATTTTTCAATGTTTCAAAATTTCAAAAGGCCTCCGCTCAGGGTGGTTAAAACTCAGGATTGTGTGGTAAAGACTTAATTGAGTCCTCTTATGTGACTGGAATGTGTCCTTTTCATTTGCTAAGCATGCAAGGAGGTAAAATATTATTTTAGTTAGTTTTCAAATACCTCTAGAGGTTTGTACTTTTTTTCCCATGACATTCACTGAACTTCATTGTCATTAAAGCATAATAAATAAGTAAAAGAATAGATCTTTTGTGTTGTTATTTTTGTATAAGTATTATGTTCATAAATCTATCTACTTGGCTTTCTTTCCTGGTTCCTGTGTGGCTCAGTGGTTAAATCCCAAAGAACAAATTTAGACCTTCCAACTTGGAAGCTGCTGCAAAATACAGAGTCAAAATTAGTATAAATGAGCTTAAGTTCTCAGATATGCTTGAAACATTGTGGGAAAGGAGAAAATGCTGGTTAGCAGCTTTTCCTTCTTTTCCCTCAGTGTTTTCAAAGGTGGTACTGGAGCTTCATTTGGAGTGTCTGTACTCTGTAGGCAAGGCACTTCAGGGCCCCTGCCCAGTCCCAGTGAAACCCAGTAAAACTGAATTTTGTGTGTCGTTGCCTTGAGAGACTGTTGAAACAGCACAAAACATCATTTAATCAATCAAACTTTATCTAAATATTGTAACCCATCACTACACAGGCACTTTTAAGCACACTGCTATCTAGTATGCATGTGGAGCAAAACAAAAATACAAAGAAGAGGAAACTGAAAACAAAAAATTTTGTTGGAAAAGAAGCATTGCTTGTGACAAGCAATAAATCACATTGTTTCAAAATTTGCCTACTCGTGCAGGAGTTTGAAAACTTGTATTGTGGTGGCTATATAGATGCCATCCCCAATATTGCTCTTATGAGGACCTGGGGGAAAAAAATGGAATTACGAGTTCCTGTTTGTTCCTGAATGTCATCTAGTGCAAGTTTAAAATTGGGTCAAAAAGTAAGTCACTATCACTTATGTGTTTTACATCATCACAACCATGATCTCTTTAATTTTATTAAGTGTAGTGACTACTAAGGTGAGCGCTTATGAGCAAATTGCCCTCTTGTTGTAGCATTAGTATCATTTATTACCTGGTCCTCTTCAAAGGGAGTCTTTTATGCATTTCTAGATAATCAACCGGTATGCCTATGAATATTAAATTCACACTAAAAATGCACCAAGTTAATCATCAACAATACACTGCTCTCAATATTGATAAATACTAGGTACGAATGATGCTTATGATGAGTACTGGGTACGAATGAAGCTGATGAATACTCTTCAGGGTGAGAAGGTTGGTCTTTGTAAATACTTCCGGGTTGGTGACAGTTACGAGGAAAAAAAGTAAAAATGTCAAAAATTCTCGAAATTCCTGAATAACGCTTCGTTTTCTTCGTATATTTATGGTGAGTTTCCAATATTTTCTTTACTGTATTCATTTAAGTGGTCGAGCTAACAAATTAATCAATGCAAAATGCTCTATTTTCCGAAAATATGTCATCTTTTTTTTGTAGGCCAGACGAAAAGTCTGTAGTCAGCAATTGTTCCTGTTTTCTCAGCAAATTTCAAACCAGAAATTTATCCATTGAAAAATAAAGTTAAAAGTGTGCTTTTAAATAAAACTCAGTCGTTAAAGATTCAGCTATTGCAATATATATCCTGATTTTAGTCGCAGTTTCCCACTGTTTGCCAATCACAAAACCAGCTGTTGGTGTATCGTTAATACTTTCGATTCAAAGGATAGCTCCTGTGCTATTTTTGTGATTATTTACCCACTCACCTTGCAGCACCCATTCATTACATGTTTCAGGAAATTTCAAAATCTTACAGGTCATCTTTCAGCCATTGTATGTCTCTTTTTCTCTGCTTGTCTGCTATAATGAAAATGGATGTGAAGCAATACATGATTTAACTTCATGATGACACCAAGTTCAGTAGCCTTGTGACACTTAAGTTCATGGTACTGAAGGTGCAGTAAGAAAAAATATCTTGGTATCAACAACATATTCAAACAATATCAATACTATAGCTACATCTGTTTATAAGCATCTAAGTAAATATCATTCGATTTTATGGTGACGTTTCAAAGAAACCCAAACATGACCTCTGGCCCTATCCAGCAGCCATTTTGAAATATATTCATGTGCCTTCACTTTAATTCGTTAAAAAATCATTGCAACTTGATACAGTTGGTGCTGATTTGAAGTCACTTGATTTAAAAATATTGCCAAGTGATCTAGCAGATGATCTAAATAAGTCATCATGTCTGTTTGATAGTAAAACTGCATGTAATGAAGGATATAAGAAGGTGGGGTAAATACTTTTAAGCCAGTAGGTACCGATTACATCATTTTCTCTAGAATATTTCTTTCCATTCAAAATTTCTATTTTGGAGATAAAAGTTGATTTAGGAAGAATGATGTCTATGTCAAGGTATTTTCACTGAAAAAATAGGCAAAACAAGCTGCTAGATGGTGCATATGTCTGTAATGAATGAAAAATACTGATTACCATGAAGCAAAATGGACTGTGAACCTACATGTCTTGACTATACAAGATTTTTATCAATTTTATTGTAATTTTCCTTTTTCTGACCTAAACACTTCTACTTAATTTTTAAATAAACATTCATTATCAATACAGTTGTCTGCACATGTGACTTCATTTTCATTTGAAAAAAAAAATAGCTCTGTATCAGCAGCAATTTAGGTGACAAGTATGCCTCCTCATAAATGAAAGATATCCAGTACACTTCAACGGCTTTATCTCAGGATTTTGAGAAAGGGACCCAAGTTGGGAGAAATATTCATTGGTTGGGTTTTATTCGTATCTGATCCCTGTGTTTGGGTTAACGGCACTATACCTGTAGCAGGCTAACAGTGGAGCTCAGTGATGTTGCAGTCATGTTCTCTGAATTTAATATAGTTGAAAAATGATCAGTCAACTTTTCAGTGATTTGAATTTTACATGATGTAAAGCCAAAGGAGGGAAGCTTCATACAAAAATCAATGTCCTTTTGTTGCAGCTTTTTCACAATTTTGAGTGTGACATTTTCACATATGACAACAGAAACGTGACCTCAGAGACCCAAAATTATATTGGATGAAGAAAGCTAAACTAGTCTGACAATTGAAGTGTTCCTATTTTACAATACACATGCATCTACTTGGCTCCAAGTTTACAATTTACTGGCAGAGTATATAGGGGTGTAAATAATGGGAACCAGTATTGTTTTACCATACTTACTACTGGTACTTGTGTTTACAGACAGAAAGTAAACTGATACTATCATACGTCAGATGTCTGAACCAAATTTTTTTACCAGCATCTATTTTGGAGAAAAATTGTGGAATTAGGAAAAAATTAAGCTATTTTTGATAAATATGGCCTAGCAAGAAAGCCAGAAAATCCCCAGATTTTAGTTTCTTTTTTCAGTACCCAAGCTTATACAATAGAAAGTCAATAAATTGTGGAAAAAAAGAATGATGTTTACTGTACTTCAAATGACTTTCGGAAGATGCGCAGTAAACTTAATGTCAAGGAAAGTTTCAGTTTCTTTGGAAGTAGGTCAGTGGATATTTACATTTCAAATAAACTTGAATAGCAAGAAGAAAACAGTATTATTTTTTATTACTTTGGTGTTTTTGTAAAGATTAATCGTTAATCTATTGATCAAGGAACTTATTGTTAGCTGACAATAAAAAGATCAATGCATGCAGCTATTCGAAATGATGATTGAAATTTCATTTTTTTAATCTAGAATGGGCTAAACAAAATATATATGTGGTTGCGGTTACATACTTTTGAGAATTTTGGTCCGTAGGTAGGAAAATTATTATCTTTTTTTAATCTTATTTTTTTCCAAACACGCCCTGGGGGCAATTTATAAGATAAAATTGTAGAGAATTTTCCGAGGACGCCAATCATGATTCATTTGGTTATTAAATAGCATTCATGATTAATATATGGACATATGTCTTCAATTCTTTCACTTTCATAAATTTAGAGTTTATGATGTTATCAGAAGTGTTTGTATATTCTGATAGTCAGGTGTTAATGATGTCAATTTGTGAAGTACATAGGATTATGTCATTGCCATTAGTTTATTCCAGCTGTTTTATTTCAACTTACGGATTGGCCGTCAGGTAAGCCCATTTTTAGTTAGAAAAAAAGATAGGGGGTCTGGTCAAGGAGTCAATTAGGGACATTATGGTGAGTTAAGATATTAAAATGTTTGGAGTCGGGCGTAAAAATTAGACACGGTCAGGTAACCGGAACCACATGCGTATTTCGTTTTGGCCTAACCTCCAAATTCAGGGTACTGTAACAGTTGGAGTAGTCCAAATATTTAGACATATACAAGAATATTTACCCTTCAACATTTATCTGCCAGGCATTTTATATTTTATTTTTTAGCTCCACTAGCAAAAAGCTAGCAAGCTTATGTCATGGCCATGTGACCATTATGCATGTGTATGTGTTAAATTACCTATCTAATTTTGATGAAACTTCACAGAAATGTTCCTGCCATAGCCCTATTCAAAATTTTTTCAAAGATTTTGATTCCAGTTAAAATTTTGGTTGCTAAGACAAGAAAACAGAAAAACAATGAAAATCTTTTTAAAATCTTCTTGTCCGAAACCATTAGGCCTACACCTACCAAATTTGGTATGTAGCTTTATCTAACAGACCTTTACTAGAAATCTTCAAATTATAGCCCTGGGGTCAAAATTGGTCCCATTCCAGGGGTCACGAGTTTTACATGGGCTAATATGGTGAAAACCTCGAAAATCTTATAGTTTCTAACCACCAAATTTGGCAAATACCTTTATATGGTGGACCCATACTAAGCAAATCAAAATTATAGCCCAGGCCCCCACCTCAGGGGTCACAAATTTTACAAAGGCTTAAATGATGAAAACTTAAAGCCCTCTTGTTCCAAACCGTAAGACCTTGGGCTACCAAATTTGGCATGCACCTTCATCTAGTAGACCTCTACTAATTTGTTCCAATTAGAGCCTTGGGGTTAAAATTGGCCCCATCCTGGAGGTTTTATATGGTTGTACTTGAAGTCAATATGAGGTAAGGTTATATACTGATCTTGGGAAATAACTCACGTTCACTCATAATAGATATATCTTAGTTTGTTACCATTTACCTTTCTTTATGATCAAGCTGCATCATTACATTATACATAGTGTTGGATATTCAAGATTTTTGGAGAGAACAAAATCAGTTTTCAGTGAGAGTGATTTACTTTGATGTTAATTGTTAGATTTTAAGATGAGTTGAATATTAAATATGAATAGAGGTTTGTATCATTCAGTTTTTTGCGCCAGGACTTTACTATTCTTGCCATCAAAAAAATGTTTACTACTAACATTTTGGAAATCTTCTTGTCAAAGCGCTTTTTGTTAGAGTATACTAATTTTTGGTATGAATGATACTTGATTAAGCCTGCTTGTATTTGTTGACATTATCTTTGTATTTGAATAAAATACAATTTTTTATGTTATTGTTGGGGGAGGTGGACTAGGCTATTTTCTCCAAATAAGCGTGTGATGCATTTATTTAAAAGGCAATGGGGCGGTACAGGACCATCATGGCCCTCTTGTCTTTTGCATGCAACAGCAAAATCTGTCCCATGTATTTTGAAAATCCGATCTCTTTGAAACAGGTATAATTTCACAAAAGAATTATTAGCTCCACTGGCCGAAGGCCAGCGGGCTTATGTCATGGCCTGTTGTCCGTCGTGCGTCCGTCCGTCCGTCCATCCGTGCGTTAACTTTTTTTTTAAACGTCTTCTTCTCTGAAACTACCCATCCAATTTTGATGAAACTTCACAGAAATGATCCTGCCATGGTCCTCTTCAGAATTTCTTGAAAGAATTTAATTCCTTCAAAAACTCTGGTTGCCATGGCAACAAAACTGAAAAATTTTGAAAATCTTTGAAAATCTTCTTGTCTGAAACCGTAAGGCCAAGGGCTACCAAATTTGGCATGTAGCTTTATCTAGTGGACCTCTACCAAGTTTCTTCAATTTATAGCCCTGGGGTCAAAATTGGCCCCGCCCCGGGGGTTACAAGTTATACATGGGCTTATTTAGGGAGAACTTTAAAATTCCTCTTCTACCTAGCCATAGGGCCTAGAGCTACCAAATTTGGCATGTAGCTTTATCTAGTGGACCTCTGCCAAGATTGTTCAAATTATAGCCCTGGGGTCAAATTAGGCCCTGCCCGGGGGTAACAAGTTTTACATGGGCTTATATAACAAGTTTTACATGGGCTTATATAGGGAGAACTTTAAAATTCTTCTTTGACCTAGCCATGGGGCCTAGGGCGACCAAATTTGGCATGTAGCTTTATCTAGTGGACCTGTACCAAGGGTGTCCAAATTATAGCCGAGGGTCAAATTTGACTTCGCTCCGGGGGGTAACATGTTTTACATGGGCGGGCTTATATAGGAAAATCTTTCGCATCTAGCTATAAGGGCTAGGGCTATCAAATTTTGCATTTAGCTTTATCTAGGGGGTCTCTATCAAGGGTGCCCAAATTATAGCCCAGGGGGTCAAATGTAGCCCCAACCCAGGGGGTCACAAGTTCTACATGGTCTTATATAAGGAAACTTTAATAATCTACTTGTACATAGCCATATTTAGGCCTAGGGCTACCAAATTTTGCATGTAACTTTATATAATGGGCCTCTACCAAGAGGGCCCAAATTTTAACTTTGGGGGTCAAGTTTGACTCCACACCAGGGGTCACAAGTTTTACATTGGCTTTTATAGTGAAAACTTGATAAACCTGTGTCATGGATCACATATTTTACAGGGCCTTTTATTCAGCAAACTTGTTTTACATGACTTTTTATTGGGCAAGATTAAAAAATCTTTTTGTTTATAACCACACATTCTAGTTTCATATTGTAGGTCTGGGGTCAAAATTGCCTTCATTCCAGGGATCGCAAGTTTAACATGGGCTTCAAAATATTGTCACTTCAATTTAAACATTAATCAAGGGAAATAACTCTTTTTATGAAAGATAAAGTTCGTTACTATTTACCTCCCTTGATTATCAAGCTGCAGTGATACATGATTGGTGCTAGACAAGTTTTTTAGCTTCACTGGCCGAAGGCCAGCAGGCTTATGTTATGGCCCGTTTTCCGTTGTGCGTCCATCCGTATGTTAACTTTTTAGCTCATTTGAGCACAACGTGCTCAAGGGGAGCTTTTAGCATTTGTTTCAACTCAATAAAAGAATTTTCAATCATACACCAAAACAAAAAATTATCCTCCACATATCTGACTGTGTTTACAAACTATGAAGTGTTCATATTAATACACCATGTCTACTGTTTGATGATGACTAGCTTAGAAAAAGTATTAATAAAATAAGTTTGAAAAAAAATCTTAGTGATTTATTATGACAATTGTTAGCACACATGTAACTCATTACCAAACGATAATATTTTAGGCTTGTCTAAATCGAAAGCACTTGCAGACGACAAAATAAAAGTGATTGAAAATTTGAAATTTGTTTTGTGAACAGTAGAAAACATTGTAAGAAAAGGAGAAAATGCTTTTCTAAAGCCTTCTTTCTCAGGGTCATCAAAAGTAGGGATTGTCTGGTAATAGGTTAAAAAGATATATTTCAAACTGAGATTGATGTATATACTTGTTTTTTACTGGCACTGAAGGTCCGTCCGTCCATCTGTCCATGCGTGCATTAACTTTTATTTCAAACATCTCTGAAACTACTTATCCAATTTTGATGAAACTTCAAAGAAATGGTCCTGCCATGGTCTTCTTCAGAATCCCATGACAGAATTTTATTCCTTCAAAAACTCTGGTTGCCATGGCAACAAAACTGAAAAATATAGAAAATTTTCAAAAATCTTCTTCTCTGAAACTGTAAGGCCTAGGGCTACCAAATTTGGCATGTAGCTGTATCTAGTGGGCCTCTACCAAGTTCCTTCAAATAATAGCCATGGGGTCTACCAAATTTTGCATGTAGCTTTATCTAGTGGGCCTCTACAAGGAGGGCCCAAATTATAGTCCTTGACCCAAGTTTGTCCCCACACCACGGAACACAAGGTCACCAGTTTTACATGGGCTTTTGTAATGAAAACTATCTTAAGTCATTATGTTACTAACCATTATAAAGACTAAGGCTATTAGATTTAGCCCTGTCTCATGGGTTTCATGTTTTACAGGGCTTTTCATTGAGAAAAATTTGAAAATCTTGTTTATAACATTCAAGAACTGAATTATTTGGTATGGAGCTTTATATTGTGGACCTCCACCAGGATTCAAATAATTATAGCTTTGCGATCAAAATTGGCTTTGCCCATGGATCACAACTTTCTCGTAGGATTAGATAGAAAAATGTTTGCATGTCCTCGTGTTTGAAATCAATTTGCTGAATATTGTAATGTTTGGCTTGTAGTGTTTTTACTTAATAGCCAGTGGAGCGATACAGGGCCATCATGGCCCTCTTGTTAAAAGTTACCTACAGAAGTTTTATGTGAAAATATGCTGCATCTTGTTAACCCACACAATCTAGTGTTTTAGAAACCCTAAAAAATAAAGCTTTTGAACACATTTTAGGAAAAGGAGTAAATGCTGATAACCACCTTTTTTTTATTTTTCCACAATGTTTTCTACCCTTTTGATCACATCATTTCTATCATATGAGAGCCATTCTGTCATTTGTTAATGCTTTCATTGTGGACCAGTCTAAAATTTTGTTGTCTGGTAAAGAGTTAAGGCGGTAATACAGTAATAAACAATCCTTGGTTCCTTTTTGACTTTATAAATTTACCAATTTCATAACCAACTTCATCTAATTTCAGACAGGAATTTCAATGGATTTTGACGCAAGAATGAATTGACTAGTTTGGCTTAATATGGCTACTGGGGCACCACTGTCTCTTCGTTACCATAGTGACCAGCTGAACAACAAGGTAAAACAATACTAAGTATAAAATTGTAGCTATTAATTTTGTCCTATTGATATATCATGATTATTTGTGTTTTAAATCTTGACGAAACAGCAAAATTTCATAAAAGAAATTCTTCTGTGATTTACGAAGAAAAAAATAAATATACTTGTGTATTTATATTGTCTTTCACATATGGCATACATAAACAATAGCTGAGCCCCAGTAGCTCAGTCGGTAGAGTGCAGGACTTTAGAGCAGGAGGTCGCTGCCTCGCTGGTTAGATCTACGGCTTGGCCAATTTCTTTTTGAGGATTGATGATTGTCATTGCGACAGGATTCATTCCTCTCTCACCGCTGACCATTGCTTGGACGATGGTTATGTGGGAAAGCAGCCACTGGCTTGGAAAGAATATTATGCTGAGTACTGGTAACAGAAACTCCAGGAAAGCATGGATAGGTGCGCTGGCTGCAGTGATATAACTGAAATGATGTTGAAAACGGCTTTAAAACCATACAGTCATAAACAATGGAAATGTTTTTCTTTGCTGATCTACAGGTTGTGTCACTACTGCGGGAGTTTTACCTGACTGGGGAGTTCTGTGACATTGTTCTACATGTAGGAAGTATTAGAATACATGCTCATAGGATTGTTCTTGCCGCCTTTAGCCCATACTTCAGGTAACAGTTAATATACACGGAATATTATATTGTACTGATGGTACTTGTATTTACTTCCAGCAGCGTGAGAAAATTTGGTATCGCGTGAGACCGAAGGTTTAGTGAGAAGTAAAAATTTTCGTACGCAGTGAAATGGTTTTACTATAGATTGATGCCTTAGATTCATAAAGTCATAAGTGTTACCTACATCCCTTTACGACACACACATATTTGGAAACAACATATCAAGCTCTATCGTTCTGTGGCAAGACAGGTGCTAGAAAAGGGCCATAAGTATATGGTTATTGTCATTATAAAAAATTGTTTTTCAAGTTTTCTCAAAAAGATTACTTTTCACCTACAAACTTTTATTCTGAGGCATGGAAATGCTATTTATATATCTACCAAAAAATTACCATCAAGTACACATAGGACATACAAATGAAACAAAGGAAAATATCTGATTTCAACAGTATTTTATCTTGTTAACAACTCTTTCCAAAAGTGTTCCCAAAGCTGTATTTTGTAGTTGTGTAGCCAGATTTTCTTTATTTTTCTACATTTCAAAGTTGTCTGCTAAAAGTTGTTTTAAGAAGTATTGAGTAAACTTAAAATAGTTGAACCTATTTACACATAGAGTTTCTTCATCCGGGCATTGACAGTATATGGAGACATTGTGGGAAAAGAAGCAAATGATTGCTAAACGCTACTGTAGACAGCTTTTGAAAACACTGAGGGTACAGAAGCAAAGGCATGTAATAAGTGCTTACTCCTTTTCCATCAAGATTTTCCATACAGCAAAATGAATTTGTCCATATTTTTTAAACTCTTTACCTTACAACAAAATTTTACACTTATTCAGTTTGTAAGCATCTGTATTCAAAAAATAGATATGGCTTAAAAAATGGGGGTTTGTCCTTTGAAAGGGTAGAAAACATTGAGAAAATGGAGACAATACTGTTTACAAGCATTTTCTCCTCTTCAGATAAAGTTTCCAAAGGCCCTCTTTCTCGGGGTCCTTGAAACAAAGGATTGTTTTGTTTTAGAAGGTGAAAATATCATGTGATAATGATTTAATTTTTTTTTTTTTTTATTCAATACAGAGATTTATTTCACCAACCCTCCTCCAAAGACTGCAGTGAAATCACCCTCCGCAGTCATTTAAAAGAAGAGGCAGTAAGACAGCTGGTAGATTTCTGTTACTCCAGTGATATAACTGTTGACTCCCAGTCAGCTGACAAGATTCTCACCGCAGCCAATTTTCTTCAGATCAAAGAAGTAGAGAAGCTGTGTATTACCTTTCTTGCAGCACAACAAGCTTTAAAGTCTGAGGTGAGAGGTCAAGTTTGTAAATTGTTTAAAGATATAAAGATTTGAGCCGTGCTCTGGCAAAAGGGGGCTTAATGCATCTCCGTAATCCATCATACCAAGAAAGCCATCACATACTTACGGATCCATAATAGCCACTTTTTTTAACAACCGACTCAATCATGAGGTAGACTGATCCTTTGACATGCAGAAAATTGAACAATAGCGAAAAGTTTCGGCCCAGGTCAGCCTGCGCGGACTGCGCAGGCTGACCTGGGTCGAAACTTTTCGCAGATGCATTAAGCCCCCTTTTCACAGAGCGCGGCTCATTTTTAAGTGTTCAAACTGGAGAAGTTGCCAGAAATGTAGCAAGATAAAGCCCATCACTAGGTATGGGACAAGCTTTCAAGTATTTGGCTATTTCATCCCCTTTTCTTTTAAAAGGGAGTACTTGCTGAACTTTGTGTTGAAGCCAGGGTCTCGAGGCTTTTACCTTGCTACAGGCCTGGCAGATTACTTCATATACCCCTGTAGACCAGATTTTCCTTGACGCACAATTTTGTGTGTTTTGACCCGTTTTTAAGGAAATGACCCGCAATTTTTTCAACAATGCATCATTGTGGACGCACAAATACGTTAAGGGCTACTAAAGATTGTTTTTACTACCTACACTGTTACATCGCGAGTAGATATTAAAGTTGGCGTATGAAGAGAAAATGGGACGAAACATTAGACTGTGTATTGCCTTTTCTACAATACCATTAGTCTCTAGACAGACCCCTGACATTGCAATGCTATGGATGTTTGATCTACAGGGAAAAATATCGCACATGTAGAGAAATCCAAGATTAGATAGAACAACCTTTGTTATATACCTGAAAGTTTTCCAGAGAAAATACATGTGTCCCACGCAGATAAAATATCACACAGGACAGAAAATCCGTATCTACACACTGTGAAATATGGTTCCAAATATGGTATGATGACATCATAATGACATAACTCACATGCAGTATACGTATGTATTCATTTGCAATTTCATCGGTCAAAATTTTACACTGTAATATTCATCCGCCATTCTTAAAAACGAAGTAACTGGCTACTACACCATTATTTGTTATATTTTTCTTATCATTTTCGAATAAAATGTCAATAATTTGCAACATTTTGTCGTTGAAAAGGTGTAGGTATATAATAAAAGGTATATTATGCTGTAGTGACTTTCCTGGTGCTTGTATTTACTTCTCGCTACGTAAGAAAATTTTGGCATCTCGCTCGACTTAAGGTCTCGCGCGATACCAAATTTTCTCGCGCTGCTCGAAGTAAGTACAAGCACCAAGAAAGTCACTACAGCATAATATTCTGTATGTACAGACTGAATGTATTACACTCAGAGCAATTTGTATTAGTACTGCACATCTTCAACCTTCACCTCACAAGCCCAGGTTTTAACAACCAAGAGAAAAGGACTGTTGAAAAGATTATAGAAAAAGGAGAAAACACCATTTACCAGCATTTTCTTTGTCTACAGTGTTTTCTATCATTCTATCATTTGAAGCACATTTGATTTGTCATCAGCAAATTTTATGTTTTCGATTTAGACAGATCAAAGATTCTGTCATTGGTTGAAAAGTGGAGGGGTGAGGAAGAATACAGAATTGCCAAAGAAGCTTTTTTGAATCTTTGATTCATTGATATGTTGATTACCTCTTAAGGCTGGGATCAAACCTAGGACCTCTAGGTCCCAAGGCAAATGCTCTACCATGTCACTGCAAAAGCTAGCTCTGTAGCAAGGCAGTATAAGTGCCCCCTTATACAAACACAAGTACATACATTTGAGCCATGCTCTGGTAAAAGGGGGTTTAATGCATCTCCTTGATGCATCACCTCCTAAGGCAGGGATCAAACCTAAGACCTCTAGGTCCCAAGGCAAAAGCTCTACTATGTCGCTGCAAAGCCAACTTTGTAGCAAAGGCATTATAAGTGTCCCCTTACACAAACACAAGTACATACATTTGAGCCATGCTCTGGTAAAATAGGGTTTAATGCATCTCCTTGATGCATTATACCAAGAAAGTCTTCAAAATTATGCATCTATATAATCAATTTTGTCTAACAACCAACTGAATTATGAGGCAAAATGGTCCTTGGATATGCAGAGAATTTACAAAGAGCAAAAAGTTTCAACCTTTGTCAGCCTGCATTGACTGCACAGGCTGATATGGGTCAATACTTTTTGCAGATGTATTAAACCCTATTTTCACAGAGTATGGCTCAGTTATATCTATCTGTTAAATCATAGGCCTCTGAAACTCCATTGGTCTATCAATGGATGACAAAATTTTCATTATCGGACAACGTTGCTATAAATAGCACATTGGGGATTCCCTCTGTATTGTATATAGTAAGACAAGGTGTGCAACGAAGTCGAAGAAAATTTTACTCCCCTCCCCTTTCAGAGATAATATTTAAACGAAAACAGATAAATGAACCTAGTTACCGTTGCAGATGGGTTCATTAATGGTTTTTCTTCTGTACCCTGACCTTCGAAAGTTCCAAATGGCTCTTGCCATCAAGCAATAGTTCTTATCTCAAAAAGATTAAAAAGCTTCCATATTTTCCAGATCGCCATGCGCTGACATCACACGATTTGTAATACTGCAGCGAATAAGAATTAAATTCTTTTTTTCAAACATAGATCAAAAATGTTTTTGTTGGTGTATTGATGAAGTTATTAAATTAATATTTCGTCTGATAAAACTTATCTTTTCATCTAATCCAGTTTCATGATTTTCATCTCCCGTTTCGCGTATTTTCAAATGGCGCGTCTTTTGACGGCAAATTCACGTGAGTTATAATTCGCTGCGTCATAACGAATTGTGTGACGTCAGCGCATGGCGATCAGGAAAATGTGGAAGCTTTTTAATTTTTTTGAGATGAGAGCTATTGCTTGATGGCAAGAGCCATTTGGAACTTTCGAGGGTCAGGGTACAGAAGAAAAATCATTTGTGAACCCATCTGCACCGGTAACTAGGTTTATTTTTCCATTTTCTTTAAATATCATCTCTGAAAGGGGACGGGTGTCAATTTTTTTTCGATTTTGTTGCACACCTTGTCTTACTATATACGATACAGAGGGAATCCCCAATGTGCTATTTATAGAAACGGTGTTAATGAAAATTTGAGTACATGTATATTCCGTGATAAACAGGCGATGCACCAATGTGCTATAAGTGTTCGATGATCGACCAAGGAAAATTTTAGTGTTCCATGATAAACCAATAGAGCTTCAAAGGCCTGTGGTTAAATAGACAATCACAGTACACAGTGAAATACTGTTAAAGTACCAGGAAGTAAAAAAGTATGTTTCTGAATACTTATTTATTCAGGAATCTGAAACCTTTTCATTTTGTCGATATTGTAAATTGTTTTATCTCACTTGAACAATAGGAGGACTTTTTATACCCCTGCAAAATGAAAGTATTTAAGGCTTTACTGTCTGTCTAATTGTCTGTCTGTCTGTCTTATGGTATGCAGATAGATACATTTGTATTTGCAAGCTCCCTCCATAGTTTTGCGTTAATTATATCCAAACTTTATACAACTATTTTTCAGATACTGAAGCTGTGCGAGAGGCAATTTTTATGGGTTAAAGGATTTTATCACATAACCTCCCTTGTTTTCTGTGTAATATACCCATTATGAATTTTCTTATCTCATACACGTTTAATATCACAATTGTGTGACATCATTTTTGACGTCATTTTGTACGTATTTCATGGAAGTGAATGGGTTTTATGGATATTACCACGTGTGTATCTATAGATGGTTTTGCATCTTCTTATCTGTAATTTGTGAAATATCGTTATGTGATAAAAGAATCTGACATTTGTTGACATATGAGATAAAAATTTTATAAAACTCATCAAGTAAAAATGTTATTAAGCTCGCCAAAGGCTCGCTTAATAACATTTTTCCTAGACTCGTTTAATAAAATTTTATCTCAATGCCAACTCATGTCAGATCCTATATATCTTACCTTGAACTTGGACTTATTTCAGAAAAATGTTTCCGTTTTTAAATCTTTACCAAGCAACAAAATTTTAAATTGTCAAAATAGATGGATTTTGCAGATAAGAAATTGAAAATTGCTGAAGGAATAGGATTTTACTTTGAAAGGGTATAAAACATTATGGGAAAAGGAGAAAATGCTGGTATTTTCTCTTTTTCCCAAAATGTTTTCAAAAGCCTTTCTTTTCAGGGTAGTGAAAACTCAGGATTGTGTGATAAACGGTTAATCATCTGTTTTCTATACCAAAGGGGAGGGAGGGGGGGAGTGTTAAGTCTTTTTGCAGCAGACCACCTTTGAAAACATTGTGGGAAAACAGGGAAAAGTACATGCTTCTTACCAACAACTGCTCCTTTTCCCACATTTTTGGAAACTGTCTTCTATGGGAGAAAAAAAAATCCTGCTTGTGTTTTGATTGTCTGTGTACATGTATTTTTCAGCACCAGGGAGTCCAGCCCCATGTCTCTCCCGTAACAGTAATCACCTCCCGCCCATCCCAGTCACCAACTGGAGACAGACTGAAGGGGGATCACTCCAGAGAACTTGCCTGTGCTGATACCTCGGGTATAGGCAGTAACAATACCAGTCCTCGACATTCATCTCGCCCCAGTTCAGTGCCAAGCGGAAATGGATCTGTGATTGTACAGCCTTTGGAAGACCAAGATCTTGATGTTGTTGAGGTGAAGAAAGAGCGAGATGAACATACCTCTGGTGAGTCAGAGTATTACATAACCTTTTAAGTGCCTATCAGGACTATAGTTGCTTTTGCCAACAGTATAGATCAAGATCAGACTGCACATAATGTGCAGTCTGATCTTTGATCTACACTGTTGGCTGTGCTGAGATATTCAGGACAAAGGCAGGTTTTAAATTATTTGGGTCCTTTTTTTTTTTTTGTTAGCAATAGAATGTCCACTTTGTACATTTTGCACCTCACAGGTCAACTGCTTTCTTCATAAATCAGAATATAGCACATAAATCCATTACAAATGTGGACTGCCTTGGACAATTAAGGAATGCAGTAAAACATAGAGTTAGACATATCTTGATGCAGAAATATAGTTAAGAAACATTGTGGTCATTTAGAAAGGCATATACCAACAAAGAAACTGGTACTGTCTTTTCTATTTTCTATAAGCTTTTCTAGGAAGCTCAGAATAATGTGCAAAACTGTTAGTTTGGATAGCATGGAATGTTTATGGGATAAAGGGGTTTTGCTTGGAAAATAGTGTAGCAAGTCTAATTACTTAGATCAGCATTTAGAGCCTCTGTTTTTTTGTTTTTTAGGGCATATCCATGCAAGCCAATACTTTAAATTTATTCACTGTAATGTATTAATATTGTCATTTGTTTGGGTATTAAAAACTTTACTGTAACACTAGTTTTATATGTTTCTTTAACTCTATTTTTAGATGTGTTCAAATTGAAAGCATATACAGGCAACAAATGTGTAAGTTAGATTTGTCTATGAAAGGTCAGAAAACATAGTGGAAAAAGGAGAAAATGCTGGTTACCAGGGTCCTTCAAACACCAGATTGGTTGGTAAACAGTGAACTTTATGTTAGACACCCGTCAGAAATACACCAGACTTGGTGAAACAAATTTTGCATCAGATGACTTTGAATACTTTTGTTGTAATATATTGATGACATGAACAAAAATTGGATACATGTTCAAAAATGTATATCAAAATTATGTGGCAATATTGTTGCTAAAGAAGAAATTGAAAAATATTATTTTCATGTGCTGCATTGTTTTAAAGATGGAGTTAGTTCCCTGCAGGTAGAAGTATGGCTATGAGGGTTTTACCTTAACCTTTTGACAATATGCAAAATTTTAGACTCGTCCATAATAAAGGAATTTAAAGACAACAGTTCAATTTTTAGCTCAGCTGTTTATGAAGAAAACGTTGTCATAGCCCTGGCATTGTCGTCTGCGTCATCGTCATCATGTGAAAAATTTGACATTTTTTAATATCTCTGTTATTACTGAAGAAATTTACTTCAAACTTGGACAAGTTGTTCACTATCAAAACGGGAACCTATACAATAACAACAAGGGCAGATAACTATCAAAATATTTTTGACAGTTATGCCCCTTATCTTGACTAAGGATTTTCACTGAAAATCAAACACTTGCAGTATAGCATTGGCACCAGCATGCAGTGCTCTCGTTTTTTTAGATGATAGTGTTTGTTCTTGAAAAGGTAGGAAATGTTATGGGAAAAAAGGCTGTTTTTTTCAAACGATAGTGTTTGTTCTTGAAAAGGTAGGAAATGTTATGGGAAGAGGTTCCCAGCATTTTCTCCTTTTCCCTCAATGTTTTCAAAAGCTTTCTTTCTCTGAGTTGTTAAAACTGGGGATTGTGTGGTAAAAGGTCAACCATTTACCAAAAAATCCCATGTTTTCATGGCCCTAAGAGATAAAGCTTCTAAAAAAAGATACTGGAAGAGGGAGAAGGTTGCCAGCATTCTTTCCATTTCCCACAATGTTTTCTATCCTTTCAAAGACAAATTCAGTGATAGCCATAGTTAATTTGTCATTTATAAATGCTTTCAATTTAGATGAGTCTAAAAAAAATGTTGTTTGGTACAGATGTAATATATTTTATATGTTGACTGTACTGTGAATTTCAGAGTCCCAGTTTTTCAGTCCACCAGGCTCTCTGTCCTGGGCCAGACCAGAGTATGAAAATCTACGTAACATGATGGGTGGATTTCCAGGTTTCTTCTTCCCTCCAGTCACGGGTGCCTTATCTCTGCCGAGTGCTTCTTCACACCATCAGTTATTACTGACAGCTCTGACACAAAATACGGCTGGACCGTTACCTGAGCGTCGAGAGCTAGGTCAGATCTATGGTGGCAGTGGAGGCACAGCCAGTGGAGATGGAAAGGATGACATGATATCGGGGGAGGAAGGTAGAATTTCTATAGATATGAGTCAGTCCCATCAATGCCACATTTGCCTTAAAACGTTCTCAACTCTGGCAGGCCTGAAAACACACATGGTGGAACATGGCGATATATTGAGTGTACCAATGTCTGCTCCATACAAAATGATGTCACCTGTCAGGAAATTGTCCACCCAGAGCAGTACTCAGTCACAACCCCCAACTCCGAAAGAATCTCCAGAAGATTTTAGTGGCAGTAACATGTGTGGCACTTGTGGAAAGTCATTTCGAGATCCCCAGTCTTTGAAATTTCACAGATACAACCATGTATTACGCTATCAATGTAATTATTGTGGAAAGCGATTTTCTCGTAGTTGGAATCTACATCGCCACAGGAAGACACATTATCGCCAGCTACAAGATGGTGCATTTGCCGAGGATCCAGCAGTAATTGATGTAGATGCCGACAGGGATAACAAGGCAGATATTGCTGCCTATAATTTAGATAAGGACAAAATTCTTACATCTCCCTATGTAGACTATCGAAATCACAGGCATGACATGATGCCTTTTGCTTTTGATATGGGCAGTTTTGTCCGTGGAAGAGCTGCAAATGTTGAACATGAAGAACGAAATGAAAAAACAGAGTCAGCAGACATGAAGGAGGACAAACCAGAAGATTTGGACATAAAGGGAAGTAATGAGGATAAAAAATCAAATCAAGAGAGTGAATCCATGCAGGAGGGAGAGGAATGTGATTAAAAACTTTAATTTATATTTTTGACTATTTCCTTTTTTTAGTTGTTGTTGTTGTTGAAGATTATAAATGACAGAAATGTTAAGTTACATAGGAAAGCCTATTATTTATTGTTGTTAAAGTTATAATCTGGTTTTTTGTTTCTATAGCTAATCTGTTAATACCTGTATTTACCCCTGAAGTATTTCATTCATTGTTAAGTTTTTATTTATGTCAGATATGACTGAATTATATAAGTTATTTAAGATGTTTGTTAAACCCTTTTTCAAATACAGCCCGGTTAACTCTTCACCAAACAACAAAATTTTAGACTGGTCCAAATTGAAAGCATTTGCAGAGGACAAAATAAATACTGCTCATATGGCAGAATTTGCCTTTGATAGGATAGAAAACATAGAAAAGGAGAAAATGCTGGTTACCAGCATTTTCTCCTTTTCCCACAATGTTTTCTAAAAGCCTTCTCTTTCAGGGTAGTTAAAATTCGGGATTGTGTGATAAAGAGTTAACTCTTTAACCTTTCATCACACAATCCAAAATTTTAACGACCAGGAGGAAGAAAGTTTTTGAAAACATTGTGGGAAAAGGAGAAAAGCTGGTAAGTATCATTTTCTCCTATTTCACGATGTTTTTTTACCCTTTCAAAGACAGTTTCCACTATTTTGAACACCTTAAATGTCTCATCTGCATATGCTTACAATTTGGACAAATCCAAAATTTTGTCGTAACCAGCATTTTCTCCTTTTCCCATTATGTTTTCAAAGATGTCTGTTATCAGGGTCTTTAAAACTAGGGATTATATGGTAAGGGATTATTTCTTTACCAAATATGAAAAGAAAAAGTACTTTTCCTTTATCCACTATGGTTTATACCATTTTAAAGACAAATTCCACATTCTTTACTCCTCAGCAATTGACAAATTTTTAAGCATTTGCAGACAACAAGTTCAGTATAATATAATTGGTGAAAATGGTCTTAGAAAAGGTAAAAAACACTTTTAACCAGCATTTTCTCCTTTTCCCATTCTGTTTCAAACTCTTTACCAAACAACAAAATTTGAGACCAGTCCAAATTCAAAGCAGTAGCAGAAGACAAAATTAACATAATTGAAAAATTGAACTTTGTTTTTGGAAAGGTAGAAAACATTGTGGGAAAAGGAGAAAATGCTGGTTACCAGCATTTTCTCATTTTCCAACAATGTTTTCAAAGGGCCTCTTTCTCAGGGTCGTTAAAAGTTGGGATCGTGTAGTAAAGACTTAAATGCCTTTTCTGCCAGGGTTGTTTAACAAGAGATTGTTTTGTTTCAAAAGTGGCCGCTGTAAGACACACAAGTTGTGTGCAATAACTGTTGGGAGAGTGTAAAGGGCTAATCAGGAACCTTTATTTGAAAAAGGGTTTAATTTTTCTTGTGATAGATTTTAATGGATTTCAAATTGGAAAGATAATTTTTGTACATACTGTAGAATTTCTCCACCATCCCTTCATTCATGTTTCATTAGTTCTGACAAAATCCACGAGAAGTAGTACAAATTTGATTAGAATAATTTTATATATTCAAAATTAGCTTTCAACAGAAATTCGTTTCAACTCTTTCCTTACCATAGACAACACCAGCAGCTTTTGTGGACAGTGTAGATCAAGATCAGACTGCACACAGTGTGCAGTCTGATCTCTGATCTACACTGTCCACTGCCATATTCTAGATTATGACCTAACTGCCTCTTGGTCTTGCAGAGGAAATATATTTTTAGCCTTTGGGAAAATGCAATTTATTTATACAATCCTGTATTTAAAGGACCCTGAGGAAAATGGCACTGGAAAACATTGTGGGAAAAGGAGAAATGCTGGAAACCAGCATTTCTCCCTGTCCTATAATGTTTTCTTGCATTTCAAAGACAGTTATTGTTTTTTGAGCAATTTTGAATTTGTCCCCTGCAAATGCTTTCAATTTGGACAAGTGTAAAATTTTGTTGTGTGTGGGAAAAAGTCAAACCTTTAATATTTACAGTAAACAGGACATCATACTAAAGTGCTCTATCTCTCATTTGTAATTCATGTGGTAGATTTTTGAAGATTTATAACAAGTGGTCGGTGTGAAATATACAAACATCAGAACTCTTTACCAAACAACCAAATTTCAGACTTATCATATTGAAAGCATTTGCAGACGACAAATTAAATGTTGTTTCAAAAGATTATTGCCATCCATGGATTGGAAGAAAACGTAGCTGGAAAAGGAGAAAACGCTAGTTACCGTGTTTTCAGAAAACTTTCTTCTTAAGGATTGTTAAAACATGGGATTGTTTGGTATAGGTTAAGGTTCTCTTTGGTACCTTCCTTAACCTTTTACCAAACAGGCCCGAGTTTTAACGACCTGGTGGAAGAAGGCTTTTGAAAACATAGTAGGAAAAGGAGAAAATGCTGGTAACCAGCATTTTCTCCGTTTCCCACAAGGTTTTCTACCCTTTAAAAGACAGAAATCGCTGTTTCACCTATGTTTATTTTGTTGTCTGCAAATGCTTTGAATTTCGTGTAGTCCAAAATTTGTTGTTTGGTAAAGGGTTAAATGGATGGTTACAACGATTTGTATGATATGTTTAGAATCTGACATACATTGGCCTTTAGGATAAGATTTTATCAAACAAATCAGGAAAAGTTTTAGTTTGTAAGCCGTCAGCAAGCTTTATGATATTTTTTTCTTCCTAATTTTGATAAAATTCTATCCCGAAAGCCAATAAATATCAGATTATTTCATGTCTAAAATTACCATGTAGTTCATTATCATCAAAAAACATGATGTTTGTGCTCTTCGAAATTTTTTTTTTCTTTAATGAAACCAGCTCTTTTCTTTGACACAGTGTACATCTGGAAAATACATCAGAAGAAGCCTACATGTTTGAAATCTAAAACTGAAACAGGATTAAGATTTGCCTAAATCAATTGAGTTTAACTTTTGAATGTATAGACAAGTGTTTGAAATTTTAAATTTTGGAAGTTAGGTATAGAAATGCTATGTTTTGACCTATAAGGTCACACAGTGCTTTAAGACATCATATAATGATTGTGTCATACATGTGTAAGAAAACTTAATGGTAAGAAAACACTGGAAGAAAGGATAGTTTTGTGATAAAAATGTGAGCGTCACCCTGGGAAATTGGGTTTAATGCATCTTCATGATGTATTGAACCAACCAAGTCATTGCATAAAATAGATCCATTTTGTTTACAAACCAGCTGAATCATGAGGCAGAATGGTCCTTTGACATGTAGAAAATTTGCCAATAACAAAAAAAATTTCAACCACGGTCTCGCCTGTGCAGACTGGAGGCTGACATGAGTTGATACTTTTTGCAGATGCATTGAACCACTTTTTCACAGGGCATGATAGCTTGTGTATATTGACTGGAAAATATAGACAAGACCTTTATGTATGTTATAGGAAATACCATAAATATTCTAGAAAATAGGAAATGGAGGAGTATCTTTTGCTGTGATGTTTAGATATGCCCAGAGTTGTGTGCATTGTGCAATATATATGTTGATAATACTCGGTTGAGCTTTGGTAAGATGCAGATCCCACTGTTTTCTTTAACTCTTTACCAAAAGACAAAGTTTTACATTTGTCCAAACTGATGGTGTTTGCAGAGGACAAAATAAAGGTGGGTCAAATAATGGTATCTTCCTGCAAAAGGATAGAAAACATTTGGAGAAAAGTTTAACTGTTGGTTATCAGCATGTTATTCTTTTCCCACAATGTTTTCAGAACCTTTCTTCTTCAGTGTTGTTATAACATAGTATTGTTTGGTAAAGGGTTAAACACTGCTCACATTGAAGAGTTTTCTCTCTTGATAATCAGTGATAAGTGATCTTTGTTGCTATAAAAATTGGATTGATTCTTTTTTTCTGATACAATTTTTGACTTGGTTTGAAAAAGAAATACATTGTTTTTTGCTACTACCAGCAACGTCTTTATGATTAAATTGTGTCTGCCCCATTGCTCTAAGGGGCTTGGTGTTACTTTATTTACCTGACAGTTAGGATCAAACCTGGGCAAGAGCTTAACCCTTTACCGGACAACAAAATTTTAGACTTGTCCAACTTGAAAGCATTTGCAGGCAACAATATAAAATTGGTTCAAATGATGAAATTTGTCTTTGATAAGGTAGAAAATATCGTGGGAAAAGGAGAAAATGCTGGTTACCAGCATTTTCTCCTTTTTCCGCAATGTTTTCAAAAGGTTTTCTTCCTCAGGGTCGTTAAAACTCGGGATTGTGTGGTAAAGGGTTAACCCTTTATCCTACAGTAAAGTTTTTAGACTTGTCTGTTTTGAAATAACTTGCAGACTACAATTTGAGATTTGTGGAAAGAACTGCATTTTTCTTTTAAAAATGGTTTTAAATACTGTTGAAAAGGAGAAAATGCTGGCAACCAGCGTTTTCTCCTTTTCCTCACAATCTTTTCACAAGCTTTTTTTCTCTTGTTAGTAGAACAAAGGGCTATTTGGTATACATTTTTTTTTGTGCTCACTTCAGATTTAGCATGAAATTACCAAGTTAAAAATATGATTTTTTGTTTCAATCTTCAGCCTAAGTCAAAGTGTTAATTGCAAATTGCTATTGATATTGAAACATTAATGAAATAGGTAAAGTTTGACTATGAATGCAAGTTTTATAAAGAAAGGCCAAAGGGCTGATTTCCCGCATTTTTCCTTTTATGTCCTTTAGTCCCGCAAATGCTTTGAATTGTGACAAGTCTGAGTGTCAGTGGTCTGGTATATAGCTAGGGGTTTAGGATTTACAAGTCATAAAATGAAAAGTGCAATGATACTTTGGGAGTATTTTGTGTAAACCATGACTCAAGTTTTTGTTACTTATCTGTCAAGTGTTTCATAGTTAAAGGTTATTGAGTAGCCTGACTTAAAGCATAGTTTAATAAAATAATCTAAGTATAATAAAGGACAATATGACTTCTGTAAATTGGTCACCTTATATTTTGAAGGCTATGTTTTCCTAGACAAATTGATTTTTGGCATAAACTGGACCTTATTTACAGGGAAACTAAAAAATGTCAAAAGAGATCATTTGTTTAAAAGATGAAGGAGCTTTTATTTAATCTGTAACATTAATCTTAGATTGATTTGTTTTTTGTAATGATTTATTCATCAGTTTTGAATAACTTAATCTACATTTCTACACAATGCTGTTCTAAGTTTTCACCGCACAACAAACTTTTAAACTCTTTTAATTGAAAGCATTTGCAGACAACAAATGAAATGTACAGTACATCAAATGATAGGGTTTGTCTTGAAAGGATAAAAAAAATTTTGGGACAGAAGAAAATGTTTGGAACCAGCATTTAGCCTTTTCCCACCATGGTTTTGAAAGCTTATTTTTTGAAGATTTGGAATTGTTTGCTAAAGAATGAAGACAAAATGTAACTTGCGAAAGTAAAACACAGGAGTCATGCTCTTGCAAAAGGGGGCTTAATGCATGTCCATGATGCATTGTACCAAGCAAATCATCATATAATTGGCCTTCAACACACGAAAAGGGGCATTTGGACATCTGCATAAAGTATCGTTTCGGATCAGCCTGCGCGGACTGTGCAGGCTAATCCGAAACGACACTTTCCGTTTTTATGTAATTTTCTGTTTTGTGCAAGTCTACTGTAGCACAAAATCTAATGTAGGCGTAAAGTGTCGTCTCGGATTAGCCTGCGCGGATTGCACAGGCTGAACCGAGACAACATTTTACGCAAATGTCCGAATGCCCCTTTTCGCGTGTTGCAAGCCATTTATGGATCCATAAAATCCATTTTGTCTTACAACCAACACTATCATGAGGTAAACTTGTCAATTGACATGCAGAAAATTTTCCAATAGCAAAAAGTTCTGGCCCAGATTAGCCTGCGCAGGCTGACCTGAGTTGAAACTTTTTGCAGATGCTTTATGCCCCTTTTTTACAGAGCATGGATCAAATTCATTTAGAGAAGAAAAATGTCTAGTTGATATGATAAAAAGAAAAATGTCCAAAATGGAAGCAGTTGTTTTTAGCTAGCAACTGCTCTCAGGTAATAAAAAATCAGTTTTTGTGTGATAACAGGTTAAATATAAGACCCCACTAGTTTTAACTCAGTACCGGATGATAAAATTGAAGGCCTGTCCCATTTGAAAGCAGATAGCAGATTAAATGTGGTTCAAATGATGGTATTTGTTATTAATCCTTAAAGTGTCTTTCACAACTATAGTTGTCTTTGCTGCTAGTGTATATTAAAAGATGACTGCAAAAAGCAGGCAGTCTGATCTTTGATGGGCCTGCCCTGTCTGCTTTGCAGAGATATTCTTGACCAGGGCAACATGGAATATTATTGAAAAAGTCTAGTTGGGCATATTTGGCACTCAAAGGATATAAGGGTAGAAATTGCTGATGATAAGCATTTTCTTCTTTTTCCACATTGTTTTGAAAGGCCTTGGTTGTTTGGTAAAGGCTCAACTCATTATCAAATAATCCATTTTTGTACAACATTTGGGGAAAAGACTTTAGAAAACAATGTGAGAAAAGGAGAAAATGCTGATATTCTCATTCACAGACAAATCTCATCATTTAAGCAACATTTGATTTATAGTCTGCAGAACTTTGCTTTCAATTTTGACTAGTTTTTAAAAATTTTGACTTTTGTTTAAGAATTGAATGGTGGAACAAAAGATGGGTATTTAGTTAGTTACATATATAAGTTATATGAAGTTGTTAAGTTTGTTTTCATAGTGAAAGGTACTGTGTAATATAATATATTTCATGTTACTGTATATATATTCAACATGTACATACATTACAAGTCTTTCATATTTATTTAAAAAATAAAATCTATTAATTTTGAGGAATATAATTATTATTATTGACATTGATAACTTGTTAGTAAATTTTTTAGCTGAGTAAGTTAACTTTTCTAATATTTATCTGATTACAGAGTTTGAAGTGTTAGACAGTGTAAATCATGAATAAACAATGCCGCAGGTTGAATACATGTATATTCAATATTTAACTCTTTACCAAACAACAAAATTTTGGACTGGTTCAAATTGAAAGCATCTGCAGAAGACAAATGTTGCTGAAATGATGGAATTTTTATCTCATAGGATAGAAAACATTGTGGGGAAAGGAGAAAATGCTGGATACCAACATTTTCTCCTTTTCCCACAATTGTTTTCAAATGGCCTCTTTCTCAGGGTCGTCAAAAGTTGGGATTGGCTGGTATAGAGCTAATTTTATCAACTCTGCAGTGGACTTTTTTTTTTTCACCTTTTAGCTTATCACTTTGAAAAAGATTTTCGCAAAAATTAGAAATTGTTCCGAATGAACAATGTGTTCTTTATCCAAATATTACAAGGATGTTTGCAGAGTTGTCTGCCACAAATTTACTTTATAAGGAAACAATGAGAAAATATGTGAAATTTTTAGTAGAAGTGAAGTTTGGTTTTTCATGTTTTAAGCACATTGTATGGACTGACCAAACAGTTTATACATGGATGTGGTATATTGATACATTTCAGTGTGCATCCATCTTGCCAGTTCAAATATTTTGACTCCCTTTGGGCTGTATTCAGATTCAAATCTACTTCAAAGACCTGCCATCCGATTGGTGGACACATTCTGTTTCAGCTAATCAGATGACTCGTTATGGAACATAGAATTACAAGAATTGTGGAAGTGCTAGTAAATGCTAAGCCTTTTATTTCTAGAAGTTGTCACTTATACCCCTTGAATGATTGTAATGGACAAATATCAGTTAAAGAGAATTTCCATTATTTCCTTCTGTCTGGCTATATACATGTCTTATGACATCTTTTCAAATTAATTTTAAAAAATTGCCCTTTTTTTCACATTTCACAGGAATTTGTTTTAAGTTCTTTGGGCGACATTTTTATTCTTAACCCTTTACCAGACAAAATTTTAGACTTGTCCAAATTGAGAGCCTTTGCAGACAATAAATTGACATGACTCAACTGACGCAATTAGTTTTTTGAAAGATTAAAAACATTGTGGGAAAAGGAGAAAGTTCTGGGTACCAGAGCGTTCTCTTTTTCCCGTTTTGTTTTCAAAAGGCTTTTCCTCAGGGTTGTTAAAGCTTGAGATATTGTGGTAAAGGGTTAATTCTTTTGAGGACAAAGTGTATTTTTTGAAGAACTAAAGAAGAGTATATCAATCGGACTGTTTGTATGCCCACAAATCTTTTGCTAAAAGGTGACAAAAAAAGGTCAGGATGAGAAAAAATTTTACATGTATCTATGCTATGTGAGGTATGATCAAAATTTTCTCGGCCTCTTTTACTTCGGAACATCCAGGAATAAAGAGTTGGCTATTTCTTATCAATATAATCTCCCTTTATCTTGATGCACTTTCTCCATAGCTGTTCTAGTTTACTTATCCCTTCAAAATAGAAGTGTTTATCCTGCCCCAACACTACTACTCGTATACTGTCTACGACACTTTCATTGCTTCTAAATTATCTACCATGAAGGTTAGGTTTCAGCTTAGGGAACAGATAGAAGTCAGAAGGGGCTACTTAGGAGAATGGGGGGGGGGGGGTGAGAAAAGACTGTGTAGCTGCATTCATTTGCAGCAGACATGGTAACTTAAAGACTTGTGAGGTGCATTGTCCTGCATTTTGTCAGTGTGATACCTTCTCATAGTGACTTCCTGTTGTAATCAGAAGTGTCAGAATCACATTCTCTGAACCTATAACCGTCAATAAGATTAAGTTATCCACTGATTGGGTTTTTGTGTCATTGTTTTGAATCTTAGTATATTGGGCAGAGAACTTTTTATCATACCTAGTATAATGTATTTGGAGAGGGACTCAAAAAGTACATCAGAATGTTTTTTTTTTTTCATCTATGTCACCGTATCTTTTGGATTAGCTATGTACCCAATTGTGATGCTTTTTTTCTCTGAAATCGTTGATACATTTTTAGGAGTCATCGATCTGGAAAAGCTCACAAAGTTGGAATGAGATAGATGGTTTAGTTTCAAATACTGATATGAAAACCCTACTTGATTGCTCTAGTCATCTTTTCAATTTTCTGTTACTGATTTATTTTTAAACCTTTGGATCTTAGTTCTTGTTACCTGTTTCTTAATGATTCTATGTGTTAAGCTGTTAGATAAGTCTCAGTCATTTTTAACACTTTTAGTGTAAAAGACATGAGAAACTTAATCCATATTTCACTACATGACATGCCCTTATAGCCAATGTGGGTTTATATAAGGAATTGTTACATATTATCTTGGAAGTGTTGAAGAATTTGAAAGAGAGGAAGGATTTTGTGAGAGTAAGAGGAGTTTGCTTGACTACTTTGTCTTTGTTTGTCTGAATATACAAGTACTTGTATGCAGAAAGTTAGTTTGTTGACTCTTTACCAGATGACAAAAAGTTTGACTGGTCCAAATTGATAGCATTTGCAGAAAACAATATAAACATGACTCAAAAATTAAAATTTGTCTCTGGAAGGGTAGAAAACATTGTGGAAAAAGGAGAAAATGCTGGTAACCAGCATTTTCTCCTTTTCCCACAATGTTTTCAAAAGGTTTTTTTCTTCAAGGTTGTGTGGTAAAGAGTCAAATTTTTGTCATGCAGCAGATTACTCTTGATCATTTTCACGTAAAAAAAAGAGGCTCATAATAAACAACTTCTCTTTTTGCAATGTTTCTTCAAATCTTGATTATTGGTATATTAAAAAAATGTTTTCTAGAAATGAAAATACTTTCAGGAAAAACTGAGTTATTATAGCAGTTTGGAAAGGGAATCTTACATAATTACATTGTCTTTTAGGATAACTTTTGTATGAGAAGCTGAATTACAGTTATGTTTATTCTTAATAAATGCTGTGTTGTTGAAGAATAAGTGTTGCATATGAGGAAAATGTATTTTTGTCAATCTTGAAGACAGATTGTCAGCAATGTTGTTAAAGATAAGTTTTGATCAGGGATTCACAACTGTTTTTAGTTGTGCATTGTTGATTAGTTTTGTATGTATTGTATACAAAATGTTGATTGTTTCACTCCCTCAACAATTGACTTGATTTAACCAATGAACGACGATGCATCAACAGAACTTGCAGCCTTATCTTGGATTTATGCTATATGAATTTATTAATTTATTCTTGCCAAATTAATCTAGAATTTGCAAAAACTGTTTTCTCAGGCTTTCCAAAGGTTGAAAAATCTGAACACCATATATGAAAATTGGGAGGAAATTTTATAGAATCCATTCAGAAATTCAGAATCCTTCCAGTGAGCATCTGAAGATAAAATCTTTGTCACACAAATAGATTTTAGACTTGTTTGAATCCATAGCAACTGCAGACTACAAATAACATGTGGCTTAAATGGTAAGATTTGGTTGGAGAAAACGTGTTGGGAAAAGAAGAAAAAGCTGGTGACCAACATTTTCTCCTTTTCACAGTTTTTTTTCCAAAGCCTCTTTTTCAGGGTTGTCAAATCTTGGGATTGTGTGGTAATGGGTTAAAAGGTGTATTTTTTAGCTCACCTGAGCACAACGTGCTCAAGGGGAGCTGTTAGGATCACCCTGTGTCAGTCGTCCGTCGTGCGTCATCCGTCGTCAACAATTTCTTTAAACATCTTTTCCTCCTAAACTGCTGGGCCGATTTGGACCAAACTTGGCTGGAATGTTCCTTGGGAGGTCCTCTTTAAAAATTGTTCACAGAATTTGATTCCATCTAAAACTCTAGTTGCCATGGCAACCAAATGGAATTTTTAAAGAAATTCTTTAAAAATCTTCTCCTCTGAAATCGCTTGTCAGATTTTGAAGTAATTTCACAGAAATGTTCCTTGGGTGATCCTTTGCAAAAATTGTTCGTGAAATTTCGATCCGTCGAAAAACATGGCCGCGGTGGGGGGGGCTGTTCGCATTCTTTAAAAATCTTCTCTGATGAAACCGCTGGTCAGATTTTGAAATAATTTCACAGTAATGTTTCTTGGGTGACCCTTTTCAAAACTTGTTTGTGAAATTTTGATCCATTGAAAAACATGGCCGTGGTGGTGGGGGGGGGGGCGCTCTTTGAATTGTGCGGTGTCAACAATTCTTTAAACAACTTCTCCTCCTAAACCGCTGGGCCAATTAGAACCAAACTTTGCTGGAATGTTCCTTGGGAGGTCCTCTTAAAAAATTGTTGACAGAATTTGATTCTATCAAAAACTCTGGTTGCCATGGCAACCAAATTGAATTTTCTAAGAAATTTTTTAAAAATCTTCTCCTCTGAAACCGCTGGTGGGATTTTGAAATAATTTCACAGAAATGTTCCTTAGGTAACCCTTTTCAAAAACTGTTCATGAAATTTTGATCCGTTGAAAAATATGGCAGGGAGGGGCTCTTTGCATTCTTTAAAAATCTTTTCCTCTGAAACCACTGGTCAGATTTTGAAATCATTTCACAGAAATGTTCTATGGGTGACCCTTTTCAAAAATTGTTCGCAAAATTTTCATCCGTCGAAAAACTTGGCCGGGGGGGGGGGCCTCCTTGCACTGTATTGACTTAAAGAAATTCTTTGAAATTCTTTTTCTCTTAAACCATTCGTCAGATTTTGAAATATTTGAAATAATTTCACAGAAATGTCCCTTAAATGCCCCTTTTGATAAAATGTTAGCGAAATTTTGATCCGTCCAGAAACAAGGCTGTGGTGGTGGGGGGCTATTTGCACTATACGGACATGAAGAAATTCTTAAAATTTCTTCTTCTATGAAACCACTGGTCAGATTTTGAAATAATTTCACAGAAATGACCCTTTGGTGCCAAATTATGCCCCTTTTTTGAATTACAATTTTAACTTAATATCCAGCACCCAACAGCCAATTGTTGGCACCTGCATGCGGTGCTCTTGTTCTTTTTATTGAAGTTATTGAAGAAAAAGTTTTGGAATAACAAAAAAAAGAAACTGGCTATGGTCTACTCAAATATTCAGGTGAGCAATCCAGGGCCATCTTGGCCCTCTTGTTTTTCTTTTTCTTGTCATCCACACTGGTTGTCAGAGTGAAACAATCATATAGAAAAGGGGTTGTTTGTTTGTTGAGAAATTGTTGAGCAATTTACATCATCCTGAGCATGGCAAGGACAAATTAAATGTTTCTTTTTATATTGAAATGCTATTGACTTTTGTTGAACATGGTTAACTCGTTGCCACACAATCCAAACTTTGAACGACCCTGAAAGAGAAGGCTTTTGAAAACATTGTGGGAAAAGGAGAAAATGATGGTAACCAGCATTTTCTCCTTTTCCCACAATGTTTTCTACTCTTTTACAGACAAATTCCATCATTTCAGACACTTTTTATTTGTCGTCTGCAAATGCTTTCAGCTTGGACTGGACTAAAATTTTGTTGTTATGGTTGAGAGTTTAGGCATGAGATGTGCTGAAGTTGTGATAGTAACTAGACAGTAATGAGATTATTGTAAATAAGATCTGATCTGAGCAAATCTTCATGTTTGCGGGTTTGACAATGGTTATGTGATAGATGGTAGACTTAGATTTTTTTGTTATAACTTCCGATCTCTTTCCCAGGGGACAAAATTTTGATTTTTCCAACCTGAAAACATTTACAGATGACAAACTGAATCTGATTTAAATGACAGGATTTTTCTTCGAAAGGGGAGAAAACATTATGGGAAAAGGACAAAATGCTGGTAACCAGCATTTTCTTCTTTTCCCAGAATATTTTCAAGAGGCTTTTTTTTTTCTGGGATGTTAAAACCTGGATGGTGTGGTAAAGATTTAATACAGCATCCTGTGTTTTTATGGCCTGAAAATGAAGGCTTTTGTAAACATTGTTGGAAAAGGAGAAATACTGGTTTCCAGCATTTTCACCTGTTCCCACTATGTTCCCCCCCCCCCCTTCGAAGATAAATTCAGTCATTTAAGTTAAAGTTGATGTGTCGTCTACAGATGCTTTCAATATGGACCAGTTAGTTTTCTGTCATTGGGTAAACTGTTAACTTGAACTTAACTGATTACATACTTGTACATGTATATGTGGCTCTGTGGTTGATGACCTGGACAAGAGTAAAGAATAAGGTGCAGTTGTTGGAAATAAGCAGCTACTTTAATTTTCCATCAGATTTTGCAATGCAAGGAATTAAAAAAAGGATATTCCTTGAATTTAATCCTTTACCACACAATCCTGAGTTTTAACAACGCTAACAAAGAAGTCTTTTGAAAACATTGGCAACCAGCATTTTCTCCTTTTCCCACATCGTTTTCTACCCTTCCAAAGGTAAATTTCAGTTTTTGAGTCAAATTTACTTCATCATCTGCAAATGCTTTCAATTTGGATAACTCTAAAATTTTGCCGTGTGGTAAAGAGTTAACCCTTTACCACACGGCAAAATTTAAGACCTGTCCGAATTGAAAGCATTTGCAGATGACAGTTTCAATGTGGATCATATGAAATGATTTTTCTTTGATAGGGTAGAAAACACTGTGGGAAAAGGAGAAAATGCTGGTAACCAGCATTTTCTCCTTTTCCCACAATGTTTTCAAAAGCCTTCTCTATCAGGGGGCGTTAAAAGTCGTCATTGTGTGGTATAGAGTTAAATGTTGTCTGTTTCACCAGTTTTCAGTAAATATAGAATAATATGGGTCAAAACTAGCAGCATTTGACAAAAAATCAACTGTGTCTTAACTCTTTACCACTCGAAAAAATTTTAGAAGAGTCCAAATTGAAAGCATTTGCAGACGACAAAATAAATGCGACTGAAAAATTGAAATTTGGTTTGGGAAAGTGTAAAATTTTATTCTAAAGCATTTGATCCTCAGGTTTGTAAAACACAGTTTGGTTTGGTTGAGGATTTTGGTCTTGCATGGGAAATACAATAAGAAATAGGCATGGTTCTTTCTCACATCTACCACATTGGGGCTTTTTTATGTATCGGATGTAGATGACTTTTTAGAACATGAAGAAACAGGAGCATTTACTTATACTGAGCAATTGCTTACTTTCAAACAATGCTTTCTACTCTATATACTTTCAAAGGGAGACTATATAACAGGGAGAAAAATACTTGTCTTGAAATAATAAAGTATCATGAAAGAATCATAATTCATATTGTGAGTATAATTTTCAGAAGTAACATCATTGTATTAATAATTAATCATTCATTAATTTGCTTATAAGTGCTTTTCTTTCATTGTTATAACTTTAAACTTATTCACATGACATCAAATATATAATTGAGGAACTGCATCCTAGTTTTAAATAGATATGTACACAGTTCAGTTCTGTTTTGTTATACACAAGTGTTTAGTTTGAATTACACTGTTCATAGAGATTGACTTTGTACCAGAAAACAAAACTATAGACTTAAACATATTGAAAAAATATAACACTCAGCCAATAAAGATGGCTTGAGTGGGACTTGTCTTTAAAAGGGTTAACCCTTTACCGCATAATGCCAGCTTTTATCGACGGTGAGGAAAAAAACTTTTGAAAACATTGAGGGAAAAGGAGAAAATGCTGGTAACCAGCATTTTCTCCTTTTCCCACAATGTTTTCTACCCCACTAGAGAAAAATCACATCATTTGAGCCACACTGAAATTGTTGTGTGCAAAAGCTTTCAATTTGGACAGGTCTAAAATTTTGTCATGTGGCAAAGGGTTAAGGAGAAAGTGCTGGTTACCAGTATTTTCTCCTTTTTCCCCACTATGTTTTCGGATGCTAAAAGGAACAATATTTAAGTTTTCACAGGCTATAGATATTACTAGAACTAAATACACAATAAAAATGTCACAAATTTTGGCCTATTTTTTTTGACAAGGGGTTTCCATTAACTATTAGGAATTTTACTGAATAAATGCATATGGAAAAAGAAATATAACAATTGCAAATGCAAAATTGCATAATTCTCAAATTTATTTTTTTTTATACTGTGACTTCTTTAATCAGTATTGTATGAAACATACAAAGTTTCATCAGAGCTCTGTGATCCTTTTTCTTTTTTTTTTCCTTGTACATTTTTTTTTTATTGCAAAGCACAACCAGATTCTTGCATTAATTTAAGCACTATTTTTTTTTTTTTTTTCAGATAAACTTTTGAATTTTCTTAATCAAAAATTATTCATCAAAATGAAAAAATAACATCAGCAAGATAATGGAAATTATAAAGAATAACAAATTTTGACAAAAGGAGAAATCGCTAAACCTCAGCATTTTGTCCATTTGTCACAATGTCTCAAAGGGCATCTGCTGAAGATGTGCCAAAAATAGATAGAGGTTAAAAGGTCAGTGATCCCAACTGATTTGATTTTTTGATCCCCTTAATCCTCTACTACACAATATTGTATTTTTTTACGACCTTGGTAAACATTTTTTGAGAAAACCTTGTGGGAAAAGGAGAAAATGCTGATAACCAGCATTTTCTCCTTTTTCCACAATGCTTTCTACCTCTTGGTAGTTGAATTTCATTGTTTGAGCCACACGTAATTGGATGTCTTCAGCTGCTTCCAATTTGGACAAGTCTAAAATTTTGTCAGTCTAGATCTAGTAGACAGTTAACTCATTACCACATAAAAGATTAAATTAAATCAGCAAATAACTTTGATAATATTCTTGTAAAAGATAGATAATTCAAAGGAATGTTGGCTGAATACATAAATACAGATGTAAAAATATTGTGGCAAAAGGAGAAAGTGCAAGCAATGTTTTTTTTGTAAACTCTTTATCACACAATCACAAGTTTTTGAACAACCCTATAGAAAAAAACCTTTTGAAAACATTGTGTGAAAAGAAAAAAATGCTGGTGACCAGCATTTTTTTCCTTTTCCCACAGTGTTTTCTACACTCCCCAAAATGAATTTCAGTTTTTGAGTCACATTTATTTTGTCGTCTGCAAATGCTTTGAATTTGGACTAGTCTATAATTTTGTCGTTTGGTAAAGAGTAAAGTCATCTGCTAGAACAGGAAAAAAGGGGTTTACAGGGGGGTGCAGAATGAAATATTTTTGCTGTTATAAGTTAGTTATTATGATTTCTCTTTCAACAGGCTACACTGTGTATTTTTATATTATTCAGTCATTTGTTGGTTTATAATAAAGTTTATAAGGTGTTATGGGATGACCTGTTTGTTTGTGGTTTATTTATGTGCCTTTTATTATGTTGAAAAAATTTGAAAGAAATAATTAAATGAGCCATGTTCTGGCAAAATGGGGCTTAATGCATCTTTGTGATGCAGGATACCAAACAAGTCATCACATAATCAATGGATCATAAGATCCATTTTGTCTAACAATCAACAGAATCATGAGGTAGAATGGTCCTTTGACATACAGAAAATTGACTGAATGCAAAAAGTTTTGGCCGAGGTCAACTGCGCGGCTGACCTGGGTCGATACTTTTTGCAAATGCATTAAGCCTCCTTTTCACAGAGCATGGCTCATTTATTTTGTACACTGTGTAACATTTTGCTCAAAATCTAGGTTTTTGATGACTGAAATGTTTTCCTAATTGGTTCACCTATCGCATTCTATTTCGTCAGTTCTACATTACAATTCAAAATAATGCAAGCCTTCAATTAGCCTGGGTCTAGTGGCCAGTAATTTCTTAAGCACTCCATATTGTGGTCCTCACATCACAAATCTATTATAGATAGTGTGGCAATAGTTTGTTTTGTAAACTAGTACCATGAACTCATTCCTTAACAAAATAACGTCAGAATATCTATGAGTCATGCTCTGTGAAAAGGGGTCTTAATGCATCTGCAAAAAGTATAAAACCACACCACTTATGCAGGCTGATACGAGTTAGAACTCTTTGGTATATGTAAATTTTTCTGCATGGCAAAGAACCATTCTACGTCCAGATCAGCTTGATTGTTCAACTAAATAGATTTTACATATCCATAGATATGTGATGACTTGCAGATTGCATATTGCAGAGACACATAAACCCCTTTTGCCAGAGCACAGCTCACACACACACACAAACACACCGACACCCACACACACTTGTAAAACCATTCAAACTGGGACCTAAGCTAGGAACCTACCAATCTGCACCTGTATTTCCAATTATCATTAGCCACTCAGATGAACAATATGACAATTTCAGGACAGTTTATTTTGTTTCTAGTTGTATGGAACATCCCCAACCAAAGATTTTTTATGTAAATTTTTTACAAGCAAAACAGGAAACCAAAGTGTGTGTACCAAACAGAGACTTTGTGTATACCAAACGGGGACTTTGTGTACAGACCAAATGTGGACTTTGTGTATAGGGAATGGGAAACAGAGTATACCAAACGGGGAACATGGCACTGAGTGAAAATATTTATATATTTGATTTTCAAAGGTAAAATTACTAGATACACCTTCCAAAGCCAAACCGAGGAGTAACTGTTAGAATCATTTGCAGAAGTAACTCGATTACATACACACAATGATATATGTTGGCTTGAAGAATGACAACAGTGACTTTTCTTAAGTCTATTCACGAAAGCCATAAATGTTTGAAACGTAAAGTTCGGTACTACGACAGAACAGATTTTGGCCGCCTTAATGAATTGATTGAAAATGAAAATTGGGATGTTATTGACTCTCTTACCATTGACGACTTTTGTAGTAAATTAACAGAAATTCTTTTGAATCATATGTCTGAATGTATTCCTTCAAAAGATGTTATAATTAGACCAAATGACAAACCTTAGGACGACTCAGAGCTATGTTTCACAAATTACCGAGACAAAGAAAGGTAGCACTAAAAACTAATACCGAAAGTAGTCGGAATAAATACAAAAAACTTTGTAACAAAGTGAACAATTTAAAGAAATTTGCCCAAAAAAGCTTCCATGACCATATTGAAAGCTGAATAGAAAACGACAGTTTGAACAACAGCAGAAATTATTGGAAAACATTGAAAGGCCGTATGAAAAATTTCAAGTCAGCTGATTCTACCCCTGTGCTAAGTCGCAGTATCAATGGTATTGATGAATATTATTTCACTGATCAGGAAAAGACCAATTGCTTAAATGAATATTTCACTTCTTTTTCAGATCTTGATAATCCAATACAAATCTCCCTCCTTTTGAGTGTAAGATTGACGCGTCTTTGGACCAAATTCAAATAGAACAACAAGAACTTGAAAAAATTATTGAAATTCTTGATGCCAAAAAAGCTGTTGGTCCGGATTTAATCTTACATAAATTTTTTTTAAAAGGAGTTTAACACTCAATTTCTAAACCTCTGTCCCATTTGTTCAATAAATCACTTTGTGAAGATATTTTCCCGCAGTCATTGAAATCTGCTTTAGTTCTGCCCCTTTTCAAAAAAGGCGATAAAAACTGTTCTAGTAATTACCGCCCCGTATCTTTACTTAGCTGTATAGTCAAACTAATGGAGCAATGCATATATATACATAATATGTACAACTTCATTATCAGTATGACCAGCCCGCATAGCTCAGTTGGTAGATCGTAAGACTCGTGATCATGAGGGTGTGGGTTCGATTCCCACGGCTGGCCATCTAAAATTACTAATAGTCTTTCGGATGAGACGTTAAACCAAGGTCCCGTGTGACGGTGCTATACACCGAGCACGTTAAAGAACCAGGCGTAACTTAGGATGGGTTTCGTCCTGTATCAGCACTATTCCCCGTAACAATACTAACAGCCTTCAGGGGGCGTTGCCCATATGGGAAACCGGTGGCGACGATAAATAAACGCAAAATTCAATCAATTTAATTCCTTATCAGTAGTATCTTAATAAATTCAAATCAATCTGTATTTTTAACCGGTCATTCTACAGTTTACCAGGGATCGTATATACACAGGGATAGGCAACGCAACTGGAGTTAAGACCAATTATCGATTTTTCACTGACTTACCTGTACGGCGTCCAATAATCCATTGTCGTTCCTTGCGAGTTATTATCTTCCTTTCAGATAGTATAATTCCTTGCCGATTCCGACAATTTTTATATCCGCTTAGTATGAAATGCGTATCAATGTTTATGTCAATGTTTTTCTGTTATTGTTTTTTTCAGTTAAAGTGTTATTTTTTTTATTTGGAAAATTTAAAGTGTCGACTAATTGGGCATTTCAGATATACAGGTCATGTTGTCAGTCTTGATTTCACACGAAGTGTAAATTGTGAATGGAGATCAAAACGACCCGGTGCCAAAACGACCCATTACCGAAACAACCCTCTTTTTCGTAGTAACTTAAAATATTTTAATATTTCTGCAGTGGATATCTATTGCAAACAATTCGGGAAAAGCACACATCGCCTGTTGAAGGATTAAGTCCGTCTAACGTTTCGGAAGTGGGCTGCTTTTGTCCACTCCCTGTATTTGACATGATCACAAGTGGGATATATCAAGTTGTGTATCTGTCATGACACATCTAGTGTCCTCTTCTGTTTATAGACAATACGCATCATTGAAATTAAATATTTAGTTTCTGATTTTCTTCTCCAAATGTTTCAATTTGGTCAGGTCAAAAGCTTCTCATGTTATCAGGAGTGACAAACATTTCACTTGTATGTAGTACAATGTATTAGGCCAGTAAACACAGAGATCTGTTAATAGTTATATACCCATTTTTCAATAGCAAATTACACAAAGGGCATATAGAACCAGAAAATTGCCTTCACTGCCCATTAAATGGACCTTCCAGTACATTTTCAGTTTAGCTTGCAGCTACTCTTAAATCACTGTCTTTGACAGAAAAAAAGGAGAATTTCCTGCAAAATGGAAAGAATTAGTGAACTTTCTGAAAAAGTAGGCTGGTGAAGTGTAAGGACCTGTCTGCAACTCTGTTCCTACTTTTATACATTGGAATCAATTACATACACCAGTGGCCTTCACAATTGCATCATTTCGAATTAACCTGTGTACCTTACAACCTTGTGTGTTTGATGACTTCGGAATATTTAAAGCTTTTTGAAAATATTGTGGGAAAAGAACAAAATGCTAGCCTAGCACATGTACCTGTTTTCAGCATTTTTATCCGCAATGTTCAATACCATGCAAAAAAAATCCAGTCGTTTGAATCTACTTTTAGTTGTCGTTTGCTAATACTTTCAATTGGGGATTCCAAAGGCCCCCCAAAAATTGTTCTTTAGTAAAAAATAGTCAGTAGCATAATTATTAGAAAAAAAAAAAGACAAATCTGCAATTATCCCTTTGCCACACAACCCCGAGTTCTGATGACCAAGAGAAAGAAGCCTTTTGGAAACATTGCAGGAAAAGGAGAAAATACTGGTTACCAACATTCTCTCCTTTTCCCATGGTAGTGAAAACTTAGGATTCAGGAATACTGGCATTTGTCACAGATTATTAGATAACTCCTTACCTCAAGTGGCTTATAAGACTGTAGATACTGAATGTACTGTGTTGTTTGAAGAAACCAAAACTATGTCAAATTTAATACATGTACTTTTAGTATTTTATGACAATAGTGTGAGTAGTGGGAAACCAACATCATGATTCTCAGAGAATTTTGCACAACACAGATACATACTTCTCTCCCTCAAAAAATATGTTGATGAGGAAAAGCAACACGCAGCTTGTGCAGACAGTTGTGCAAATTCAAAAAACAAATAGATAAGTATAATGGCTGCTATGATACAACTAAAATGTTGTGAAACATTGCAAATTGAGCAAGGTTCCATCCTTAACTTTTTGCCAGATTACAAAATTTTGGACATGACTAATTTGAAAGTATTTACAGACAACAAATGAAATGCAACTGAAATGAGGAGACTTGATTTTCCTGGGGAAATGAGAAAATGTGACATGTACTTACCGGTAGTTTCTTCTTTTTTCACAATGTTTTCGGAAGTATGGATATTCCCCGGGTTAGCGAAAACTTAGGATTCAGGAATACAAGCATTTGTCACAGATAATAAAATAACTCCATACTTCTAGTGGCTTATTGAGCTATACATACTAAATATACTTTGATGGTAGAAGAAGCTCACAGCTTTCATATTCAAATACATTAATTTCACTTTAGCATTTTTCTTGCAGGTTTGTACAGTTCACAGCTGATTTGGTCTTTAATATTCCAAGTTTTCAAGCCCAGCTTCAGTTTCATACTAGCACACTTTATGCAGAATTACAAAACCATCTTCAATGTCATTCTTCTGTTCACAGGATGCATCACAATAGTATGTTGACAGCTCTTGAAACCATGTTTTGAAGTGTTTGTGCTGTCACAATACATCTGGAAAAAAAATATAGAACTAACTGAATTTCAAATTTCTCCTTTTTACAAAACGTAACATTTTAATTCTTCAGTTACGTTGCAAAATATGGTTTTATTTTCACATGGTTAGACTATAATGAGAATTTGTTCAGGATATGGCCAACTATCAGAGATCCAATCATTTTTAACTAATGTGCGGTACTGCGCTTCCACTTTTTCTGAAATAACCCCTTTTTAGGCTGCACTTTTATTTACCTGAGATTCGATAAACAGCTTATATTTGATTTTAGTGCAAAACGAAATACTTACTGCTTATAAATATGGTAATATCTGAACACAATTAATTCAAAAGATGGAATCAGAATGCTACATTTATCACCAGGGTCTCAGCAAATTCACCATATTGGGCCGCCATCTTGCAATTAAGACCGAAAATAGCCAGGTTTTTGAGCCCACAGTTATCTAACCTTGGCATCGAAAATTACTAGATTTGATTTAAAAACAAAAAGAAATACTTACTGCTTATAAATATGTCAAAATCTGAACAAATTTATTTCTAAAAATAAATTGAGAATGCTACAACTATCACTAGGGTCTCGCCAAATTTACCACATTGGTCCGCCATTTTGTGATGAAATACCGAAAATAGCCCAGTTTTGAGCCCATAATTATCTAACTTAGGAATCGAAAATCAGCACAAAATTGGCTTTAATACAAGGAGATGTACGCCATCTCGTGATTTTTACCAACATGTTGCTATTTGGACGCTACTTTATGTACTTAAAAAGTATTTCTTTTGCACGTCACTAAATCCTCCTGCCGAACATCCCCTAACGGGGCAAACATGATTAGGCCATGAATTTTTAACGCCAAAATAAGCATATAAAACAAATCTCCGAAAAAATTGATGTTACATATATTCTAAGCATGTAAATATTCGGAAACTTACCTGTTGAGAAGGACGTATGGGATAACCAAGCAAAACGTTGATTAAAACAGTGACGGTCGTATGCCGAAATTTAAGATGGCCGCCGTTTTTTCCTTTGCGGTCAATTCGAAAGAAGACAGTGAATAACCGGAAGTTCTACCGCGTTTCCTATCCCTGTATATAAGATCCCTGAGTTTACCAACTAATTTCACTTTACCATCAACTCGTTCAGTCCTTTGATAATAAAACTCAAACATGTGTCATCTTTTCTAAAGCTTTTGACAGAGTTTGACACAAAGGGTTAGTATTCAAACTGAAGTAGAATGGAATATGTGGACGATTACTTAACTGGATTGCAAACTATTTATCTGATAGAAGTCAACGTGTGTTATCGGAACCTCCTATTCTCGCCCTGAAAGAATACTGGAAGGAGTTCGGCAAGGTTCTATCCTTGTTGGAAGCCGCTCGAAAGCGGCTTCCAGTAGGAATGTACCTAAACTATTTACCATGTAGATGATCGGTAATTATTCGACTGGTTATAATTTTTGGAAATTTCCTAATAATGTCGTGTCAGTGTTACAATATTACTCCACATGACTCTTTCTCAGATATTCAATCAGACCTACATGAACACCAAGTCTGGTTTTCTTGCAATATAAGTTCATTCTCAAATAACAATGAAAATACAGAAAAATAAACTTCCTTTTATTGGCTAGTCCCTCGAACTTTTCCAACTTAAAGGATTCCTTCCTTGTTCCCAAACGAAATTATAATGCTTTCCGTTTATCATAGGGTCTCCCACCTCTAAACGGTTTTCGCATTTGTCTACTTTTTTGCAAAACAAACTAATGATAATTATGAGATGGAGAGCATCTTAGAATATGATAATCAGAAGCAGTTTTATGTACAAGTGTTTCGTCCAGTTTTAATCTGTTAAGATAATTGACCAGTAGACATGCGAGTCGACGCTCCGCCCCTATCGCGTGACCCCGCCCCTTAGACATTATTTCGTAAGCAACATAGTAGACACTATATATAAGTACATCACCATATACATTTTCTGCCTTATAAAACCACATTTCGACCAAAAAATCGGTTTAAAAAAAGTAAAATCGAATACAAATATTTTACAAATGTATTATATTACCATTTGAAATCCAGAAGTGGTTTTAGATTAATAGAAGTAACGAGTATCAGAAATTAAACCCATAGAGCACGAAGCACATTTCTTAGGTGCTATTGCAGACAACGTGGATAACGTTTAGACTAGTAATTGTAGATTTAATGATAAAATGGCCTTAAAATACCAGTTCTAGGGTTTTTCCCCGCCTGAATATGTTTTTCATTTCATTTAATTAGCCCTCTGGGGGTTAATACATGTTATGTACATTTCCCTTTTTCGTATGAAAGCTGTTAACTTCAAATATCTTTTTAGGTCCAAATGTTACCTAGTGATTAACCGATTGTTTCTACCTGAATGATTTATTGTTTTGCTGTTTCTGTTTAAATATTCTTCATGATCAGTGGTCTACTATACTCTTGCCCTTCGATTTTCATATTAGGCCTTTACGGAAACTCAGTTACTTCCCTTCGAAGATTATCTCCTTGTGGAAATCCCCATTTCCGGGGACTACGATCATAACAATCATAGTGGCTCGGCATATGATGACTGTGCTACTTTGTTCTTAAAGAGAACATTTCGATAAAAAATCCGAATATCTGTATAAAAATATGTATATGCAGATATTCGGATCTTTTTTTTTTTTATCGAAATGTTGTCTTTGAACACAAATTATCATGTGCCGAGTCCCTTTGATAACAATGGCCGAACAAAAAAAAAAGAGAAATCATTCGTGATTTTCGTCATCCAGTTAACTTTCAAAAATCGCAATACCTCGCTCCTAAAAATTATTACTCGGAGATAAAGAACACGTCTGACCTGCTGCTCTGTATCGCACACATTTGGCAAACGTAACGGATTAATTTTGTTCAATTAATTTCTGTTGAATTTCTCGGACATTGGTGAAAAAGACGCCTAAACTTGTTGCAGTTAAGATAACGTCATTTATATGCCAAAAAATCTGCAGTGCCGGTAGTTGCATCAACCATCACTTTCGAAAGAAAACAAAATATTATCACTGACCAAAACGAAGCCCCGCGATAGAAATAACAGATTTTTCGCAGACTGCCTTGGTTTTACCATGAATCATGAAATATAGGCCTACTGTCCCTGGTTTTACAGGACAAGGAATTTAAAAAAAAAAAAAACCAATGAGTTCCGACATGCAGTTAAAACAGTGACCTATAACATTGCATATGAGAACAGAATGTGCTCGGACAGAAAACGTACATCATTAGGCGTCGAATTTAGTATGGACTTACCCTCTGTAACATTTTTTTAATACCTCCAAATCCTATATTTACAAATGATCAACATAAGGTTGAATAGGAACGAGACTTTAATATGACACGTTTGTGTTAATCTGCGCCTAGCATGTGTGCCGAAACGCTTCTGTAGGTCACCCACTTTGTCCGTGAAATACCGAGATCAAAGAACATCCAGCTAGCCCTTTACCAGCTTCTCAACAAAAGCAATTACGGAACATATTTCGCCGCTCATAATGAAGCTGGAGTTGCCTTTTTTTGGAGGGGGAATGGAAGGTTTGAAATTTGAATTGACCTTGTTATAAAAGTCATCTATTTGGTAGTTCACGCAGGAGGATGACAAAAAAGCATTTTGACATTTTTTTTTGTGGGGGTGGGGGGGTTATGGATTTTTTTTTTTTTAAATAAATTCAATCTATATGGGGTTTCAGATTTAAATAAACGGACTATCCATTTCTCTTGTTTAGATTACAAAATATTGTCACTTTGAACATTTTATATAAATAAATTTGAACCAATGATCCCAGTGTTTCAAACCATGTACGTTACCGACTTAGCTACCGGGTTCGGCAAACGGCAGAACTTTGGACTAGTCCAAATCCAAAGCATTTGAAGCCGACAGGTTAAACTTGGGTCAAATGGTGGAAATTGCCTTTGAAAAGGTGGAAAATATTGCGGGGAATGAGAAAATGCTGGTTACAAACATTTCCTCCTTTTCAAATATTTTCAAGACGCCTTCTTTCCTAGGGTCGTTAAAACTCCGGATTGTTCGGTTGTTAGAAAGGTAGTAAGTGTCTCTAAAGAGGCAGGAACAGTCCATTTACCAAAATTACAGCACTACATGCATACCTTAAATTGTCAAGAAAATCCTGATCTCAAAAAATTATCATGTTCCTTCAAACAAATATCATAACTATTATGTAAGAGTCCAGATCATGAACATAACAAATGTAGCTTTAGTTCAAATTTTAAATCTTCCAGTATCCCTTCACAAAATACTTATTTTCCATCATCTTTTTGAGTTAAAAAGAAATACGTCAAAATTATTCTTCATTTGAAAGTGTGAAGGGTTACTTCGGTGTGTTCCTTTGATCTCGGTATCGCACTGCCGGGTGGGCGATCGAAGAGCTGTGATGTACAAATTAACGTGCACGTGTCACATTAACCCTTTACCAAACGACAAAATTTTAAGCTAGTGTATACTGAATGCATTTACCAACAATGAGGTAATGTTACTCGAATTATGGATTTTTTTTTTTTTTTTTTTTTTTCTTTGAAAAGGTAGAACACTGTGGGAAAGGGAGAACAGTTTGTTCATCTGCATTTTTTTTTTTTTTTTTAACCCTTATAATTCCGAAAGCCATCTTCCTCGGGGTCGTTAAAACTCGGGGATTGTTTGGTAAAGGATTAAACAGACTCTTCTGAACTGTTTTTGACCTCAATTCACCGTTATGTTGTTCATTTGTGGATAGATTTTGAATTTAACACAAGTTACAGAGGGTAAGTTCATTTTTAGTCTCTACTTCCATATATTGCTTCCGTGCTTGTGTAGTCCTCGGAAGTAGATGTTGCGCTTGTGCGCATGCGTAATCGGAGAGTATTCAAGGGGAGGCTACCTAGTTTCCGGAAAGGCCTTATATATCCATTCTTCATTAGCAAACTACACAAAGGGCATATAGAACCAGAAAATTGCCTTCACTGCCCATTAAATGGATCTTCCAGTACATTTTCAGTTCAGCTTGCAGCTACTCTTAAATCACTGTCTTTGACAGAAAAAAAGGAGAATTTCCTGCAAAATGGAAAGAACTAGTGAACTTTCTGAAAAAGTAGGCTGGTGAAGTGTGAGGACCTGTCTGCAACTCTGTTCTTACTTTTATACATTGGAATCAATTACATACATCAGTGGCCTTCACAATTGCATCATTTCGAATTAACCTGTGTACCTTACAACCTTGTGTGTTTGATGACTTTGGAATATTTAAAGCTTTTTGAAAATATTGTGGGAAAAGAACAAAATGCTAGCCTAGCACATGTACCTGTTTTCAGCATTTTTATCCGCAATGTTCAATACCATGCAAAAATAATCCAATCGTTTGAATCTACTTTCAGTTGTCGTTTGCTAATACTTTCAATTGGGGATTCCAAAGGCCCCCAAAAATTGTTCTTTGGTAAAAAATAGCCAGTAGCATAATTATTAGGAAAAAAAAAAGACAAATCTGCAATTATCCCTTTGCCACACAACCCCGAGTTCTGATGACCAAGAGAAAGAAGCCTTTTGGAAACATTGCAGGAAAAGGAGAAAATGTTGGTTACCAACATTCTCTCCTTTTCCCCAAATGCTTTCAATTATATCATTGACAAATTCCATAATTTGAGTCGCATTTCAATTGTTGTCCGTAAATGCTCTCACTTTGTACAAGTCTACTTCTGTGTTGTTTCAAAAAGAGTTAACAGTGTGGCAAAGTAAAAGTTGCTTTTGACAAGCAATTTTTCCTTCTTTAATAATGTTTTTTTTATTCTGTGTCAGAGAACTTAAGCTTATCTAAGAACTTTGAATGCTTTGATTTTGGACCAATTTGAAAACAGTATAAGTTGTGTAGGACTTTGTACAAATTTGACTTTTCACTCCTCGTACAGTGGACAGCATTGGAAAACATTTGTAAAAGACCAGTTGCAGCCAGTGATCAATTCTTTTCAAAATGATTTCTGTGCTATCAGAAAAATTATGTTTTTGCCTTTCCTTCAAATGTTTTTCATTTTTTAAATTTTCAAAAAAATTCACACTGTACACAGAAAGTTTATGTTGAAATTGATATTTTAAAAATTAAATGGTGCTGAAAATTGTGTTCCTTTAGCAAGTTTTAACTTAATGCCTAATAAATTTGATTTTACATAAATCCACTGTAGAAATCTTTGACACAAGTACCAATCTTTTTGCGATAAAATGTAACATGCAAATGGTTGGTTGCTTCCGCAAATGCTTTTTTCATTGAATGTAGACTTTTATCTCCTAAAACTTTTTCACTGTGGCAAGTTGCAGTTAATGATGATGGTAAAAGTATTGTGTATATGAGATATTATTCGTATATTAAACTATCATTATAATCCTGGTGTTTGTCATACAAAGGCCCAAAATATACTTCTCTCCCTCAACAGAGATTTTCAAGTAGAAACATTCCCAACTCTAGTAATACATGGAATATGGATAGCTGCATCGTTTGCTGTGATACAATTGCAAAATGTTGAAAGCAACCAACCTTCAGGAACACTTTGCCAGACAACAAAATTTGAGACTTGTCTGATTTGGAATTATTTGCAGACAAGAAATGAAATGTGTCATTTGTGTCTTTGCTGAGAAAATGAGAACATGCTTGCCAACATTTTTTTCTTTTCCCGCAATGTTTTCAGATGTGTAAATATTTCCCATGGTAGTAAAAACTTAGGATTCAGGAATACTGGCATTTGTCACAAATTATTAGATAACTCCTTACCTCAAATGGCTTATAAGACTGTAGATACTGAATGTACTGTGTTGTTTGAAGAAACCAAAAGTATGTCAAATTTAATACATGTACTTTTAGTGTTTTATGACAATAGTGTGAGTAGTGGGAAACCAACATCATGATTCTCAGAGAATTTTGCACAACACAGATACATACTTCTCTCCCTCAAAAAATATGTTGATGAGGAAAAGCAACACGCAGCTTGTGCAGACAGTTGTGCAAATTCAAAAAACAATAGATAAGTATAATGGCTGCTATGATACAACTAAAATGTTGTGAAACATTGCAAATTGAGCAAGGTTCCATCCTTAACTTAGTGCCAGATTACAAAATTTTGGACATGTCTAATTTGAAAGCATTTGCAGACGACAAATGAAATGCAACTGAAATGAGGAGACTTGTTTTTCGTGGGGAAATGAGAAAATGTGACATGTACTTACCGGTAGTTTCTTCTTTTTTCACAATGTTTTCGGAAGTATGGATATTCCCCAGGTTAGCGAAAACTTAGGATTCAGGAATACTAGCATTTGTCACAGATAATTAAATAACTCCATACTTCTAGTGGCTTATTGAGCTATACATACTAAATATACTTTGATGGTAGAAGAAGCTCACAGCTTTCATATTCAAATACATTAATTTCACTTTAGCATTTTTCTTGCAGGTTTGTACAGTTCACAGCTGATTTGGTCTTTAATATTCCAAGTTTTCAAGCCCAGCTTCAGTTTCATACTAGCACACTTTATGCAGAATTACAAAACCATCTTCAATGTCATTCTTCTGTTCACAGGATGCATCACAATAGTATGTTGACAGCTCTTGAAACCATGTTTTGAAGTGTTTGTGCTGTCACAATACATCTGGAAAAAAAATATAGAACTAACTGAATTTCAAATTTCTCCTTTTTACAAAACGTAACATTTTAATTCTTCAGTTACGTTGCAAAATATGGTTTTATTTTCACATGGTTAGACTATAATGAGAATTTGTTCAGGATATGGCCAACTATCAGAGATCCAATCATTTTTAACTAATGTGCGGTACTGCGCTTCCACTTTTTCTGAAATAACCCCTTTTTAGGCTGCACTTTTATTTACCTGGGATTCGATAAACAGCTTATATTTGATTTTAGTGCAAAACGAAATACTTACTGCTTATAAATATGGTAATATCTGAACACAATTAATTCAAAAGATGGAATCAGAATGCTACATTTATCACCAGGGTCTCAGCAAATTCACCATATTGGGCCGCCATCTTGCAATTAAGACCGAAAATAGCCAGGTTTTTGAGCCCACAGTTATCTAACCTTGGCATCGAAAATTACTAGATTTGATTTAAAAACAAAAAGAAATACTTACTGCTTATAAATATGTCAAAATCTGAACAAATTTATTTCTAAAAATAAATTGAGAATGCTACAACTATCACTAGGGTCTCGCCAAATTTACCACATTGGTCCGCCATTTTGTGATGAAATACCGAAAATAGCCCAGTTTTGAGCCCATAATTATCTAACTTAGGAATCGAAAATCAGCACAAAATTGGCTTTAATACAAGGAGATGTACGCCATCTCGTGATTTTTACCAACATGTTGCTATTTGGACGCTACTTTATGTACTTAAAAAGTATTTCTTTTGCACGTCACTAAATCCTCCTGCCGAACATCCCCTAACGGGGCAAACATGATTAGGCCATGAATTTTTAACGCCAAAATAAGCATATAAAACAAATCTCCGAAAAAATTGATGTTACATATATTCTAAGCATGTAAATATTCGGAAACTTACCTGTTGAGAAGGACGTATGGGATAACCAAGCAAAACGTTGATTAAAACAGTGACGGTCGTATGCCGAAATTTAAGATGGCCGCCGTTTTTTCCTTTGCGGTCAATTCGAAAGAAGACTGTGAATAACCGGAAGTTCTACCGCGTTTCCTATCCCTGTATATAAGATCCCTGAGTTTACCAACTAATTTCACTTTACCATCAACTCGTTCAGTCCTTTGATAATAAAACTCAAACATGTGTCATCTTTTCTAAAGCTTTTGACAGAGTTTGACACAAAGGGTTAGTATTCAAACTGAAGTAGAATGGAATATGTGGACGATTACTTAACTGGATTGCAAACTATTTATCTGATAGAAGTCAACGTGTGTTATCGGAACCTCCTATTCTCGCCCTGAAAGAATACTGGAAGGAGTTCGGCAAGGTTCTATCCTTGTTGGAAGCCGCTCGAAAGCGGCTTCCAGTAGGAATGTACCTAAACTATTTACCATGTAGATGATCGGTAATTATTCGACTGGTTATAATTTTTGGAAATTTCCTAATAATGTCGTGTCAGTGTTACAATATTACTCCACATGACTCTTTCTCAGATATTCAATCAGACCTACATGAACACCAAGTCTGGTTTTCTTGCAATATAAGTTCATTCTCAAATAACAATGAAAATACAGAAAAATAAACTTCCTTTTATTGGCTAGTCCCTCGAACTTTTCCAACTTAAAGGATTCCTTCCTTGTTCCCAAACGAAATTATAATGCTTTCCGTTTATCATAGGGTCTCCCACCTCTAAACGGTTTTCGCATTTGTCTACTTTTTTGCAAAACAAACTAATGATAATTATGAGATGGAGAGCATCTTAGAATATGATAATCAGAAGCAGTTTTATGTACAAGTGTTTCGTCCAGTTTTAATCTGTTAAGATAATTGACCAGTAGACATGCGAGTCGACGCTCCGCCCCTATCGCGTGACCCCGCCCCTTAGACATTATTTCGTAAGCAACATAGTAGACACTATATATAAGTACATCACCATATACATTTTCTGCCTTATAAAACCACATTTCGACCAAAAAATCGGTTTAAAAAAAGTAAAATCGAATACAAATATTTTACAAATGTATTATATTACCATTTGAAATCCAGAAGTGGTTTTAGATTAATAGAAGTAACGAGTATCAGAAATTAAACCCATAGAGCACGAAGCACATTTCTTAGGTGCTATTGCAGACAACGTGGATAACGTTTAGACTAGTAATTGTAGATTTAATGATAAAATGGCCTTAAAATACCAGTTCTAGGGTTTTTCCCCGCCTGAATATGTTTTTCATTTCATTTAATTAGCCCTCTGGGGGTTAATACATGTTATGTACATTTCCCTTTTTCGTATGAAAGCTGTTAACTTCAAATATCTTTTTAGGTCCAAATGTTACCTAGTGATTAACCGATTGTTTCTACCCGAATGATTTATTGTTTTGCTGTTTCTGTTTAAATATTCTTCATGATCAGTGGTCTACTATACTATTGCCCTTCGATTTTCATATTAGGCCTTTACGGAAACTCAGTTACTTCCCTTCGAAGATTATCTCCTTGTGGAAATCCCCATTTCCGGGGACTACGATCATAACAATCATAGTGGCTCGGCATATGATGACTGTGCTACTTTGTTCTTAAAGAGAACATTTCGATAAAAAATCCGAATATCTGTATAAAAATATGTATATGCAGATATTCGGATCTTTTTTTTTTTATCGAAATGTTGTCTTTGAACACAAATTATCATGTGCCGAGTCCCTTTGATAACAATGGCCGAACAAAAAAAAAAGAGAAATCATTCGTGATTTTCGTCATCCAGTTAACTTTCAAAAATCGCAATACCTCGCTCCTAAAAATTATTACTCGGAGATAAAGAACACGTCTGACCTGCTGCTCTGTATCGCACACATTTGGCAAACGTAACGGATTAATTTTGTTCAATTAATTTCTGTTGAATTTCTCGGACATTGGTGAAAAAGACGCCTAAACTTGTTGCAGTTAAGATAACGTCATTTATATGCCAAAAAATCTGCAGTGCCGGTAGTTGCATCAACCATCACTTTCGAAAGAAAACAAAATATTATCACTGACCAAAACGAAGCCCCGCGATAGAAATAACAGATTTTTCGCAGACTGCCTTGGTTTTACCATGAATCATGAAATATAGGCCTACTATCCCTGGTTTTACAGGACAAGGAATTTAAAAAAAAAAAACCAATGAGTTCCGACATGCAGTTAAAACAGTGACCTATAACATTGCATATGAGAACAGAATGTGCTCGGACAGAAAACGTACATCATTAGGCGTCGAATTTAGTATGGACTTACCCTCTGTAACAATTTTTTAATACCTCCAAATCCTATATTTACAAATGATCAACATAAGGTTGAATAGGAACGAGACTTTAATATGACACGTTTGTGTTAATCTGCGCCTAGCATGTGTGCCGAAACGCTTCTGTAGGTCACCCACTTTGTCCGTGAAATACCGAGATCAAAGAACATCCAGCTAGCCCTTTACCAGCTTCTCAACAAAAGCAATTACGGAACATATTTCGCCGCTCATAATGAAGCTGGAGTTGCCTTTTTTTGGAGGGGGAATGGAAGGTTTGAAATTTGAATTGACCTTGTTATAAAAGTCATCTATTTGGTAGTTCACGCAGGAGGATGACAAAAAAGCATTTTGACATTTTTTTTTGTGGGGGTGGGGGGGTTATGGATTTTTTTTTTTTTAAATAAATTCAATCTATATGGGGTTTCAGATTTAAATAAACGGACTATCCATTTCTCTTGTTTAGATTACAAAATATTGTCACTTTGAACATTTTATATAAATAAATTTGAACCAATGATCCCAGTGTTTCAAACCATGTACGTTACCGACTTAGCTACCGGGTTCGGCAAACGGCAGAACTTTGGACTAGTCCAAATCCAAAGCATTTGAAGCCGACAGGTTAAACTTGGGTCAAATGGTGGAAATTGCCTTTGAAAAGGTGGAAAATATTGCGGGGAATGAGAAAATGCTGGTTACAAACATTTCCTCCTTTTCAAATATTTTCAAGACGCCTTCTTTCCTAGGGTCGTTAAAACTCCGGATTGTTCGGTTGTTAGAAAGGTAGTAAGTGTCTCTAAAGAGGCAGGAACAGTCCATTTACCAAAATTACAGCACTACATGCATACCTTAAATTGTCAAGAAAATCCTGATCTCAAAAAATTATCATGTTCCTTCAAACAAATATCATAACTATTATGTAAGAGTCCAGATCATGAACATAACAAATGTAGCTTTAGTTCAAATTTTAAATCTTCCAGTATCCCTTCACAAAATACTTATTTTCCATCATCTTTTTGAGTTAAAAAGAAATACGTCAAAATTATTCTTCATTTGAAAGTGTGAAGGGTTACTTCGGTGTGTTCCTTTGATCTCGGTATCGCACTGCCGGGTGGGCGATCGAAGAGCTGTGATGTACAAATTAACGTGCACGTGTCACATTAACCCTTTACCAAACGACAAAATTTTAAGCTAGTGTATACTGAATGCATTTACCAACAATGAGGTAATGTTACTCGAATTATGGATTTTTTTTTTTTTTTTTTTTTTTCTTTGAAAAGGTAGAACACTGTGGGAAAGGGAGAACAGTTTGTTCATCTGCATTTTTTTTTTTTTTTTTAACCCTTATAATTCCGAAAGCCATCTTCCTCGGGGTCGTTAAAACTCGGGGATTGTTTGGTAAAGGATTAAACAGACTCTTCTGAACTGTTTTTGACCTCAATTCACCGTTATGTTGTTCATTTGTGGATAGATTTTGAATTTAACACAAGTTACAGAGGGTAAGTTCATTTTTAGTCTCTACTTCCATATATTGCTTCCGTGCTTGTGTAGTCCTCGGAAGTAGATGTTGCGCTTGTGCGCATGCGTAATCGGAGAGTATTCAAGGGGAGGCTACCTAGTTTCCGGAAAGGCCTTATATATCCATTCTTCATTAGCAAACTACACAAAGGGCATATAGAACCAGAAAATTGCCTTCACTGCCCATTAAATGGATCTTCCAGTACATTTTCAGTTCAGCTTGCAGCTACTCTTAAATCACTGTCTTTGACAGAAAAAAAGGAGAATTTCCTGCAAAATGGAAAGAACTAGTGAACTTTCTGAAAAAGTAGGCTGGTGAAGTGTGAGGACCTGTCTGCAACTCTGTTCTTACTTTTATACATTGGAATCAATTACATACATCAGTGGCCTTCACAATTGCATCATTTCGAATTAACCTGTGTACCTTACAACCTTGTGTGTTTGATGACTTTGGAATATTTAAAGCTTTTTGAAAATATTGTGGGAAAAGAACAAAATGCTAGCCTAGCACATGTACCTGTTTTCAGCATTTTTATCCGCAATGTTCAATACCATGCAAAAATAATCCAATCGTTTGAATCTACTTTCAGTTGTCGTTTGCTAATACTTTCAATTGGGGATTCCAAAGGCCCCCAAAAATTGTTCTTTGGTAAAAAATAGCCAGTAGCATAATTATTAGGAAAAAAAAAAGACAAATCTGCAATTATCCCTTTGCCACACAACCCCGAGTTCTGATGACCAAGAGAAAGAAGCCTTTTGGAAACATTGCAGGAAAAGGAGAAAATGTTGGTTACCAACATTCTCTCCTTTTCCCCAAATGCTTTCAATTATATCATTGACAAATTCCATAATTTGAGTCGCATTTCAATTGTTGTCCGTAAATGCTCTCACTTTGTACAAGTCTACTTCTGTGTTGTTTCAAAAAGAGTTAACAGTGTGGCAAAGTAAAAGTTGCTTTTGACAAGCAATTTTTCCTTCTTTAATAATGTTTTTTTTATTCTGTGTCAGAGAACTTAAGCTTATCTAAGAACTTTGAATGCTTTGATTTTGGACCAATTTGAAAACAGTATAAGTTGTGTAGGACTTTGTACAAATTTGACTTTTCACTCCTCGTACAGTGGACAGCATTGGAAAACATTTGTAAAAGACCAGTTGCAGCCAGTGATCAATTCTTTTCAAAATGATTTCTGTGCTATCAGAAAAATTATGTTTTTGCCTTTCCTTCAAATGTTTTTCATTTTTTAAATTTTCAAAAAAATTCACACTGTACACAGAAAGTTTATGTTGAAATTGATATTTTAAAAATTAAATGGTGCTGAAAATTGTGTTCCTTTAGCAAGTTTTAACTTAATGCCTAATAAATTTGATTTTACATAAATCCACTGTAGAAATCTTTGACACAAGTACCAATCTTTTTGCGATAAAATGTAACATGCAAATGGTTGGTTGCTTCCGCAAATGCTTTTTTCATTGAATGTAGACTTTTATCTCCTAAAACTTTTTCACTGTGGCAAGTTGCAGTTAATGATGATGGTAAAAGTATTGTGTATATGAGATATTATTCGTATATTAAACTATCATTATAATCCTGGTGTTTGTCATACAAAGGCCCAAAATATACTTCTCTCCCTCAACAGAGATTTTCAAGTAGAAACATTCCCAACTCTAGTAATACATGGAATATGGATAGCTGCATCGTTTGCTGTGATACAATTGCAAAATGTTGAAAGCAACCAACCTTCAGGAACACTTTGCCAGACAACAAAATTTGAGACTTGTCTGATTTGGAATTATTTGCAGACAAGAAATGAAATGTGTCATTTGTGTCTTTGCTGAGAAAATGAGAACATGCTTGCCAACATTTTTTTCTTTTCCCGCAATGTTTTCAGATGTGTAAATATTTCCCATGGTAGTAAAAACTTAGGATTCAGGAATACTGGCATTTGTCACAAATTATTAGATAACTCCTTACCTCAAATGGCTTATAAGACTGTAGATACTGAATGTACTGTGTTGTTTGAAGAAACCAAAAGTATGTCAAATTTAATACATGTACTTTTAGTGTTTTATGACAATAGTGTGAGTAGTGGGAAACCAACATCATGATTCTCAGAGAATTTTGCACAACACAGATACATACTTCTCTCCCTCAAAAAATATGTTGATGAGGAAAAGCAACACGCAGCTTGTGCAGACAGTTGTGCAAATTCAAAAAACAATAGATAAGTATAATGGCTGCTATGATACAACTAAAATGTTGTGAAACATTGCAAATTGAGCAAGGTTCCATCCTTAACTTAGTGCCAGATTACAAAATTTTGGACATGTCTAATTTGAAAGCATTTGCAGACGACAAATGAAATGCAACTGAAATGAGGAGACTTGTTTTTCGTGGGGAAATGAGAAAATGTGACATGTACTTACCGGTAGTTTCTTCTTTTTTCACAATGTTTTCGGAAGTATGGATATTCCCCAGGTTAGCGAAAACTTAGGATTCAGGAATACTAGCATTTGTCACAGATAATTAAATAACTCCATACTTCTAGTGGCTTATTGAGCTATACATACTAAATATACTTTGATGGTAGAAGAAGCTCACAGCTTTCATATTCAAATACATTAATTTCACTTTAGCATTTTTCTTGCAGGTTTGTACAGTTCACAGCTGATTTGGTCTTTAATATTCCAAGTTTTCAAGCCCAGCTTCAGTTTCATACTAGCACACTTTATGCAGAATTACAAAACCATCTTCAATGTCATTCTTCTGTTCACAGGATGCATCACAATAGTATGTTGACAGCTCTTGAAACCATGTTTTGAAGTGTTTGTGCTGTCACAATACATCTGGAAAAAAAATATAGAACTAACTGAATTTCAAATTTCTCCTTTTTACAAAACGTAACATTTTAATTCTTCAGTTACGTTGCAAAATATGGTTTTATTTTCACATGGTTAGACTATAATGAGAATTTGTTCAGGATATGGCCAACTATCAGAGATCCAATCATTTTTAACTAATGTGCGGTACTGCGCTTCCACTTTTTCTGAAATAACCCCTTTTTAGGCTGCACTTTTATTTACCTGGGATTCGATAAACAGCTTATATTTGATTTTAGTGCAAAACGAAATACTTACTGCTTATAAATATGGTAATATCTGAACACAATTAATTCAAAAGATGGAATCAGAATGCTACATTTATCACCAGGGTCTCAGCAAATTCACCATATTGGGCCGCCATCTTGCAATTAAGACCGAAAATAGCCAGGTTTTTGAGCCCACAGTTATCTAACCTTGGCATCGAAAATTACTAGATTTGATTTAAAAACAAAAAGAAATACTTACTGCTTATAAATATGTCAAAATCTGAACAAATTTATTTCTAAAAATAAATTGAGAATGCTACAACTATCACTAGGGTCTCGCCAAATTTACCACATTGGTCCGCCATTTTGTGATGAAATACCGAAAATAGCCCAGTTTTGAGCCCATAATTATCTAACTTAGGAATCGAAAATCAGCACAAAATTGGCTTTAATACAAGGAGATGTACGCCATCTCGTGATTTTTACCAACATGTTGCTATTTGGACGCTACTTTATGTACTTAAAAAGTATTTCTTTTGCACGTCACTAAATCCTCCTGCCGAACATCCCCTAACGGGGCAAACATGATTAGGCCATGAATTTTTAACGCCAAAATAAGCATATAAAACAAATCTCCGAAAAAATTGATGTTACATATATTCTAAGCATGTAAATATTCGGAAACTTACCTGTTGAGAAGGACGTATGGGATAACCAAGCAAAACGTTGATTAAAACAGTGACGGTCGTATGCCGAAATTTAAGATGGCCGCCGTTTTTTCCTTTGCGGTCAATTCGAAAGAAGACTGTGAATAACCGGAAGTTCTACCGCGTTTCCTATCCCTGTATATAAGATCCCTGAGTTTACCAACTAATTTCACTTTACCATCAACTCGTTCAGTCCTTTGATAATAAAACTCAAACATGTGTCATCTTTTCTAAAGCTTTTGACAGAGTTTGACACAAAGGGTTAGTATTCAAACTGAAGTAGAATGGAATATGTGGACGATTACTTAACTGGATTGCAAACTATTTATCTGATAGAAGTCAACGTGTGTTATCGGAACCTCCTATTCTCGCCCTGAAAGAATACTGGAAGGAGTTCGGCAAGGTTCTATCCTTGTTGGAAGCCGCTCGAAAGCGGCTTCCAGTAGGAATGTACCTAAACTATTTACCATGTAGATGATCGGTAATTATTCGACTGGTTATAATTTTTGGAAATTTCCTAATAATGTCGTGTCAGTGTTACAATATTACTCCACATGACTCTTTCTCAGATATTCAATCAGACCTACATGAACACCAAGTCTGGTTTTCTTGCAATATAAGTTCATTCTCAAATAACAATGAAAATACAGAAAAATAAACTTCCTTTTATTGGCTAGTCCCTCGAACTTTTCCAACTTAAAGGATTCCTTCCTTGTTCCCAAACGAAATTATAATGCTTTCCGTTTATCATAGGGTCTCCCACCTCTAAACGGTTTTCGCATTTGTCTACTTTTTTGCAAAACAAACTAATGATAATTATGAGATGGAGAGCATCTTAGAATATGATAATCAGAAGCAGTTTTATGTACAAGTGTTTCGTCCAGTTTTAATCTGTTAAGATAATTGACCAGTAGACATGCGAGTCGACGCTCCGCCCCTATCGCGTGACCCCGCCCCTTAGACATTATTTCGTAAGCAACATAGTAGACACTATATATAAGTACATCACCATATACATTTTCTGCCTTATAAAACCACATTTCGACCAAAAAATCGGTTTAAAAAAAGTAAAATCGAATACAAATATTTTACAAATGTATTATATTACCATTTGAAATCCAGAAGTGGTTTTAGATTAATAGAAGTAACGAGTATCAGAAATTAAACCCATAGAGCACGAAGCACATTTCTTAGGTGCTATTGCAGACAACGTGGATAACGTTTAGACTAGTAATTGTAGATTTAATGATAAAATGGCCTTAAAATACCAGTTCTAGGGTTTTTCCCCGCCTGAATATGTTTTTCATTTCATTTAATTAGCCCTCTGGGGGTTAATACATGTTATGTACATTTCCCTTTTTCGTATGAAAGCTGTTAACTTCAAATATCTTTTTAGGTCCAAATGTTACCTAGTGATTAACCGATTGTTTCTACCCGAATGATTTATTGTTTTGCTGTTTCTGTTTAAATATTCTTCATGATCAGTGGTCTACTATACTATTGCCCTTCGATTTTCATATTAGGCCTTTACGGAAACTCAGTTACTTCCCTTCGAAGATTATCTCCTTGTGGAAATCCCCATTTCCGGGGACTACGATCATAACAATCATAGTGGCTCGGCATATGATGACTGTGCTACTTTGTTCTTAAAGAGAACATTTCGATAAAAAATCCGAATATCTGTATAAAAATATGTATATGCAGATATTCGGATCTTTTTTTTTTTATCGAAATGTTGTCTTTGAACACAAATTATCATGTGCCGAGTCCCTTTGATAACAATGGCCGAACAAAAAAAAAAGAGAAATCATTCGTGATTTTCGTCATCCAGTTAACTTTCAAAAATCGCAATACCTCGCTCCTAAAAATTATTACTCGGAGATAAAGAACACGTCTGACCTGCTGCTCTGTATCGCACACATTTGGCAAACGTAACGGATTAATTTTGTTCAATTAATTTCTGTTGAATTTCTCGGACATTGGTGAAAAAGACGCCTAAACTTGTTGCAGTTAAGATAACGTCATTTATATGCCAAAAAATCTGCAGTGCCGGTAGTTGCATCAACCATCACTTTCGAAAGAAAACAAAATATTATCACTGACCAAAACGAAGCCCCGCGATAGAAATAACAGATTTTTCGCAGACTGCCTTGGTTTTACCATGAATCATGAAATATAGGCCTACTATCCCTGGTTTTACAGGACAAGGAATTTAAAAAAAAAAAAACCAATGAGTTCCGACATGCAGTTAAAACAGTGACCTATAACATTGCATATGAGAACAGAATGTGCTCGGACAGAAAACGTACATCATTAGGCGTCGAATTTAGTATGGACTTACCCTCTGTAACATTTTTTTAATACCTCCAAATCCTATATTTACAAATGATCAACATAAGGTTGAATAGGAACGAGACTTTAATATGACACGTTTGTGTTAATCTGCGCCTAGCATGTGTGCCGAAACGCTTCTGTAGGTCACCCACTTTGTCCGTGAAATACCGAGATCAAAGAACATCCAGCTAGCCCTTTACCAGCTTCTCAACAAAAGCAATTACGGAACATATTTCGCCGCTCATAATGAAGCTGGAGTTGCCTTTTTTTGGAGGGGGAATGGAAGGTTTGAAATTTGAATTGACCTTGTTATAAAAGTCATCTATTTGGTAGTTCACGCAGGAGGATGACAAAAAAGCATTTTGACATTTTTTTTTGTGGGGGTGGGGGGGTTATGGATTTTTTTTTTTTTAAATAAATTCAATCTATATGGGGTTTCAGATTTAAATAAACGGACTATCCATTTCTCTTGTTTAGATTACAAAATATTGTCACTTTGAACATTTTATATAAATAAATTTGAACCAATGATCCCAGTGTTTCAAACCATGTACGTTACCGACTTAGCTACCGGGTTCGGCAAACGGCAGAACTTTGGACTAGTCCAAATCCAAAGCATTTGAAGCCGACAGGTTAAACTTGGGTCAAATGGTGGAAATTGCCTTTGAAAAGGTGGAAAATATTGCGGGGAATGAGAAAATGCTGGTTACAAACATTTCCTCCTTTTCAAATATTTTCAAGACGCCTTCTTTCCTAGGGTCGTTAAAACTCCGGATTGTTCGGTTGTTAGAAAGGTAGTAAGTGTCTCTAAAGAGGCAGGAACAGTCCATTTACCAAAATTACAGCACTACATGCATACCTTAAATTGTCAAGAAAATCCTGATCTCAAAAAATTATCATGTTCCTTCAAACAAATATCATAACTATTATGTAAGAGTCCAGATCATGAACATAACAAATGTAGCTTTAGTTCAAATTTTAAATCTTCCAGTATCCCTTCACAAAATACTTATTTTCCATCATCTTTTTGAGTTAAAAAGAAATACGTCAAAATTATTCTTCATTTGAAAGTGTGAAGGGTTACTTCGGTGTGTTCCTTTGATCTCGGTATCGCACTGCCGGGTGGGCGATCGAAGAGCTGTGATGTACAAATTAACGTGCACGTGTCACATTAACCCTTTACCAAACGACAAAATTTTAAGCTAGTGTATACTGAATGCATTTACCAACAATGAGGTAATGTTACTCGAATTATGGATTTTTTTTTTTTTTTTTTTTTCTTTGAAAAGGTAGAACACTGTGGGAAAGGGAGAACAGTTTGTTCATCTGCATTTTTTTTTTTTTTTTAACCCTTATAATTCCGAAAGCCATCTTCCTCGGGGTCGTTAAAACTCGGGGATTGTTTGGTAAAGGATTAAACAGACTCTTCTGAACTGTTTTTGACCTCAATTCACCGTTATGTTGTTCATTTGTGGATAGATTTTGAATTTAACACAAGTTACAGAGGGTAAGTTCATTTTTAGTCTCTACTTCCATATATTGCTTCCGTGCTTGTGTAGTCCTCGGAAGTAGATGTTGCGCTTGTGCGCATGCGTAATCGGAGAGTATTCAAGGGGAGGCTACCTAGTTTCCGGAAAGGCCTTATATATCCATTCTTCATTAGCAAACTACACAAAGGGCATATAGAACCAGAAAATTGCCTTCACTGCCCATTAAATGGATCTTCCAGTACATTTTCAGTTCAGCTTGCAGCTACTCTTAAATCACTGTCTTTGACAGAAAAAAAGGAGAATTTCCTGCAAAATGGAAAGAACTAGTGAACTTTCTGAAAAAGTAGGCTGGTGAAGTGTGAGGACCTGTCTGCAACTCTGTTCTTACTTTTATACATTGGAATCAATTACATACACCAGTGGCCTTCACAATTGCATCATTTCGAATTAACCTGTGTACCTTACAACCTTGTGTGTTTGATGACTTTGGAATATTTAAAGCTTTTTGAAAATATTGTGGGAAAAGAACAAAATGCTAGCCTAGCACATGTACCTGTTTTCAGCATTTTTATCCGCAATGTTCAATACCATGCAAAAATAATCCAATCGTTTGAATCTACTTTCAGTTGTCGTTTGCTAATACTTTCAATTGGGGATTCCAAAGGCCCCCAAAAATTGTTCTTTGGTAAAAAATAGCCAGTAGCATAATTATTAGGAAAAAAAAAAGACAAATCTGCAATTATCCCTTTGCCACACAACCCCGAGTTCTGATGACCAAGAGAAAGAAGCCTTTTGGAAACATTGCAGGAAAAGGAGAAAATGTTGGTTACCAACATTCTCTCCTTTTCCCCAAATGCTTTCAATTATATCATTGACAAATTCCATAATTTGAGTCGCATTTCAATTGTTGTCCGTAAATGCTCTCACTTTGTACAAGTCTACTTCTGTGTTGTTTCAAAAAGAGTTAACAGTGTGGCAAAGTAAAAGTTGCTTTTGACAAGCAATTTTTCCTTCTTTAATAATGTTTTTTTTATTCTGTGTCAGAGAACTTAAGCTTATCTAAGAACTTTGAATGCTTTGATTTTGGACCAATTTGAAAACAGTATAAGTTGTGTAGGACTTTGTACAAATTTGACTTTTCACTCCTCGTACAGTGGACAGCATTGGAAAACATTTGTAAAAGACCAGTTGCAGCCAGTGATCAATTCTTTTCAAAATGATTTCTGTGCTATCAGAAAAATTATGTTTTTGCCTTTCCTTCAAATGTTTTTCATTTTTTAAATTTTCAAAAAAATTCACACTGTACACAGAAAGTTTATGTTGAAATTGATATTTTAAAAATTAAATGGTGCTGAAAATTGTGTTCCTTTAGCAAGTTTTAACTTAATGCCTAATAAATTTGATTTTACATAAATCCACTGTAGAAATCTTTGACACAAGTACCAATCTTTTTGCGATAAAATGTAACATGCAAATGGTTGGTTGCTTCCGCAAATGCTTTTTTCATTGAATGTAGACTTTTATCTCCTAAAACTTTTTCACTGTGGCAAGTTGCAGTTAATGATGATGGTAAAAGTATTGTGTATATGAGATATTATTCGTATATTAAACTATCATTATAATCCTGGTGTTTGTCATACAAAGGCCCAAAATATACTTCTCTCCCTCAACAGAGATTTTCAAGTAGAAACATTCCCAACTCTAGTAATACATGGAATATGGATAGCTGCATCGTTTGCTGTGATACAATTGCAAAATGTTGAAAGCAACCAACCTTCAGGAACACTTTGCCAGACAACAAAATTTGAGACTTGTCTGATTTGGAATTATTTGCAGACAAGAAATGAAATGTGTCATTTGTGTCTTTGCTGAGAAAATGAGAACATGCTTGCCAACATTTTTTTCTTTTCCCGCAATGTTTTCAGATGTGTAAATATTTCCCATGGTAGTAAAAACTTAGGATTCAGGAATACTGGCATTTGTCACAAATTATTAGATAACTCCTTACCTCAAGTGGCTTATAAGACTGTAGATACTGAATGTACTGTGTTGTTTGAAGAAACCAAAAGTATGTCAAATTTAATACATGTACTTTTAGTGTTTTATGACAATAGTGTGAGTAGTGGGAAACCAACATCATGATTCTCAGAGAATTTTGCACAACACAGATACATACTTCTCTCCCTCAAAAAATATGTTGATGAGGAAAAGCAACACGCAGCTTGTGCAGACAGTTGTGCAAATTCAAAAAACAATAGATAAGTATAATGGCTGCTATGATACAACTAAAATGTTGTGAAACATTGCAAATTGAGCAAGGTTCCATCCTTAACTTAGTGCCAGATTACAAAATTTTGGACATGTCTAATTTGAAAGCATTTGCAGACGACAAATGAAATGCAACTGAAATGAGGAGACTTGTTTTTCGTGGGGAAATGAGAAAATGTGACATGTACTTACCGGTAGTTTCTTCTTTTTTCACAATGTTTTCGGAAGTATGGATATTCCCCAGGTTAGTGAAAACTTAGGATTCAGGAATACTAGCATTTGTCACAGATAATTAAATAACTCCATACTTCTAGTGGCTTATTGAGCTATACATACTAAATATACTTTGATGGTAGAAGAAGCTCACAGCTTTCATATTCAAATACATTAATTTCACTTTAGCATTTTTCTTGCAGGTTTGTACAGTTCACAGCTGATTTGGTCTTTAATATTCCAAGTTTTCAAGCCCAGCTTCAGTTTCATACTAGCACACTTTATGCAGAATTACAAAACCATCTTCAATGTCATTCTTCTGTTCACAGGATGCATCACAATAGTATGTTGACAGCTCTTGAAACCATGTTTTGAAGTGTTTGTGCTGTCACAATACATCTGGAAAAAAAATATAGAACTAACTGAATTTCAAATTTCTCCTTTTTACAAAACGTAACATTTTAATTCTTCAGTTACGTTGCAAAATATGGTTTTATTTTCACATGGTTAGACTATAATGAGAATTTGTTCAGGATATGGCCAACTATCAGAGATCCAATCATTTTTAACTAATGTGCGGTACTGCGCTTCCACTTTTTCTGAAATAACCCCTTTTTAGGCTGCACTTTTATTTACCTGGGATTCGATAAACAGCTTATATTTGATTTTAGTGCAAAACGAAATACTTACTGCTTATAAATATGGTAATATCTGAACACAATTAATTCAAAAGATGGAATCAGAGTGCTACATTTATCACCAGGGTCTCAGCAAATTCACCATATTGGGCCGCCATCTTGCAATTAAGACCGAAAATAGCCAGGTTTTTGAGCCCACAGTTATCTAACCTTGGCATCGAAAATTACTAGATTTGATTTAAAAACAAAAAGAAATACTTACTGCTTATAAATATGTCAAAATCTGAACAAATTTATTTCTAAAAATAAATTGAGAATGCTACAACTATCACTAGGGTCTCGCCAAATTTACCACATTGGTCCGCCATTTTGTGATGAAATACCGAAAATAGCCCAGTTTTGAGCCCATAATTATCTAACTTAGGAATCGAAAATCAGCACAAAATTGGCTTTAATACAAGGAGATGTACTCTATCTTGTGATTTTTACCAACATGTTGCTATTTGGACGCTACTTTATGTACTTAAAAAGTATTTCTTTTGCACGTCACTAAATCCTCCTGCCGAACATCCCCTACGGGGCAAACATGATTAGGCCATGAATTTTTAACGCCAAAATAAGCATATAAAACAAAATCTCCGAAAAAATTGATGTTACATATATTCTAAGCATGTAAATATTCGGAAACTTACCTGTTGAGAAGGACGTATGGGATAACCAAGCAAAACGTTGATTAAAACAGTGACGGTCGTATGCCGAAATTTAAGATGGCCGCCGTTTTTTCCTTTGCGGTCAATTCGAAAGAAGACAGTGAATAACCGGAAGTTCTACCGCGTTTCCTATCCCTGTATATAAGATCCCTGTTCAAACGTTCAGCAAAAATGTTTCAAACAATTCGGAAATTCATCAATAGCGGTTATACGAATGGCGGTAACATGGTGCCGAGTCGACTTTATGGGTTCTGTGTATTCGTTATCGAAAGGGCTCTAAAATATTTATGGCCAAATTCTAGCTGGCTATCTGAACAGTTAAAGATATTTGTTATGGATCTAATACATAGTTGAAAATGCAATTTTATCGAGGAAAAACTGCTTAATCTCCTTGTTTATTTTGGCAGCGGACGACACAAGTTGTGAATGAAAGTTCTTTCAAGAATGAAAACGAGGGCAGTGTAAACAATGTTCATAGGCATATGGCTATATTTTGAAGAAAAAAAAAAAAAAGAACAGACTTTGTTTCAGTATTTAAAGTATTTTAGACTAACAATTCTTTTAGTTTTGGCGAAATTTCGATAAAGATATCAAACTTAATTTGTATGATTTGTTTAGGGTCAGAGTTGAATATCATTTGTAGATCTGCGTTGTTCGTCCCAATCACCAGCCATGCAAAACTGAAAGTAAGCGCGCATGCTTCGTTACGCATGATGTATTTGGTTCCGGTCAAAAGGATCACAGTAAGCGGATTTGCTATATAGCAAATCCGCTTAAAAGTATGTCAGATGGGTAACGGGCTGTTTCGTCCCTGGGCTTGTTCGCCTGGACTTGTTCGTCCGGGCTCATTCGTCCGGGCTTGTTCGTCCCAACTGATTTCTCGTTTGTCCGGGCGGAGCCATCAGAGGTACGTCATTGAAAAGCAGCTATCCGATTGGTTAACTAGTCATGCATTGTGAAGTGGAAGCAGGTCCGAATGACATCATTTTATTAGTTTTCGATCGGCTATTTACAACTAGTTTATTTGTTGCTGTAGCAACGCCATCATAACAATGAACTGATCCAAAGTATTTCGCATATTTCAAAAAAGATGGTTTTCAAGAACTCGATTTCATTCAATCTGAAAATTTGAAGTTTCTTATGGTGGCATAGTTCTGCCGCGAGATTCGATAATTTAAGACACCTGTCGTGATAAAACAAAGTTTTCTGGAAATATTATCTAGATAATGAAAGAATAATAAAGAAATTCGTTATTGTGTTAAAAATTGATGGTCCCAAGGTCGAGAGCAAATGCTAAAGCTAATTCTCCAGGCTCACCTCTCAAAACTTCCGAATTGTCCATATTTTTGCCTACACTCTTTATTTTTTCTAATAAGAGTTGTGATTACCCCCTTTTTGTTCTTTTCATCAAAGCCATTCTGAACGTCTTCTTTATGTCTGTGATTTTTAACTAAATGTTTCTGCAGTTTTTCGAAGGACCATTCATAAAACAAACAATAAAATCGCCTGCTCTGTAATCACCATTGCTAGTTTTTGGAAACTTACAAATTTTTACTTGATTGATAGTCTCTATCTTTCTGTTTCTTATTTTTATTAAATGAATGACCAAACGTTTTTCCAATGTTATTGTCCTAATTTTCCCACAAGATGGCAAATTTAGGTGTATAGTTCTTTGGCAATATTTTTCTCTCTATATATCCGAATAACTTGTATTTCTTAACTTTTAATCTGCTAAATAAGTCTTGAACCTGATAGTAAAAAAACCAAAATGTTTCTATTTCAAAGTTATTTTATGGGTAAAATTATCTCCTTATCGGACAGTGTAGATACTGTGCAGTCTGATCTTGATCTACACTATACTAAAAGGCCCTGGAGTCGCACTTAGCAGCAAAAGCCGGACTTAAATTATCTCGAATTCATCTGATGCATCACTGTTCTTCGAGGGTCGTAGTCGGTGTCTCTGTGTCACTATCACGAGATAACCTGTGAAAACGTAGTAACCTCATGTTTAATAATTCTGCACAAATATCTCAAAATAATCTAAAAGAAGCAAAATATGAAGATAAAAGTGTGGGGGTGGAAAAAATTATCAGACTGAAACCTGGGCTAACCTTCATTACCTGGTATCCAAAGAGAAGCATTATGTGGAGTTCAGTATCATCATTGGAAGCCGCTCGAAAGCGGCTTCCAGTAGGAATGTACCTAAACTATTTACCATGTAGATGATCAGTAATTATTCGATTGGTCATTATTTTTGTAAAATTTCTAATAATGTTGTGTTATTGTGACGGAATTACTTCACATGACTCTTTCTTAAATGTTCAAACAGACCTACATGAAATTCAAGCCTGGTTTTCTTGCAATATATAGTTCATTCCCAAATAACAATAAAAAATACAGAAAGATAAACATCCTTTAATTGGATAGTCCCCCGAAGTTTTCAAACATATAGGATTCCTTCTATTTTCCCAAACGAAGTTGTTATGCTTTCCGTTTATCATAAGCTTTCCCACCTCTCAATGGTTTTCACATTTGTCTACTTTTTTACAAAACAAAATAATGATGATTATGAAATAGAGAGCATCTTAGAATATGATAATCAGAAGCAAATTTATGTACAAGTTTTTCGTCCAAATTTTTATCTGTAAAGGACAAAACGGCGGTTTACCTTTGATCAAGGTATATACTGGTTATCTCCCTACACATGAGGCGTCTACGTCAGCTATTTATAGAATACTTGCGGAAAGATAACCATTTTTTTTTCCCTTCGTCGACACTTTAACCGAATGCATTTTTGTTACACGGAACATCTACCTTGTGAGACCTGTAAAATTTAGCATTTACTATATATACTATACTATATTTACTATAAGCTGTTATGATCAGACTGTACGTGCTGTACGGTATGGTCCTGATCTACAAAACCCTTGTAACATGACGTATGGATCGTGCTGTACATTGACTACAGTAATTATCATGGTGGTGCCTGGTGCTGTAAGGGTTGAAGCTGCTCGAAAATGACGGAAATAGATGAAGATCAGACAGCACATAGCCCGTGTAATATTTTTTTAATATTCTATAAGATATTTCGTAAACATAAAACATAAAAAATCTTGTTTGTTTTCGTTATTCAGTGTATTTTTTTTTTTTTTTTTTTTGTTATGTAGTCGAAGGGTTAAAGTTATTACAAAACCTATTATTGTGAATATACAACTTTTTACGTCGCTGCTGGTCAAAGGTTTAGAATAGCTCTTGAAATTTATATTAGAAGTTTTACACTAGGTTTGTACAAGGCCCATGCAAAAAATGGTTCAAACTACTGTTTAGTAAAGGAAATATGTATAGTAACGTGGTTTGTGCCAACTGTACAGACTATGATCAGAATAATTTTGGAGATGCCATGCACATTTTTTTTTTTTTTTTTTTTCTTTTTGTTTCTACAGTAGAAACGTAAAGATTCACTGTGTTACAAGCATGCTAAGATACTTTTTGACAAGCAAGAAGATCATCTTTTAGAAAAATTTAAGGTTTTTTTTTTTTTTTGAAAAATGAAACACAAAGAAGAGATCACTGATAAAAATTGTAAATACATGTAAACATTATATGTGAAAAACAATCTTAATATCACTTTGAATAATTGGTAACTTAAATAATTCCGTAGTATTGCCTTTGATGCCGCTACAGAAGTTTCCTTTCTAAAATCATTTGATAAATGGAAAATGGTGTATTTGAATGCGCAATTTCTCCATTTTCAAATTTCGAACAGAAACTTAAAAATTCCGATGCTTTTTCGGTTTCTTTTTTGACTATAATAACAAGATTATTTAAGATTCCTCTCTAAACTTTTTTTTTTCCAAGAATTAGAATTAGAATACATGTACATATTATTTTCTTTTTCTTTTTTCCTTGCATTTTAGTACCATTTGTAATGATTTTCCGTTGGTGGGGGGTGGGGGTAAAAACAGATACAAAAAATGTAATCACAATTTCTCAAGAGAGTCAATATTTCTGAAATTGTCCACCAAAAGATTGCGGCTTCTATGATGCTATGCGTCATAAATTTGTCTTGTCTACCAATAGTTTACTCTCTGACTTAAAAGTGTGGGGGTGGAAAAAATCAGACTGAAACCTGGGCTAACCTTCATTACTTGGTATCCAAAGAGAAGCATTATGTGGAGTTCAGTATCATCATCTACCAATAGTTTACTCTCTGACTTTGTCAAATGGCTGAAACTGTAATTCTAAACAATATCTCTGGTTTTCAATATTTCGTTACATTTGAACGAGTCCGACATAGAATTGTTGTTGATAGATTCAGTTTTGGTTTGGAACAATCCATTGGTTTTCGAGGTACATTAACCCATAGGATGCTAAGCGCGACTCATTGACCTTTTGCGAACAGTGTAGATCAAGATCAGACTGCACAGAACGTGCAGTCTGATCTTGGATCTACACTGTCCGATAAGGAGATATTATTCCTAAAGCACAACTTTTATATAGCAATATATAGGTTTTTACTATCGAGTTGAAAATTCAATTTTAGTTATTTAGCAGTAGAAGGGTTAATAGAGAAAAACTTGGAGGTAAAAAGCAACCATCCTACTCGGAAAAACTTATTAGCAGGTACCCTCGGTGGTAGAATCTGCCCAAGATTGATAATGAAAACCATGGCAACTGCTTCAAGACAAACGAAAAAATTGTGAAGTTATAGCAGACTAAAGATTTACAGGAATAAGATCGAGTGGAAAAGATATTTTTTCCGCAGTGTTTTAATCACAATTCAGATGGAACAGATGACCGATTTGAAGTAAGAATATTATTATTAACCTTCTACCAAACGACAAAATCTTAGACTTGCCCAAATGAAAGCTTTTGCAGACGACAAAATAACTGACTCAAAAGTAAAAAATCGTCTTTGATAGGGTAGAAAACATTGTGGGAAAAGGAGAAAATGCTGAATACCAGCATTTTCTCCTTTTCCCACAATGTTTTCAAAAGGCTTTTTCCTTGGGATCGTTAATACTTGGGATTGTGTGGTAAATGGTTATGGACTGTGTTTATCAGCCATTCTAAATTCATTTGTAAGATCCATGATCATACTGTGTGTTCTGATCTTGGTCTACACTGCTCCCAGACGTAACTTAAGTTGTGCTACAAGAATCAAACGGCTAATCAGTATTTTTATCCAAGCATTCGCTATAATTAAATATATGTCATAAATTAGTAGGACATATTCAAATATTAGCATCGCCTGTGCAAGCTATGGCTCCTTTCTCCTCACTGTTGTCTAAACTACTCATTCAGCGCAGTGTTTCATCTTTTCATTACATGTACTTACTTTTGATAGGTCTCAAATCATTAACCCGAATGATGAATCTTTTGAAGTAATGTTACATTTATGTTTCCTTTTAACAAACACGTGCTTACGCCTGTTTAAACATAATAGAAACATGAAAACCATGTGAAAAGGGGTTTACTGCGACTGCAGAAAGTATCGACTCATAATAGCCTGCGCTGTCCTGGGTCGATCCTTTTTGCTTTTTTATTAATTTTCAGTATGTCCCAGGACCACTCTGCCCCATGATTCAGTCGTTAGTAGTGCTGACTTGCTTGGTAAATAGCATAACGGAGATGCACGAAACCCCCTTTTTTCTAGAGCACTGATTGAATGAATCATTGTTTTTATTGCTTCTCCACTTTCAGGCCTGAAAACTTGAAGAAAGGCGCCGTACCGGTAAACAGCGATGAAATCGTGGATCTTATCCAGACCAATATGTTTGGACGTATTGGTTATTACGGTAAGAGCATTAAAGTAACAATAAAGCCCAAAAGTAAACAAAGTAGGTGTTTAAATGCATTTGAATTTATATCATACTATTTAATAGTATGGAAACTATTGTGAAGATGACAATCTGTCATTGTACGGTCGGTCCAAGTGTTAGTCGCTGACAGAGAAATTAATTTCAAAACTAGGTTAAAACCTGCCAGGTAGCTGTGTCTTTTGTTTACATTTTGCCTGATTTTAAAATTCTTTTTTCTGCCAGCGACTAACACATGACCAGACCACACGAAAACAGACTGTCAACTCCACAATATTTTCCATACTTTTAAATGGTATGATTTAAATTTAAATGTATTATGACACCTGCTTTGATGTTTTGGCCTCTACTGGACCTTAATCGCCGTATAATAAATAATAAATGAAACAGTGTTTCACATCGTTTTAAATATGGCCTGCAACATGCGAAAAGGGGCATTCGGACATTTGCGTAAAGTATCGTCCCGGCTCACCGGATCAGCCTACGCAGTCCGCGCAGGCTAATCCGAGACGACACTTTCCGTTTCTAGGTTATTTTCTGTTTTGCGCAAGTCTACTGTAGGACGAAATCCGGTGTAGTCGTAAAGTGCCGTCTCGGATTGGACTGCGCAGGCTGATCCGAGACGACACTTTACGCAAATGTCCGAATGCCCCTTTTCGTCATCTTTGCAAACCAAGGGTGACGATCAACTACGCTACTCTACGTAGTGGTCGTAACCTTGGCTCGCGAAGATGCTTTTCGTGTGTTGCAGGCCAGATTATTGTTTCAGTCATATTGCTGTTATCAAGATAACTCACAAAATCTAATTCCGAGACTTTACGAGAAACCACGAGTTACGAACAATCATCCAAGTAGTAATTGCATCAGTTGTGTATCCTCGGTAACCCAGGTGTAAAACCTTTGAGCCATGCTGTGGCAAAAGGGGGCCCAATACATCTCCGTAATGCATTATACCAAGCAAGACATCATATGCCATGCAACACGCGAAAAGGGGCATTCGGGCATTTGCGTAAAGTGTCGTTTCGGATCAGCCTGCGCAGTCCGCGCAGGCTAATCCGGAACGACACTTTCCGTTTTTATGTAATTTCCTGTTTTGCGCAAGTCTAATGTAGCACAAAATCTAATGTAGTCGTAAAGTGCCGTCCCGGATTAGCCTGCGCGGATTGCGCAGGCTGATCCGAGACGACACTTTACGCAAATGTCCGAATGCCCCTTTTCGCCTGTTGCAAGCCAATTATAATCAAAGATCCTTAAAATCCACTCAGTCCAACAATTGACGGGGTATGGAGGTAGAATGGTCCTTGGACATGCAGAAAATTTACCAAAAGCAAAAAGTTTCGGCCCAGGTCAGCTTGTGCTGACTGCGCAGGCTGACCTTGGTCGATACTTTTCGCAAATGCAGTAATCCCCTTTTTCAAAGGCATGGCTCATATATATTCTGCCCTGGGACAGTAGTTTCACTGCGCTGCTTGTTTTCCAGGCTGCTGTCGAGGTGATCCGCTAACTAACAAAGGGAAGCGACTCCAGCTGGTGAAGATCATGTGTTTGACCGTGATACCAATCCTGGGTGTCTGGGGCTTCACCATGCATTCACTGACAGTCAGTGTGGAGACAAAAAACGATATAGAAACGGTGAGTTACGCTGATCTCTTTCTTAATATGGCTGCTTTTATTTATTTATTTATTTATTTATTTATTTATTTATTTGGTATTCGTCACTATTTGCATCCTTCACTGAATTAGAAAAGCTGTGTTCCGCTGTGAAGATTTATTGCCTAAAGTTCAGATAGCGGCCAAAATAAACAATGCGGGTGTTCAAATGCATTTAAATTTAAATCGTACAATTTAAAAGTATGGAAATTATTGTGAAGATGTCAATCTATTACTGTAGGATTGGTCCAAGTATTAGTTGCTGGAAGATAAAATGAATTTCTAAAGAAGGTTAAACGTTGCCAGGTCGCTCTACCTTCTGTTTACTTTTTACCTGGTTTTAAAATTCATTTTTCTACGAGCGACTAACACTGAGACCGACAGTACAATAACAGATTGTCATCTTCATAATAATTTCCATACTTTCAAAAAGGTTTGATTCAAATTCAAATGCATTTTAAGACCCTCTGTGATTACTTTTGGCCGCTATTGGGGCTTTTAAACTATTTATTAGCGACGAATCCATCATTCTCTTTTTCGTTAACATGGCAATGATTTTTTAAAATTCTTAAAGCACTGGTCCTAGACTGGAATGAACATGCTTTTTATATATTTGGGTAATATATATGTAAAACAGATGAACTCATAAAATTCAAAGCAAAAAAACGAAAGAGTGTATAACAATTTCCATACAGCAGTGCTCTGGGAGGACGGAGATTAATGCATCTCTGTGATGCATATACTTAGTAAGTCATCATAGAAATGTGTATCCTAACATCTATTTTGTCTTATAACCGACTGAATCATGGTGTATAATGGTCCCTTGACATGCAGAAAAGTGACCAATACTTTAATGTTTCAAATCATGTTAACCTGCGCTGACCTGGGTCGATACTTTTTGCAAATGCATTAAACCCGCTTTTCATAGAGCAGTGTGTGTGTGTGTGTGTGTGTGTATGTATGTATATATACACACACACACACACACACACACACACACACACACACGCCATGTTCTCGTATGCTCGTAGTCGCATTGTTACCGAGGTGTTTATCCCAATTAATATTTTGTTTACACTTTAGGCTAAGACCTCGATGTCTGTGGTTGTGATGTTGGGACAGCTTATTCATCACATCCAGCGGGAGCGAGACATGAGTGTCCTGTATCTGAGTGATCTGGGACCGGGAACCAAGACCTTCTTACTGGCAGAGTACATGGCCACAGACGACGCGCTCCAAAGTTTGACGATATGGCCGGGCGGTCTACAGGTAAATCCTTCACGTTGTTGACCTTTTTTCTTGCACTATTAATTACTCACGATTTATTTCGTATTTATCAACCATACAACATTGCATTGTTAGTCTAATTTTCAAGAACTTCCTAAATTTCAAAACAACGAACTTTCTGATTGGCTAAACCAAATCAGTCATTCTCTGGCAAAAAAGAGATTTACTGCTTCTCCGTAATGCATTATACCAAGCAAGTCATCACATAATTACGGATCCATACCATTTTGTCTAACAACCGACTAAATCATGGGGTAGAATGGTCATACCTTGGACATACAGAAAATTTACCAAACACAAAAAAGATTCGACCCATGTCAGCCTGCGCGCTCTCACAGGCTATCTAGGTTCGATACTTTTTGAAGGTGCATGAAGACCCTTTTCACCGAGCATGGTTCAGAAAGCTGAGTCAAACAAAATGGGTTGCTAATCAGAAAATGCATTATTTTCTGTGGTTATCGTTAGACTAAGGTTGCTATTTAGAATGGTTCATGAATACGGGTACAGGGACCATGGCCTTCGTATTATCGGATTACAAAGCTACAGACATGCCATTCAAAAGTTTGACAATATGACCGGATGGATCCTTCAAGTTGTTGACGCTTCCTGTTGTTTTTAGCAATATTAGTTACTCACGATGTAGCGCTTTTGGGATGGTACAAAAGAACCTTATAACCAAACTAGCGGCCGACAACAGCTTGCATAAATAAAAAAAAAATGTTAAAAATATTACATCAAACTGATGGTAGAACTCGCATTTAATATCTGTCAGATTTCGCACAAACAAGATAGTAGCATACAATCCTCAACTTTTTTGTGCGAGAAAATTACACGTGGTATGGAAAAGATGTTGCGTTTTTGGCGTCGAAGTACTGTCGTCCACTGCTTCGTGGTCGCAGAAAAATTTTATCTTTTTCTAATATCTTCTCCCTTACTGAAGATATTTACTTTCTAAAGGGTAGCCATTCCAGAGGATAAGATAAATCTCAAAATATTTTCACACAGTTACCAGTATGCCCCCTTTTCGACTTCGACTTTTCACTGAATAAAGCAACCGCAGCCAGACGTTAGCACCCGCATGCGCTGTCACTGATTGTACATTTTCATCATCAGGGCCATCCGCTTACCTTTTTTAGTTTCATTCTTAGTCTTATTCTGGATATAGAAAGTGACACAACTTCTGATTGGCTAAACCATTTGGTTTAGCCAATCAGAAATTGTGTTACTTTCCGATTTAAAGAATTCTTGAGAATAAGATTAAGAATGTTCTGTACAATGGTTAGTGAATACTGACCCAGAACATGAAATTAGCCATACATTTTCATTTCATTTTCAGAGCAATCCTCGAGAAGAGTTCCGCAGTAAAGCAAACCTTATGTCCTTCATCACTCAACATCGAGCCTCCTTGAACCCCAGCACAGTCGACATCTTCGAAGAAATCAACTTTTACAGTGGCATTACTAGGGAATTCCTGGAATGGTTGGTTATTGGTTCATTGAGATGCATATTTAACACTTGATACTGTTTGTGAACGCGTTAGCTCTACGGCTAAGGTCTAAAAATACTTAAAAAAAAAAGAAACCAGGAGAAGATGTCAGCGCTCGGCTGTGGGTACATTTTGATGGAAATTCTCTGTCAAAAAAGGATCATAACTCTCAAAATGGTGACAGTTACCAGCCCTGCTGGTTGGGATTTCCCTTGTGATAGTAAACAACTAGTTCAAGTTAAAAGTAACTATCTTCCTCGAAGTTTTCTTCGAAAACAGCTGAGGTTAAAAAAAAAAAGAAAAGATTTTAAATAGCAGTATTTTAAATTTAACTATTAGTTAGAAATTTTCAATTGAAGTAAATTTATTTAGCAGTCTAAGATATATCACGATTTTGATGACATACTTCACCTGTTTCAGGCTGGTAGAAAACATCAAAGGCTCTGGGTTTGGATCTATTTGGAAGACTCTCGTTGCCTACCAAAAGATAACACGTTGTAAAGAAGACATCGGAGTGGAGCGTGCCTATGGAGCCATGTTCTACGCCACAGGGAACTTCGAGAAGTGGATCGACTACGAGTTCTTCAATGAGAAAATTCATGACTTCAAATACAACTACAAAACGGCCGTCTTCTACTCCGACATTGTTGTTCCTCTTCACACTGAGGAGGTAAACGAGATCAAGTCGACTGGTTTAAACATTACAGAGATTATTTTCGCATACAGATTTGAAATACAAAGTCACGAACTGAATGTCTCGTACCAGTCTATAGAGAAGGCCAAATGGTTCTTCGACAACATCACAATCTACCTTGATTCACTGCTACAGATTCAACTGAAAATAGCAGCAAGGATCTCGTCCGAGGTGGATGATGTGTTGTCGGAACTTTTCCTCAAGGTACGTTGTATTTTACAGGTAATGGGAGATGACGAACAGATTGAACAGCCATCGCCTTGTGTATACTACATGTGGTTCTTAGCCAATTTTAAACAGATGTAAGGAATGAATACTGCACATTTTCATTAAAAAAAAAAAAATCAGGGATAGGGCGTAGCTTGGCCTTTTTTGACCCTACGCAAATGTGGAAGGAGGGGTTTGAGGGGGAGAAAACGAACATAGGCATTCTTGACCTTCTAAAACCTGCATCTTGGGCAGATAATTTTAACCTTAAAAAAAAACCTGCACAATTTTTCAATTTTTGGTGGTAATTGGTTCGTATAAAAGGCATGCACGTAACTATGATGTTACGCATTTTCCTGGCTACGCCACTGCAGGGATTTTTATATTTTTACATAAATTTAGGATGCAGAATTTTGATGTGAACCATCAGAAATATAACAGCATTGTTTTCTCATCAAATCATCTTTCCAGTTTAAATTTTTACAATTTCAGTTTAGACACAATAGATGACATTTTTCTTTTGTGAAATTACCGCATCTCTGGTCATAACTATAAATATTGTACTTTTTTATAAGTAGACTTTATGTCCTTCGCTAACTGCTTTGACTAAATGGCCTGCAACACGCGAAAAGGGGCATTCGGACATTTGCGTAAAGTGTCGTCTCGGATCAGCCTGCGCAGTCCGCGCAGGCTAATCCGAGACGGCACTTTACGACTACATTAGTTTTGTCTAACAGTAGACTTACGTGAAACAGAAAATTGCCGCATAAAAACGGAAAGTGTTGTTTCGGATTAGCCTGCGCGGACTGCGCAGGCTGATCCGAGACGACACTTTACGCAAATGTCCGAATGCCCCTTTTCGCGTGTTGCAGGCCAAATGGAAGCGATCTCATTTCTTTATATAATCAGTTTTTCGTTATAGTATCAACTGCAACTTAGGAACAAAGGTACGCTGGCGCACTTACGCTCAACTTGACCGACATTTTGAATGTTTCCCTATGACTGACTTCTCATAAAAAAATTTTCAGAAATCCTTGTTCGAATACTTTTTTATCGCTGTTTATTTATCAATTATTGCTTGTCCTGTATTTTTCTTATATTTTTATACAGACTGCTGTGTACGCCCTGATGGTTGTTGTTGTCATTGCTATGTGTCCAGTGATCATGTTCACGGCCAATGGACTGTCCTCGGACATACAACTCTACACACTGACCCTCGTGGAGAAAACAAAGGAACTTAACATAGAAAAGTACAAAACGGAGACCCTTTTGTATCAAATGGTACCCACGTCAGTCGCTGAGAAGCTGAAAACAAGCACACAGGTAGGTCATTCTTTGCTATAAAAAAAAGCGGTATTGTTTAAAGCATAATTGGTATAGTGACATTTTCTTACGAGCGCGGTGGGTGATGTCAACAAAGGGCATTCATTCACTTTGATGCTTTTAGTAAAGTCCTGAGTTCTGATCAGCCAGTTGCTTGTGGTTGGGTGGGGCTCTGACCCTCTAACCCTATCAAATCCATATGATCTATGTCGTGCAAAACTTGTTGTAATGTTGTAACCTTTATTACAGATCGAGCCAGAGTTTTTCAAGTCGGTCACAATCTTCTTCTCCGATATAGCTGGTTTCAACAGGATTACTCTAGCCGTCGCGCCCATGGACCTGGTTCGAATCCTAAATAGTTTATACACCTCAATGGACGATATTATTGACAAATATGATGTTTATAAGGTAGAGACGATAAACGACTCCTATGTTGTGGCTTCAGGTATTAACTCTAACTCACTCACTCACTCTCTCTCTCTCTCTCTCTCTCTCTCTCTCTCTCTCTCTCAAAAGTAGAAAATCGCCAATTGCAAAACAATACAGAAATAGTGGAAACGTTGTCTCTAACAAAGTATAGTATATCGTATACGATTTATTCTCTAAGAAAACACAGCCACTATGTACAATGTTACGCTATATAACCTTGACTGAAATTTCCGTTCTCCATTCCTACTCGCAACATATCAGGTACACATAATTAGCACATCTAACGTTCGCCTTTGTTCTTGTATTTAGCACATTTTTCGTTTGACATTTCCAGGTTTGCCAACAAGAAACGGAATTAAACATGCCCCGGAAATTGCGTCCCTCGCACTTGACATGCTCAGTATGATGCGCAACAAAACGTTTCCATGCCCGTCTGCGTCTGCAAATTACAAGATACAGCTAAGAATTGGAATAAACACAGGTACATGTATCAGAGCAAAGCTTTTCTCGTTTGTCCATTGTGCTCTGTCACTCAGATTTGAAATGTGTTGGAAAAGTATCCGTAATATTATTACAATAACATGATACGGCAAGAGATCAGTTTGCACAATTTTTCACATTTTCCTGTGGGAGGAACATATCAAAGTATCTCTTTGACTGAAATTCTATATAATAACTTGTATTATTATGAAAGTTATGATACATGTTTATTTCTTGATTCCTTTCAATCACTCATCATTTGTCGGTTTTACATCCGTGAAATCCATGACATCCTCTTGAAAAACACCTTTGATTTATACTTATAAAGGCAATTACACTTTTCACGAATGACTCGGAAGCATCATGTTATGATACGTTCTTGGGTAATGATGTACTAGTAAATTAAATTCTAAAAGTCCGTTGTTTGACCAGATGCTTTTGGCAAACTAGCTGTAGATCTAGTCCATTGCCGCACTTACTCGAACCATGCTGTGTGAAAAGGGGGATTAATGCATCTACAAAAAGTATCGACCAAGTAAGCCTGCGCAGGCTGACCTGGGTCGACAGTTTTTGCTGTCGGTCAATTTTCTGCATGTCAAAGGACCAGTGTACCTCACATGATTCAGTTGGTTGTTAGGCAAAATTGTTCGTATGAATCCGTAGTTCTGAGATGACTTGCTTGGTATAATGTGTCATGGAGATGCATTCAACCCCCTTTTCACAGAGGTTGGCTAATTTATTTCCAGGTTCCTGTATGGCGGGTATCATAGGCACAGTGATGTTACGGTATTGTCTGTTTGGGGATACCATCAATACGGCCTCCAGGATGAAATCTTACGGACATCGTAAGTACACAACATGCAATGCGTCATTCATCTCTTAGATTGTTAGTATCGTTTCCTATATAATTCCTATAAATATTGTTATGGGATATCTCTCCTTCCTTTTTGCCTAGCAACTGCGTAAGGAAGAATTCTTTTTAGCTCATGGGTTAGTGTATTGGTTTTTCGTGCCTCGATAAACGAGGATCTTTACCGCACGGGTTCGAATCCCAGCCTGGGCAATTTGTATTTCAGCTATGCATTTGTTGGGAACTTTCATGTTCGTAAGATGGGTGCTCGTCCAGGATGGGCCAGTGAGCCAATCCTGGACGAGGACCCCCTTAAGGCCTAATAAGGCTTCATATCATCAAAAAATGATGACCTTTAATAGCGGGTGTGTTACAGGAGATCACTCCTTCCTTACTGCATAGCCTCTTCTCGTATAACATCATTACCTAGCACCCTGCGTCAGGGAGAATTCTCCATAGCTCAGTGGTTAGTGTATTGGTCTTTTGAGCCTGAATAAAACGAGGATCTTTACCACACGGGTTCGAATCCCAGCCGGGGTGATTTGCATTTGAGCTATGCACTTTTTTCGAACTTTCACGTTCGTAAGAATATGAAATTAGCAAGGTGTAATCATATCGGCCTTCAAGATTGTCTGAAGACTTGCGTCTGGGTGCTCTCATTTTGATGATGTTATTATAAAATCAGTAGCTTTATCAGAATGTGCCGTCTCTGTTTTGTGGCAATGCTGTATTCTCTCCCTCTCTTTACCAGCCAGCAAGATCCATATCAGCGAGTCCACCCACAACGCCTTGACTAAAATTGGAGGTTTCCGAATGAAATTCCGGGGGACAATCGATATCAAGGTAATGATTGCTTTCTAATGTTTGTGTAGGCTTATGGTAGAAGAGCTGACTTCGATTTCTTCTTGAAAAGGTGACCCCATAAATATAAGGACGCGTTTGTACATGCTTTATGTAGTGCCAGTGATGAAATACGTGTTTGCCGGTGTAATGCAGAGAAATGACCCTCCCCTACAAAATGACCCATAGGTCATTTTGTAGGGGAGGGTCATTTCTCTGCATTACACCGGCTTGAGTATGGTATCGTATACTATTCAAGTCCCAGAAAGATTGCGTTGCAAAGTGCTTGAATTCGGCTCACTTAAAATAGAAACTGCCTAGAGGAAAAATGAACAAATTACTGTTTATTTCAGGGGAAAGGTATGATGAGGACATTTTGGATTCTGCCATGCTGGGAGGACGAGGAGGACACCCATGAGAGGAATGACGAGGACAGTCTGATGCCTGGAGAGCTCATGCGTTATTCTGACGTCAGAATTCTCTGCAACAACAGCGGATTTGCGAACGCAAATGACGTAGCCAGCTCGTCTAATAATAGAATCGGCGTGTGGAGAGAGGAAGATGTGTTCCTTGAAGGCGGGCTTCAGAATGACCCTGCTAAACTGCAGACTGGGATACACCAGTGCTAGACTGGGTTCTCGCAATATTTTGGTCTTTGGTGAACATTTTACCCTGAACTCGTTACCAAATGACAAAATCTTAGACAAATTTTAAACATTTGCAGACACGACATATGAAATGTGGCGTAAGTCATGGGATTTGTCTCTAATAGTGTAGAAAACATTGTGGGTAAAAGGAAAAAACTCTGATCACCACCATTTTCTTTTTTTTCCCACAATGTTATCAAAAACCTTTCTTTGAGTCCTTAAAACACATTTTTTTATCAAGGATAAAAGCGCTAAATGAATCAAATGAACTTTATTCAGTTGATAAAGAGTACACATAGTTTGCACTGTGATTTCAAAGCTATAATTGCTGTTATATTTCATGAATGACGGGTAGTGTAGATACATCAGACTGCAGGTTCTGTACAATCTAATCTTGAGCCATATCAGGGTTTTTTTCTGACTCCTGGACCCCCTCTCTCGTTTATTTGAACATGGACCCTCAATTTTTTTTCCTTTTAATATTGTCTCCTAACTTTAAATATGTACCTTCTATTTATCTGTATGGGTTGAAATGACCCCGTTTGACGCAGTCCAGGGACAACCCCGCTGACTTCTAGAAGGCGGTCTGATTTTTATCTACATTGTCTACAAAAGCAACTAAAGTTTTGATAAGCGCTATAAGGGTTCAACATTCCCAAAGCACGAGTATTTTGTGTCAATATATAGAACATTTTTTCTACATTCCGTCATTAATTTGTATACGGTTCTTCTAATTATCTCTTGTAGTAGTCTATCTGTGGTCTTATTTTCAAACTTCAGAGACCAATTCTTTTGGTAAAACGTTTCGGACCATCAGAATATTTGTTTGAAAATTGGAAAGACATGTAACTCATTATGAAACAATCTCGTGGTTTAACAACACTAGGAGAGAAGTCTTTTGAAAAAAAAAGTGTTATTCAAGGAAAAAACGCTGTTTATACCAGCATTTGCTCCTGTTGTATCACTGTTTTCTGTCCTTTCAAGGACAAATCACATTATTTGAGCCATATTTTGTCGTCTTCAATTGCTTACAATATGGACGTTTCAAAAATAGTTGAACCACGCTCGGGGAAAAGGGGGTATAATGCATCTCCATGATACATTATACGAAGCAAGTCGTCACATAGTTATTGATCCATAAAATACATGTTGTATAACAACCGACTGAACCATTAGGTGCACTGGTCCTTTGACATGCAGAAATTGGCCGATAACAAAAAGTTTCGATCCAGGTCAGCCTGCGCGGACTGCGCAGGCTGACATGAATCGATACTTTTTGCAAATGCATTAAGCCCCTATTTCACACAGCATGGATCATTTTTTCTGGTAAGGTAGTTATAGATAATCACTAGACACCTCCTTGGGCTGGTTTGTCCATACAGACAATGGTTAACTTTACCAACGCGACGAATTGAGAAAGAGCTGTTTCTATGACAGATTACCAAACTGATCAATTACACAGACGCCAGGATCTTTTAATCATTTAGGATTCTTGGAAGAAAATATTTAGTCAAAACAATACATGTTGTCCGTGAGTCTCTCGTTAGATGTATTTCTTTTGTTCCTGTTTACTTAAACGTTTACCACACAGTTCCGACTTATAACGACCCTGGAAGAGAAGCCTATTCAAAACATTGTGGGAACGGAAAAAAAAGGCTGGTAACCAGCATTTTCTTCGTTTCCCACAATGTTTTCCACTGTTTCCAAGATTGAAATGATCATTTGGGCTAAATTAATTTGCCGTGTGCAAATGCTTTGATTTTGGTTCAGTCCAAAGTTTTTTCATTTGGCAATAGAGTTAAAATGAGATCCAACAAGAGCGAGGGTGCATCTCTGCGATGGTCTGTCCTACCAATACTGTATCATCTGAACTAACAAATTAGCATAATTGCTGTTATAGTAGTCACACCTGACTGACGTCGTTACTGCGACTGAGGCTTTATTATTTGAGCCATGCCTTTTTGAAAAGGGGGCTTCGTGTATCTGCAAAAAGGATCGACCCAAGTCAGCTTGCACAGTCGGCGCAGGCTGACCTGAGTCGAAACTGTTTGCAACGGGTAATTTTTTTGCATTTCCATGGACCAGTGTACCTCGTGATTCAGTCAGTTGTTATACAGAATGAATTTTATGGATCCATGAATATGTGAGGACTTGCTTAGTATTATGTATCAGGGAGAAGCTTTAAGCCTCCTTTTCCCAGAGCACGGCTCATTTTTTTTTTTTTTTTTGTAGAAGAAGATTACCACACAGGTCATTTACACACATGCCAAGACACTTTAGTTATTGTGGGTACTTTGAACAAAATATTTTGTCAAAACTATACATTTTGTCTATGGTTCTCTTGTTTTATTTATTTCGTTCCTATTTACGTAGAATGATTGTTAGGTGAAAGGGAAAGGCTGTGAAATAACAAGTAGGCAGTGTAGATCTTGTTCTTATGCAGCCTGAGCCTGATCTACACTTGCTGCAGAGGGAAATACAGTAGTGAAAGGCGACTTAAGGGTTACGTTTTGTAAACACGGGCCTTAACCACATCAATGGCGTTTTCATTTAGCTTACTTAACGTCTCCTCTGCGTCCGCATCGGCGTCCTTGCTGCGACTATAAGTATGTTTTTTGGATTTTCCACGACGACTACACTCTACCGCGACCATGGTGTAGGTGCTGCACCCGCTCAGGGAACATCGGCGACCCTATATATTCTATACATTCTCAAGACGTCTACGACGACTACACTCTACCGCGACCATAGCGTTTGTACTACGACCACATAGCACCCAAGCTGGGATTATGAAATGCTCCCACTTTTATTTTCATTCGTGAGGAGTTCTTGACTCCAAGGAGTGAACGAAAGGCACAAGGTTAAAGATCTTCCTATCTCATCTAACGGTGGTGGCGGCCAAACTCTTTCAGGTGGGGGACTTAAGATGGTGAAGGTGTGTGACTCGCAGCCTGGTTAGATCCTGACTCGAGGCGCTGGTCGGTTTTCATGGGAATGACTGTAAATAAGACACTTCAGAACCGTTGTCTAGAACTGATGAAACCTTACCCAGTGCACACATGTATTTATAAATATAAATGAATTGTCGCCGTGAAAGGACTGAAAAAATATTCAAAGCGGCGTAAAACACCGCCAATCGATCAACCATTTCTTTTTTTTTTTTTTCTTTGTGGGGAAACTGTAACACGCAATGATCCGTCCAAGCTTCTTCTTCTTCATCATCTTCTTCTTCTCCTCATAATAATAATAATTATTATTAAAAGAGTTAACAGTAGTAAAGGGTAGTCACATAGGGCAAAATAGGCGATTTTGCCCCATGTGACTACCCCTGAGTGCCCCATTCTGCTACCCTGACAGTAAATGGGGCCCCGGGGTAGCAGAATGGGGCACTTTTGGAGAAAAATGTGTCATTTTTGGCCGATAGTTAGCCTTTTATTGCAAATATCCTACCCCCCATGTTCTATTTATAGTAACATTTTCATGCGGATTCTCGGATTTTATCGGTTACTCGGTCCCCTTGTGAGCTGTTGCAGAGATTGGACAGTCCCTATCTGACTTACCCTGAGTCCCTATTCTGCTTACCCTGAGTGGGGTTGTACTGACTGAAAGTCTTTTGACTGAAAATTGACAATTTGAAAGATCACTCTTTCGTGTGGAATGGTAGCCCTGAAAAGGGCTGTTTGTGGAGGCTGTGTTTTTTAGGCACAACCTCCAACTTTTCTGCAAGCTGGACAGCTACTTGCTGTCCGCCTCCTCAATCTTCTCAATTCGGAGAAAATGTGTCATTTTTGGCCGATAGTTAGCCTTTTATTGCAAATATCCTACTTACTTACTCTGAGTAGGTTTTTTTTACCCATATTGCTATAGTATGACTATCCTGAGTGGGTTTTCGTACCCAAAAGGACTTCGTACTCATATTGCTATAGTAAGACTACATAGGTTCGCTACGCTAAGAAGGATTGTCACATAGTTTGTAGTTTAGTCAGCTGTTGGTTGAGACCGTGATATGGAATAGGGTAAGATGGAATAGGGTTAGGACTGCATTATTGTTTACTTTTAACCACTACTTGGGCTTTAAGTGGGGTTAGGGCAAAAAAAAGATCAGGGTTTGACTTAGACTTTTTTTCATTGATTTGATATAGAAGACAACCTGATCTTTAGTCCTTACCACACGTCAGAGTAGAGATCAATGGGACTGTGTTGTACTTAGACTGCTTTATTATTTACTTTTATCCACTACTTTTAACCACTACTTGGGCTTTAAGTGGGGTTAGGGCAAAAAAAGATCAGGGTTTGACTTAGACTTTTTTTCATTGATTTGATATAGAAGACAACCTGATCTTTAGTCCTTACCACACGTCAGAGTTGAGATCAATGGGACTGTGTTGTACTTAGACTGCTTTACTGTTTACTTTTATCCACTACTTGGGGCTTTAATTGACTTTAGGAATGATATGGAATACAGTTTGATCTTGATCTCGCTGTACCAGGCTGAGGCTAGGGGAATGGTTGCCCTTAGGCTTTTCTGAGTGTAACTCTTAGAGTGTAATTCTTAGAGTGTAATTCATAGAGAAAAATTGACAAATTTGAGGAAAGATAGATCTTTTCTTGGTGTTGGGTAGCCCTGAAAAGGGCTGTTTTTCTGTGTTGGATTGTTTTCCAGCTTTAATGACAACATCCAAAATTTGCATGGCAGATTGGACATGCTCCGACTCTTTTCGTGATTGTCATTGCTCCATTATTAAAAGTAATCCGTCTCCCGAGTTCCACATCAACCAAGATAATGTCAGGTGTTGTCTCTAGAACTAGTTCGACTATTTTCTCACCAAGATCTACGTATGTCCGTGATATTTGTTCTAGTTGTATTCTATTCTCTTCAATCCTGTTCTTTAGTATCAGTACTTGATCACCACCAATCAGAAAGAAACGGAGAGCTTCAATAAGTCGATGATTCATTTGCTCCATTTTTTTCGTTAACACTTATCCGTACTATTCGAGAGCTGAGTGTCGAATAATTTATTATTTGGAAAAAATCAACGACTTTTATACGTTTACAGTGGGATTGACCTACTTTGACTCAGAATTAAGAGCGCGAACCTGGTAGAAAGCACCCTGAGTAAAGTTCTGAGAAAAAAAGCTTAATGCATACATATGTGGAAATTCTCTATAGAACAGATCTATTTGAATGAAGTAGGAAAGCATTCAATCGACCTAGACAAAAGTGAAATTTAGAAGGCTTTTTTGAGTGTAACTCTTAGAGTGTAACTCTTAGAGTGTAACTCTTTAGAGGAAAATTGACAAATTTGAGGAAAGATAGATCTTTTCTTGGTGTTGGGTAGCCCTGAAAAGGGCTGTTTGTACAGGTTCACTTTTTTTAACCTCTTCTCTTTATTCTCCTATTTTCCATTGCATTTATTACTTGGATTAAATGTTCAACTTCACGCCTTATACGTCTAAGGCGTTCTCTTTCTTCTATCCAGTTCAGCAATGTAAGTAAAATTGTTAGTCCAAACATTGTGCTGATTTGGTTTTAACTCTACAGCAGTTGAGTTCCGAATGAATGTGTTTTGTGGTTGTCTTTTATAGTCTACAGAGCTATAAAAATAGTGACTACAAAAGTATTTTAACTATGATCACTGAGAATAGTGTTTTGCATAGAGGAAATGTAGTTGGGCTAACGTTGACCAATCAAAATGTGTAATGATATAACGGACGATTCGATTGGACAACGTTAATTCTGAGTCAAAGTAGGTCAATCCCCCCTGCAAACGTATAAAAACGAACTTTTATTTTATGATCGGGTTATTTTCATTTCACAATGAAAGCAAACAAGTTCTTTTGTGGGGTGTTTGGGAAGACAAAGACTGAGGAAAAGAAAAAGAAAGAGATGGAGGACCAGCTAGAGATGGAGAAGAAAAGAGAAGAAGAAAGAAAGAGACTGAAGTTTAAAGCGCTGTGTGCTTTTTTTGAGAGGCGGGGGTACGAGTTTTATACTCGTACGCCAAAGGTGAAGATGGGGAATATTTACCCCGATCTGAAAGACTTCATGGCACCCACCGAGCATCGTGGGTGGCAAAAGAAGCTGCAGAAACTGTATCCTTCACTGGTATGGAATTAATTTATCCAGCCAGTGAATGGAGAAAAACAGCCCTTTTCAGGGCTACCATTCCCCAAGAAAGAGCTTTTCTTTCGAATTGTCAATTTTCTCTCAAAAGACTTACAGTCAAAGACTTACCGTCAGAAGAATAAAGTCAATCCCAGAATTATTTCATATGTTTTTTATTTAAACAATTGTACAATGAAACAAGACATGAAATGTGAAAAAAACAATGGAATGAAAAAACAATGGAATGAAAACATTTAAACAAGTCAACCTTTTTTTGTTAAAACATTTTTTTAAAAAACTTAAAACAATATTTTGCAACAGTTTTTTCAACAACCACTTTTTTGTTGAAACTTTTTTCAGTGTGTTTTTCTTTTTTTCTTCGGAATGTCAGATTCACATTCACTCTTCCGTTTTCTTCCCCTTTCATTATTTTTAATACCATATCTGGCCAGGTCCAGATTTTATCCCCATGTTTTTTTGATTTGCAGAAGAAACACTTCTTTTTTTTTTTTTTTTTCGCTTTCTCTTTTTTCGTTGTTTTGCTTTTTCTCCTGTTTTGGTGGAAGAGTCTCCTCTGAAGAAAGTTCGTTGTTTTTTAGTTCCAAAGTTGGTTGTTTTCTTAGATTATCGTTTGTAGATATTTTTTTCTCTATCTGTTCTGTTATTTTACAGATCTCTGTATCACCGATAGTCGTGTTGTCGATCTGCATATTTTCGATCTGATTTTCATCCGATGATATTGTAGCCTGTGGTGTGAATGTTTTCCATTTATTTTCGTTGCAGAATGATTTCAGAACACCAACGAATTTCATGTTCTGAAATTCACCACAAAATCCCATTGTTGGTGAAATTTTGATATCGTGACTGCGTGGATCCACATAGACAAAAAGGACTGTTTCTGTCTGCTTTTCTATTTCTGGACAATTTCTAGCCCAGTGTCCTGGTTTGTTGCATGTAAAACAAATATCTGTTCTCTTTCCATCCGGTCCATATCGTTTTTTGATCGTTGCTTGATTCAAAACTCTGTATCTGGTAATACGGTAAACATCTTTTTCTGTTACATGTTGATGGGATAAAAATGATCCCACGTAGTTGCCGATATGTTGAACTTGATACTTTGACGGAACATTGCTGATCTCGTAATCGTGGGTGTATGGGTTAACATACAGATACATCATCTTTCCTATCAGTGATGTATTTTGTAACTTAAACTCGCTCATTATTTTTTTGTCAACTGTATTGTCTGAAGTTGATCAGAAGAATGATATAGATTTCGTAGCTATCGTCTCTATTTATACACTATCGAGCTGAAAGGCTCTATAAAATGCCGAGTTTTCTGACTTATAGTATCATTGTCTTACATTCAGACATAAACGATGGGTAAAAGAAAAAGAATAGCACCCTATTCAGACAGCGAAAGTGACAATGAGTCATTTTCACCACAAAAAAAAAAAAAAAAAAAAAAAATGAAAAAAGAAGAAAGTGACAGTGAAGACGATTTCTCTTCACCCAAGAAAAAACCTGTAAAAATGATCGTAGAAAGTGACAGTGAAGATAAAACACCTAAGAAAAAAATGAACGTGAAAAGTAACAGTAAAGATGAAACACCTAAGAAAAAAACGATCGTGAAAAGTGACAGTAAAGATGATATCTCCTCGAAAAAAATGATTGAGGACCAAAAAGAAGAAAGTAACAACACTACTTTAGACATGAAAAGTCTGTATGACTTAACGGAGAAGGGAAAAAAGAAATCGAGGAAATTTAGAACAGAATCACATCTGTTGATGGCGTCTTTTAAGAAATTTGAAGAATTACCACCCCATCAACTGATCGGATTATTTGACAAAGTTACCCATCAAATCATTCAAAAGTTAAATGCTGAACCGACGGATATGATTAGAATTAGTATCAACCACCCTTCATTGAATATGGGGATTCATATTCCCTTTCTACCTACAGAACAGCTGAAAGGCGAAACTATGTTAAATGAGATTGAACGAGTTTTACAATCGAATACAGATTTCGTCTTGAACGATGGATTCATGACATTTGACATTACACATACATCACCTCCAAGTGGTAACGGGAGAAAAAGATCATCAGAATTGGATTCAAAGGTTTTTGCCCAGAAGAAAAAATCAATCATTCAAATTAACAATCATGATCACCTATGTTTTGCAAGAGCAGTTGTGGTGGGCATTTGCTACAGTGAACGTGAAAACACCAAAGCATGGAATAGAAGATGGGAACGCATCAGAAAATCTGACAGAATACTTCAAAAGACTGAAGCTGAGAAACTGTTGAATGAAGCTGGAGTTCCGTCAACCCGGTCTGTAGGAATTGACAAATACAAAAAAATCCAATCTTTTTTGTATGAAAAGGACTATGTCATTAAAGTTCATCAACAGCATTCAAAAGTGGAAAAAGTATTTGAACATCCAGAAGTGAAAGGCGAGAGTAAAATCATATATTTGTACTTTCATCAAAACCACTATGATTACATTAAATCCATTGCAGGTTTTCTTAGTTGTGCAATTCATTGTGAGTTCTGTGACGTGGGATACTCGTCACGGGAAAGTCATGCATGTTCAAATATCTGTAAAGGCTGTTATCGTATTGGAAAATGTCCATCAGATTCAAAAGAATATGTTTGCAGTGACTGTCATAGACGATTTTTTAGTGTGACATGTTTGACAAATCATAGAAATGTTGAAGGTAAAGAAAAGAAATCCATTTGTGAATTAGTGAAACTCTGTTCAAAATGTGGTCAACAATATCAAGTCAGAAAGAAAAATCATATCTGCAAAGAAATGAAAAAGTGTCATATCTGTAAGAAAATTGTTGACTATTCTCATCGATGTTATATTCAGCCTTACCAAAGTAAGATGAATCATAACACCAATGAGAAGACAAGTTCTTCTGCAGTCAAAAAACCATTGTTCATTTTCTTCGATTTCGAATGCAAACAAGACACGGGAGTACATATCCCGAATTACTGTATTGCGCACAGGGCATGTGATGAATGTATCGATAAACCACTTGATTTTCATTGTTCCACATGCAGTGAATTTGAAGAAGGAAGAGAATTATTTTTCAAGGTGAGGGAACTTTGAGTCAATTTTGCAACTGGCTCTTTTCAGAGCATCATAAAGGAGTCACGGCTATTGCCCATAATTTCAAAGGTTATGATGGTCAGTTTATTCTTGACTATATTGTCAAAGTTGGGCTAAAACTTCCAAAATTGATCATGAATGGAAATAATATTATGAAGTTAGAACTGAATGGGGTGCGTTTAATCGATTCTTTCAATTTCATGAACTCTGCTTTAGCAAAATTTCCAGCTACATTTGGTCTTCAAGAAATGAAAAAAGGTTACTTCCCTCACTGGGCAAATACAGATGAATTCTGGGGTTACATTGGTCCCTACTTGGACATGTCTTATTACAAACCCGATTCAATGTCTGAAGAGGGTAGGTCAAATTTCATAGTCTGGTATAATGATAAAGTTCAAAGGGGTGAGGAATTCAATTTTCAAAAAGAGATGGAAATGTACTGTAGATCAGATGTTGATATCCTAAGACGAGGTTGTGGTGAATTCAGAAAGGTGTTTATTGAACAGGGTGGTATTTGCCCATTTCTAGAGGCGATTACCATTGCCGATGCATGTAACAAGGTTTGGCGAAGCAAATATTTGCCTGAAAATCAAATAGCTATCATTTCAAGTAAAGATTCATCCAGACGTCGCTTTTCTATGAAAGCGATAAGCTGGGTCCAGAGCGTAGCTAAGGAAAAAGGCATTAATATTCCCCACGCAAAAAATGGTGGTGAATTTCAAATCGGGAAATACAGTGTAAACGGTTTTCACCGTCAATCAAACACTGTCTATGAATTCCTTGAGGATTTGTATCATGGCTGTCCTGTATGTTATACAGATCGAAAACAAATCAATCCCATCAATGGAAAAACAATGTCTGAATTGTACGAACGTACTTTTGAACGTTTAGGAGATGTCAAAAAAATGGGATATAACGTAGAGTTCATATGGGAGCATGAATTTGATGCTAAGATGAAGGTTAAAGAGTACAAAAAAGTCATTGAAAAGCTATATCCGTATTTGGATCCTATCGATCCAAGGGAGGGGTTGTCAGGAGGAAGATGTAATGCAATAAAAATTGCCTATGATGTTCAGGAAAAAAGTAAAAAGGAAATCAAGTACATTGATATTTGTTCTCTGTACCCTTATGTTTGCAAACACAAATCCTATCCTGTAGGACAACCAAAAATCTTGACTGCTGAGAATATTGACATGAACAATATTTGTCAGTATGAAGGATTAATTAAATGCAAAGTTTTACCCCCAGATGATTTGTTTCATCCCGTTCTCCCAGTTCACTGTAACAACAAAATGATGTTTCCACTCTGTATGAAATGCCCAGAAGAAAGTTCAAACATTTGTAAACATGGTAAAGAAGAGAGGGCTTTGGTAGGAACTTGGGTTACTTTTGAATTGTTCAAGGCTCTTGACTGTGGATATAGGCTATTGCAAGTGTATGAAATTTGGCATTTCGATTCTGTGTCGGATCAGTTCTTTAAAGGCTATGTGGACAATTTCTTGAAAATTAAGCAAGAAGCTAGCGGATATCCCAGTTGGTGTCAATCAGACTCAGAAAAAGAACAGTTTATTCGTGAATATGAGGAGGCAGAAGGTATTCGTCTTGATCTAAGTTGTATTAAAAAAAATCCTGGGAGAAGGGCCTTTGCTGAGATTATGTTGAATTGTCTTTGGGGAAAATTAGCCCAGCGTGAAAAAATGACCCAGACGGAATACATCAACGATCCGTCTAAATATTTTGAATTGGTCACCAGTCCAAATTTCATTGTGAAGCATGTAGAAATCTTTGAAGACGACTGTCCATTCATCTTGGTCAACTACGAAACAAAGTTGGAACATATTGATACTCACGCTACAGCCAATGTTATTGTAGGAGCCTACGTAACAGCTTATGCAAGGTTGGAATTGTACAGCGTTCTTGAAAAGTTAAAGGATAGTTCTGTATTTCGATACAGATAGTTGTATGTACATTCATGATCCTGAATTATGGAACCCTCCCATTATTAACAGTAGACTAGGAAAATGGACTGATGAAGAGCCTGATTGTAAAATCACTCATTTCAGAGGACTAGGACCAAAAAATTATGCTTACAAAATGAAAACAAAAGATGGAAAAGTGAAAAGCAAATGTAAAGTGAAGGGAATTACTTTGGATTACAATACAAATCAAGTGGTAAATTTCGATACATATTCAAAATGTGCTCTGGATCGCACTACAGAAATTAAAATTCGGTATGATTGTAGAATCAAAAGACATAGAGATAGAACGGTCACCAGTGAACCACAAACAAAAACGTTTCGTTCTGTATACACTAAAAGAGTTATTGTTAATGATACTGACACTGTACCCTATGGCTATAAAACGTTGAGAAGATAATTCCATGTTATATTGTTTTGAACTGAACGGTCCGAGTAAGACGCAAAAATATCGCTGAAAAAATCATGCTGCCTTTACCAATAGAACTACGTGAAAAGATTTATGGAGAATTCGTTCAACAGCATACGCTCGATGAACGAATGCAGCTTAACATTAAACTCCGCTTTGTGGAACTTTGGATAGATAAATTGCACAGAGGGTTTGCAAAAGGAGAATCGTCCTGCAAATTGTATGGCATACAGCACTTTATTGGGATGTTGGTAGACGATTCAGATTTGAAACACATCATCAAAACTTATTTAGCAACTTACTGGTGGAAAGACGGTGCTAATGGTAAACAAATGCGATCCACAAGTCGATGGTGTTTCATGATCATAGGAAGAACCGAAGAAAGTTTTCTGAACGTTCTGAAAATGAAATCAGTTTTATTTAACTTTTACTTACGCTACAAAAAAGGATCTATTCGAGACTCTGAGGAAATAGTGGATACTATGGAAGGCTATATCTTATTTGATAGAGATGTTACAGAGAAAATTGTATATTCATCTCTTTCAATGAAAGACGTTTTAAAACATGTTTATCCATTTAGTGGAACACGTGAATTCAGTGAAATGGACAGTGTATATCCATTGTATTTGGGTAATGACCAATTGCACAAAGACATTACGGAACATGAAGACAAATGGAGAACTCGAGGGATTTGTGAATTTGCATTGTAAAATGTTATATTGTAAAATGTTATATTGTTAAAAAATGTTTTATGCCATATTGTAAGAAATATTTCATTGTGAATATTTTATTGTAGATAATTCATTGTCAATATTTCATTGTCAATATTTCATTGTAAATAATGCATTATCAATATTTTTTAAAAACTGTGTGAAACATTTTCTAACAAAAAACGTTTTCAACAGAACAAAATTGCAATTGCTTTTAAGAAGAAATGTTTTACCAACAAAAATATTTATGTAAAAAATAACTTTGTGTTTTGAAAAGAACAAAAAAAAAAAAAAAAAAAAAAAGTTTCATCAGAACAAAATGTTTTAAAAAAGTGTGTGAAACATTTTCTAACAAAAAATGTTTTCAACAGAACAAAATTGCTTTTAAGAAAAACGTTTTACCAACAAAAATGTTTATGTAAAAAAATGAACTTTGTATAAAATAAAAGATTTACACGGCGAACAAATTTTAGGAACCTATTATGAACATGAACTTCAATTAATAAAAGATGATGAAATTTATGAAATCGATTCAGTTCTTGATAGACGTACAAGACGTGAGGGTAAAAAAAATTAATCAAAGAAATAAAAGTCAATTGGAAAGGTTATCCAAAAAAAATTCAAAGTTGGATACCAGAATCCTATTTGGTGTCTTGAGCAGTCAAAAACTTTTAGATAAAAAGTACCTGCAATCATTATGAATTCACAATCGAACATTGAGTCTGGAACAGAAAGTGTCGATAGTAGTTGTAAAAATTACAATTGCTGTGGAAATCGTGTTCCTAAGAATCAGTTTACATATATTTCATAGATTATAGTCATTTACGCAATTATTGCAACCTCAATAGTACATTTAAGTATTCAAAGTCAAGATCGTGAATTGTGGTTGATACTGTTAAATAGTTCACTTGGGTATATTCTTCCATCTCCGGGGTTAAAATTCACCAAAACAGGACAAAAACAACCGGGAGTTGATTTCGTTGACAGTAAAAAATGAATTCGTTTTATCTCACTCTACCTAGCGATAGTTCCATAAACCTTTATCCGAACAACACAGTGTTGTTTTAAGGTTCATTTACCAAAGACAGTTCATATTGACAAGGAAAATTGGGAAGTTGCGTTAGTTCAACTTATTACTCCCTCTCAGTTCTTAAACATAAGTGAAGAAGAAGCGCAGTTCGAAATTATAACAACAGATACCGAATTAACCAAATTAATAACAGACATAGACAGAAGAGGAGATAATATGCAGGTAGCTGTATTAAGACGAAACAGTGGAGGTAAAGCAGTAAAATGGGCAATTCGATTTACCTTTCCACCAGGTAGTTACACTTCACCACAGCATCTTATAGAGGTAATCAATGAGTTGATTCAAAATAACATAGGCGAGATCCTTCAAAAGCATTCAATGATACAGACCGTTACTTATTCAGACTCATGCAGACGTCCGAAAATTAAATTCGAAAATATTATAAGAACCGGAATCAAATTTCATCCATCACTGTTTTTAAAACTGGGCGGACCACCAGACTTCAAAAATGAGACAATTTTTCCAGGTAGAAATATTTTACATGTCCAAACATAGATGCTGGTTACAACCATCTATACATTTATTCAGATGTTACTGAACACACTATAGTGGGTGATACACTTGCTCCCATACTTCGTGTTCTGCCGTTCAAAACAAGCGATTCACTTGAAAATAGCTATGGATGTCAACATATCAATCATGAAATTACAATACCCCATTACATCCCCGTTTCGAAATCCGATTTCGATATTATTCACATTCAAATAACGGGGGATTCTGGTATACCAGTTCATTTCATTACTGGTAAGACAATCGTTAAGTTGCATTTCAGACAACGTTCAACTGAAAAATAATTAAAACAGTTGAAAACCAGTATTATTAAAACAGCGATTACGTAATCGCTGTTTTAAAAACTGGAAGTCTTCGAATTGAACTTCAGCTTGCTCAAGCTCTAGTAGCAGTTATCAATGTTATTGTCTTTGCTGAATTTGACAATCAGATTAAAATCAACAGTTTGAGAGAAATCATCACAGATTACTAATCTCGTAATCAACAGAAAAAAACAGTCCTTTTCAGGACTCTGAACAGATCTCTTATTCATTACCCCGGAACAAAAGACAACTTTCACAAAAAACAGTCCTTTTCAGGGCTAAGGAGTATATATATATCAAAAACAGTCCTTTTCAGGACTAAAGAGCATATATCGAAAAGACAATGCTAGGACTCAGATTTGCTATATCACTGAGAGAAGAAGCAGAAAAAGTGAAATATTCTACTTCAAAGTGCATCTCTACTCGGAAAAATGACATTCACAATAGCTTAGAAAAACATATGATAGAAGAAATACAAAATCTTATTGCCAGTGAAGTTCGCAATCAGTGTTACGGATGTCAAGTGGATCACTCCAGTCAAATACAGCACGATCTGTGTTTATTCAAGAACAGACAAGAACATACGGATATGTTCATAGAAAAAGCTATGATGGAATTAAATCCATACAAAATCATGGAAAAAGAGTATCCTGAATTAATGGAAATGAAACTCGATGAAAGTGGATATGTGGAAGCCTACAGATTGTGGAAGGATATAAAACAAAACATTTTATCTGAATTTGTGGATTCGTCGTGGCTACATTACTGGTGTGACAAAGTAAAACAATCCTGGAAAGAAAGTGACTAAAAAAACGTGTATACTTCTGAAATTCAATGGAATATGGATAAAAAATCTACAGGCAAAAGTCTGTGCAAAAGACCAGTTACCTCGACAAAAACCCAAATATGTGAAAGCTTATATTGTGAATACAGAGAGATCAAATATGCCAGGAGAACACTGGGTGACAGTGATATTCAACAACAGTGGCGATGTACTATACTTTGATTCCTACGGACTACCACCACTTGAGCCAGAAATCATAAACTTTTTAGACAATCATTCTTTATCGTGGAGATACAATCGCCAAGCCCTTCAGAGTCTACAGGGGAAAGTTTGCGGATTTTACTGTATCTTCGCATTGGATGCTGCTGCTAGAGGATACAATATACAGAAATATCTTCAAGAGAAATTCCTCTCAACGGAACATCATCGAAACGATCGAGCTGTATCATCATGGTTTAATCAACACTACGGAATTCTATACAACAAAGTCTCAGAGACTTCCCACGAACAGTGAAAAAAGACATTTTTCAATGTTCTTATTGTTAACAGTTCTTCATTTATGTGTTTGTTGTAAATATGTTCAATGTTCAGTTCAGTTCAAATAAAAGTTCTACTGTTTAAAAACAACGGAGTGCTTCACTCTTTTTTCCCAAAGTTACATGTTTTGGCTACATTTTGTCCAATGCAGTGGGTCATAAGTATTGTTTGACTAAGAAAAAAAAAACCCATCTCTCCAATCAAAACTTATAAAGATATAACGAACTTTTTGATTGGAGAATGTTAATTCTGAGTCAAAAGTAGGTCAATCCACCCATCAAAACTATAAAAAGTCAATGTTTTATACATCAAATCATAATCGTTCCGATTCTTATTTGCCCTTTGTGTGCTCAAGCATGCGATATAGATTGTGGGAAATGTACATTTCCCCTACAGTATCTTGGACAAAAACACAATTGTCCAAATCCTGATGAGGGATTTTATGATGAAGACGATGATCTAGGGGTTTGGTGTGAATATTGCTGGCGAGAGATCAGACCTGTAGTTTATACAGTCAATGAATAGTCTTGCCGGACAACAAGACTCAAAACAGCCCTTTTCAGGGCTACCCAACACTACGAAAAGATCTTTCTTTCGAATTGTCAATTTCTCTAAGAGTTACACTCAAAAAAAGTCTAAGTCCAATACCAGACCTCTGATCTAAGACAGTGTGAGCATTAAACTCACACTGTATTCCATATCAAAAAAAGACTAAGTTCAACTCCTGTGCATAACACGATCTTCTCCTTCTAGCTTCTTTTTTACTTACACAAATAAAGAAATATAACGAAGCTTCTGTTTGGACAACGTTAAAGCAACAAAGCTTTTGATTGGTTAAAAACGTTAATTCTGAAAGATTATTCTTTCAAATTTTGGCATTTCTACCTCTAAGAGTTACACTTAATAACACATAGCGTTTAACCCCTTCATCGGGGGTGCTTTCGCCCGGGATCGCGCTCTTAATTCTGAGTCAAAGTAGGTCAATCCCCCCCCCCGTAAACGTATAAAAGACGGTGATATTTTCCTATAGACTTGAACGATGGAAGATCTTAGAAAATCCGTCCACAATTTAATGAGAGTGGCAGAGTCCATCTCATTAAAACTAGAGAGGATTAACAACCAACTGGAGAAGGTGATGTCAGAGAAGGAAAAAAGGACTCTATTACCACCAATGCTGCCACCACCAGCCAACGAGAAGAAGGTCGTCATCCCAATGACAGAGTGCTGGGATGACGACGACGAGCCACCGTTTTCGCTGCAGTTCGACTTAGACGATCAGCAGTTGAGAAGACTGAAGAGGCGGACAGCAAGCAGCTGTCCAGCCTGCAGAAAAGTTGGAGGTTGTGCCTAAAAACACAGCCTCCAAAAACAAAACAGCCCTTTTCAGGGCTACTCAACACTACGAAAAGATCTTTCTTTTCAAATTTGTCAATTTCACTAAGAATTACACTCTAAGAGTTACACTCAAAAAAGCCTAAGTCCAACCACTCCCCTAGCCTCAGCCTGGTACAGCGAGATCAAGATCAAACTGTATTCCATATCATTCCTAAAGTCAATTAAAGCCCCAAGTAGTGGATAAAAGTAGTGGATAAAAGTAAACAATAAAGCAGTCTAAGTACAACACAGTCCCATTGATCTCTACTCTGACGTGTGGTAAGGACTAAAGATCAGGTTGTCTTCTATATCAAATCAATGAAAAAAAGTCTAAGTCAAACCCTGATCTTTTTTTGCCCTAACCCCACTTAAAGCCCAAGTAGTGGTTAAAAGTAAACAATAAAGCAGTCCTAACCCTATTCCATCTTACCCTATTCCATATCACGGTCTCAACCAACAGCTGACTAAACTACAAACTATGTGACAATCCTTCTTAGCGTAGCGAACCTATATTGTCTTACTATAGCAATATGGGTACGAAGTCCTTTTGGGTACGAAAACCCACTCAGGATAGTCATACTATAGCAATATGGGTAAAAAAAACCTACTCAGAGTAAGTAAGTAGGATATTTGCAATAAAAAGCTAACTATCGGCCAAAAATGACACATTTTCTCCGAATTGAGAAGATTGAGGAGGCGGACAGCAAGTAGCTGTCCAGCTTGCAGAAAAGTTGGAGGTTGTGCCTAAAAAACACAGCCTCCACAAACAGCCCTTTTCAGGGCTACCATTCCACACGAAAGAGTGATCTTTCAAATTGTCAATTTTCAGTCAAAAGACTTTCAGTCAGTACAACCCCACTCAGGGTAAGCAGAATAGGGACTCAGGGTAAGTCAGATAGGGACTGTCCAATCTCTGCAACAGCTCACAAGGGGACCGAGTAACCGATAAAATCCGAGAATCCGCATGAAAATGTTACTATAAATAGAACATGGGGGTAGGATATTTGCAATAAAAGGCTAACTATCGGCCAAAAATGACACATTTTTCTCCAAAAGTGCCCCATTCTGCTACCCCGGGGCCCCATTTACTGTCAGGGTAGCAGAATGGGGCACTCAGGGGTAGTCACATGGGGCAAAATCGCCTATTTTGCCCTATGTGACTACCCTTTACTACTGTTAACCCTAAAAGCCCAAAATAAACCAAGCAGAATTTTTAATCAGAAATTGAAGCCCAAATGATATTGGTTTTTCTTGCCCTGAATGCCTCGGCAAAGCCGGCAATGTAGACCATGGATCAAACTACATTTTTTTCTAATCTTGGTCTACACTGGCCCCAATAGGCAAGTATAGCTGTGAAAGGCGCTTTAAGGGTTTAAGCTTTCGGATGGTGTATTCCTGTTGCTGTTCAAACAAAGAATATCGTATTGTACAAATGGCAAGTAGCTCATCTTCTCTTAAAGATGTTTAGCATACGTTGTGTCGTGATTTCATTCAGAGCGACAGGAGGCGGCAGTTTTTAGCTCCACTGGCCGAAGGCCAGCGGGCTTATGTCATGGCCTGTTGTCCGTCGTGCGTCCGTCCGTCCGTCCGTCAGTCCGTCCGTCCGTCCGTGCGTCCGTCCGTCCGTGCGTTAACTTTTTTTTAAAACGTCTTCTTCTCTGAAACTACCCATCCAATTTTGATGAAACTTCACAGAAATGATCCTGCCATGGTCCTCTTCAGAATTTCTTGAAAGAATTTAATTCCTTCAAAAACTCTGGTTGCCATGGCAACAAAACTGAAAAATTTTGAAAATCTTTGAAAATCTTCTTGTCTGAAACCGTAAGGCCAAGGGCTACCAAATTTGGCATGTAGCTTTATCTAGTGGACCTCTACCAAGTTTCTTCAATTTATAGCCCTGGGGTCAAAATTGGCCCCGCCCCGGGGGTCACAAGTTTTACATGGGCTTATTTAGGGAGAACTTTAAAATTCCTCTTCTACCTAGCCATGGGGCCTAGGGCGACCAAATTTGGCATGTAGCTTTATCTAGTGGACCTGTACCAAGGGTGTCCAAATTATAGCCGAGGGTCAAATTTGACTTCGCCCCGGGGGGTAACATGTTTTACATGGGCGGGCTTATATAGGAAAATCTTTCGCATCTAGCTATAAGGGCTAGGGCTATCAAATTTTGCATTTAGCTTTATCTAGGGGGTCTCTATCAAGGGTGCCCAAATTATAGCCCAGGGGGTCAAATGTAGCCCCACCCCAGGGGGTCACAAGTTCTACATGGTCTTATATAAGGAAACTTTAATAATCTACTTGTACATAGCCATATTTAGGCCTAGGGCTACCAAATTTTGCATGTAACTTTATATAATGGGCCTTTACCAAGAGGGCCCAAATTTTAACTTTGGGGGTCAAGTTTGACTCCACACCAGGGGTCACAAGTTTTACATTGGCTTTTATAGTGAAAACTTGATAAACCTGTGTCATGGATCACATATTTTACAGGGCCTTTTATTCAGCAAACTTGTTTTACATGACTTTTTGTTGGGCAAGATTAAAAAATCTTTTTGTTTATAACCACACAATCTAGTTTCATATTGTAGGTCTGGGGTCAAAATTGCCTTCATTCCAGGGATCGCAAGTTTAACATGGGCTTCAAAATATTGTCACTTCAATTTAAACATTAATCAAGGGAAATAACTCTTTTTATGAAAGATAAAGTTCGTTACTATTTACCTCCCTTGATTATCAAGCTGCAGTGATACATGATTGGTGCTAGACAAGTTTTTTAGCTCCACTGGCCGAAGGCCAGCAGGCTTATGTTATGGCCCGTTGTCCGTTGTGCGTCCATCCGTATGTTAACTTTTTAGCTCACTTGAGCACAACGTGCTCAAGGGGAGCTTTTAGGATCACCTGGTGTCCGTCGTGCGTCGTGTGTCGTCAACAATTCTTTAAACATCAACTCCTCCTAAACCACTGGGCGGATTTGGACCAAACTTGGCTGGAATGTTCCTTGGAAGGTCCTCTTTAAAAACTGTTCACAGAATTTGATTCCATCAAAAACTCTGGTTGCCATTGCAACCAAATGGAATTTTTTAGGGAATTCTTTAAAAATCTTCTCCTCTGAAACCACGGGTCAGATTTTGAAATAATTTCACAGATATGCTCTTTGGGTGACCCTTTTTAAAATTTGTTCGTAAAATTTTGATCCGTCAAAAAATGTGGCTCTGGTGAATGGGGGCTTCTTGCACCATATAGAAATGAAGGAATTCTTCAAAATTCTTCTTCTCTGAAACCGCTGGTCAGATTTCGAAATAATTTCACAGGATTGTTCCTTGGGTGACCCTTTTCAAAAATTGTTCATAAAATTTTGATCTGTCAAAAAACGTGGCTCTGGTGAATGGGGGCTTCTTGCACTATACAGAAATGAAGGAATTCTTTAAAAATCTTCTCCTCTCATGGGTTTCATGTTTTACAGGGCTTTTCATTGAGAAAAAATTGAAAATCTTCTTGTTTATAACATTCAAGAACTGAATTATTTGGTATGGAGCTTTATATTGTGGACCTCCACCAGGATTCAAATAATTATAGCTTTGCGATCAAAATTGGCTTTGCCCATGGATCACAACTTTCTCGTAGGATTAGATAGAAAAGTGTTTGCATGTCCTTGTGTTTGAAATCAATTTGCTGAATATTGTAATGTTTGGCTTGTAGTGTTTTTACTTAATAGCCAGTGGAGCGATACAGGGCCATCATGGCCCTCTTGTTTTATACGGCTTTCCCCCAAAGAAAACCGTTGTCGGGCAACGGACGCACTAGACACGCAGCTTTGAATGCAAAGCCATAGTCGAACTAGAAACCTCACGTAAACGCCATGAATGCTGCAAGACCGCGCAGAGAACCGATGATTATGTGATTACTGACGAAATTCGCACTTCCGAAAAATAACCTCCCTGACACAGTAGTAAGGACGCTGTACATAGACGTATGAAGAAGCCCGAGGACGAAGTAAAACCCAGTACTAGGTTCCCCAAGCGGTCACAGAGCATGAGATAAAAATAGGGATAGCAGAGGCGGCAGATCTGACCTAATAGTTTGTCTGATTTTAGCACAGCGAACGAGAAAAAAATACCTTGTTTTCTCTAGTAACATGTTTGCTGAATACAAAAAATGATATCCATCATTTGTTTGTTTGGTGTTTAGCCAACGCCTTTGCAGCCTAATTTAGGTCATATTACAGCCATGTGTTCCAGGAGTTTATTTTAGAATTTCATATATTTCGCACAAAACTTTTCCAAACCCTAGGCTGTTTCCTCAAAAAAAAATTAGTCGAGACAAAGTTCAGCGGTGAGAGAGAGAGAGAGAAAAAAAAATTGTCGCAATGACTAGATCACCAATCCTTGAATAGAGATTGGCTAGGCTTAGATTCGAACTATAGAACCCTTGTTTGCCTGTTTACTTCACCGACCAATAGCAAATGCATCTAAATCGCGCCCTTAGCACCAAAGGGACCAATGCAGGACTTCTTCAACTTCAGGTACTGATTATCAGAGTCCTGACAGCACTTTGATCATTTTGATCGCGTTCGAACTATGGCTAGTTTGTCATAGTTTATCTTACTCTCTAATTGGAAGCCGCTCGAAAGCGGCTTCCAGTAGGAATGTACCTAAACTATTTACCATGTAGATGATCAGTAATTATTCGATTGGTCATTATTTTTGGAAAATTTCTAATAATGTCGTGTTGTTGTGACAGAATTACTCCACATGACTCTTTCTTAAATATTCCAACAGACCTACATGAAAATCAAGCCTGGTTTTTTTGCAATATGTCGTTCATTCCCAAATAATAATAAAGAATACAGAAAAATAAACCTCCTTTAATTGGCTAGTCCCCCGAAGTTTTCAAACATACAGGATTCCTTCTACTTTCCCAAACGAAGTTGTTATGCTTTCCGTTTATCACAAGCCTTCTCACCTCTCAATGATTTTCGCATTTGTGTACTTTTTTACAAAACAAAATAATGATAATTATGTTATAGAGAGCATCTTAGAATATGATAATCAAAAGCAATTTTATGTACAAGTTTTTCGTCCATTCTCAATCCGTGTAGATAATAGGGCGTTAAACCTTTTATCAAAGTATTGACTGGTTACCTCGCTACACAGTTAATCGAAGAACAAAGAGGAGTCTACGACAGCTATTTATAGAATACTTGCGAAAAGATAACCCTTTTTTTTCCCTTTGTCGACACTTTAGCCGAATGGATTTTTGTTTCACGGAACATCTACCTTAGGATACCTGTAAAATTTAGCATTCACTGTGTTGTGTGTGGAAGCTGTTATGATCAGACTGTACGTGCTGTACAGTATGGTCCCGATCTACAAAACCCGTGAAATTGACTACAGAAATAATCACGGCGGTGCCTGGTGCTCTAAGGGTTAAAGCTGGTCGAAAATGACAGAAATAGATGAAGATCAGACAGCACATAGCCCGTGTAATATTTTTTAAAATTCTATAAGATAATGTAAACATAAAAAAATCTTGTTTATTTTCCTTACTCGGTGTATTAATTTCGTTGTGCAGTCGAAGGGTGAAAGTTATTACCAGGGATCGTATATACACATAAGATCCCTGTTATTACAGAACCTATTGCTGTGCTAACACAACTTTTTACGTCGCCGCTGGTCAAAGGTTTAGAATAGCTCTTGAAATTTACATTAGACGTTTTACACTAAATTTGTACAAGGCCTATACAGAAAATAGTTCAAACTACTGATTATTAAACGAAATATGTATAGTAATAGTTATTATGTTGTGGTTGAATATACCCAGATCTTTAAAAACTTAAAAAATGGGTTTTTTTTTTTGTGTGTGTGTGTGTGCGACTGCCATTCCAGGAATAAAAGAAACGTGGTTTATGCCATCTGTGCAGGCTATGATCAGAATAACTTTTGAGATGCCATGCAAAAGTTTTTGTTTCTGGAGTAGAAATGTAAAGATTCACTGTGTTACAGGCATGCTAAGATACTTTTTGACAAGCAGGAAGATCGTGTTTTAGAAAAAAGTTGTTGCATTTTTTTTTTGTAAAAAAAATGAAACGCAAAGAAGAGACCACTGATAAAGATTGTAAATACATGTAAACATCATTATGTGAATACCGATCTTAATATCACTTTGAATAATTAGTAATTTAAATAATTCCGTAGTATTGCTTTGATGCCGCTACAGAAGCTTCCTTTCTAAAATCATTTTAATAAATGGAAAATGCTGTTCTTGAATGCGCAATTTCTCCATTTTCAAATTTCGAGAAGAAATTTAAAAAATCCGATGCTTTTACGTGTGTGTGTGTGTTTTTTTTTTTTTTTTTTTCACATAAACATTATCGCTTTATAATAATAATAATAATATAATAATAAGATTATTTAAAATTCCTCTCTAAACTTCTGTCTTATTCTTTAGAATTAGAATACATCAACTGCATTTCAGTACCATTCGTCATGATTTTCCGTTGGTGGGGAGTGTGGGTAAAACAGATACAAAAAGTGTAATCACAATTTCTCGAGAAAGTCAATATTTCTGAAATTGTCCACCAAAAGATTGCGGCTTCTATGGTGCTATGCATCATAAATTTGTCTTGTTATTTGTTTTTATCCACAAGGAGGGAGAATGAAATGTTATTGTGGTTATGTAATTTTCATGTAGAAAGATTTATTAACATACGAGATTGCGTCCGTTAAATACACAAAATTTCTAATGAGGTTCTCTTTCGTTTTTTTTACGATCTTCTCCTTTGTAGAGAGTATCACTGTTTTTCGGTTTGCTTTGCGCGAGAATCAAATCGGGCCCAGTATTATAGGAAAGTTCATTCTGCGGGTTTGTAAGAAAAGCATGCGGCTACCTTTTGTTCTGTAGCTATATACTCTTCTCTTCACCACGTTTCTTCTCTGGGTGGAAAATTTAAATAGCAAATGTGAAATCTGCTGTGCCAAATGACCTAAATGAGTTAAAAAGGTTATTTATGTCAGATGATTTCTATGCAAAAGTTTGATCTCCGAATGCTTGAAAAATAAATACGGAATATTATGCTGTAGTGACTTTCCTGGTGCTTGTATTTACTTCGAGCAGCGTGACCTCTAACAAGAGCTAATGTATCTGACACTGTATCATTGTACATATATTTCATATTCTCTTTGTTTACTACATCTTTTTACTCTTGATGATGTCTCTGTGATGTATGCCTGTAACAAGTATGTTCTAGCCCTAATGGATGTTATATATGCAAATAACACTCTGTCCCTGTTAATGATGTAACTGCCTGGAGGGCATCCATAGGGCTATTCAATAACAGATTTTATACTTGTTATAAAAGGGTCATGCGGCACACCAAACTAAACATTTTTAATCTACATGTACTTTCACGTCTAATTAGGAATTTTACTGCCTATATTAAATCCAGTTTACTGAATGGACTACAGTCAGTGAAAGCAAATTTACAATTAATTCTATTTAATATGATTATTTGGCTACTTATTTTACAAGCTCGGGATGTTGAGACTAATCCTGGACCTATTGTATCGGATAAAACATCTCTACTGTCATTGTTGCATTGAAACATAAGAAGCATTAGGAATAAGTTGAATTTTATCAGAGACGAGTTTTTAGATTTTAATGTTCTTTGCTTTACTGAAACTCATCTTAACGAGTCCATCACACAAGAAAATTTATATTTATCAGACTCATTTGACGAACCTTACAGAAAAGATCGAACCAACCATAATGGAGGTATTCTTGTATATCTAAATAAGGATCTTGCACATTCTAGAGTTGCTGGTCTTGAAGGGTACTGTAACGAATCTATTTGGGTTAAAATTGTTGTAAAGTCAGAAGTATATCTGATCGGTGTTTTTTATAGCCCTAAAACGGCTGACAATGTATTTTTTAGAAATTTAAATATCAACCTTGAAGCAGCATTTGATAATGCAATAAGACGGATATCACGTAAAAGAGACAGAATGAAAAGTACTGCAAAAGCTTCAGGAAAAATCACGGATTGGTCAAAATATAAAAATCTTCGGAACACTGTAAACAATATGAAAAAACACGCGAAAGAAAGATTCTTTATTAATCTAGAAACAAACCTGCTTGTCCTTAATTGCAACGATAAAAGAGGTTTTTGGAAAATTATCAAGCATTTTCTTAAAAAGGATAAATCCGTATCTTGTTTTCGACCATTATGCGAAACTTTATCGAATGGGGAGACAGTTTGGTACACTTCTACACAAGAAAAGGCAGACTGTTTAAATAACTATTTTACATCGATATCGATGGTAGATGATACCAATATTGTACTTCCAGATATTCAGTTAAAAACGGTTAACAAACTTGTAATTCGATGAGGTCACTAAATCGGAAAATGAAGATGTCATCCAATCGATTGAAATTAACAAAGCCAGTGGTCCTGACAATATTAGTCATAGAATGCTCAAAGGGTGTATACACTCCATTAGTAAAACACTTTATATTTTATTTAATCGTTCTATTTCTGAAGGAGTTTTTCCCGATTTATGGAAGAGAGCGACCGTTACACCGCTATATAAAAAAGGTGATAAGTCTTTTCCGTCTAATTATAGGCCAGTCTCTCTTCTTAGCAGTTGTGGAAAGATCCTTGAGAGAATTATCTTTAAAAACATGTACAATTTCTTGATTACAAATGAACTATTATACAAATATCAATCTGGTTTTTTACCAAAACACTCAACAACCTACCAGCTTATAGATATATATCACCATATTTGTCAAGCAGTGGATCATGGTCAGTTCTCCGGTATTGTTTTCTGTGATATATCAAAAGGGTTTGATAGGGTGTGGCACAGTGGTCTCTTATTCAAACTAGAAGAACATGGTTTAGGTGACGGGCTACTTAACTGGTTTAAAAGTTATCTTGGAAATAGAAAACAGAAAGTAGTGATCCAATCATCATAGTCAAGCCTCTCTCCGCTAAGGGCTGGAGTACCCCAGGGATCTGTTTTAGGGCCTCTCTTATTCCTTATTTACGTAAACGACATCACAGATTCTTTATTAAGCCTAACTCGTCTGTATGCTGATGACAGTTCCCTGTATTACTCTGCAACCTCATTAAGCGATATAGAGAGTATTGTAAATCATGATCTGAGAATAGTGTCACAGTGGGCAAAACAATTGTTGGTTGATTTCAATCCAGATAAAACAGAAGCAGTCATTATACCCCCGCAAAACGAATGTTTTCGGGGGTATACTGGAATCAGCCTGTCTGTTCGTGTGTCCGTTCGTGTGTCCGTCTGTGTGTCCGTCTGTGTACAAATAATTGCCTGTTTCTGTCAAAGCGCTGGCGGGGGTATTAAGTCACATTCAGTGACAGCTCTAGTTTTTTCTACTAGAAAAGACTTTGATAAACCATCGCTATTTTTCAGTAATACTAAGATAAAGATTGTAGATGAACATAAACATTTGGGATTAACTTTGAGTAGTACAGGCCAATGGAAGGACCATATAAACAACAATTCAAAAGCAGCATCCCAAATATTACAGATCATGCGAAGACTCCAATTTACTCTTACACGGGCAGCACTGAATCAAATTTACTTATCTTATGTCAGACCGATTCTAGAGTACTCCTCGATAGTATAGGATGGTTGTTCAGTTATGTGTTCTGATTCAATAGAAAAGCTTCAAAATGAAGCAGCGCGTATCGTGACAGGTCTTACAAGACCAGTATCTCTTGAAAATCTGTATAAAGAATGTGGTTGGGAAACATTATCTTCCAGAAGAAAAAATGCGAAACTATGTTTCATGTACAAAGTATCAAACAATCTTGTTCCCGAATATATATATGAACTTATACCTCCAGTGTTTGGCAATAGGTCTCAATACCAATTAAGAAACAGCCAAAATTACGAAAATGTAAATGCAAGAACACGATTGTTACAAAAGTCCTGTATTCCTTCATCAGTTTCTCTTTGAAATAATCTAGAGCAAGAAACCAGAAATTGTACAACATTTGGTTACTTTAAGTTAAAATTACGTAGCTTGTCAAAACCAGACAGAATACATAGTATCTACCATATTGGAAATAGACGCTTGTCTGTCATTCATGCTAGAATAAGAAATAACTGCAGTAATTTAAATAATGACCTTTTTCTGAATCATTTGAAATTAGATCCGATTTGTGACTGCAGAAATGGCGTTGAGAATGCAGAACACTATTTTTTCATATGTCGAAGGTATTCTGATATCAGAATCACGCTTTTTCAATCAACAAGGGCTCTTCATCCTCTAAACATAGAGAAGTTGTTATTTGGTGATGAAAACCTGAATAATGATGAAAACTGCCTATTATTTGAAGCAGTTCATTTATATATTAAACAGTCGGGCCGCTTTGAGTAATTATAACATATGCAATAAAAAAATACATACAGCCTTTTACTAAAATAGCAAGCATTCATCACAGAGCATCGCATCCAGTTTCTCATTCTCCCTTTTTCTTTTCTTATTAGTTCTATTTCCACTCTACTTTTTTTCTTCCCCTTTTGTTCATTTTTTCTCCTCTCTTTATCAATTTCTCCTTATTTCTGTTTTTGTTTTTGTGTACATTTTTCTTTTTTTTTTTTTTCTTTATTTAGTTATTTACACCATGTCTCTATATGTTTTGTTTCCATTATCTTTCATCTGTTGTTAATTTGATTGTAGGGGAAGGGCCGAATCTAAGTTGTAAAAACTTGTGGCCCGACCCCATTCAGTTCATGAATAAAAAATGTTTAAACTAAAGCGTGACAAAATTTGGTTTTGCGCGAGACCAAAGGTCGAGCGAGATGCCAAAATTTTCTTACGCAGCGAGAAGTAAATACAAGCACCAGGAAAGACACTACAGCATAATATTCCTTTTGTTATATAACTACACCTTTTCAACGACTAAATATTGCAAATTATTGACATTTTATTCGAAATGGGTAAGCGAAATAAAACAAATAATGGCGTAGTAGCCATAACTTCGTTTTTATTGTTACGGGAGACCACTCCTTCATGCATGGCTTCGTCCCGATTTAAATACAATACCTAACAACTGCGTTAGGGAGATGTCTCTTTAGATCAGTGGTTATGGTATTGGCCTTTCTTCCGGGCGTTCTAGGGTTCGAATTGTGCCCGGTCCCTTTATATCTGCCATGCATTTGTTCATTTGTTTCTTTGTTACGGACATTTGTTCGTAAGATTATGAATGGCGGATAAATATTACAGCGTAAAATTTTGACTAATGAACTTGCAAATAAATACATACGTATACCGCCCGTGAGTTACGTCATTATGCCGTCATCATACCATATTTGGAACCGTATTCCACTGGGTGTAGATACGGATTTTTTTCCGTCGTGTGTGATTTTATCCGCGTGCGACGCATGTATTTAACCCGGAAAACTTACAGGTATATAATAATCAGGTTTATACAACCACCTCACCACAGCTACTACAGAAACCTTAAATCTTTACCAGACAAAAAAAAAGAAATTTTTTTTTTTTAGATTTTTCGATTCTGAAAGCATTTGCAGACAACAAATTAGATATGACTCAGCTGTTATCTATAAAAAGGTAGAAAACATCTGGAAAAAGAGAAAATACTGGTTAGCCGGAATTTTCTCATTTCCCCACAATATTTTCTATAGCTTTCTTCTTCAGCCTCGTTAAAACTCGGAATTATGTGGTAAAGTGTTACTAAATGTTCCCATCATATTTTCTGTAACCACGACGACGACTACAACGATGATGATGATACTGTTGACCATGATGATGAAGATAGTGGTGTTGGTGATGGCCACCCTTTTGTCTGTTAAGTAGACTCTGTTGCTAGAAATATTTTGCTGGGTTTATTGCAATTGATTTGATCCTATGATCATCGAATATAAAGGCGGAAAGTGACTGTCCACGTACTTTCATGCAAATTCTCAAGAAAGAGACAGTACAATTTTTCAGCCATAAGCTCATTATACTTTTTTGGACGGCATATATTTCAAATCAAATTACCAAATTACCATAGGGGTTGTTCCCCCCCCCCCCCGCAACAAGCTATTCTACACATGGGTATAACTTCCTTGTAAGAGCGCAATCCCAGTCTCAGAATTGTTCCAGCACACCTGTGAGCCATCGGAGGTATCCACCACCCAGCAGAAAATTTTAAAACCAATCATGCTTTTCTGTGCAGTCTGGGCGTTCTGAGTACGATCTGAGTTGCTCTAAATTTTGCACTAAGGACAAACTATTTATCAGGCAAAAATTATCAAATTTACCCATACTAGAGAATGCCAGGATATTGTCCTTTTCGTTTCATGTTTTCTAATCTTTCTAGGACCAATTCCAACATTTTAGCCACAATCAATTTGTTGTCTGCAAAATTTGGACAAGTTTAAAACTTTTCCGTTTGGGAAAGAGTTTGAAAAACACTTTGTCCGAATCACCTGTACGCATTCGTTTTGTAACAATCTGCGTTCGCCATCTATAAAATGTACATCACATAGGTAGCAGAGTCTGTTAAAAGAAGAACGCTCGTTCAGAGGTCTATATCACACAGATTCAACCGCGCCTCGCGTTTGGGCAGGTAAGCGCCTTTCCTTCAACTGCAGCACGTACTTGTAAACAGGGATCATACTTAATGTTATATAGAATACCTGTTGTAAATGATCCGCACTTCATGTATAGCTTTAAATAACCCTTAATTTTTCAAACCTACAACCCCGTCTTTGACGAACCCAGGGATCCTATATATATGTGTATATACGATCCCTGACGAACCTGAGGAAGACGGCTATGAAAATATTGTTAAAAAATTAAGCTAACCATGGGGGGGGGGGGGGGGGGGAAGAAAAATTAATGCCTTCTTGGACCCAAACTGTATACTGAAAGAACAAACGGCATGTGCTGACCAGTTTTATCTAGATCAACGCTGTTAGCAAAAAGCAAAAACAACTGGATTTGGGCTAGATTTTTTATCACGTGTAATGGTTTACAATTTCTCTGAGTAGGATTAGTACTTCGACTTCCAAACTCTAAACTCCGTAGATTGCCTTCTATAAATGACCGGTGCTAGATGCGACCAGGGATCTTATACGATCCCTGATGCGACACACTAATAGAGCTCTATTTTATTTTGAAATTTCAGTGCAGAAACATTTTGCCTTTTTGACGGAGGCATCAGTTTTTTTTTTTCGGACTTGTGATGTGTGAAAAAGGCTTGTAAGTGGACAAGCCTATGCTTTCATGTTAATTTAAAGTGTCTAAATGTCTAATCGAAGTGAGTATATAGTACGAAATTTGATAGTTAAACACCAAACTCTTTATATTCAAACTCCATGTTTAATTTCTCTCTGGTTCTATAAATTACAACAGAGTGTTTCATCAGGTTTAATAAGGCACTCTCTTCTTCGGGGGTTCAGTGCATATTTTAATTTGAAAAAAAAAAATAATCTCTGTTTTTCACGCGTAAAGAGCCAATTAGTGTATAAGGAAACCCCTCCTCGTGACACACGTCAAAATAACGCAACTAGCAGGTGCGCTTGAGAAGAACCAAATATAGCAACACTTAATTGAAAGTGACGTCACAAGTCGGCCATTTCTCTACAATCACTGAACTGGGAAGTGAAGCAAACATATTGTACTACGATCTTACGGGTATGTTTTCACTTTGTTGAATTTAGTAATAGGCACTTTACTCGTATGTGACCATGTTAAACTAAAAGTGCATGTAAGGGACTGATATGCAGCGGTGGAAGATAAACATTTATGGCTTATTTCAATAAAGAAAAGTGGGTGGGGTGCGTAAGTGGTTTAGAAGTTTTACATATTCTCACTTCCTTCCTCTGTTGTTTCTTTTATTTCATGGAGACTCTTGAAACCCGTTTTTTCATTTGAAAGTCTTCATATCTTACAATAATTCATCACCAGTCTCATGGACGTTCATCCGTACTTTCAGGCACAGTTTGGCGGGGAAATTGCCTAAATTTGGATTGAAATGTTAGAATTTTTTCATTTTGACATATATTGTGTGATTTTGTAGCTGGACATGTTTCCTTCTTTGTCTGTTTTGTAGCATTAAACTGGAAAAATGAGGGAGTACAAACTTGTAGTATTGGGTAGTGGTGGTGTTGGCAAATCAGCTTTGGTAAGTATTCTTTTAGACAGTTAAATTGAAAACCTACATCCACTCACAATGTTTTACATCAAAGCAGGAGCCAAAATGCTTTGGAGAGCTGCTAGACCTGATGACATGACTATTTAAGTTTGTGTCAGGCTGATAAATTTGTGTCAGGCTGATAAATTTGTACCTTGGCTTCTAAAGTCTTTACCACACTGTCCGGAGTATATGGTAACCAGTATTTTCTCCTTATCCCACAATGTTTTCTAACTCTTCTGGTACAGATACCCTTATTTTGTAGTCTGCAGATGATATCAATTTGGACCAAAAATTTTGTTCTTTGGTAAAGAGTTAGACGTTTGATAGAATAAAGTGCCCAACAGGTTTTTGTCATTATGAGTTTAGTAAAAAGGTTACAAAGATTAAATCATTTGGATGTTACAGTGAAGAGGTAATTTTATCCAAAATGTAAAACTGTGAGGTCAATCACATCTAATACCTAGCTTTTTATCCATCCACCTGTTTTCATCTCCTAAAATAAAAAAAATCCCTGACTGCATCATCCAGGTATTCCATTTACAATGTAAAAGTAGCTATATACGCATGAAAATCTGCTCGGACATAGAATATCAAAGAAAATTAAGTAAAATAATCACAAAGTTATATATGAAATCAATGAACCTCTTCCTGCATAAACAGATCATCGGAATTCCAAATTATCTAAACAAAAATCTGGGCCTGTTCATGTGCTGAGATGTAACCAAGATGTGATTGCATCAGTCAATCTGTTTAAGTCAATGATTCTGCAATATTCGAATGGGTAAGCTCTTTAGAGAAATACAGTCATTCTCGGTGCACTTATTGCAGGAATCAACTGTTGCCTAGCTTTACTATGCTGAGATTGTTATAAAAAAAGAAAAAAAAAAGAGTCACATTCACAATCATCCCAAGACCAGTTGTTCAAAGATCTAGCTTTCAAAAGGTTGCTAATGGGAAATAATCTTAACATATTCCAGGGTTTCCTCTCACGATTTTTTTTCTTGCACCATCACTTTCACCAAATAAGAAAAGTTTGCGCCAGATTGAAATAATTGGAGCCAGTTGGTGCCAATTTTAAAATGAAAGTACAGGGAGTTGGGCATAATCAAGAATCGGTCAAAATGTCTGTAAAACCACTGTGGAAAAAGTAGAAATAGGTCAGTGAGAGTAATTTCTCCTATTTCAACAATGTTCTATAAAGAGACCTTTTGGAAACAGATCTAGAAGGCTAAATGGTACAAACCAAACAACAATTAAGTCACTATGTGAAAACATCGTTACAAAAGTAGAAATCGTTCATTTAGGGCAATTTCTTTATCTGTGACACTGTTTTCAAGAGGGGACTATTTACATTTCGAATCATACAGAAGCTAAAATGTTAAAAACTGACAGGTGGCTGATTAATGGAGGAAAAACGGCATAGATTGTTTTGAGGACGACGATAACGTTACCATCCGGGTTTGAGTCAGAGACGGCTGCGACAAGGTTACCATTTTTGAAAATCCGTTGTATTTATAGAGAATTTACCAATTTTAACTGTGATCATGATTCATTTGAACATTTAGTAACATTCACGATTTATATGGGACACCAGTCTTCCATGTTTTCACTTCATAAAAGTCTTCCGAAATTAACTGACAAATTTTGTCTAGCGGGAATTTCATAATGTTATCAAAAGTGTATGTATATTAGGATGGTCAGGTGTGAATGACATTGATTTGTGAAAAATAATGATTACGCCAATATCATAGTTTTTTCCAGCCCCTTTATTTCAACTTAAATTGATTACCATATTTTCTTTAGTATACCACGCGGGCATGTATAACTTGCACCCCTAACTTTACCTTGAAATCTGGGAGAAAAGTCTAGTTCTGATACATTGCTCGCATCCTAAATAAGCATTCTTTCGAGAATAACTTTTGCTTACTTTCAACTCATGACAAGTGCAAATGGTGTTCGTTTTATCAAGGGAGGAAACTTATTTTTGCTCTTTAAAATCAAAGTTCCACAGGGACTTTACAAGAGTGTAAATTAACAAAGGCAATAAATTAAGATCAACAGTTCTCTGGTATGGCATATCAAATATCAAGGGTATCTGGTCAGCATTCCCTATCTGTGATAAGTGGAAGTCATGCTGTTTACAAATCGGGACCATACATAGCCCTCTTTCACATGTCAAGATCGCCGATCAACCATCTTGATTGACACATTTTCGTTATCTTAGACTGAAGGGTGAACAGGTATTAGAAAGGAATTAACACAAACAGAAATAAAATTTAACGTCTTCTCATTCATTTTATCATTTTTTTTTAATCTTAATTTATATAGATCTATAATAATTTGATTATGAAAATAATGAGGATGACTGTGACGTTTTAAAATTTAGACAAGGCCTAATGGCGTCGTATTATGATCTACCTGACAGGCTGATGCCAAGGTGGGGGAAAAAACCCTAGTTCAGTTACGGCAATGTATAGTGCGCATGCCCTGCTTTGAAAATAATTCTGGGAGAAAAAATGTGAGCGGTATACCCATGCAAATACGGTAATTGGCTGTCATGCATCCATACATCCTGGAAGGGGACCATTATCAAAATATATGACACCCTGATATGAAAAATATCTGTGCCAGTCCTTCTCGCCAATCAGCGTTTTCTTGCACCACATTTGAAAATCTATCACAAATGGCGCCAAATGCGAAGCCCAGCTGGAGCCCTGTATTCCTCCCTTTGTATGAAGTTCATTGATGTGACCAGCTTTAGTTTCTGAACTTAGAACTCTTGTGAGATTTGTTCACATTTAAGTTTTACAAGCAAATGCATTTAAATTTAATTGTTATTACAAAATTGTGATCTTTAAAACTGTAATTGTCTGACAGACAGAAATATGGAAAAAGAAAATAAAGTCTTGTAAAGGGCAGTTTTTCTTTCCACATGGTTTCAAGATATCTAACTGATGATTTATCAGTGCTTGCGCTGCCAATCGAAATTATTGACAATTGTCAATTAATTAATTCAGCTGTCGATTAATATTTCCAATTGTTGATAAAAATTGTCAATTAATTTTTTCCCCAAAAGGTCGGGTAAAATTCCCTTTACTTTCCTGGATCATGCGTTAATTTGCACCGGAAATGTGTGGTCATCGATTGTTTCACACCTCGGCGGACACAACCTTAGGTAATCGACAGGTCACAATTGGCTTGTACATTCCAAAACGTGTGCCATGTTATCGGTTATTATTCGGGTCTGACGAATCACCGAAATACAGAAATACCACAGACACCGAAATACCCATATTTTTTTAGTTATTACGATAACTGAAGTTGTGGTTTTTGACCAAATTGTGATTTCATTTATGAAGGAGGGTTAGTATTAAACCGAATGTCAAAATAGCAACATGTTATCGAGGCCCGCCGTGAAGAATGTGCACCGGAATAGCCTACCGTGCTGTAAATGTCCACCGAAATACCCGCTCCACGTACTAGAATTGGTCAATTCAGGGATTATACCTTTGCAGTCTCACTTCATTTGCTTTTGTACAAGATTGATGTGTCTGATCTTTATCCATAAGTATGCTAGAAAAAATAGCTTTCCAGTTGGAAAATATGAGATAAAATGTCACCAAATTAGAAAACCGGCAGCCATTTTGAATGTTTAGTTAGCACAGCACCAGGCGTAAATTGATATGACAATTACAATTTTGCCAATAAGATTATAAATAATAACCATATTACTTTAAAAATAACAAGGACAAACCTACATATCAAACAAGTTTGAATATGTTAGCCGAAAATTTATGATCGCTTCACTTTAACAGAACAGTAGAGAACAGAACGTGCCGAGAAACTTGTGTGTTTGTCGGATCAGAGACTTACATCATGTAATGTCTGATCTGGGTCTCACAGTCTACTTACTTCGCAAATGAAGTGGATTGTGTGTATTTATCATGTAAAAGAAATGTAAGTGATAATTTCATATTGATAAATCTCCGGTCTAGATTGTCGTCATCGAGATTGGGTATTTCGGTGTGTAACAGGTCAGGCACGCGAGTGTTTCGGTGATTGTCCTCAACTTAAATTAATGATCAGTGTATACTAACAGCGTCACTCTTCTCAATAATGATTAATAACTTGATTAAGTATGTTTTCTGAAAAAGAAAAGAAAGAAAAAAATCCTGCATACTTTTGTAAGTTATTTGAACCCAACAATAAAAAATACGGTTGTTTCGGTGGTATTTCGGTGATTCATCGGACCGTTGTTATTCTAAGGCGTTAATTGGAGAACAGTTGGCGCTTATTGTTTGTTTCACTTTTAATTTTGATTACCGTAACTATTTTAATCGACGCAGTGATAGAATGCCTTTGATATCCATACCACCAAAAATGGTGATGGCGAGTAAATGAGACCAATTAGATATCATTAATTCATTTACATTGCTCACGTAAAACGGCCTTTTCTAAATGTTGGCGAACAAAAAGAAAACAATGTTTCATAATTGAATTTAATTGACATGTTGACATTACTCTAATAAATCTCATTCTTGTACCCCCAAAATCTCATCATTCTTCACTTATACGTCAACATGGGTTGTCCTAAACGAAAACTATTGCTAAAAGAACGTAAACAAAATAAGGAAAAACTAACTGCATTTACAGTATTGGATTTTAAAGGCTAAGGTTGATAACCTTCGTCTACTTCATTGTTTAGGTACTATCGAGTAAATTACTTTAATTATGACATCATACCGGCTTCATTGAGCTTATTTGAAAATGTTTAAGGTCAGCATATAATAAAGGGAGGTAATTCATCATGTAATAGAAAATTTTCTCCTTTACTTGTGCACATCATTTATTACAATTAAAAAAAATTGTTGTTTGGTATAGAAGTAACCATTCATCAAAAGAAACCAGGACTTATATGTCTGTATGCTTTTATGCAAATATTTTGGGAAAAGGAGCACTATCCCAGGAAATGGTGTAGAACAAATTTTCCTTTTCCTACAATATTTTCTACAATGTAAGATTAAAACAAAATTTTGTTGTTTGGTAAAGGAGTAACCATTCATCAAAAGAAACTAGGACTTAAAAGCCTTATGCTTTTATGCAAATATTGTGGGAAAAGGAGCACTATCCCAGGAAATGGTATAGAGCAAATTCTCCTTTCCCACAATATTTTCTACAAGGTAAGATTAAATAGATATGATAATTTTTTCTTTAATTATTGTAATGGGCATAATTATGTGAATGAAAGTAAAAAATAAAGTTAATGCTACATGTGCATGTCGTTTTTTTTTTTAACCAAACTTCGCGCTAAATTTGTCTATTATTTTTTTTTCAAGAAAATGTTGTTGACCATTATTTTACTTGGGCCAGAGCTAGCACTGATTTATGCAGATAAAAATAGGACTCAGAAGAAACTCAATGGGATGCAATGTTTCTATACCTGCCCAAACGGGAGGGCAAGGTTGAATCTGTGTGATTTAGACCACTGGCGTTCTTCTTGTAACAGACTTTGCCATCTGTATGATCTATGGTCTTACGTTTAAGAATTACATTTTATAGATGGCGAACCTGGATTGTAACAAAACGAACGAGTACAGGTTATTTGGACAATGTGTTCTCAAACTCTTTCCTGGACGGAAAAGTTTTAGACTAGTCCAAATTTTGCAGACGACAAATTGATTGTGGCTCAAATGTTAGAATTGGTTTTGGAAAGGCTAGAAAACACGGTGCAAAAAGGTGAATATGCTGGTTAGCACCATTTTCTCCTTTTTCCACAGTATTTTAAAAAGCATCCCATTTTAGGAGCTGATGAAACTTGGCATTGTCTGTTATGGGCAAAGATGATGATATATGCCTCTTAAACTGTTTGTCCTTAGTGGGCATGGTAGATACTTTTTCATCATGAGAATTTCCAGCCAGTTTACTTAATCATTCAACAGCAAATAAACTTGCTAATATACCTTACCATTTAGCAATCCCACATTGGCAATCCCATGTTTTAATGACCCTGGAAACAAGCCTTTTGAAACATTCAACAATAACCAGCACTTTCTCCTGTAGTCACAATGTTTTCTACTCTTTCAAGGAAAATCCTTTGATATGTGCCACATGTAGTTTGTCATATATGAGCTGTTGTTAATAATATGACTGAAATAATGTTGAAAGCAGTGGCGACACTTTACAAAATGACAAAATTTTAGACCTGTCCAAATTGAAAGCATTTGCAGACGACGAAATAAATATGACTCGAAAACTAAAATTTCTATTTGGAAGTGTAGAAAACATTGTGGGAAAAGGAGAAAATGCTGGTTACCAGCATTTTCTCCTTTTCCCACAATGTTTTCAAAAGCTTTCTCCTGGGCATCAAGGTCGTTGAAACTCAGGATTGAGTGGTAAAGGGTTAAACACCATTCAATTAACCACCATCTGCAAACATTTTCATTTTGAACGATTCTAAAATCTATGGGATATAAAACAACTGAAAAAGCTATCGGGAAGCTAGCTAGAACTATTTACATACTCCTAAAGTGTGGATGGTAATTATTGTCACAGTGAATCATTATCATGTGAATGATTCATTCTTTCCATTAGGTGCTCTGTTAACCCTATACAAAACAATCCCATGGACAAAGGCTCATATAAACAATGTGGGGAAAGGAGAAAATGCTGGTAACCAGCATTTTCTCTGATGCCACATTGTTTTCTACTCTTCTACTTTTTTCAAAGGCACATCCTTTCATTTGAAAGGCATATAAGATCTTGTCTGCAAATGCTTGAACTTTCTAAAGAGAAGTGTCTTCTTGTTTAGGGTTAACTCATAACCAAACAACAGAATTTTGAACTCCACCAAATTGAAATTATTTGCAGAATGACAAAATGAATGTAGCTTAAATGATGACTTCTGTCTTTGACAGGGTAGAAAATATTTTGGGAAAAGGAGAAAACGCTGGTTATCAGCATTTTCTCCTTTTCTCACAATGTTTTCTGAAAGGCTTCTTATTCAGGGTTATTAAAAGTCAGGATTATGTGGTATACTTTCTGAAACATATTTGCAGCAGACGACTTTACAAACATCCTTGAAAGATATTAAAGATCTATATGAATTATGGTTTACTGCTTTATTACACAATGAAAATATTGTAAATATAGAGGTTCTTTTTATAATTTATCTTTTGAATCCTAATTTTCAATGATAGTCTACTACAAGACCAAAACAAATTCTTTACCACACAATCCTGAGTTTTAACGACGCTGGGAAAAGGAGCTTTAAAAAACATTGTGGAAAAAACAGAAATTACTGGAAAATAGCATTTTCTCCTTTTTCCCAAAAATGTTTTCTACTTTATCCAAAAGAAAAAAAAGAAATTGTTATTGAAGCTACATTTAGTGTATTGTCTATAAAATTAATGCTGGTCGACTATAAAATTTTGCTTTCTCTTTACCAGATGACAAAGTTTTTGGCTGGTGGAAATTGCAAATTTTTGCAGAATACAAATATAATATTGCTCTATTGATGGAATTTAACCATCAAAAAGTTAAAAAAAGATGTAGAAAAAAGAATTAGCTGGTTACCAGCATTTTCTCTTTTTCCCCACAATGTTTTTGCAAGCCCTCTTTTTTTGGGGTCATTAAATCAATGGATTGGTATGCAAGGTGCTAAATGAGTTACCAGTAACTCTTCGCCATGCTATTAAATTTAGACTTGTCCAGATTCAAAACATTTGCAGATGACAAATTAATGGTGGTTCAGCTGATAGAATTTGCTTTTGATATGGTAGAAAAATGGTGGGAAAAGGACCAGCATTTTCTCCTTTATCTACAATGTTTTAAAAGTTTTTTTTCTTCAGGATTGATAAAACTCGGTCAGAGCTCCAGATACACCTCCCCCCCCTCCGATTCGGGGACTAGCTCCGATGTTATTTTTGTAATAGTTTCTCCGCTAGCCCCCACAGCAGCTACTCTTATGACCCATCTGGAGTGAAAAAATACCGGCATCATTTCAAATGGCCGTATGCGTCGATCTTTTCTTTGTCAGTGAACAGTAACGTCCTTAATCAATAGACTTGATTAATCTTCACAAAAACACCGAAATAATTAAAAAATGACAGTGTTACCTCCTTGTAATTCCATTATTTTGGAATGTAAATATCCATTGACCCACTTCTAAGGAATTCAAACTAGGCTTGACATTTACTGCACATGTTTCGGAAGTCCCTTCCGGTACAGTAAAGTTCTTTTTTCACAATTTATCGGCTTCTGTGTCATCAGTTTGGGCATTGAAAGGAAAACTAAATGCACTGGATATGTATTTCATTTACGAGGAGTCATATTTATCACTTTAATTGCCGATCACACAATATCCTTTTTTCAAATTAAAAATTGACCAGGCATGCGCAGTTAACTGAATTTATAATGAGTGTTTGTTTACAAATTAGCCAGCTGTGTTTATGTTAAATCAATGGTAAATTACAAAAAGATCAATGAAAACCTTGCACTTAACTTGGTGTCAGCGTGAAGTTAAATCATTTATCTGTCAATTTATGTCCATTTTCATAGCTGACAAGCAGATTAAAGACACATTAAGGTGATTGAAAAATGACCGGTAAGATTTTGAGATTTCCAGATGGTATAAAAGAAGGGCTGCAATGAAGGGGTGAGGAGACCCAATTACAAAAATACATCGGACCAACCCTTCAGACTGAAGGTAAGCTCCAGACTGAGGGAGTGATTTTGATTTCAAAATTGAAAATATTAATTATCCTCCACTAAACTCAATGTTGTGGTACTCATTAGAATCGTCTCATCGAGACGATTCTAATGAGTACCCACAACATAGGGTTTCGAAGAGAAATAATGGATTTAGTATGCTATCACTCCCTCTTATCTAGAGCTCTGACTTGGTTTTAAGTGGTACAGAGTGAATGAAGAAGTTACTGAAACACTACTGTCAGATTAGTTTACTGTTTTCTTTTTTTTTGTTTTTTGTCAGTTTATTTTTCTTTAACAGATTGTGCAAGCACATATTATTGATTCCTTTTCTTATTTACAGACTGTGCAGTTTGTGCAAGGGATCTTTGTAGAAAAATATGACCCAACAATTGAGGACAGTTACAGAAAAGTAAGTGTAATGAGTGATTAATAAATTCTTACCCAACATTGCCATTTGTTAAAAACCTTGAGGAAAGGACTGTAGAAAACATTGTGAGAAAAGGAGAAAATGCTGGTTACAGCCATTTTCTCCTTTTCCCACACTGTTTTCTACACTCTAAAAGCCAAATTCAATCGTTCATGCCACATTTGAATTGCTTCCTGGCAATTATTTCAAAATGGCCAAGTCTAAAACTGGTAAATGAGTATGATGCAGCCTTGATGTCACAGTGTCAAGGTTTGATATTTATTTTAGTTGGTTTTTATCCATTTCTGCACAAATATGACTTATTTCTGCCTTCATGACTTATTTCTGCTTATTTCACAGCTTTGGAAAGCATTGTTGTAAAAGGAGTTGGTGCTCGTAACAAGCAATGTCTCCTTTTCTAACAGTGTCATATTGATGAAGATGTTGTCTTTATCTTTAATTATCTGTCATTCTTTGTTTTTTGTTATAATTTATGATCGGTCTAAAATCTCATGTACAGTAAAGGGCTAAAAATAAGTTAAGTTCTTGTGCTATGAAGAGCATTTTTTTTCTATCAACAAAATTCTAATATTTACTATCTTCCATTTATTTTCATTACAGCAAGTTGAAGTGGATGGACAGCAGTGTATGCTGGAAATTTTAGATACAGCAGGAACAGTAAGTTGATATATATATGTTTAGTTTGACCATTTACCATGGATGGATAGACTGATGTCTTTGCTTGACCTTTAACAACTCTATAGAAAACGGCTTTTGAAAACATTGAAAAAGGAGGGAGTGTTGTAGCCAGCATTTTCAATACTCTCACAACAGTGTTTCATCTTTATTCGAGACAATTCCCATAGTTTGAACTGCATTGTTTGAGCTGCATTTAACTGGACAGTATTGTTTGAAACATGAGTACAGGTGAAAACCAGAATGACTAAAAGGTATTGAAGTGATAACTAAAGTAAATTTGAATTAAATTATCTAGCTTTTTTTTTTTCAATATCAATTGTAGTAATGAAAAAAGGAGAAATAAAACATTTCAAAGTTCTCATCTGCTTTCCTTGAAAAGAAAAAATACAATCCATTGTTAGAGAAAAAAAAACAACCAGTATTTTACTGATGTTGTCCAGGTTCAGACAGTTTCTACATACTGCTAAAATTTAAGCAAGTTAAAAGAGATTGAAGGGAGTAATAGATCTTTTCAGGTTTTTCTTACAGACAACATATTTTAGATAGTCATTGGAATGGTTTCAATGAATTGAATTCTAGTTGTGTGTATGATGATGGTTTTTTAGAGAAATAGTATAGTTTAGAACAAGAATAAACAAAGACTATATTTCTTCAAAGGTCTGCCGTTTCTTGCTTCACCTAGTGATAATATTTTCAAATTAACCCCATACCAAACAATCCTAGACAACTCTAAATTTAGACAGCTCTAAAATGCAGTTGTCTGGTGGAGAGTTGATTAATGTGATCAAGATCTAAGCGACTGCAATATTTTTCCCAGTGCAAGAGATACTGTGCTCCTTCACATCTATACAATGACATTCTTGTTGAACATTTCAGGAACAATTCACAGCAATGAGAGATCTATATATGAAGAATGGCCAGGGTTTCTTACTTGTGTACTCGATCACAGCCCAGTCAACATTTAACGATTTACAGGACTTAAGGGAGCAGATTCTTCGAGTTAAAGATACAGAGGAGGTAAGATGTAGTTAATATACGTACATGCACTGAAACACTGAAACAACTACCCTACTTTCATTATGGAATTACATGTATATACTATCTCGGCTTTTGACATCTTCTAAATCTGTATTTACCTCCTATGTGATGTATGTCTGTTCTGCCCATAATTTTCTTGTCCCTAACAGTTAGAGACTCACTCGTCGCCTTTTCATGTCACAATACATAGAGGGAAATGCATTTAAAATTTTATTTTCTCTTTTTCCAGCAGTGTTTGCTGTTCAATTATACAAAGGCTTTTTTTATACCCCCGCAAAACGAATGTTTTCGGGGGTATACTGGAATCAGCTTGTGTGTCCGTCCGTTTGTCCGTCCATTTGTCCGTCCATTTGTCCGTCCGTGTATTAAGTCACATTCAGTGACAGCTCTAGTTTTCATTACCTTTGAATGATTCACCATGAAGACATAGGTTAGTCACATCCTGTTTAGATACCAACTCCCCCATCTAAAGTAAACCTTGAAGCACTTAGCCCTGATTTTATTGCAAAAAGATACAGACACAGTAGATCAAGACCAGACTGCACAGAATGTGCTATCTGATCTTAGATCTACATTGTCCATTTCTTTCCCAGATAGTCTGATAGAAGCTGCTTTGAAAGTGCAATATCTGTATCCCTGGGACTGAGAATGTCCATTTATTTAGCACTAAAAGGGTTAGGTACTTTACAAGCCCAAGTTTAACCAACCCTAGGGAAGAAGGCTTTTGAAAACATTTTTAAATAAGGAGAAAATGCTGGCTACCAGCATTTTCTCCTTTTCCCACAATGTTTTCTACCCATTCCTAGCGAAATAAAAATGTTGTTGTCGTCACATTTAATTTCTTGACTGCAAATGCCTTGAATATGGACAAGTTCAAAACTTATGTCATCTTGTAAAGAGTTAACAGATTACCACAAACAGATGACTGTGTGTCTTGCAGCAGACCACCTTAACCCTTTACCACACAATACCGAGTTTAACGACCCTGAGGAAGATACCTTTTAAAAACATTGTGGGAAAAGGAGAAAATGTTGGTAACCAGCATTTTCTTTTTCCACGTTTCCATGATTTGAACTACATTTGAATTGTTGTCTGCAAATGCTTTCAATTAGGACCAGTCTAAATCTTTGTCGTGTGGTAAAGGGTTAACACATGGCAAAAACAGAAATGGCTCATTATCAGTCATTTATGTCTTTTGCTTCTGCATTTATTTTTTGCACGAAATCTGAATTCATGTCCATTATCTTAGTGTGCAAGGATATTGTTTGCTGAAAACTTGTTTCATGAGGGAATCAGTTAACCTGGCATTTAAGTAGAAGGGCAAGGAACAGAAACACTGATCAATAACATGAGAAATATATGGATACCTTGTTAAGGATCTTTGTAAAACATCAGGTGCCCCAGTTTAATTCATAAAGGGATTAATTGTATCATATTATATTTGTCTGTTATTAACACAGTCTAACTGAATCATATATCATCTGTGTAATATCATGTAATTTGAAATACCTGTTTTACAAATATAAATTTGAGCTTTCAACATAAAGGCATTGCCTTAGGAATTATAAAGCTGGCTTGATTAACAACATTGTGGCATGGTCACGTCTTACAGGCTTCTGCTGTGCTAATATCTGTTGATCATTTATGGATTTGTTGCTGAGACAATGTAATGACAAGGAAAATATAGAAGCCATTAGGAATAGGAAAAGAGGAACAATTATGTGTGAAATTTCAGATTTCACTCAAAAGAAGGCTAGGGTTTGTATTTCCCAACCAATCTTGATTTCATTTAACTCTTTACCAGACGACAAAATTTTAGCTTTGTCTAAATTGAAAGCATTTGCAGACGACAATCTCAATGTGGCTCAAATGGTGCAAGTTTTATTTGATATGGTAGAAAACATTGTGGGAAAAGGAGAAAGTGCTGGTTACCAGCATTATCTCATTTTCCCACAATGTTTTCAAAAGGCGTCTTTCCCAGGGTCGTTAAAAGTCGCGATCATGCAGTAAGGGTGTAAGTCTAATTCTAGAATTCTAAAGTAACAGAACTTCTGATTTGCTTAACTATTTGGTAAAGCCTATCAGAAGTTGTCTTACTTTCAAGTTAAAGAAAGTTCTTGAGAATAAGACTCAGAGTATTCTTAAGAATGCCTGGTGAATATGGAACCAGAAAATATGATTCAAAACCGAAAATTTTCATGTTTGTTCAAAATGTCTTCTGAAGTCAGTATGGAGACAGTAGAGAAGACAATGTGATAAAGGGTGGAATTCCACATGTTTAACACTATTAATCCTGTACCAAACAATCCGGAATTTTAACAATCCTGAAGAATAAAGCTTTTGAAAACAGTTATGGGTTAAGGCAGTATTGTCTCCTTTTCTTACAATGTTTTCTATCCTACCAGAGACAAATTCCACCATTTGAGCCACACATAATTTGTTGTCTGCAATTATTTTCAATTTAAATGAGTTAAAATTTTGTTTTTAGGTAAAGAGTCAGTCTTTTTCCTGTTTTTTCCTAGAGCCTTCTTTGGCAGATAAACCTTCATTAGAGGAAAGTTTCCTTAGTGTACCTAGTAAACATTTGAATATATTCAGTCAGGAAGAAACCACACAAGACACAAATTCAAAGCTGTCAGCATAAATTCATGATCAGAATGTGAGTTCTTTGCAGTCTGATCTTTGTGTAAACTGACTGCACAACTACACTTTTGCTAGGCATTCAAAGGGTGAAAGCTGCATTGACAGTGATGAAAGCAAGGTTAAAACTCAAAAATGATTGTGGGAAAGCATCCGGTGGCTTGGGAAGAATATCATGCAAAGAACTGGTGACAGGAACTCCAGGAAAGCATGGTTAGGTTTTTTGGCTGCCATGATATAACTGAAGTAATTTTGAAAATGGCATCAAACATCATACAAGCATAAGCTGAAAATAAAAATAAGTATAGGGATGAGAAAATAATGTTTGATAGCAACTAAAAGGCAAAATGTTCATACTGTCATACAGAACTTTGCCTATATTATCAGGTATCCATCATCCAAACAATCATTATATGTTTTAGTCTACATAATCAAAGTTATAAGAGGGAGAAACACGGTTATTATTGGCTAAGATAATTATATGTTTTGGAAATGGCTGCCATTTTCTTGGTGAACAAAGCAGAGCTTTTACTCTCATATAAATATTTCTACTCCTTTCTACTCATGAAGCATGCACTTGAAAGGTGGATATTTTTCTGGCTGCATTCGCTTATGTTTCATGGCTAAGTGAAATCATATGCATGGTTCATATGCCTCAGTTTTCCCCTTTTACCACACAATCACACATTTTAATGACCCTGATGTAGAAAGCTTTTGAAAATATTGTGGAAAAAGAAGAAAATGCTGGTAACCAGCATTTGCCCTGTTTCTACAATGTTTTCTATACTTTTAAAGACACCACATCATTTGAATAAAATTGAATTTGTCATCTGTAAGTGCTAACAATTTGGATAAGTCCAAAAGTATGTTGTTTGGTAAAGGGTTAACTCTTTGCCTCCTGCAGACAGCGTTTTTTGTTTTGCAAACACCACCCTTGAAAATACTGTAGCAAAAAGAGAAATTTCTTGAAGAGAGTAATCACTCTTTTTGTCACACTTTTTCAGTTATAATCATGTATAAACCGTAAATTGGTTGATAATCCATATTTCGCAAGTTAGTTTTTGAAGTCTTCCTTCTACAAACTTGTTTCATGTGTTTACATATTGATGTGGTCCCATTTTATTCTTGGATGAGTACTCTAATAGCATAACCATTTTTCTTACAATCCTTAGTATTAAAAACCCTGAGAAAGTGGGCTTCTGAAAACATTGTGGGAATAGGAGAAATTCTGGAAACCAGCATTTTCTTCTCTTCCCACAATGTTTTCAACCCTTTCCAAGACAAATCCAATAGTTTGAGTCACATTCAGTATGTTGCCTTCAAGTGCATACAATTCTTTTGTCTGGTAAAGGGTTGACTGTACCAGGTTCGATGAATCTCAGGTGTGTACATTACAGTCTTATATAATGGTCTTTCCCTTTTTGTCAATTTTCTGAGAGAGAGAGAGTTTTGTTTTCTGCATGATTCATGATTTACAACATACATGCTTTGTTCTAACGTGTGTGGAAAACATCATGAACTGCTGCCGTATGAAAAGCATGACAGTTGTGCTGATTCCTTTCTGTCCATTGTATTCCTTACTTGCGCCAAGCTTTCTCTTGACAAACACAACTATTCACCCCCTTTGAGGGAATTGGAGAACATGATGAGAAAGCTTTTACTAAGAAATAGCTCCCTTTGTCTAAATTTTTCTCCATGCTATTTCTTTCCTGCTAATATTTATTGTTGTCTGTCACTCAAACTACCTTTGGTTTGTCTAAAATCAGGTTTTGCAAGAAAGAGTGAAGGAACTGAAATTTTCATACACATAAAGCTATAGCTGTCAAACAATATGGCTGCATTTAGTCTGTTCCAATTAATTACTTGAAGGTTCATGATAGGAAACCAATCACCCAGTCTATTTCTTTTAAGCATTAATCAAGAAAGTTTTAAACTCCACAAGGTTTTACAAGCATTCTTTCTCAGAGTTTCTACAACTTGGGATTTTATGATAAAGAGTTGAATAGACCATGATAATGCAATTTTAAAACTGTTCAAGTGATTCGTGTTGATTCATTATCAAGCTGCATCTTTATCTGCTGTCTGATATTGTTCTACACTGTCTGTTAAACAGCCTTAGGTGTATGGGACCCTGTAGAGAAGACTTTAAAAAAAATAAAGCTGAATGTTAAGTTCAGAAATTTCCTCTCTCTCTGTGGGTCTTTGAAGACTATACACAACAGATTCTGATTTCAAATGCCTTGATGACAAAGGTTCAAACTATATACCAATTTTTTGTGATAAAAAGCTATAAAATTGAAACAGCCTGCTGAAGCGGTGATATTTCGGTTTTCAATCAAACAAAACTTACTGATCGTGGAAATTTTTGTGCTTGAGAAGAAGACAGGGAAGAAAAATTCTCCAACAGCCTATTTATGACAAGGTGATTATCTTTTTTTTTAATTTTTATAATTTTATATTGTAATATTTTTTCAATTGTTGTGTTTGAAGTGTGTAAATAACTAGTAATAGATCTAGTGCTTGCCATTTTTTTTTTTTATTTAGTTTTACAGAATTTTTTAAATAATTAAAGTTAAATCTCTGATATAATATTTGAAGAAAAAAGTCCTAAATCATTTGGTTTGTGATCCAGAAGATCTAGTTTTCTCTGGAAAACACAAAATTGAAAGGAAGCAGTTGTTACACTTAGTCTGTTCTGTTTACATAAGCAAAACAAGTTGTACTGGTTGCTGTAGGATAAATTATTAATGAGTGGCTCTTTGGCAAAAGGGGATTTAATTCATCTCCATGGTGCATTATTCCATGCAAGTCATCATATAATTGTGGAACCATACAATCCAATTTGTCGAAGAAATAACTGGATCCTGAAGTTGACTGGTCCTTTGACATGCAGAAAACTGACCCAGATCAGCCTGCCTGAACTGTTCGGGCTGACATGGGTTGATACATTTTCCAGATGCATTAGAGCCCTTTTTCATAAAGCATGACTGATTTATTTTTGCACCTTGTATAAAAAGTAAGACAACAAAAAATGTCAAACTGCTGATTGCTCTCCTTTTAGCTCACCCCAGGGACATAATTATATAACTTGAATTTTTGTCAAAATTAAGTCATACTCAATAATAGGAGAATTAAGATCACATTACCTGAATTCTCTGATTATGATAGAAATGAATGAAACTATCAACAATTAGGGGGCTTTGAATTTGGAAAAAATCATAACTGGTCTTCTAGATCATAATCTTCCTGTTAACCTTGAGTAACCTATTGATGTGTGAATATAGCACTATATTATGATATATACTCACTTTTTCAACCTCTGTAATATGGATGTTGTATTTGCACTGCATAGTATTTAATTTTCTAATTGTTGTAACTCTGTTGTGATTTTTGCTTGGTTTGTTGTAGGTGCATTTTGTTACATCTTCTAATGGCTTATGAAAACATTTAACTTCTACCACACAATCACGACTTTCAACTACTCAGAGGAAAAAAGTCTTTTGAAAACATTTTGGGAAAAGAAGAAACCAGCATTTTCTCCTTTTCCCACAATGTTTTCTACCCTGTCCAAAACCATTTCTGATTTTTGAGTAACATTTTGTCGTCTGCAAATGTATCCATTTTGGACAAGTCCTATATTTCGTTGTTTGGTAAAGAGTTAATGCAATAGAGAATTTGAATGATCAATTCTAATTGCTCAAAATTCCTCTTTTCACCACTGTCATTTCCAGTACGCCTGGATACAAATTTTTTAAAATTCTTCTGTTTATAGACTAAGTCTTCTGAAGAGACTGAAAGTTGCATGTGAGATAATAGGTAGTCCCAGTTCCATTCAGATGTTTTTTAGGAGGTACACTTAATCCTTTACCAAACAAGAAAATTTTACATCTGTCCAAATTGATGGTAAATTGTTATTATATTAAATAAAAATATGTTTAAATTGACGTTTTTGTACACAATATATAAATGTTACTCAAAAATTGAAACTTCTTCTTGGAAGATTACAAAACACTTTTGGTTACCAGCATTTTCTCCTTTTACAACAATGTTTTCAAAAGTCTTCTATTAGGAAAGTCTGGTAAAGAGTGCAATAGTAGAATTTACAAAAAAAGAGTTTAAAAAGTACTGATAAATGTTATAGAAAGTTTTATATGGAACAGGTATTTAATTAGGTACACATATTTCTTTTCCCATTTTTTACAAACAATTTTTTTTTCAAACAGTATTTTCTATATCATTTCAAAATGCCATGTTGCCTTTTTTTTAAAATGGCATGTTCCTTTATATGAAAAATTTCTTTTCTCTGTTGTGTTACTTTCTTTGAAATACTTAACGCAGAAAAGAAAATTTTGATGAGAAAATATTCATTTTTCTTCCCTGTACTGTATACAAAGAATAAAGAGTTATATCCACGTGGGAAGTATATCAGATATGTCATGCTGTGTGAAAAGGAGGCTTAATGCATCTGCATAAAATATCAACCCGTGTCAGCCAAGGCAGTGAGTGTAGGCTGACATGGGTAGACACATTTTGCTGTTTGTAAATTTTATTCATGTCCATGTACTATTGCACCTGCAGATTCAGTCAACTGTCAGTTTACATGGATTTTATGGATCTCTAGTTATTTGACAACTTGCTTGAATTAATGCATCATGGAGATGCTTGAAACCCCTCTTGCCAGAGCATTGTTCATAAAATATGTTGTTCATATACGAGTGGATGATGGTGGACTGTAGTGAAGGAGTTGAGTGTCAACCTTTCACATTAGGAGATTCAGGTTCGAATCCCGTAATGACCAGGGTCAACCTTTGGAACCACCCACATCATGGAGCGAGTACTGGTTAAACCTTTACCAAACGACAAAATTTTAGACTGGACCAAATTGAAAGCATTTGCAGACTACAAATTGAATGTAACTCAAATGATGACTGCTGTCTTTGATGGGGTAGAAAACATTGTAGGAAAAGGAGAAAATGCTGGTTACCAGCATTTTCTCCTTTTCCCACAATGTTTTCAAAAGGCTTCTCTCCCAGGAACTTTAAAACACGGGATTGTGTGGTGAAGGGTTCAGGTTTCCAGGAAGCTTTCATTGAGAGTGATTATTGTAAGTTGAGAACTTGTTTCACATTCATTGTAAAATAAATGGGCCATGCTCTGGCAAAAGGGGGCTTAATGCATCTCCATGATGCATTGTAACAGGCATTTCATTACATAAAATCCATTTCGTCTAACAACCGACTGAATCTTGAGATAGAATGGTTCATGGACAGACAGAAAATTTGAAGATAGCGAACAGTTCTGGCCAAAGTCAGCCTGCACAGACTGCGCAGGCTACATGGGTTGATACTTTGCGCAAATGCATTAAGCCCCCTTTTGACAGAGCACAGCTCAAATAGATTTAAACTGAATACTAGACTCTTCTCATGGCAGTTTGAACCAATTTCCTGTTACTTCACTGCTAAGCTATAAGATAACAAGACTCACTCAGGTGCTTCTAAGACACTGTAGAATAACACTAAAATTAAATGTTGTCTAGTTTTTCTTGAAATACTGTGGTTTAAAATTTATATATCATATAAAAATATGATTCTAGAAATGTTGGTTTAGTATAAATGCTGATATAATTATTTACCAACCTCCATGTATTTGAATCATGTCTCTGAGGAAGTAGGCTTTAAAAAATGTATTGGGAAAGGAGAGCATTTTATCCTCTTCCCCCAACGCTTTCTAACCTATTCAAAGACATAGCCCATCATTTGAGCCACATATAATTTCTTGTCTGCAAATACTGTCAGAATGTTTATGTTAAAGATTTTGTTATGTGATAAAGAAATAACTCTTTACCAATCAACGAAATTCTTGACCCATTAAAATTGAAAGCATTTGCAGCTGACAGGGTTCTTTTGGCTCAAACTAATGTTTTTATCCTCTAACACATTGTGAGAGAGGAAGAAAATGCTGGTTATCAGCATTTTCTCCTTTTATCACAATGTTGTAACTCTTTATCAAACGACAAATTTTTGGACTGGACCAAATTCAAAGCATCTGCAGACAACATATTAAATCTTGTTAATATAATGATTTCTGACTTTGATAGGGTAGAAAATATTGTGGGAAAAGGAGAAAATGCTGGTTACCAGCATTTTCTCCTTTTCCCACAATGTTTTCTATAGGCTTCTTTCTCAGGGTCGTTAAAAGTCGGGATTGTGTGGTAAAGAGTTAAATAGCCTTCTCATGGTTGTTAAAACACGGGATTATTTGGCAAAGAACGAACAGTGGGAAGGTTTAAAATGACTCACCAATGCAATGCTATGAACTGTACTTATAGACTGAGATGACATTTCAAGTGTATGTAGTACATGAAATGACCTTTATCGAACTGAACTATTTTGCCACCAAACAAAAAGAACTTGCAGCTAATAACTAAATTTTCTTTTGGAAATTGAATAAAATAATGATGTTTACACATTGAATACCTCAAGTTGTAGACCTTGATTATTGAAAAACAATAGTCAACCAGAAAAGGAAGTTGGTATCAAAGAAACCAGACCTTGATCATGCTATACAAACATGCTTCCTTATCTTAGTCTACACTCCATGTATAGGTGTCTTAGATAGGATAAAACAGGATATTTAATCTACAACAACCCATTTTCAGTATTGGGATTTGTTTTACTCCTGGCACTTTACACCACGAACCCATTTCTTTAATGACCCTGAAGTAGGAGGCTTTTGAAAACATCGTGGGAAAAGGAGAAAATGCTGGTACTCAGCATTTTCTCCTATTCTCATAATGTGTTCTACCATTTCAAAGACAAATGCCATCACTTGAGCCACTTCTAATTTGTCGTCTGCATATGCTTCCAAATGGGACCGGTCTAAAAATTTGTCATATGGTAAAGGGCTGACCAACTGACAAATTTTAGACCTGCCCACCTTTTTTTTTTTTTGGAAGGGACAAATTATTTGTGGGTCAGATTATAGGGTTTGTCTTTAAACAGGTAGAAGACATTGTTGAAAGAGTAGAAAATGCTGCTTACATGGATTTTAACCTTTTCCCACAAAGGCTTCTTTCCAGGGCCATAACAGCACAACACTGTCTTGTAGCAGGTTAAACGAACATTTGCAATATACAGTAATGTGCATAGTTTTCCATTACTGCATAAGAAACTGGCATACAGGGTATATAGAGCTTTTGACTTTTCATGTGGTTTTATAAAGCACTACTGATGAACCATTTCAGTGTATAGTGGCATTTGCAAGTTGTGTTTATCAAGATCAGTCTGCCGGTAATGTGCATCTGTATCATGGATTCCTATTATAAAAATACTTCATGTGATAACCCTGTTAAAAATTGAAGGCAATTGCAATGTACATTAACTCTTTCCATACCATAGATGACACCAGAAGCTTTTGTGGACAGTGTAGATCAAGATCAGACTGCACAGAATGTGCAGTCTGATCTCTGAGCTACACTGTCCACTGCTTTAATCTAGATTATGAAGAAAATGCCTCTTGATCCTTTAGCAGAACTGTATATGTAGCCATTGAGAAAATGCTATTTATTCATTCAGCTGAGAGAGTTAATGGATCTGTCTTCCTGATTGAAAAGAATACATTGGGCTTTTTAACAAAGATCTTGTAGTGTATCATTCACTTGTTTTGTCTTGAACTCTAATAATGAGATAAGTTTTGAATAATACAGATCAGAATCATTAGATGCATTTGCTTCTTAGATGTTAGGTGTTTAATGGTACACATATTTGCTTATGCACACAAAGCTGGAAATTATGCTTCTTAATTGTAGATGAATTACTGTTGCAATGTCTTCGTGGTTGCTTATACAAGCTTGCATAATGGTGTATTAGTAACGGTATACTTTATTTCAACTGAAATACTTTGCCTTGAAATACATGTTTTGGCTATGCAAAGCTTACAGGTCAGCTTTCTGATTTAGGCCCTAAGTAATTACAGACATAGGCCACTAGGAATGTCTAACATAGCTCTTTTAAAAAAAAATTTAGAACTGTAGTTTTAATACTCCTGTACAACATAAAATAGACCAATGAAAAAGTGAAGTGTATTAAAATGAACAAAGTAATGATAGTGATTGAATACCCATTTACACTATTGGAGAAAAAATTTCTGGAGATACAGATCAACAGGTACATTTTCATGTTTTATATACATAATTTTCCTGCTAGAGGATATGCTATTTTTGAGAAAAAATACAAATACTAGAGTATTACCTTTTTCTGGGTAGGATGGGGACTACTTATGCCAGGTGTTCATGCATCATAATGATAAAAATGTTCTTCACAAAATTACAAGATTATGCATGGTTTGGTACATGGATTTGTGGATAAATAATATGGGTAAATATTTTTTTTCTCCTGTTTTTATTTCACAGGTACCAATGATTTTAGTAGGGAACAAGTGTGACCTTGAAGATGAAAGGGTTGTAGGCAAAGATCAAGGTCAAAGTCTCGCCAGCCAATGGAATAGCTCCTTCCTCGAGACCTCAGCTAAAGCAAAGATAAATGTGAATGAGGTATAACTTTGTTCACTTTTGTTAGCCCTTTAACTCTTATCCAAATGACAAAATTTTGGACTTGCTGAAATCCAAGCTTTTGTAGATGACAATGCAACTGTGGCTAGAATAGAAGAAGCCGTGTTTAACTCTTTACCAGACGACAAAATTTCAGACTGGTCCAAATTGAAAGCACTTGCAGATGACAAAATAAACGTAACTCAAAAATTGAAATTTGTTTCCAGCAGGGTAGAAAACATTGTGGGAAAAGGAGAAAATGCTGGTTACCAGCATTTTCTCCTTTTCCCACAATGTTTTCAAAAGGCTTCTATCTCAGGGTCGTAGAAACCAGAGATTGTTTGGGAAAGGGTTAAAGGGGTAAAAATATTCTTGAACAAGAAAAGAAATACCAGCATTTTCTCCTTTTCACATATTGTTTGCAAACGCTTTCTTCTCAAGGTCGTTGACCTCCAGATTACGTGTAAAAGGGTTAAGAAACAATACTGTTTTTCAACAGCCCTTTGAAAAAATGCTTTTTAAAACATTGTAGGAAAGAGAAAATGCTGGTAACCAGAATTTTTCCTTTTCCTGCAATGTTTTCTACCTTTTAGAGAAAATACCCATCATTACCCCACATAGCATTTGTTGCGTGCAAGCTTCTTTGATATTCATGAGATAAAGATTTTGTCATCTAGTTAAGAGTTAGCAACATACCCTTATCCTGCTAAGTAAGTAAAATGAAACTTTTAAGCCAATAGTAGAAACCCAAATTTTGCTCTTTCAAAGGTGATTTTTTTTTTTTTAAATAAGTCTTTATCAGACAGCGTAGATCAAAGATCAGATTGCAGTTCTGTGCAGTTTGATCTTTATCTACACTGTCTGCAAAAGGTCAACAAGTCACACTTAGCAGCCTAAGGGTTAACCATTAGAGGGGGGAATAAACCCAGCAGACATTTTCAGTCTAGAAAAAAACCCAAATAAATACAATTTCTTAGTTGCTTTTGTTTATAGTGTTTCAGTAAAGCGAACAGTGTAGATCCATGATCAGACTGCATTTTTTTCATTCTGATCTTGATCTTCACTGGCCGCATAGACAACTTAAGTTGTGAAAAGCACCTTTAAGGTTAAAAATAAACTTGAGACAAATGGACATACAGATTGAAAGAAGGCTTTTGAAAACTAATAGGAAAAAAGAGAATATGCTGTTATCTATCACTTCGACTATTTCATTTGTTATCTAAAAATGCTTTTAATATGGGCAAGCGTAGAACATTATATTATATTTCATGTGTCTATTTTTAGAAATGTTATGGGTAAAGAAATGTCGTAATTTAAGCTGGGGGGAATTATTTCCCGGTCACAGTGAATATTTTCCTCCTGCCGAAAATCTGGAAATACTTTTTTAAGTTTTTTAAGTTTTTAAGTTTTAAAAGTGGCATTCGTTGACAAAATAATCAGAGGAAATATAATATATAATTTATTTCATCAGCTTGTGGTTAATATGGGGAAATATTTTCCTCAAAAGGGAAAGGTCCGCGAAAATAACCCGTGCCTTATGGCACTCGTTATTTTCGCATACCTTTCCCTTTTTCGGCAAATATTTCCCCATATTAACCACAAGCTGATGAAATAAACTCAATTTTTTTACCTGCTGAGATAAAAATAATTCCAAACCCATAAAACACAAATGAAACAATCCAAATTTGGAGGAATAAAAAACCTTAGTAATTGACTGCTGTAGGCCAGAATGTCCCTGTATGGCAGACTGCAGATTCAAGATTAGACTGAATGTTTTGTACATTCTGATTTTGATCTAGTCTGGTCACAAGAATAATTATAGTGAATGAAGGAACTTTAAAGGTTAATAGAATAACTGATTTGACCTCTGACTTCAGATTTTTAATGACTTGGTACGGATGATAAACAGGAAAGACCCAGGCAACAAGAAAAAGCCAAGTGGATCAGGCTCCTCAGGATGCTGCTGTGTAATGCTTTAATAATGTTTTTAAAGGTATGACTACACCAACTTTTTTTTCATTCTCTGCTTGTTGATTTTGAAGCTTTTAAAAAAGTCCTTTTCAAAAATCAATTTTTTAATTCTTTACTGCAAATCAAAATTTCAGACAAATTCAAAGCAAATTGATGATTGGATTTGTATATTTGAAAGGGTAGAAAACTTTGTGGGAAAAGAGTAAAATGCAGTGTACCATCATTTTCTCCTTTTCCTAGAACGTTTTCAAAAACCCATCTTCCTCTGGGACATTTAAGTCCTATCAAACACCAAAAATTTAGACTGTTCCTAATTGAAAGCATTAGCAGACATCAAATGTTTCTCAAATACTAAAATTTATTTTTCGGAAGGGTAGTTAACATAGATTAGCTAGGCTGTTTTCAAAGAAAACGCCGGGGTATTGTCATAGCCTAGTTATTGTCTGCATTGTCGTTATCTGCCTTGTGCAAAAACTTTGACATTTTATAATATCACTGTCATTACTGAAGACATTTACTTCAAAATCCAAGTATTTGTTAACTATTAAAAGGAGCAGGTAACCATCAAAGTATTTTTGACTTTGTCCTTTTTTCGACTTGGACTTTTCACTGAAGAACATGCTCCTTAACCATCAAAGTATTTTTAACTCAGTTATACCCTTTTTTCGCCTTGGACTTTTCACTGAAAAACAATCTACTTCCCACAGCAATAGCAGCTGATTGTTGGCACCTTCACGCAGTGCTCTTGTTTTTCAACAATGTTTTCAAAAGTCTTATTGTCAAGGGTCATTTGAACTCAAGACTGTAAAGGGCTAAACACAGGATTGTATGGGAAAGGGTTGAAAAAGTTTTTTTTTGTTAAAATCTTCAGAATGGTGGTTTTACCTACAGACTGATGGACAAAAGTTGTTTTCCATTGAAAGGACCAAAAAGCATTGTAGATATTAAAATGTAATATCAGAATATGTTCATACATAATAGGCTGTGTCAATCAATGTCAATTAATAGAGCTGGGATATTCTTTTAACCCTGTACCACACAATCATTGTGTTTATGACCTTTACAAAGAAGGCTTCTGAAACCATTTTGGGAAAATGAGAAAATGCTGGTTGCCAGCATTTTGTCCTTTTCCCATATTTCCTGGCCTTTCAAAGACAAATCTTATTAGTCGAGGTACATTTAATTTCTCATCTGCAAGTACTTTGGATTTAGATATGGCCCAAATTTTTTCATTTGGTAAAGAGTGAGGTATTACCATCAGTATGTGGACCCTTTTCTCCATATAGACACATTTACTGTTAAGGTTTAACTTGGACCATTAAGAAAGTAAAGGAGAACATTTTGAAGACATGAAAATGGTTTCCTAACTTGCATGGAAAACAATAAGGGCAAAGAAACAATTGTGCATATCATTCATGTTTATTTTAAACATTTAAAGCATGGGAAAAATATGTGTTGCTAAATGGTACCCTGATATCTCATCAAGGAGGGTTCCTAAGATTGAATGGAAGATTTTCTTGCTGTATTTCAATTGGTCACTAAATGTCCTTTTAAGCTAATAAAATTATTGCAACCCTCCCCTTGCAAACCAAAAATTTTGGCAAGCACAGAAATCTTTGATCATGGGCAAACTAGTCTTACGCCACAATATTTTCAATTGTGATAGAGGCCAATACAGAAAGACCTGAACAATTATTATTATAATGTGATGAAGAAAGATTAACTAGGCAATAGGTCTAAGTTCAAGAACCCGGGAAGTCAATGAACTTCTTATTGGAGCTAGTCTATGTCAGGAACGAGTGATATGTTGACTAAATTGAATTCTGAACATAAACTTATTTTATGCTTATGCCTAAAACTGCATTTTACAGAAATTGAAAGTTTAGTTTCCATTATTAACTCCAGTAATTGTCAGGTCTAATCTGTTTTTAGTAAGAATATCACATAAGGTCTTGAACCAATCACATCCTAGATCAGATGACATGTTCTTTGTAGTCAAAGCTTTACCAAACGACAAAATTTTAGACTTGTCCAGATTATAAGCATTTGCAGACAACAAAATAAATGTGACTCAGAACTTGAAATTTATTTTCTGGAAAGTTTCTCCTTTTCCCACGATGTTTTCAAAAGTAAAAAACAGAATTGTTTGGTGAAGGGTAAACTACATTTTTAGCACAAATATCCAAGTTTTACCTTTCTATGCCCAAAGCTTCCAATAGCTCAGTGATAAAGGCAAGGAATTGTAAGAGTAAGACTGGGCTGTACAAAAATTTTGTACAAAGATTTTCGAAAGTCATTGTGACTTCTATCTCAATGAAAGACATGTGGGAAGGCAGTCAATTGCTATGATAGAGTGTTTTGCTGGCAAAGAAACTTCAGGGAATATTTTGGCTAACTGCTATAGCTGAAGTGATAGTACAGAAATATTGTTGAAATCAGAATTCAAAACAAACCATACAAAATCTGTTAACATGTGATGTGTTGGTAACTTATATTAACTAATGACACAGAATTGCTAATCAGATCTAGATTTACTGCGAATGAGATGTATTTTTTTTCCTAGTTTGGAGACAGTTAGATACATCTTTACCAGATAGTATTCCAAACAGGGAAAAGGTGTCAGTTGGCCAAAGTGTTCAATCTGAGCTATTTCTCCATTTATAACAATATTTTCCCTTTTGCTTTTGCTACTTAAAACTATTTCCAGTCCGATGTCAGGATGAGCACCATAACTTCTGCACCAAGGAATTGGTTTAACCCTTTACCACACAATCCAAAGTTTTAATGACACTGAAAAACAAGCCTTTTGAAAACACTGTAGGAAAGGAGAAAATACTGATAACCAGCATTTTCTCCTTTTCCCACTATGTTTTCTACCTACTCAAGAACAAGTACATTTACTATCATTTGAAAAAATAATGAATTGTTGTTAGTAGATAACTTCAGTACTGACAGTCTAAAATTTAAATGTGTGGTAAAGGGTTAAGAACAGATATATTTAACTGTAAAGTCTGACAGAAAGTTCTACATAGAAGTAGCCTCATTGAGTATGATTAACTCTTTACAATACAACTAGGTTTTAGACGTTCCCAAATTGATAGCATTTGCAGGCAACAAAAATAAGTGTGACTCAACAATTAGAAATAGACTTACTGCCTTATAAGGCTCTCTGTTATGAAAATGATGACATTTAAAGGGGGGGGGGGGTGTTACGGGGGGAAAAAAAAGAACATGTTGGTAAAACTTGGATAACTAACACAAATTCAGGTTAAATATGAATTCAATGTGAAAACAATTTTGCAAAAGGAGAAATGGTTACATGTCCTTTTGCCATACTGTTTTAAAAAGTGGTGTGACACTAGAGGAAACAAATTGTCAGCAGAACGTATCAGTTACATGCATTTCTTTCTAATTTCAGAGTGAGAGAGGCAGACACAGAAGAAAACGATGAGAATGCACTAATTAACTCTTTACCAGACGACAAAATTTTACCCCGGTCCAAATTGTAAACATTTGCAGACGACAAAATAAAAATGACTGAAAATGTGAAATTTTTTTGTGAAGGGTAGAAAACATTGTGGGAAAAGGAGAAAATGCTGGTTACCAGCATTTTCCACAATGTTTTCAAAAGGCTTCTTTCTCAGGGTCGTTAAAAGTTGGGATTGTGTGGTAAAGGGTTAACTCTTTACCAGACGACAAAACTTTAGACTTGCACCAGTTGAATGTATTTACAGGCAACAAATCAGACATGACTGAAAAACAGGATTTTCACTTTGAACTGGTAGAAAACATTGTTTGAAAAAGAGAAAATGCTGGTTACCAGCATTTTGACCTATTCCCACAATGTTTTCAAAAGTGTTTTTCTTCAAGGTCATTAAAACTGAAGATTGTTTAGTAAAGAGTTAAAGAAGTAATTCTTTAAACAAGAGATTGATACATGGATAATGAATGCAGACAGTTATATGCAGAAGGATGCATTCCAGCCATCAGACTCATGCTGTTTATCATCACCATTAGTGCGGACTTTATTTGGGGTTTTAATCAGTTTTAGCTGTATTACAATTGTTGTACTGATTTTTAGTGTATATCTTTCCATCTGCCATGAAATTCATACCACTTTCTTTAAATACAAAAAAAAAAGCAATTTTCCATCATTTTTTAATTATAGATTAGCAGACATAAGTTATATTGTAAGCCCTGCTAAATACTTTTGAGTTCCAGATTACAAGAATAGCATTAAATTTCTATTGGCAAAAATGTCTATTCTTAGGCCCATCTCAAGATTTGTTTTTTATACACCAATTTATTTAAGAATGGTTATTAAAGTACTGTCACTTGATACAAAAGCAATTGAAATACATTGAAGCCTTTGTAAGGCTGCATTATATGTTGTCTGCATTCTTACAAAAGTAAAGGTAGCATTTTTGTTTTACATGAAGTCATTGATTTATGAAATCAAAACTAAGATGGAGATTACCACTTGTTTTATCAGTTTTTTAAAATTACATGCACTCTATTTGAATGGCCCTTAAAGATAGTCTTCTTGCATTCAAATGAGGAGTTTGAGAGTTGAGTGGTTGACCTGAATGAGATTACATGTCTGTCAGCTGGTTGGAATTTGTTTAACTCTTTACCAAACGACAAAATTTTGGACTAGTCCAAATTGAAAGCAATTGCAGACGACAAAATAAATGTGAGTCAAAATTTGAAATTTGATTTGGGAAGGGTAGAAAACATTGTGGGAAAAGGAGAAAATGCTGGTTACCAGCATTTTCTCCTTTTCCCACAATGTTTTCAAAAGGCCTCTTTCTCAGGGTCGTTACAAGTCGGGATTGTGTGGTAAAGAGTTAAATATGTACAATCTTTTAGCTGCATAAACATCTCTTTAATGGTTTTCTTTTTTGAAATCATTGTGCTTTACAGAAAGATAGTTTGATTTAAATTGTCATTTTCATCCATCTTGGGAAAAAAGGGGGGAATGTTGAATTCTAGAGAAAGAAATATTCTTTAATTCCTTGTCTGAATATAATGATTATAGTAGTATATCAACAAGTATTGCCTTTGAGAGTATTAAAGTATGTGAGAATTGCTTTCTTAGACATTGTTATGCTTTTATCATAAATATTGTACAAATGTATTCTAATTGGATTTAACTATTTTCTGGACAGACTTTTTTCTTCTTATTCTTTTTCTTTATTTTAAAGAGGTTTAAAAGGTGAAATATTCTTGACATCTTTCTTCCCTATTTTTTTCCCTTTATTTTAAAGATGTCCAAAAGGTAAAATATCAATAAAGGAATAAGACAAAGGCTGAATATTTCTAAATACCATTGAAGAATATTTTAGCTGTGACATCCAAATCCTACATTCAGGGAAAAAAAATAAACACTTTTGTTTAACTGTTTATCAGGCACCAACACTTTAGACCTGTCCATGTTGAAAGCGTTTGCAAATTTAACAAATGTTGCTTATATGATGGGATATGTGTTTAAAGGAGTAGAAAACATTGTTGGGATAAGAAGAAAATGCTGGTTCCTGATTTTTGTTTCTTCCACAGAATATTTGGAGTCCTTTTCATCAGGATCATTAAACCATGATAACCAGTATTTTCTCATTTTTCCACCAAGTTTTCCAACCTTTCTAATACAAATTTCCATTTTTGAGTTGCATTTAAATTGTCATGTGCAAAAACTTTCGGTTTGGACAAGTCTTAAATTTTGTTGTTTGATAAAGATTTATCACATTATATAGAGTAGTGTTGGGATATGATTCTAGTTTTCCTGTATAGGGGAATCATCATATTTTAAATGGCATTGCATTCATTTACACAATCAAGTTTATACTGGTATTCAAATATGGTTTGCATTGAATTGGCTTCCGTGTTTTATGCTTTTTCTTTAATCTCAAATTGTTTCAAATGAAAAACAAATTTTGGAATTAATATTTTGCTAGTGCAATAGTTATTTTTATTTTTCTTCTTTTAAGTTTTCAGTTCTTATTCTTGACCTATATATGATAGGGAGGAAATCAGGACCTTTACACAAGCAGTAGCTCTTTTTTCTTTACCCTTTTTTTTAATGTGAGTTAAAAAAGACTATTTTCCTTTAATTGAAATGTTTGACCAGTATGTCACATTCTCCTTTTTTTTCTGAATGGTATCTGAAAATAGCAGATGCATTAATGAGTATAACTTTTGACCACATGACAAAATTTGATAATTGAAAGTATTTGCAAAAGAAAATTGTTACTCAAAAATTGAAGTAAGGTTTGGGAGGGGTAGAGAACACTATGTGAAAAGGGGTAAATGCCGGTTACCATAATTTTCTTTTCTTTTCACAATGTTTTCAAAAGCTTTCTTTCAGGGGGTTATTAAAAGTTGGGATTGTGTGTTAAAAAAGCTCACAAAATCGAGTTGTTAACCATTCTACAGATTTTACACCTGTTCAAATTGAAATCCTTTGTAGATGACCAGTTCAGTGAAGCTCATAAGGTGAAATCTTTGAAGTGGAAGAAAATATTGTGGGAAAAGTAGAAAATGCTGATTAGCAGCATTTTCTTCTTTCTCACAATGTTTTCAAAAGTCTCCCTCCTCAAGGTTGGTAAAACCCAGGATTGTTTGGTAAAGGATTCAGAAGCTCATTTTTGTAAAGCCTAAATGCCAGATACCTCTTTTATGAATTGAAACTGGGTCATAAATCTCAAACCGTGCAGTTTTGTTGCCTTTTCTGCCAGGGTAAGGCAACTTTCCTGTACATGTATGTGGTTAAAAGATTCAGAATGTTATTTACATTTGCTAGACCAATCAATGTTTTTACAATGCAATTTATGGATCAGTTATTCTGACTGGTGCAAAAACAGTCAAAGCTATTTAGCCTTTATTTCCTGCTTATTTGAAAGGATATTATTAATTAACCTGTAGGATGTTTAGCATGATTTTAGAGAGTGTAAATGGAGACCAGACTGCAGGGAAGATGCAGTCTAGTCTCAGATCTACATTTTCAAGTATACTGTGAGAAAGTATACCTAAGAGAGCCTGAATGTTTTGTTTTACTTATGATATGTTGTATAGTTTATGTCAAAAATCATTTGGGATCACCTTCATTTAAAGTACACTCTGGGATCAAAGGACATTAGGTCAGTAGTAGTGCATTCTTAGTTTTAACTGTTTTAACCTTTTACCTGCCAGATAAATTAACTGGACCTGACCATCTAGAAAACTTGACCAAAGTACATGTATTGTTCTTCTTTGGGTCTTTGGACAGGTATGCATTGATGGATAGTATAAATTCACGATTGGAAAGCATACATACAATGTTTAGTATAATCTTAGGTCAGCTTTGTTTATCGTCTGTTGCAGGTTGATTTAGTAAATGTATTCTATCTTTCATTAATAGTATCAACCCCAAATGTGCCATGTAAAGCTTCAGATGCTTTTGATGACTGTGTAGATCAAGATCAGACTGCTGGAATGATCTACTCTTTCTTATACATGTGTTTTGAGAGTTATCCTGGCTGTAACTGTCCTGATAAACAGGGTGCAGCAAGTTTGGGTCTTGCTTTTTGATGGACTGAAATTTACTTAACATTTATTTTGATACACTATGGGTCAATGTTGCATAAATGGTTAGAGTTTTGGAATATCTTTTAACTGTTTCCCAAATGACAAAATTTTAAATTTGGCCAAATTGAAAAGCATTTGCAGATGACAATTTGAGTTTGGTGTAAAAGAAGGAATGTGTTTTTGATGTGTTTTTAATACGCTCAAAGCATTGAAGGGAAAAAGAGGAAATGTTGGGTTCCAGCATTTTCTCTTTTTCCCACAATGTTTTGAAAAACTTTCTACCTTAGGAATAATTAAAACAAGATTGTTTGGTAAATGGTTGAAAGATCATCTGACATACATTAATTTTGTCGCAGACAACTTCAAAGTATCCATATGAAATTGGCATTATCAGCTTGAATTAGGGTTCAATGTGACAAAAGCAGAAATACTTCTTATTACACATAATTTCTCCCTGTGCAAAAATATTTTTCATGTTGTCTGCCACTATATGACAAAAAAGTCAACTGCAGAGTGCAACATGTGAATGCTTTTCAAGGATTGTCATGGGTGTAATCGTGTCTCTTTGTACATATAACTTTTTTACAGATCTGTATACTCTAATGCATTAAATAAAAAGAAGAAAAACCAAAACTTTCAGTGTGTTTAAACTTTTTTGTATTTCAAAGAAAAACCCTCGCAATAACATAATGTTTGTGTGAACTTTGTGATTTTACATGACTCCCTGTACCATCAATTCTTCATTTAACACTCCCCTTCCCATCAGCATCCTCCCCTTTTTTTTTAATGACTGAAATTAGCCAATCCAATGATCAGGTTGAACTGATTCATGATTGATCATGACAAACCAGATTGAGAAGTTAAGAGCATGGGCATTGTCTTAACTCTTTACCACACAATCCCGACTTTTAACGACCCTGAGAAAGAAGCCTGTAGAAAACATAGTGGGAAAAAGAGAAAATGCTGGTAACCAGCATTTTCTCCTTTTCCCACAATATTTTCTACCCTATTAAAGTCAGAAATCATCATATTACCAAGATTTAATTTGTTGTCTGCAGATGTTTTGAATTTGGTCCAGTCCAAAAATTTGTTGTTTGGGAAAGAGTTAACTGCTTCACAACTTGCTGACTATCCAAGCATACATACACTTCCTATGGAACCATACTCATCCAGCAACATTAATTCTTAAGCCGACAATTTTAGACTTATACAAATTGAAAGCATTTGCAAGGTGACAAACACCACTTAATAACTGAATTTGTCTTTGGATGGGTAATAAAAATGATTAAGGGAAACCAGTTAAAGGTTGCGTACAGTTTCATCCTTTCCCAAAATATTTTGAAAAGCCTTCTTCCATAGAGTTTAGTAAAGAGTTAAACTCTTCAACAAGCTGGAAAGAACTTTTAGAAAGTTAAAGAACAGTGTCCCTGATCAATCATGGATACTGTTAAATGGACAAAACTACAATACAGTTGGACTTTGAGATAAAAATTGTTTGAAATCCTGGAAATACAACTGTTTTCATACAAGATGATGTCGGTACAGTCAGCATAGAATTTTGTTTTTAGCTCAGCTATTTTCAAAGAAAACCTCAAGTTGTTGCTACAACCCTGTTTTCGTCTGCAAAAACTTTTGACATTTTATATCTCTGTCATTACTGAAGATATATACTTGAAACTCTGACTAGTTATCAACCATCAAAAGGGGAACCTATTCAACAAGGGTAGGTAACCATCAAACTCAGTTATGCCCTTTTTAGCTCCACTGGCCGAAGGCCAGCGGGCTTATGTCATGGCCTGTTGTCCGTCGTGCGTCCGTCCGTCCGTCCGTCCGTGCGTCCGTCCATCCGTCCGTGCGTTAACTTTTTTTTAAAACGTCTTCTTCTCTGAAACTACCCATCCAATTTTGATGAAACTTCACAGAAATGATCCTGCCATGGTCCTCTTCAGAATTTCTTGAAAGAATTTAATTCCTTCAAAAACTCTGGTTGCCATGGCAACAAAACTGAAAAATTTTGAAAATCTTTGAAAATCTTCTTGTCTGAAACCGTAAGGCCAAAGGCTACCAAATTTGGCATGTAGCTTTATCTAGTGGACCTCTACCAAGTTTCTTCAATTTATAGCCCTGGGGTCAAAATTGGCCCCGCCCCGGGGGTTACAAGTTATACATGGGCTTATTTAGGGAGAACTTTAAAATTCCTCTTCTACCTAGCCATAGGGCCTAGAGCTACCAAATTTGGCATGTAGCTTTATCTAGTGGACCTCTGCCAAGATTGTTCAAATTATAGCCCTGGGGTCAAATTAGGCCCTGCCCGGGGGTAAAAAGTTTTACATGGGCTTATATAACAAGTTTTACATGGGCTTATATAGGGAGAACTTTAAAATTCTTCTTTGACTTAGCCATGGGGCCTAGGGCGACCAAATTTGGCATGTAGCTCTAGTGGACCTGTACCAAGGGTGTCAAAATTATAGCCGAGGGTCAAATTTGACTTCGCTCCGGGGGGTAACATGTTTTACATGGGCGGGCTTATATAGGAAAATCTTTCACATCTAGCTATAAGGGCTAGGGCTATCAAATTTTGCATTTAGCTTTATCTAGGGGGTTTCTATCAAGGGTGCCCAAATTATAGCCCAGGGGGTCAAATGTAGCCCCACCCCAGGGGGTCACAAGTTCTACATGGTCTTATATAAGGAAACTTTAATAATCTACTTGTACATAGCCATATTTAGGCCTAGGGCTACCAAATTTTGCATGTAACTTTATATAATGGGCCTCTACCAAGAGGGCCCAAATTTTAACTTTGGGGGTCAAGTTTGACTTCACACCAGGGGTCACAAGTTTTACATTGGCTTTTATAGTGAAAACTTGATAAACCTGTGTCATGGATCACATATTTTACAGGGCCTTTTATTCAGCAAACTTGTTTTACATGACTTTTTATTGGGCAAGATTAAAAAATCTTTTTGTTTATAACCACACATTCTAGTTTCATATTGTAGGTCTGGGGTCAAAATTGCCTTCATTCCAGGGATCGCAAGTTTAACATGGGCTTCAAAATATTGTCACTTCAATTTAAACACTAATCAAGGGAAATAACTCTTTTTATGAAAGATAAAGTTTGTTACTATTTACCTCCCTTGATTATCAAGCTGCAGTGATACATGATTGGTGCTAGACAAGTTTTTTAGCTCCACTGGCTGAAGGCCAGCAGGCTTATGTTATGGCCCGTTGTCCGTTGTGCGTCCATCCGTATGTTAACTTTTTAGCTCATTTGAGCACAACGTGCTCAAGGGGAGCTTTTAGCATTTGTTTCAACTCAATAAAAGAATTTTCAATCATACACCAAAACAAAAAATTATCCTCCACATATCTGACTGTGTTTACAAACTATGAAGTGTTCATATTAATACACCATGTCTACTGTTTGATGATGACTAGCTTAGAAAAAGTATTAATAAAATAAGTTTGAAAAAAAATCTTAGTGATTTATTATGACAATTGTTAGCACACATGTAACTCATTACCAAACGATAATATTTTAGACTTGTCTAAATCGAAAGCACTTGCAGACGACAAAATAAAAGTGATTGAAAATTTGAAATTTGTTTTGTGAACAGTAGAAAACATTGTAAGAAAAGGAGAAAATGCTTTTCTAAAGCCTTCTTTCTCAGGGTCATCAAAAGTAGGGATTGTCTGGTAATAGGTTAAAAAGATATATTTCAAACTGAGATTGATGTATATACTTGTTTTTTACTGGCACTGAAGGTCCGTCCGTCCATCTGTCCGTGCGTGCATTAACTTTTATTTCAAACATCTCTGAAACTACTTATCCAATTTTGATGAAACTTCAAAGAAATGATCCTGCCATGGTCTTCTTCAGAATCCCATGACAGAATTTTATTCCTTCAAAAACTCTGGTTGCCATGGCAACAAAACTGAAAAATATAGAAAATTTTCAAAAATCTTCTTCTCTGAAACTGTAAGGCCTAGGGCTACCAAATTTGGCATGTAGCTGTATCTAGTGGGCTTCTACCAAGTTCCTTCAAATAATAGCCATGGGGTCTACCAAATTTTGCATGTAGCTTTATCTAGTGGGCCTCTACAAGGAGGGCCCAAATTATAGTCCTTGACCCAAGTTTGTCCCCACACCACGGAACACAAGGTCACCAGTTTTACATGGGCTTTTGTAATGAAAACTATCTTAAGTCATCATGTTACTAACCATTATAAAGACTAAGGCTATTAGATTTAGCCCTGTCTCATGGGTTTCATGTTTTACAGGGCTTTTCATTGAGAAAAATTTGAAAATCTTCTTGTTGTTTTATAACATTCAAGAACTGAATTATTTGGTATGGAGCTTTATATTGTGGACCTCCACCAGGATTCAAATAATTATAGCTTTGCGATTAAAATTGGCTTTGCCCATGGATCACAACTTTCTCGTAGGATTAGATAGAAAAATGTTTTCATGTCCTCGTGTTTGAAATCAATTTGCTGAATATTGTAATGTTTGGCTTGTAGTGTTTTTACTTAATAGCCAGTGGAGCGATACAGGGCCATCATGGCCCTCTTGTTTTAACTTTAGGTATGCTAGTGAATACCTCATTGACCCATTACCACACAATTCCTAGTTTTTATCTCTTGGATTTAATCTCTTGGAGATTAGACCTTTAAAACATCGTGGAAAAAAGAGAAAATGCAGATATTCAGTCTAAAATATTGTCATGTGGAAAAGAGTTAATTCTTTACCAAATGACTAAATTTTAGACCTAAGTTGAAAGTATTGGTAGACGACACATTTAATGTGGCCCAAATGATAATATTTATATTTGAAATGGTAGAAAATAGTACTGATTACTAGCATTTTCTCCTATCACTACAATGTTTTCCAAAGGTTTCTTTGTAAGGGTCTTTAAAACTCAGGATTGTGTGGTAAAGGGTTAAATCTCTACCAGGCAAAAATACTTTTGACTTGACCATACATTTTCAGGGAAAAAATGAAATGCGGCTCAAATGATTGGATTCGATTTTAAAGCCATGAAAAGATTGTCGGAAAAGGAAAAAATGCAGGTTACCTCTATTTTCTCCTTTTCCACAATGTTTTCAAGAGCCTCTGCTGTCAGAAACATTAAAATTTTGGGTTGTTGAGTAAAAGTTTAATTAACTTGATAAATAAATGATATTAGAAGAGTTTACACATCACAAATGTAGTTCAAATGATGGAATTTTGTCTGTCAGTATTATAGTAGAATACAATGTGAAAAAAGAAGAAAATACTGGTTACCAGCATTTTCTCATGTCAACATGATGTTTCCAAAACTTTCTTCTTATGATCATTAACCCTTTACCACACAATCCGATATCAAAACTTCATACAGTCTCTTAAGTCATACAATTTTCTCCTTTAACAACCCTGCGGTAAAAGGCTTTGTAAACATTGTGGACAAAGGAGAAAATGCTGGTTAGCATTTTCTCCTTTGTCCACACTGTTTTTGACTTTTCCAGAAACAAATTCAATTTTTGCATCACATTTACTTAGTCATCTGCAAATACTTTGAATTTGGAAAAGTAAAATATTTTGTTGGTTGGTAAAGGTGATAGAGACACTGCCTGTTAGAGTACCAGTAGTATCAAAGAGTACATGTACAATTGTACCATTCATATTAAAGAGGAGTAAGAAAGTCGACTTGTACATGCAGTATCCAAGAACAAAAGACCTACACTGTCGCAGAAGAAGTTTACTAGTCATATAATTTGGTTGTTAGAAATATGAAAAATTGTAACAAAAATTTACCCTTTTATACACAAACCCATGGTTTAACAACCCCATGAAAGAAGCTTTTTGAAAACATTGTGGGAAAAGAAGAACATGTTCTCATTTTCCCATGACGTTTTCTATCCTATCCAAAACAAATTCCATCATTTAAGCCACATTTGAATTGTCGTCTGCAAATGCTTTCAATTTGTTTAACCCTTTACCACACGATGACGACTTTTAACGACCCTGGGAAAGAAGCCTTTTGAAAACATTGTGGGAAAAGGAGAAAATGCTGGTAACCAGCATTTTCTCCTTTTCCCAAAATGTTTTCTACCCTTCTCCCATCAAGTTTAAATTTTCAGTCACATTTTTTTTGTCTTCTGCAAACACTTTCAACTTGGACTAGCCTAAAATTACATTGTTTGGTAAAGAGTTAAGTCTACAATTTTGTTTTATAGGAAAAGGTTAATGCAGAAACTGTTTCTTTTAGCAGGAGCATTCAAGAATGCTTGTAAAAGTGGAGCATCAGAGACATTCTGTTATAGCCTATCTCAGACCAAAACCAAAAAGTGTTTGTCACAGAAAACCATGTATACATCACTATCAAACAGATTTTAAACCTTGGGCTGCTAAGCTAAACTCACTGAAGTTTAGCGGACAGTGTAGATCAAGATCAAACTGCACAAAAGGTACAGTCTGATCTTGAATCTACATTGTCCGATAAGGGGATTTTTTTGTCACCAAAAAATGAGTTTCACATAGCATTATTAGGGTTTTTACTGTCAGCTAGAAAGTTTTTATTCAACTTATTTAGCAGGATAAGAGTGAAGTTGTTTCGGAAACAACATGGACTAGTAGAACTATGATTTAGAACTTACTTATGACTCCAGGACCCAACTTAAAAAATTTATTGTCTAGCACTCGACCAGTTGTGAAAGCATCATGGTGAATGGAGAAATTGCTTTAACTCTTTACCACACAACACAATTTCAGACTGGTACAAATTCAAGGTATTTGCAGACGACAAATTCAGAGTAGCTCTAATAATGTTTTCTGTCTGTGATAGGGTAGAAAACATTGTGGGAAAAGGAGAAAATGCTGGTTACCAGCATTTTCTCCTTTTCCCACAATGTTTTCAAAAGGCTTTTTCTTCAGGGTCGTTAAAACTCGTGATTGTGTGGTAAAAAGTTAAATTAGCAGTTTCTCCTGTTGTTGTAGCATTTTAACATGTATAGAGACTCACACTAGGATGATACGTTTTTTTTTTTCACTCTTTACCGAACAACAAAATTTTAGACTTGTCCATAATGAAAGCATTTGCAGACAACGAAATAGAAGTTACTCAAAAATTGAAATTTGTTTTTGGAAAGGAAGAGTTTAACAGTTTTAAAAAATTCCATTGTTATTAAATGAGGACATAAATGGACTTGTAAAAAGGAATGGTTAAGCCCATAGCATCTGTTTCAAAAAAAAGTGCAGGTTAGTTATATTTAGGCAGGTTAGTTATTTTTAGGCAGGTTAGTGATATTTAGGCAGGTTAATTATATTTCAATCAACAACTGACAGGTGCCAGTATGGCTTAGTTTATATTTTGATCTGTATTTGACAGGTACCAATGATTCTGGTGGGCAATAAGTGTGATCTAGAGGATGAAAGAGTGGTGGGAAAAGACCAAGGTGTCAACATGGCCAAAAGCTTTAATAGTGACATGGTGGGCTTTCTGGAAACTTCAGCCAAAGCTAAAATAGCCGTTAATGAGGTATGTGGATTGTCATGTTATCAACTGTTATCCCCTTAAAAGCAAGTTATACCCCCGCAAAATGAATGTTTTCGGGGGTATACTGGAATCAGCCTGTCTGTCTGTCCATCCGTGTGTCTGTCTGTCTGTTTGTGTACAAAATACTAGTAATTTTGTGTCGCAAACTCCTCCTACAGTTTTCCTTCAATTGTATTGAAACTTTGCACATATATTGATCATATATTGAAGGTTTGCAAGACGCAATTTTCAAGTTTCAACTCCTCCTGGTTGAGGAATTGTCTCCCCTTGAACTTGACACTTTTTTCTGTCAGAGCGCTGGCGGGGGTATTAAGTCACATTCAGTGACAGCTCTAGTTTCATTTGTGGATAGTATAGATTCAAGATCAGACTGCATAGAATATGTGGTCTGATCTTGGATCTATACTGTTTGCTACTTTACCAGATGTTTTGACAGAAACAGCTTTGGAATAGCTATACCTGCATGTTCTGTGCTGACGTAGAAATTTCCATTTCATTTACTGAGCACTTTGTTAGAGTTAAATCTTTAACCCGTTACCACACAATCCCTACTTTTGATGACCCCGAGAAAGAAGCCTTTAGAAAACATTGTGGGAAAAGGAGAAGATGCTGGTAACCAGCATTTTCTCCTTTTCCAACAATGTTTTCTGCCCTTCACAAAACACATTTCAAATTTTCAGTCACTTTTATTTTGTCGTCTGCAAATGCTTTTGATTTGGACAAACCTAAAATTTTGTCGTTTGGTAATGAGTTAACACACAACAAAAATATGGACATGACCATATTGAAAGCATTTGCAGACTACAACTTAGATGTAGCTCAAATGATGATCTCTGTCTTTAATAGGGTAGAGAACATTGTGGGAAAAGATTTCAATACCACAGTGTTTTCACCCTCCGAAGACTTTCCAGATTTTGTCATATTTATTTCTGCAAATCCTTTCAATTTGCACAGGTCTAAAATACTGTTGTTTGATAAAGAGATGAAAATTACTTTTTTATTCCCATATTTTCAGATTTTCTTTGATCTAGTCAGGATGATCAACAAGAAGAATCCAGAGACAAATAAGAAGAACAAAAAGAAGAAGGGATGTGTTTTAGTATGAGAGAGGAAAAAATTTATGTCTGTCTGTAAGTATAGTGTTGTGTTGTCCTGCAGACATGGCCATGCTTTATCTTGTAACTTTACAGGCTATTTTGAGACCTACCAAAATATATGAGCCATGCTCTGTGTAAAGAAAGTTTATTACATCTGCAGAAATTTTCAACCAGGTCAGCCTGCACTGTACGTGTAGGCTGACCCGAGTCAAAAATTTTTGCTGCTGGTAAATTTTTTTTTGCATGTTCAAGGACCATTTTACCTCATGATTCAGCTGGTTTTAGAGAGAAAGGATTTTATGGATCTATAATTATGTGATGACTTGCTTGGTATAATGCACCACAGAGATACATTAAACCCCCTAACCTCAGGGCATGGCTCATATGTAGATGTGATGGAAAGGTTGTAGATAATATACTTACGTTGGGTGATCAAAAAAATCATGGACTACCTCGTTATTTTGAAAACTACTACACGTAGAATTACAAAATTTTGCATAGATGAGCATTAATTATCTGGTAACTGACTCAAGCTTTCAAATGTCGTCATATTCAAGTAGGTGAAGTATGACGTCATATTAATGACGTCATATACTGCATTAGTCGTCTAAAATATCGGACGACGTTTTATTTGAGCCGAGAGTAATCATAAACTTTTACGTCAAACTAGTAAAGTGTTTATCGGAAATCAAAACCGATTTAGAAACAGTTAAAGATGACTCTGCACCCAAGAAATCTGATATTCGTACATGGATCGGACTGGTTTAGACAAGGGTGCGATACTGTTAAAGATGACCCTAAATCTGGCCGTCCATCTACATCAGTCACAGACAAAATCATAACGGCTGTAAAGCAGCATGTAAAACAAGATTGCTGAGATACTGTCAGGAAAATAGCTTATACATTTGACATTTCATCCAGAAGTGCTCAGGAGATTTTGACTGAGAATCTTGGAATGTCGCGTGATTGCACAATGTGGGTACCTCGGACTCGGCAACTGACACCCGAGAAAATTGGGATTAGGATTGAAATCTGTTAAGAAATTTCAGAATGCATTAGGGTAGAAGGGTCAAACTTTACAGATCGTATTGTAGCATGCTATGAAAGATAGGCACACTTTAACGAGACTGAATCTAAACAACAAAGCAGTGTATTGAAACATTCAACATCGCCTTCTGCTGGTAAAGCTAACCTTTATAAGTCACTTGGCAAAGTGATCTACATCAAGTATTTCTGTTCTCCTATTATTCTTCTAAATCATGTTGTATCTATACATACTACAGTCAATACTGAGTTTTATGCCCACTTTATTCAAATGAATTTCATATACACAGTATGAAAAACTTGCGGAGTGATGTCACTTTACACCAAGATAACGCCCTAGCTCACAAAGCCACACTTGTACTGGAAACTTTGCAAAAACTAAACATGGAAACACTTGCCAACGCTCTGTATAATTCAGTCCTGACTCCATGTGTCCTCTGACTAGTTCCTGTTTTGAAAGATTCTCTATGTGGCATGCACTACGAGAGCAGAGAGGAGCTAACCCTCGTTATGACCGGGTCCTTGATGGTAACATCACGTGACGTGCTCCCACACATGCTTCGCACGTGGAAATCAAGAATGAATAAGTGCATAGAACTCAGAGGTGGTTACTTTCAAAAATAGTGAACATTTCAAGTTGCTTTTTAACAATATTCCGATACTGGCACTGATCCACGTTCTTTCTGATCACCCCTCGTATTTTTACCCGTGGAAAGAAGGCTTTTGAAAGTGTTGTGGAAAAAGGAAAAAAATATGTACTCTCTTGTTTGTTTGTTTGTATCGTGTTTAGTGCCATTTTCCATATTACTTCAGTTATATCATGGTGGCCAGTGCACCTACCTACCCATTCTTTACTGGAGTTCCTTTTACCAGTACTTAGCACAAAATTCTTCCCAAGCCAATGGCTACTTTCCCATATAACCATCGTCAAAACAATGATCAGTGGTGAGACAGGAATGAATCCTGTTGTAATGACTATCATTAATCCTCAGAAAGAAATATGTCTAGATTGGGATTTGAACGAACAACCCTGTGGTCTCAGGTCCTTATACTACCGACTGCACTTTTGGGTTTGACTTTCCTTCTGTTGGAGTCTTGAATAGCTCAGTGGTGAAGTTGTAGGGTTCTAAATCACTTAGGCACTGTTTTCTTTTTTCCCTTTGAGAGTTTCCTTGGGCAAGACACTTCAGAAGCTCAGCCTAGTACTGCTTGAATCCAGGATTTGCATGAATAAGTGAGCAGTTGCTATGGTATGACTGAAATAATGTTGAAAGTGGTTTAAAACCACCATTCAATCAACCAATCACTCTTTTTATCCCCCGCTGAAGGTGGAGGGATATAGTTTTAGCGTTGTCCTTCCGTCTGTCCGGCTGGCCATCCGTCCGTCTGTCCGGCCGTGTGTCCGTCCGGGAGAATATCTCCAATACCATTGGTCGGAATTTCGTGAAACTTTATACATGTGTACAATAACCCATTGCGCCAAGACACTTTTTTTTTTTTTTTAATCGATGAAAAATGGCCGACTGGAAGCGATTTTAAGTTACGCGGTCAAGTAAATTTTTCGGCAGGGGATATTATTTCAACGAAATTGCTTGTTTTTATTAAGACTGATTAACCTCTAGACTGCTATACGCGACTCGCTGACCTTTTGTGGACAGTGTAGATCAAGATCAGACTGCACAGAACGTGCAGTCTGACCTTTGATCTACACTGTCCGATAAGGAGATGGTATTCCCCAAAACATAATTTTGAAATAGCAATATCCGTGTCACCACTATCGACTTAAAAATTCCATTTTAGTTGTTTAGCAAGATAAGGATTAATTGGAGTTTTTTGCAAAATTACAGGATCAACTCTTTACCAAACGACAAATTTTTGGACTGGACCAAATTCAAAGCATCTGCAGATAACAAATTAAATCTTTTTAATATGATGGATACTGACTTCGATAGGGTAGAAAATATTGTGGGAAAAGGAGAAAATGCTGGTTACGAGCATTTTCTCCTTTTCCCGCAATGTTTTCTATAGGCTTCTTTCTCAGGGTCGTTAAAAGTCGGGATTGAGTGGTAAAGAGTTAATGTTAAATTCTTAACCCTTTCTCAACAACCAGCTTAAGACTCTTCTAAATTGAAAGCATCTGCAGATGACAATTATATAATTGATACATGTTATCATTACTTCTCTGATAGGTTAGAAAACATGGTGGAAAATGTAGAGAATGCTGTTTACCAGCATTTCTCCATTTCCTAAGTACTATGTTTTCTTAAGCTTTCATCTTTAGGGTGTTAAAAACATGGGACTCTATGGGAATGGGTAAATCTGTGTTGAACAAAAAGAAAATTATGATAATGATGATAACAGTTCATTATACATCTGCTTTCAGGTGCTGTAGTATCTTGGTTAGAGAACAAAGCTAAACAATCTCATGCAGAAGACTGGTACTATACAAACACTCAGTGCATCTAAATGTGTTCATTAGTCATAGACATGGGCCAAACTATAGTGTGAAACAACTGATAAAACCCTTAAATCATGTTCTGTATACTTACCTTCTTGGAAAGCCTTCTGATTGGCTGAAATAATAGACGTCAGCCACATGATTGGCTGAGGGAAATAAATCAGCAAATCAGGCTAGTCTTAAGTAGGAAAAGAAACAATATGACTACAAAATTCCCTTAAGTTTGGTTCCTTGAGAAAGAGGGCTTTTTAACTTTTTACCAAACTACAAAGGACTCGTCCAAGTTGAAAGTATTTGTAGATGACAATAGATGTCTCTGAAATTGAAATTTGTTTTGGGAAGGGCAGAAAACATTGTGAGAAAAGGAGAAAATGCTGGTTACCAGTATTTTCTCTTTTTCCCACAATGTTTTCAAAAGCTTTCTTTCTCAGGGTCATTAAATGCCACGCTAAAATGTCCGAGAACAAGGACAATACCCTTTTAACCCTTTCAGGGCCATAGAAAAAATGGGATTTTACAGATAGCATAGATTAAGATCAGACTACTCAGAATGTGCTGTCTGATCTTGGATCCATACTGCCACGAAAAAAAGGTTGAGTTTAAAAAAGCCATGCTCTGTGAAAAGGGGGCTTTATGCATCTTTGTGATGCACGATACCAAGCAACTCATCACTGTATTAAGATCCATAAAATCTATTTTGTACAGCAACAGATTGAATGAGATACACTGGTCCTTCGACACACAGAAATTTACCAAAGCAAAAAGTTTCGGCTCGTGTCAGCCTGCGTGGACTGTGCAGGCTGACCTGGGTCGATACATTTTTGCAAATGCATTAAGCCCCCTTTTCACAGACCATGTCTTATATATTTGGCATTGATAGGGTTAAAGGCAAATCCCATCATTTGAGCTCCATTTATTTGTCCTCTGTAAATGTTTTCAACTCTTAACCTCACAATCCCGACCTTTAACAACCATGAGAAAGAAAGCTTTTTGAAAACATTGTGGGAAAAGGAGAAAATGCTGGTAACCAGCATTTTGTCCTGTTTCCACAATGTTTTCTGCCCTTCCAAAATCAAATTTCAGCTCTTGATTCACATGAATGTTGTTATCTGCAAATGCTTTCATTTTTGGCTAGTCCAAAATTTTGTCTTGTGGTAAAGAGTTAAACCATATAACTCTTTACCAAATGACAAAATTTTTTACTTTTCCATTTTGAAAGCGGTCACAGAAGGTTGATTAAATGTCACTAAGATTATTAAATTTGTCTTTGGTAATGTATAAAACACTGTTGGAAAAGGAGAAAATGCTGGTTACTAGTACATGTATTTTCTCCTTCTGCCAATGTATTTTCAAAAGTCTTCTTTCTTGTAATCATTGAAAGTCGGGATTATGTGGTGAACGGAATTTTGTCATCTAGAAGAATAAAAGAAGGCCATACTCTTATCTTGGAGACAACATGGTTGCTTCATACAAGTTACTTGCAACTGATTTTTGGTGAAAAAGTTTTATTCCATTTTTTTCTTTTTTAATTCAAGTATGAAAGTGAAAGAACTACAAAATGTCATATTCTGATTGCATCATTTTGGTTGGTTATTCTTTCTAATAGTACATCTATCACTTCTTAATTTTCTTGCATGCTAGGCATTTTCTATTTCTTCTGATTTTTCATCACAATTGTGACATTGTCTTAATTTATAGGTAGTCTTGTTTTGCAGTCAATATTTGGTGGCACAGAATGTTGGATACTGTAAAAATTTTGCTAGCAGTAAGAACTTTTATAAAGCAATATTTCGGTTTTTACTGTTCCCAGGAAATGTCTGTATAATTTATTTAGCAGTTTAAGGGTTATGTGACAAGGGGCACAACTCTTGCTTTTAGGATTAATTGACAAGAGGCACAACTCTTGTTTTCAGCCTTTACCAGTCTGGTGTTGGTTAATCATGATACATTTGTTCATTTCCTCATGAAAATTCAATTTTTTTTCTTTTTTTTTTTTTTGTAGGAAATATATGCATGCAAATCATTTAGATATACAAGTTCATGTATTTTGTATATTATGTAAATAGAGGCATATGGTTCTGAACTTTTGGTCATGTTTCTTGTTTAAATCTCCCTGAGTATCAAACTACTTGAGTTCCATTATTTACCTAACAATCTGGAATTTTAGCATTTCTGAGGAGGAAGGCTTTTGACAACATTTAGGGTAAAGGAGAAATGCAGGTAACCAGCATTTTTGCCTTTTCCGACAGTGTTTTCTGGCCTATCAAAGACAAATTCCATCATTTGAGTTAAATATGAATTGTCATCTGCAAATACTTCCAGTTTGGATAAGTTAGCATTTTTGTCGTTTGGTTAAGAAATTAATCCTTTGCCTCACAATGCCAACTTTTCACAGCCCTGGGAATGAGGCCTTTTGAAAACATTGTTGGAAAAGGAGAAAATGTTGGTAACCAGCATTTTCTCCTTTTCCCACAATGTTTTCTACCCGATCAAAGAAAATTTGTACCATTTGAGCCACATTGAAATTGTCTTCTGCCAATGCTTTCAATTTAGACAAAGCTACAATTTTGTGGTCTGGTAATGGGTTAAAACACTTGTAGATGACAAAATGTAACTCTATACCAGGTGACAAAATTTTTGCAAGCAGACATCAAATTACATCAGTCTCAAAATAATAAGATTTCCTTTGAAAGAGTGGAAAACATTGCTAGAAAAGGAGAAAATTCTCCATAGCTGTATTTTTTCCTACCATTATGTTTGCATAAGCCTTCTTTCTCAGGGTGTTTAAAAGACGGAATTGTGTGGTAAAGGTTTGTCTTCATGAAAGGAGAAGGAGAAAATACTGGTTACCTTACTTTTCTCCTTTTGTACCTTTTTCACAGTGTTTTCAAAAAACCCTCTTCCTTTGGGTCTTAACTCTTTACCAAACGACAAGATTTTAGACTCGTCCAAATTGAAAGCATTTGCAGACGAAAATTTAAATGTGGCTCAAAGGATGAAATTTTCCTTTGATAGGGAAGAAAACATTGTGGGAAAAGGAGAAAATGCTGGTTACCAGCATTTTCTCCTTTTCCCACAAGGTTTTCAAAAGGCCTCTTCTTCAGGGTCATTAAAACTTGGGATTGTGTGGTAAAGGGTTAACCCTTTATCACACAATGATGAGTTTTAACGTTAGCTGTGACAGAAGTCTTGAAAATTGTTGGAAAAGGAGAAAAATGTTTTCTACCCTTTCAAGGAAAATTTTTTTATTTGTTCATTGTTTATGTTGTCATCTGAAAATGCTTTCAAATTGGAGCAGTCTCAATACAAGGTAAAAGATTTGTTAAGAGTTACAATGTTTTTTGGAACATAAGGGTTGACTTTTTTCATCAATGATCTTCTTTTTTGCTATACACTGAATGTTACTGTTAGCTTGTTGAGAATTAACTTCAAGCACACTAGTCACATGATGATTATAAGCATTTTACAAGACAACAAAATTTTAGACTCGTCTAATTCTAAAGAAGTAGCAGGCGAGAAACTGCATGTCACTCAAATAATGGAATTTGACATTTATAGGAAAGAAAACTTGGTGAGAAAAGGAGAAAATGTTTGTTACCAGCATCTTTTTGTTTTCTAACAATGTTTTCAAAAGGCCTCTTTCTAGGGATTGTTAAAAACTTGGATTGTTTGTGAATGAACCTTTTACCACACAATCCTGAGTTTTGACCAGCCGGAGGAAAAAGTGTTTTAAGATTCTTGGGGGGAATAAAAAGCGCTGATTACATTTTCTACCCAGTAAGAAATAAATCCCACTATTTCAGCTGCATTTGACTTGTCGTTAGCAATGGCGTTGGATTCAGACAAGTCCAAAGTTTTGTTCCATGGTAAAGAGTTAAAGGGTTAAAATGAAACATAATTAGAAAGACAACACCACAAGAACACATATAGATTTTGTTTGTGATGTGTATTTGTATGCAATGTGATAAAAAAGCCATGTTATCAAGTTTTGATGTTTTAAATACACAGGAGAACATCAACTGTAACTTTGTGATCTAAATGTTGTAAAAACACAAAGAGCTAATCCTGTAGCTTTACTGCATCTCGTGCATTTTTATTTATTAATCCTTTGCCACACAATTCCGTGTTTTTCTTTTCTCTTTATGGATGGTTTGCCAGCTATCACTATTTTGTGATGAGTCATTTTGAAAGTTTCGTGATTTGAAAACCTGAATAGCCCCCTTAAACCTCTACCATACAGCAATTTTTTTTTACTTTTCCAAATTGAAAGCATTTGCAGACTACAAAATAAATGAGACTCAGAAAGTGAATTTCGATTTGTGATGGGTAGAAAACATTGTGGAAAAAGGAGAAAATGCTGGATACCAGCATTTTCTCCTTTTCCTACAATGTTTTCAAAAGGCCTCTGCCTCTGGGTCGTTAAGACTCAGGATTGTGTGGTAAAGGGTTGAGGTAGATTCTGGCTGGTTTCTGAATATAAACAACAAATAAGTATTGAAAAAGCTACGGGGTTAGCTGTGGATGTTGTACATTGAAGTTTGTCTTACTTTTTATTTGAACAGCACCTGAAGTGGAACATTTGTATTTAAATAATCACTTTTTTCTCTGTTTTATCTGTCTGTTTTCATTTAGTGAATTTTCACACAGTTTATATGGTACAGTTTTAGTGATATTTGTATGGCATTACTTCTTGGTTATTGATGTGATCTAATCATGACAACTTTAGTGTTAAATTGACTTAGAAGTTTTGCTAGAAAATAACTCTAGCACCAATTAACTTATCATTTTTACAATAAATGAGTTAATACATTGGCACTAAAACCATCTGAAAGCACTTTGATTAATTAATAAATACAGAGGGATGAGCAATAACTTAGTTTGTGACATTTCGGCACTGAGTTAGCATCATCATTTGTAATTGTTCTTCTAATATCTATATTTCAGTGATGTCCTTTAACTTTGATTGCTTCTTAAAAACTTCTGATCTTGAATGTTGCGTTTGGTAACATCTAAACATAACTTTAGCTTTTATCTAGTTATCTCCAAAGCCTTGCAATGTAGAGCAACAATCAGAAGCTGTGTGATTAATTTGCTTGCACATTGTAAAATGAATGTAAGTCGGTGGGATTTTGGAATATGATGAAATACTTATGGCCACTAACTTTAGATGTGACTCAAATGATAGGATTTGTTTGAAAAAGGCGAAAATGAGGTAACAAGTATTTTCTCCTTTTCCCTCGCTTTTCCAAAGCCATCCTCTTTAAGGTCATAAAAACACATGATTGTAGTTACAGGTATGATAAAGTATGACATTTACTCTAGTGGTTTTGGGTTTTTTGGAAGAGACCATTTCATTTATTTAGCAATTTACAGGTTGATATTCTTGTATGGATAACAATTCATTATTCCAGGTATCAATATTATATGATTATAAATAATCTGTGAAAATGTACACAACGTTTGAATAACTTTTAACCCTTTACAACACAATCCTGACTTTTAACGACCCTGGAGAAGGCTTTTGAAAACATTGTGGGAAAAGGAGAAAATGCTGGTAACCAGCATTTTCTCCTTTTCCCACAATGTTTTCTGCTTATTCAAGGACAAGTAGTATCATTTAAGAAAACATTTGAATTGTCTTCTGTAAATTCCTTCAATATGGATGAGTCTAAAATGATCAGTGGTTAGCGTATCTGATTGGTGACCTGGACATTGCAGGTTCAATACCTAGTTGCGGCGAACTTTCTTTCAGACAATTTTTCGCCTCTCACCTCTGATGCATGCGAGAAAAGTAGTCAGTGGCTTTGGAAAGAAAGTTGTGTTAGTACTGATGTGAGAAAGCCGGGAAACACATGGGTGCGTCACTGACTGCCATTATATGACCTAAGCTGTTAAAATGGCGTTAAACTTTAATGCAAACCAAACCAAATCTGCTGTAGACAAATGCAGGGTAAAAAAGACAGTCACAAGCTTGCCACAATTAGTGGTCCTTTTTCCATTATGTTTTCTTCATGTAAATTGTACAAAAAAAAGACATTTTCCTTCGCATTTCAAATAAAAATATTTCTTCTTGGTTACTTTTTAACTTTTTACCTGGCAGTCTCATGTTTTTATGACCATAGAGAAAAGCTTTTTTTTGAAAACATAGAGTGTAATGGAGACATGTGGGCAACAAGCATTTTCTCCTTTTCCCCCATTTTTTCAAAAGCCTTCTTTCTCAGGGTAGTAAAAACTGAGTTGGTATGGTAGAAGGTTAAGAAGTGGAAAAAATTCAGTGCAAAATGTACTAGTAAATAGAGTTTATTTCGTCAGCTTGTGGTTAATATGGGGAAATATTTGCCGAAAAAGGGAAAGGTATGCGAAAATAACGAGTGCCGTAAGGCACTAGTTATTTTCGCGGACCTTTCCCTTTTGAGGCAAATATTTCCCCATGTTAACCACAAGCTGATGAAATAAATTATATATTATATTTCCTCTGATTATTTTGTCAACGAATGCCACTTTTAAAACTTAAAAACTTAAAAAACTTAAAAAAGTAGTCCCAGATTTTTGGCAGGAGGAAAATATTCACTGTGACGGGGAAATAATTCCCCCCAGCTTAAATTACGACATTTCTTTACCCATAACATTTCTAAAAATAGACACATGAAATATAATATTACCAAGTTAATTGTACTCTTTTTAGTCGAACTCTAAACAGTTATTTATTTATTTTCTGTAGTGTCAGGGTTTGATTGTATTAATCTACAGTTTTAATGTTTCATTTTTTTTCTTTGCAAATAAAAAATTGTAGCCAAATTTAATATTGTTATCTTTTACTTGCTGCCAGACGCAATCTTCTCAAATATATGTTGTCTTACAACAATAACCCAGGTTATGAATGATCGGTTGAATTTGCATTTTTTTATGGTCACCACTGGTTGCCCATATGGGTGAAGCCCTCTGTAGGTGGTTAGTTGTTATTACGGGGGATAGTGCAAGATACAGGACGAAACCCATCGTAAGTTATGCTTGGATCTTTAATGTGCTCAGTGTATAGCACCATCACACTGGACCTTGGTTTAATGTCTCATCCAAAAAACTATTAGTTATTTTAGATTGCCAGCCATTGGGCTCAAACCCACACCCTCAAGTGATCCAAGACTTGATGCTTACTGGTCCTATGCTCTACCACTTGATACCATGCGGGCTGGCCATTGGCATGAATGATGCTTCTACTGACCATGTACCTCATACCTTTATCCATTTAAAAAGATTGACATAATTTCAAATGACTTTGTTACAATATTCTTTAACTCTTTACCACACAGTCCCCAGTCCAACACTTTACTACAAAATATCAAGTTTAAACGACCCTGCTGGTAACCAGGATTTTCTCCTTTCCCCACAATCTTTTTTACCCTTCTCCAAACAAATTTCAATTTTTTAACCAGTTATTTTGTCGTCTGCAAATGCTTTCAATTTGGACCAGTCTAAAATTTTGTCGTTTGGTAAGGAGTTAGATGACCCTGCCAAGCCTAGTGGTAGAGACAGTAGCGTACAGGACTTGAGAGCAGGGGGGTTATTGGTTCGGATCCCCATCTTGGCCAATTTCTCTCCCAGATTTGATGATGGAATATGTAATTTTGACAGGATTCATTCCCATCTCACTCATTCTTTGCACAATAGTACATGTATATACCCAGCCAGTTTTGCTTGTTTTTCACATAGATAAAATTCTTATGAACATAATTATTATAGTGCGCAACAAATGCAAAGTTGAAATACAAACCACCCCGGCTGGGATTTGAACCGGTGCCATAAAGATCCTCATTTATTGAGGCACAAAAGACCAATACACAAACCACTGAGCAAAAGAGAATTCTCCCTAATGCAGTTGCTAGGTACTGATTTTATATGGGAAGAAGCTATGCTGTAAGGAAAGAGTGATCTCCTGTGACATACCCCTCTAAGAGGTCGTCATTTTTTTGATGACATGAAGCCTTATTAGGCAGTAAGTCTTTTTAATAGAGACAAATGGCTCAATGGCCAATCCCGGATGAGCCCACATATTGCAAATATGAAAGATCGCAACAAATGCATTGCTGAAGTAAAAACTGCCCCGGCTGGGATTACAACCTTTGAAGAAAATTGTACGAAATGAAATTGCTGATAACCAGTATTTCCTCCTTTTCCAACAATGTTTTCTGAAACAAATCCCACCGTATTAGCAATATCTAATTTTTCATCTGCAAATGCTTTCAATTGGGAGCAGTCTAAAATTTTGTCTTGTGGTAAAGGGTTAAGGAAATACCACAGAAAGTTCCTTTTTTTATGATTTTGTTTCTTTTTAGACCCACTGGCCTAAGGCCAGCAGGCTTATGTCATGGCCCCATGTCCACTTTTTCTTGTGGACTTCTACCAGGATTCAAGTAATTATAGCTCTGTGGTCAAAAATAGCTTTGCTCTGGGGTCATTACTCTCTAATGGGCTTTTATAGAGAAAATTTATATGTCTTCTAGCTCTAAACTAATCAGCCAAGAATTGTAATGTTTGGCATGTTGGGCTTTTACTTATTAGTCAGAGGAGCAATACAGGGCCATCATGGCTCTCTTGTTTACTAATATTTTGCCAGCTGTCACCATACTTAATTCAGTGATGAAGCATTTTTTGAGTTTAACAAGATTATAAAAAGCCAAATAGCTCCCTTTAAATGACCCCAACTTTTGAGTAGACACATATAAAATCCAGCCACTGAGAAAATTTATAATTAACATACTGGTTTAATTTCAAAAGATTAGTATTGTAGAAGACAGCAGTGAATATATTAAGCAAACCAGTTTGGTAAATATTATTTTTAGCAGCTTCTCTGCTTTTCCATATTTCAATTGAAAGGTGTTAACGCCAATTTCAACATTATTTCAGTCATAGCAATGCAACAGCTCACATATGTAGTTGGTTTCACCAGTACTAGGCTGTAACTCTTAAATGTCTAGTCCAAGGAAACTCCCAAGAAAAGTCCAGGGCTTCAACTGTAGCTTGAACCTGGGGCCTCCAGGTTATGAATCCTGAACTTTACCACTGAGCCACACAGGACCACTGCTTCATTTCAAAAACGAGTGATTGAGATTTATGGTCCAGTTTCATTTAACCCTTTACCAAACAACCCCTGGTTTCAACGACCAAGAGAAAGTTGGTGATAACCAGCTTTTTCTCTTTTCCCTACAATGTTTTCTACCATGTCAGAGAAATGTTTTCTACCATGTCAGAGAAATAGTTTTCACAAGTTATCCCTTTTGCCCATTCCATGTACCAGATTAAAGATAAATAATTGCAGAATATCATGGAAATAACAACAATGTCCATTCTATTTCATAAAATATATTAGGAATGCTAACAAGATGAAGCAGTGGGGGCATAAAAAGGGAAATGTAGGTAAGCAATTAATTTCTCTTTTACCTATCATGCTTTTGAATCTTTTTTTTTTTTAAATCAGGGACATAAATACATGTGAGCATCTGATTCAGGTTTAAGCCTTTACCACACAATTCTGTATTTTAATAACCCTGAGGGAAAAAGCCTTTTGAAAAAATTGTGGGAAAAGGAGAAAATGCTGGTTAGTAGCATTTTCTCCTATTCCCACAATGTTTTCTACTCTTCCAAATACAAAATTCAATTTTTTTAGTTCCATTAATTTTGTCGTCTGCAAAAGCTTTCATTTTGGACAGGCCCAAAAATTTTGGTTGATTGTATTGGAGTAAACGCCATGTTAACAGGTTAGGTCATATCACGTCGGTCAGTGCACCTACTCATGTGTTTCCTGGCTCTCTTACACCAGTGCTGACACAACTTTCTTTCCAATTCACTGACTACTTTCCTCACATGCATGAGAGGTGAGAGGCGGAAAATCTCCGTAAAGAAAGTTTGCCTCAACCGGATATCTAACTCACAATCACGAGGTCAGATATGCTAACCACTGAACTAGGCGGCCGCACCCAAAACTTTTGGTAAGGTGTTAACTCTTTACTAAACAGATGACAAATAGCTGCTTTTCAAGTGAGATACAACAGTTACTGTTTTTCACAATTTTTTTTCTTCACTTTTCTTCATGTTTAACCGCGAAAAGATTGTAACTCAATCTTTTACAAACATTTCATTTTAGAAAATTCTTTTCCCAATAATATTATTAATAACGTTACATTTAATGTAAAGATCCTTCTGTTAAATACTGAAAAAGTGATTTAAACAATTTTGCGTTAAATCTGCAGATTGAAAGCACATGAAATACAAATGGATCGAAGTTCTTTGACAGGATAAAAAACATTCTGAATGGTAGGAAACATTAAGGGAATGGAAAAAATACTGCTTAACAGCAATTACTCCTATTTTTCCTTTTTCAGACGACGTTTTCAGTACTGTTAATTATACCTAATGGATATTTAGCATATTTGAGTAGTACTTTGCAAAATTCAACCAAAAAAATGTAGAAGAAATTATTATTATATTTTACAGGCTTAATCATAGTCGGATTGTGGACCTGCCTTGTTAGATGCTTTGTTATTCTGTCTAACAAGAGGGCCATGATGGCCCTGAAGTCACTCACCTGAGCCTTTTGATCAAACATGACCCATTTCCAATCTCTTCAGAGATATTAAGACAAACACTCTGACAAACACTCATTAGTATTGGGCTTACAAATATGGCCACTACAGTGCACACAAGCTTTTTCTAGAATTTGTCTCAGTGGCCTACTTGACATGTAGAAAATATCCAGACATACATTCCGACAAACTTTCATGAGTATTTGAGAGAAAATGTGGCCTGTAGCGTGTACAAAAGGTTTTTCCGAGATTTGACCTAGTGACCTAATTTTTTATCCAACATGACCCATATTCATACTAGTCTAAGATATTATCAAGACAAACATTCAAAGCAAATTTCAAGATTATTGGACTGAAAATGTGGCCTCTAGAGCATACACATGGTTTTTCAAGGATCAAACTTGGTGACCTAGTTTTTATTCCATGTGACCCATTTTCAAACTCATGCAAGATATCATCATGACAAACATTCTAACAAAAGTTTAAAGAATATTGGACTGTAATTATAGTACAAAAGTTTTTTTCGAGATTTGACCTTGTGACCTAGTTTTTTATCCAACATGACCCACTTTCATACTAGTCCAAGAAATTATCAAGACAAACATTCTGACCGAATTTCAAGATTATTGGACTGAAAATGTGGCCTCTAGAGCTTACATAAGGTTTTTCTAAGATTTGACCTGGTGACCTAGTTTTTGACCTGACATGACCCATTTTCAAACTCATCCAAGCTATCATCATGACAAACAGTCTCACCAACTTTAAAGAGCATTGGACTGAAAATGTGACTTCTGGAGCATACGCAAGGTTTTTCTAAGATTTGACCTTGTGACCTAGTTTTTGACCCCACATGGCCCACTTTCAAACTCGTCTGCGATATTATCAAGACAAACATTCTGACCAAATTTCAAGAGTATTGGACAGAAAATGTGGCTTCTGGAGCATACACAAGGTTTTTTTAAGATTTGACCTAGTGACCTAGTTTTTGACCCAACATGGCCCATTTTCAAATTTGTCAGAGATATCATCAAGACAAACATTCTGACCAAATTTCAAGAGTATTGGACTCAAAATGTGGCCTCTAAAGCGCATGAAAGGTTTTTCTAAGCTTTGACCCGGTGACCTAGTTTTTGACCCGACATGGCCCACTTTCAAAATTGTTCGAGATATCATCAAGACAAATATTCTGACCAACTTTCAAGAGTTTTGGACTGAAAATGTGGCCTCTAGAGCGTACACAAGGTTTTTCTAAGATTTGACCTGGTGACCTAGTTTTTTACCCGACATGGCCCATTTTGAAACTCATCTGAGATATCATCAAGACATACATTCTGACCAACTTTCAAGAGTATTGGACTGAAAATGTGGCCTCTAGAGCGTACACAAGGTTTTTCTAAGATTTGACCTGGTGACCTAGTTTTTGACCCGACATGGCCCATTTTCGAACTCATTCGAGATATCATCAAGACAAACATTCTGACCAACCTTCAGGAGTTTTGGACTGAAAATGTGGCCTCTAGAGCGTACACAAAGTTTTTCTAAGATTTGACCTGGTGACCTAGTTTTTTACCCGACATAGCCCATTTTAAAACTCGTCTGAGATATCATCAAGACATACATTCTGACCAACTTTCAGGAGTATTGGACAGAAAATGTGGCCTCTAGAGCGTACAAAAGATTTTTCTAAGATTTGACCCAGTGACCTAGTTTTTTACCCGACATGACCCATTTCCGAACTCGTCTGAGATTTTATTGAGACAAACATTCTGACCAAGTTTCATGAGTATCAGACTGAAAATGTAGCCTCTAGAGCGTACACAAGGTAAAAGTTGACGACGCATGACGGACGGCGGACACAGCACGATCACAAAAGCTCACCAGGAGCACTTCATGCTCAGGTGAGCTAAAAAACCATTGAATTATATGTTTGCTAGCTTTTAACCTTATTAGCTTTAATCAGTTGTTGTGAAGGCTACGACACAAATCAATATCATAATTCATCCAAAAAACTGAATTAGGAAAAAAGGTAAATTTGTTTTTAACAGTACTGAAAATAGTGCGGGAAACAGCCATTGCTTGTAACAAGCTAACTGCAGAAGAGTTATACAGTTGTACTGTGCAGGACTGGGTTAAAGGGGAAAGGGATCTTGAAGTCACTTGGTAAGACGATAACACCCAAATCACTCAATTGAGTTTTACAAGCTATTTATTAATTCTTTTTCTGTCTTAATGATATACATGAAAGAGATAGAAAGACAAAAAATAAAAATGAATAAAAACCCTATGAATCTCCTGAAAGTCATATCTTGAGGAGCCACACATTATGCACCGGATTAATACATACACAATCAACCTTTTACCTCCTGGAACAAAACTGAACAAGACAAAGAAAAAGTAAAAAAATACGGATAGGTTTTAACCATTTACCAAACAATCTCCCATTTAATCAAACCCTGAGGAAAATGGGCTTTTGAAAACATTGTGGGAAAAGGAAAAAAATGCTGGTAACCAGTATTTTCTCCTTTTCCCACAATTTTTTCTATCCAATCAGAGAACTTTACTAAATTAGCTCATTTCTATGAACTTTTTCACAGTATCGTCTGAAAAATGTTTTCAATTTGGAAAGGTCTAAGTTTGATGTTTGGGAAAAGGTTAATACATGAATGCATGTGAAAACCTTGCAAAAAGATAAATTGCCAATTACAAGCAATTTCTCCCATTGCAATACAGCCTTGAAAATGGTTTGTTGCAAGAGGAAAAAAGTTGTGTACTAAAAATCTTCACAATTCAAAGTTTAAAGTTCTTTTATTCAATGAAGAACTGAAACTTTTACTTAAGCTGTACAAAGGGACATAATCTAACAAGTTCCTACTTAAGGGAGGTAACTTTGACAAAAGTCTATCATTTTATGATTTACCTGTATATGAATGAAACTATGATATTTGATATTAATGAACTAGTCAAAATATGCACACACATCAGAGTCAAATATACATAAATTATATTTTCATGTGTGAAAATTGTACTGTACAATCTTATCATTAACTAACAGGGAAAAAAAGCACATAAAAAAAAAAAAGCGCATTGTAAATACATGTACTTACAAATATTATCTTCCTTTGTTACACAATTAAGCTCCATCATAAGTAAATATGATAGCTTGTCCAAAAAACAAAAAAACATGGATGTAGACATTCTATGATATAATTATCTCATCTATAAATAATTTTAAAGTTACAAAAGTATATTTTTTTTGTACATGTAGTTCTATATTTTCTATGTCAAAATGACAAAGTTCTGTACTTTACATGTCAGAATGACCAAGAAAATATGGAGGCAAACAGAAAAATTACAACCATTTTTCCTTGTCCCACAATGTTTACAACCTTTCTAAAGACAAATCCCAAAATTTGACCTGGCACTGATTTGTCCTCTGCAGATGCTTTCAATGCCATCAAGTCCTAAATGCATTTCATTGTCAAGTAAAGAAATAACCGGTAACCCTGTACAAAGCAATCTGTCCTAAATTTTAGACTGGTCCAAATTAAAAGCATTTGTAGATGACAAATCAAATGTTGCTCAAAAAAATTGAAATTAGTTTTGGTAAGGGTAGAAAACACTGTGGGAAAAAGGAGAACAGTATTTTCCCCATTTTCCACAATGTTTTGAAAAGCAGTCTCAGGGTCGTTAAAAAAGTCGGGGTTGTGTGGTAAAGGGTTAACAAACCTGAGGAAGAAGGCTTTTGAAAACAGCATTTGGTTACCAGCATTTTCACCTTTTCCCACAATGTTTTCTACCTTTTCACAGACCAACTCTATAATAACAGCCAGATTAGATTTGCCTCAGTAAATACTTTCAATATAAACAAGTCCAATATTTCGTCATTTAGTAATGTGTTTTAAGAATGTTACACTGTTTTGTATCATTGAGGTCTAACAGTTGTTCCCTGAATAACATTTCTCATACATTTTGTAAATTTTTTATGCCAATTATTCAGCTAATAATTATCTTCACTGTTTAACACTTCACCACAATGCAAACTCTTACGCTTCATATTTGGAAAGCATTCACAAACCACATGTTAACTCTTTACCAAATGACAAAATTGTAGCCTGGTCCAAATTGTAAGCACTTGCAGACAACAAAATAAATGTAACTCAAAAATTGAAATTTTTTTCCTGTATGGTAAAAAAAAATTGTGGGAAAAGGAGAAAATGCTGGTTACCAGCATTTTCTCCTTTTCCCACAATGTTTTCAAAAGGCTTCTATCTCAGGGTCGTAAAAACCAGGGACTGTTTGGTAAAGGGTTAAGGGTGGTCCACTTGATTGCAAATTTTCTTTGGGTCGAAAAAATTGTTGGAAAGGGGGAAAATGCCTGTTACCAGCATTTTCTTCTTTTCTCACAATGTTCTTAATACACTTTTAATGACAAAGACTAAAAGTTCATGGAATTTGATTTTTCATCAGCTAATGCTTTTAATTTGGAGAAGTCTGAAAGTTTGTGATTAGGTAAAGAGTTAAATCCAAAAAATAACATACAATGTAGTTACTAAACAAACCTTTGGTTAATAAAAGAGTTCAGTTCTCCAATAATAAGCTTGGTTTTGAAAACACAAACAACAGTTTTTGATTTTTTGCAGGCTTAAAGTTAACACTGACTAGATGGAAAACAATGAACAATAACAAGGGTATACATGTATAACATACAGGTACAGAAATACAGAAGCTGAGGCACCCAAAACAATATTTTCAAGACTTCTCATCCACTATTAATACTTTAAATAAGATCATTATAGTGTGTTTTTACTGACAGTGTTGGTCAAGAACTGACTGTTTATAACATGTAGATATTGTAGATCAAGATCAGAATATTAAGAATATGCAGTCTTCTTTAGAATCTAGTACTAGTATGTCAAAGATATTTTGTAGAATAAAAAGCATTTGTTTCTGTACAGGTCTATTCTTCTATTCTCGTTAGACAGGATCTAGTCAGATTTTTATATCATCATCAAACTAATGAAATGCTTTATCACTGAAGTAAGTAAGGCTATAGATTGCAAATCATCAGTGAAGAAGAAAGACACAAAGTAAGAAAAAAATATTTTCACTGGTATTTCCTTAACTCTTTACCAAACGACATAATTTTAGACTAGTCCAAATTGGAAGCATTTGCAGACGACAAAATCAATGTGACTCAAAAATTGAAATTTGTTTTGGGAAGGGTAGAAAACATTGTGGGAAAAGGAGAAAATGCTGGTTACCAGCATTTTCTCCTTTTCCCACAATGTTTTCAGAAGGCTTCTTTCTCAGGGTCGTGAAAACCAGGGATTGTTTGGTAAAGGGTTAAAGGGCCACATAGCCTCTAAATGTATTCTTTAGATTTCACACCAGAATTTTGACTGCGAGAATGTTACATGATCAATAAAGCGTCGATTACTAGGATTTGTATTCAAATCAGTATGATGACGTCATATCTGATGTAATAAAAATAGATAGAGTTACCAATTGCAAAACAACCATCAATTTATTTTATCACCCAAAATAGCACCTTTTTAACTAAATGTACAGGATTACAAAGAGAAAAATATTTATTTGTATTTATCTGTGTTTTACAAGAAATTTTGACCAAAAAAATAAAAACTAAATAGACCCCAATAAATCATCTAGCAAATTAAAATTCTAATGACTTATGATTCCCTTATATCATCTCACTAAGATATGATAGGTTTTGAAATGACAGGAAATGTAGATATTTGATAAAATGAAAAAATTCTGTCATTTACTTTACAATCCAAGACCCACATCTCCTTTTTATCATTACATTTTGGAAAATACATGTATAGCTTTTGAAATCAAAGACACAAGAGTGTCAAATGCAGGTGCCAATCCTTGGATACAAGTGCTTTTCTAGAGAAAATCTTCAGTGAAATTCTTCTGTCCAACCCACTGGCTGCTTTCCCACATAATCATCGTTAAAACTATGGTCAGCGGTGAGAGAGGAATAAATCCTGTTGCAATGACTATTCTCAATCCTCAGAAAGAAATTGGCTGAGCCGGGGATCGAACCAGCAACCCCCTGTTCTCAAGTCCTGTACGCTTACAAATGGGCTATTGGGGTTCAGCTCTCCCCTGTCAAAGATGAATCCAACCATTTTAATCACATTTCATTTGTCATCTGCAGATGCTTTGGATTTGGACAAGTCCAAAATTTTGCTGTGTGGCACAGTTAATGGTTAGTACATGTAACTGGTCCAAGTTTGAAGTAGACTGTATATCTTCAATAAAGACAGAGATGTGAGAAAATGACACATAAATTTTGCACACCTTGCAGTCAATGACAGGGCTATAACAACTGCTCAACGTTTCTTTGAAAACAACTGACCTAAAAATGAACATACAGTACATTTGCTAAAACTGAATAATTTCTCCATTTTACAAACAATTCTTCACACTGTATTTTTTTCTTTCATTGGTCAATTGCTTTCTAGTATTTTTTTCCTGCAATAATTTGCTTTTTAGGCCTTAAAAAAGAATGTGAGGTAACGGGTGTAAAAATAAGAGATGTGAAAAATAGAAAGATTTGATTGTTCTACTGTAACAAAAAGCTTCCCTGAAGAAAGAGGTGACCAATATTTTATATGCAATTTCCACAAAATTGGCCACTCTATTTTGAATTTATATTTCTATTGTGCTCTATAGCCAACTCCTTTGCTGTAGTTAGGTACATGTATTCTGTACCATCAAAACACTACATAAGCATGTTGTAGAATTTTCTTTTGCCAACAGAAAAGCCAAAATGCTTAATTATCAAGACACTAAGCCTGAATAAGCCAAATAGACATTTTCAGTCTAGAAATAAAACCATAATAATTGCAATTTTAAGGTTGCTTTTGTGCAAAATGTCTAAGCCAAGTTCACAGTGTAGATCGGTGATTCGTCAACACAAGTCATACAGTTTGATCTTTATCAACAGTGCACTGGATGCAGAGGCAACACAAGTTGTGATAGGCTTAACCCTTTAGGATGCGATTTGTCTTTTAAAAGGATAGCAAAAATTGTGGGAAAAGGAGAAAATGCTGCTTACCAGCATTCTCTCCTTTTCCCACAATGTTTTCAAAAGCTGTCTACTTCAGTGTCATTACAACTTGGGATTTTGTGGTAAAGGGTTAAAACAGATACTGATTATGAGTCCAAAATCAGGCTGTGACTGCAAATTATATAGGGTTTGTTTTTTGCAAGGGTAGAAAACATTGTGAGAAAAGAAGAAAATGCTTGTTACCACCTTTTTCTCCTTTTTGCAGAATGTTTTCAGGGCTTTTTTTCTTAGGGTCATTAAAACTCAGGATTGTTTTGTACTGGGTTTAGAGACATTCAGATCACAATATTCTTGAAAGTGCAAGATCATTCTGTTGATTTACCTTCTAAACAAAAATTTCTATAATTCATTAACCTTTTACCACACAATTCCAACATTGAACGACCAGGGAAAAAAAACCTTATGAAAACATTGTGGAAAAAGGAGAAAATGCTGGTTGCCAGCTGATTTTGTCATCAGTAAATGCTTTCAATTTGGACAAGTTTAAACATTTTTTTGAAGGGAAAGGAGAAAATGCTAGCAATCAATACTTTCTCCATTTCTAACAATGTCTTTGATCCATTCAATGACAAACCTAATCCTTTGAATAACATTTGTCATCTGCATATGCTTTCAGTTTAGACAAGTATAAAATTCTGTTGCGTGATAAAGATTTAAAAAGATTATGGCAAATGGTGAAAATACATAAAATAAATATGAAGAAATATGAAAAAATTGTCAAAAGGTATAGTGTATAGTATCCAGTACAAAAACAAATTATATGCTTGTTAATTCCAACAAGACCCAAACTTCCACACTGTTATGACCAACTTTTATAACAAAAAAAAAAATTACCCTCCATAAAATTTTCTATCTGACATACTGTATTAATGTTCCCTGAATCATCAATACCCTGAATAGCCCTACTTATCAAATTGGTAGATCTTTTTAATCCTTTACTCTAGGACAAAGTTTCTAGACTTGCCCACCTTGAAAAGTTCCCAGACAACAAAATTAAATATGACCTAAAGGCTTTGTCTTTGAAAGAGCAGATATTTTTGTGGAAAAAGGAAAAAACAAGTTACCAGCATGTTCTCCTTTTCCCACAATGCTTTCAAAACCCTTCTTCCTCAGAGTAGTTAGAGTACAGAATTGTTTCAAAATGGGCTAATGCATAACAGTAAACCTGTAGATAAAGACTTTTGAAAACATGGGAAAAGGAGATGTTGGCAATCAGCATTTCCTCCTTTTCCCATCATTTGAGCCGAATTTTATTTGTCGTCTGAAAATGCTATCAATTTGGACAAGTTTAAAATTTTGTCGTGTGGTAAACAGATAAATGGATCTAACGGATAAGGCACTTATTGGAAGTCATTGACAAAACATGCATTCAGTCCCACTTTTTATTTTCAATCTCGTCAGAGACTTTCGTTAATCCCCCACTCAATAATCCAAATGTCAAGTTGACGAAACAACCCTGAGAAAAAAGGCATCTGAAAACATTTTGAGATACGAGGATAAGGCTAGTGACCAGCAATTACTCCTTTTCCCAGGATGTTTTTCAACCCCTCGAAAAACAAATCTACAATTAAAGCCATTTTTAATTCTGTCATCTGCAAGGATAAGTATAAACTGTTGTCATCTGTTCTTGAGACAACAAAGACCAGTTCATTCAAGGAAACTCAGATCATACTTATCTCAGCTACCATATATTTTAAAAAAGATCAAGATCTACTGCATGTATACAGTATATGCTCGACTATAAGACGCCTTCGCTTTCAATAGATCTACTACATGTATACAGTAATCATTAATCATTCAATGATGAAAACAGAAGTGCTCTTAAATACATTTGTAAATTGTTCCAATTAAAAGCTTCCAAGGCAAGTCATCTGATTGGTTGAGACAGACATATCTCAGCCAATAACATGACTTGTATTTGAATTGTAAATTAGACTTTAATTCTGAAATGGTTTGCACTAACAACACAGGGAATATAAGGTTTTAATAAAAAATACAAACAAGAGGGCCAAGATGGCCCTGGATCGCTCACCTGAATTTTTGAGAGGAACATAGCCAATTTTTTTTGAGGTATTGAAACTTTGGAAACAAAATCATTATTTTACCAAGCAATTTTGAAAAGGTCACCTGTAAATGTCATTTCAAAATCTGTCACCACCCCTACAATCATCACCACAGCAATGAATTTGATGAATCAGAATTCTGCAAATAAATTTTTGGATAGATCACCAAAGGACAATTTCTTGAAGAAGAGCACATGCTCGATAGTGACTAAAAACGTAAGTTGAACAAGAGTACCACATGCAGGTGCCAAAAATTGGCTGTTGTTTTTTGACAGATAAAAATTTCCCTAACAATTTTTAAAATGGGTCACCCTAGGAACATTTCTGTGAAATTATTTCAAAATCTGACCAGCCATTCCAGAGAAGAAGAATTAAGAAATTCGTCTTCATGTCCCTGTAGTGCAAATAGCCCCCACCATCAGAGCCATGTTTCTTTACAGATCACAATTTTGTGAACAATTTTTTAAAAGAGTCACCCAAGGAACATTGTTGTGAAATTATTTCAAAATCTGACCTGAGGTTTCAGAGAAGAAGAATTTATAAGAATTTCTTCATGTCCGTAATAGTGTAAATAGCCCACAGCCATCAGAGCCTTGTTTCTTGATGGATCAAAGTTTCTCAACAAGTTGCAAAAGGAGTCACCCAAGAAACATTTCTGTGAAATTATTTCAAAATCTGACCAGCCATTTCAGAGAAGAAGAATTTTTAAGAATTTCTTCATGTCCATATAGTGCAAGTGGGCCCCTCCACCCATCAGAGCCATGTTTCTTGACGTATCAGCATTTTGCGAACAACTTTTGAAAAGGGTCACCAAAGGAACATTTCTGTGAAATTATTTCAAAATCTGACCAGTGATTTCAGAGAAGAAGAATTTTTAAGAATTTCTTCATTTCTATATAGTGCAAGGAGTTCCCAGTCACCAGAGCCATGTTTCTTTACGGATCAAAATTTCGCAACAATTTTTGAAAAGGGTCACCCAAGGAACATCTCTGTGAAATTATTTCAAAATCTGACCAGCGGTTTCAGAGAAGAAGAATTTTTAAAAATTTCTTCATTCCTGTATAGTGCAAGTAGCCCCCATTCACCAGAGCCATGTTTCTTTACGGATCAAAATTTCGCGAACAATTTTTGAAAAGGGTCACCCAAGGAACATCTCTGTGAAATTATTTCATAATCTGACCAACCGTTTCAGAGAAGAAGAATTTTTAAGAATTTCTTCATTTCTGTATAGTGCAAGTAGCCCCCATTCACCAGAGCAATGTTTCTTGACGGATCAAAATTTCGCGAACACTTTTTGAAAAGGGTCACCCAAAGAACATCTCTGTGAAATTATTTCAAAATCTGACCAGCGGTTTCAGAGATGAAGAATTTTTAAGAATTTCTTCATTTCTGTATAGTGCAAGGAGCTCCCAGTCACCAGAGCCATGTTTCTTGATGGATCAGCATTTTGCGAACAATTTTTGAAAAGGGTCACCCAAGGAACATCTCTGTGAAATTATTTTAAAATCTGACCAGCAGTTTCAGAGAAGAAGAATTTTTAAGAATTTCTTCATTTCTGAATAGTGCAAGTAGCCCCCATTCACCACAGCCGTGTTTCTTGACGGATCAAAATTTCACGAACAATTTTTGAAAAGGGTCACCCAAGGAACATCTTTGTGAAATTTTTTTAAAATCTGACCAGCGGTTTCAGAGGAGAAGATTTTTAAAGAATTTCTTAGAAAATTCCATTTGGTTGCCATGACAACCAGAGTTTTTGATGGAATCAATTCTGTGAACACTTTTTAAAGAGGACCTCCCAAGGAACATTCCAGCCAAGTTTGGTCCAAATTGGCCCAGCGGTTTAGGAGGAGTTGATGTTTAAAGAATTGTTGACGACGCACGACACACAACGCACAACACATGACGCACGACGGACGACAGACACCTGGTGATCCTAAAAGCTCCCCTTGAGCACGTTGTGCTCAGGTGAGCTAAAAAGGGGGTAGATAACAACAACCAAATTCCAACTGTTAAATTTCAGATTTTGAGGTAAAGATACCGTAAGATTTTGAGGTAAAGATATCATACTCTGCTTAACCGTCTAACAGACAATTCTGTGTTTTAATGGTCACGGCACAGAAGACTTTTGAAAACATTGTTGAAAAAGAAGAAAATACTGGTAACCAGCATTTTTTTTTTTCTTTTTTCCACAGTGTTTTCTATCCTTCCTGGAACAGAAAATTCCATTATTTTAGCAACATTTTACCAGCCGTCTTAAAAATACTTTCAATATGGAGTATACAATTTTGTCATCTGGTAAAGGGTAAGTTTGCTCAGCTGTGAACCTATTTACTGTAACATTCACACTGAAACATCTGGGTCTGAATTCACCAACTATGCTTAGTCTTATTCATTCTGGATTTAGAAAGTAACATAACTTTGGTTTAGCCAATCAAAAGTGGTGTAACTTTCAAAAGAAAAGTCTTGAGATTAACACTAAGAATGTTCTTCAGAACGCTTGGTGAATATGGACTCTAAAATTCAAGACTGTTAAAAAACACTGAGAAAAGTGAAGATTTTGCTTAATAACAACAATTTCTCAATGTTTCAATGCTTCTCTTCACTGATATTTACTAGTTCTATATAAACTTAATTTGTTCTTCTCCTCTACTTTTTTTTTCCTGAGATTTCTTCATTCTGGAGTTAAACAGTTTTATTTGAGGTAATAGATCAGAAAAATGGAATCTGTAAAACTTTAAAAGGTTATCTTTTTTATGTTTACAAGTTCCTCTGGGGTGGGGGGGGGGAAGGGGGGGGCACAAAGGCTATGTCTTAACTCTATACCAGACAGCAAAAATATAGGCATGTCCATTTGCAGACTACATATTAAATGTGGCTAAAATGATAGGATTTGCCCTTCACAAGGTTGAGGATAAAGGGGAAAATGCTGGTTATCAGCATTTTCCCCTTTGCCACAATGCTTTCAGAAGCCATCTTTTCAGGGTTTTTAACAAATTTGGACTGTTTCGTAAAGGTTTAACTCCTTAGGGTTTTTTGAAACACTTAAGAAGAAGCTTCTGAAAACAATATCAGAAAATGCTGCTGACCAGCATTTTTTTCTTTTCCCACAATGCTATCTTTCCTTTAACAGTCAAGTTCTATTATTTGATCTGCATTAAATCATCATTGATCCACATTCTATTCACCTCTTACCATACAATCTAGAGTTTAACTCATTACCAAACGACAAAATTTTAGGCTAGTCTAAAATGAAAGCATTTGCAGACGACAAAATAAATGTGACTGAAAAATTAAAACTTGTAGTGGGAAGGGTAGAAAACATTGTGGGAAAAGGAGAAAATGCTGTTTACCAGCATTTTCTTCTTTTCCCACAGTGTTTTCTAAAGGCTTCTTTCTTAGGGTCGTTAAAAGCAGGGACTGTGTGGTAAAGGGTTAAATGACCCTGAAAGAGAGGGTTTTTGAAAATTGTTGGAAAAACAGAAACTGCATTTTCTCCTCGTCACAATGCTCTTTCACAGACACATCCCATGGTTTGAGAATGAATTGTAGTCTGTAAATGCTTTCAATATGGACAAGTCTAAAATTTTGTGGTCTGGTAAAGATTTAAAACACATAAAAATTTTAAAATATATTCACACAACCTCTTTTTGAGAGGCCTATAAAAAGTATACCAAGAAATGATTTCTGATTTAGAATGCCTGAAGATGCACATAAGTCATGTAACATAGCACACTTGCAATTGAAGAAAGAAAAAAATATAACAATAATGATAGTAGAAATAATCATAAACTTTTGAAGTCAAATAATAACTATATTACCAATTTTCTTTGTAAGAAAAAGGGGAAAAAAAAAAGAGTACAGAAAATATTTACAACCATTCTAGGACCATCAATACATAATTTATTTTTAATTTTCCACAGCAATTTTTTACTTATTAAACCCCTGAAAAAAGATTTGCAGTAATCAACTTCAAAAAACTTCCTTGTAAAGTTGAATTAGGTCCCTTACAAGACGACAAAATTTTAGACCCATCTCAATTGAAAGAGTTTGCTGGCAAAAAATTGAATGTGGCTTAAACAATGGAAATTTGTCTACGACTGGGTGAAAACGTGGGAAAGGGAAAAAGTGCTGGTTACCAGCATTCTTTCCTTTCCCACAATGTTTTTTTCAGGGTCATTAACTCTTTACCACACGACAAAATTTAAGACCAGTCCAAATTGAAAGCATTTGTAGACGACAAAATAAATTTGACTCAAATTTCAAAGTTGTTTTGGGAAGGGTAGAAAACATTGTGGGAAAAGGAGAAAATGCTGGTTACCAGCATTTTCTCCTTTACCCACAGTGTTTTCAAAAGGCTTCTTTTTCAGCCTTGCTAAAAGTCGGGATTGTGTGGTAAAGGCTTAAAGCTCTGGATTGTCTGGTAAAAAATTAATAGAAAGATTAATACACTTTAATTCATAGTTCCAAAGGAGAAAATGACCCATTACGGTCACTGTATCCTTTTGTCACAATGTTTTTTCAAGTCTGCTGCAAAACAGTAGTCTTTCTGGGTCCAAACTAGTACATGTATTGTGAGGTGATGGCTCAAAGGATGTAACTGACAAAATCCTGAATTTTAACATACCTAACAGAGAGGGCTTTTAACTCTTTCCCAAACGACAATATTTTAGACAGGTTCAATTTGAAAGCACTTGCAGACGAAAAAATTTATATGGCACTAATGATTGAATTTGAATCAGGTAGTCTAGAAAACACTGTGGGAAAGGAGAAAATACTGGTTACCACATTTTCTCCTTTTCCCACAATGTTTTTGAAAGGTCTACTTCTCAGGGTCGTTAAAACTTGGGATTGTGTGGTGAAGGGTTAAAAAAACATTTTGGAAAAAGGAAAAAATGTTGGTAACCATTATTTTCTCCTTTTCTCACCAAGTTTTCTACTCTTTCAAAGACAAGTTCCATAATTTTAGCCAAATTCAATTCATCATCTGCAAATATTCTCAAAATGGATTAGCCTAAAATTTTGTACTCCAGTTGAGAATTAACTTTCTAACTATTGCAAATACAACCAGAAAAGTCAACTATGGCAGTCATTATACATGATTGTTCACCCTGGATAAGAATTAAATATTTTGCTTCCCTTTACAAGAGAAAAAAAAAATTATGAAATAAAAGATTAACCCTTTACAAGACTATCCCTTTTTTTAAAGACACTGTGAAACAAAAAACCCTAAAAGCATGGTGGGAAAGGAGAACATGCAGGTTATCAGCATTTTCCCTTTCTTTCCCACAATGTTTTCTATGCCTTTAAATACAAATCACACTATTTGAGTAGCATTTGACTTGTGGTCTACAAATCCTTTAACCCTTTACCACATTATCTCGATTTTCACAACTGTGAAGAAGACTTTTTTTTGAAAACAATGTGGGAAAAAGGAGAAAATGTTGGTAACCAGCATTTTCTCCTTTTCCCACAACATTTTCTACTCTATCAAAGAAAGAGTTCATAATTTGGGCTACATTTGATATGTTATCTGCAAATGCGTTTTATTTGGTGGAATCCAAAATTTCATCATGTGGTAAAGAGTAAAAGGGACATGTCTAGAATTTTGTTGTCTGGTAAAGAGTTAAATTACTCCCTATGACATGGAATGTGTTACCACTGCTACTTTGTTAGACTGCAGTAAAGGTGAATACAGTTCATGATTTGTTAGAACTTGTTCTACAGGGGATTCCCTGAATGACCTTGAGGAGTTTCTGACAGGATCGTCCTGTTTGAAACTTTGAGAACTGATATTTTCTTGCACTTCTCTTTGTACACCATTCAGCTGTAAAATCTCTTGTTGAAGATTGCGAAATTCTTCTCCAAGACTGTCATTCTCTACTTCCATTTCCTTTTCATCAGCTTTAGGTGCCATCTTCATATTGAGTGCTTCTGATTGGTCCTTTGTAAAGTCATGTGCACTAATTTGCATATCTTCCTCATCTCCTTTCCCATTTAGTTCAGAAAGCTTGTCAACAAATGGTCCCTGACTAAGAAAGAGACTTTCTTGGTCATTTTTGTAAAATTTGGGGTCCATATTTTCCCCAACTTCCCTGTTGAAAGGGAAATTAGAAGGGGGACTGGTTGAAGCAACAGGACTGGTATGACTGACTTTTGGGCTATGGTAACTACTCCTTGGACTGTGCTCACTGTTTCTAGGACTCAGGTCCAAACCTTGTGATGTGTAATCCTTGAGATTGTTGATGTTGTCTTGGTAACTGAGAGGTTCATGTTTCATGGGAAAAACAGGTACTTCCCTGAAATAGATTAAATCTTTAAAGTCCAATATGTACAGGAACATGTTTAACTCTTTACCACACAATCCAGCCTTTTAACGACCCTGAGAAAGAGGCCTTTTGAAAACATTGTTGGAAAAGAAGAAATTGCTGGTAACCAGCATTTTCTCCTTTTCCCACAATGTTTTCTACCCTTCCCAATACAAATTTTAATTTTCAAGTCACATTTACTTTGTCATCTGCAAATGCTTTCAATTTGGACAAGTCTACAATTTTGTTGTTTGGTAAAGAGTTAAACTAGAACTGTCACAAGTCTACAAATACACCCTACGAATGAGTAGAAACTAGGAAAAAAGTGCTTAATTTCAAACCAAAATACTTAAATATCATTTAAACAAGACCTTTAACATTAACTGAATGATTATGAAAGAAAACTTCTAATCATTACAATAACCCTTTCCCACACTATCTCAAGTTTTAACAACCCAAAAGAAGAAGGCTTTTGAAACATTCTGCAAAAAAGGGTAAAATGCTGGTAACCAGCATTTTCGCCTTTTTCCACAACGTTTTTTAACTCTTCAAAGTCAAAATCCATCATTTGAACAACATCTAAATAGTCGTCTGCAAATGCTTTCAATTTAGACAAGTCTAAAATATTGCCACATGGTAAAGAATTATTGAAAAGTATCTACTTCTGCAGCAAAGAGCCAATCTTAACAAATAGAGGGTATTTGTTTTTTACGGTGAAAGATCGAAATTTATATCATTGAGTGAATATCATCGGTAATATTTTCACAAGTGGCACAGCCACGAGTGAAAATATTACTGATGTTCACTCGATGAAATAAATTTCGATCTTTCACAGAAAAAACAACAACAAATATTCTATTTATTTCATGCTTTTAACCCTTTCTGGGGGAAACTTAATCAAAATCCAATACAGCTCTTTTCGGTTTTCCCCATGGCATACCTCCTCTGCATAGCAACGCATTACAATATTACGCCAAGCGCAAGAAATGTAAGGTAAATTACGTCATATTTCCATCTGGTTGTGAGGCACGCGCATTTTACCTAGGTAACTAGTGCACAGGAACAACTGTTTCCGCCTTCAATTGAAGAGTTAGAATATAAAAATCTGTATTTTCACTGGTCGTAACCATGAAATATTGAAAAAAATTTCAGCGATATTTTTCGATAACCTACAGGAAAGCATTAAATAAATACTGATATTTTCCTACCTCTGAGGAGATTCTGGTTTAGAGAAGCTGTCATTACTGTTACCATGGCTCCTTATGGACAGATCTTCAGCTCCACTATCAGATAGAGATCCGTTACTGAGATGTTGGTTCATAAAGATATGGTTCTGCTCCATAGCAACCTGCAATAAAGTTATAATCTTCAACCTTATGAGACCTAAGCACAACAGTAGTTGGTTTGTAGGTAGTGTTAATCAGGATCAGACTACACAAAATTTAACTGTATTCAGACTGTCATACATTGCAGACTGTTGCTTGCTGGAGACACAAAGCTCGTTTCTAATCATCTGTAATGTTCTATCATGATGGATTTGAGCATCATTTAGAGCATGAATTCTGTAATTGGTGTTTCACTCCTGTTTTCAACATCATTTCAGTTATTTTCAGCTACATATGGCCTGCAACACATGAAAAGGGGCATTTGGACATTAGCGTAAAGTGTCGTCTCGGATCAGCCTGCACAGTACGCGCAGGCTAATCCAAAACGACACATACTGTTTTTATGTAATTTTCTGTTTCATGCAAGTCTACTGTAGGACAAAATCTAATGTAGTGGTAAAGTGCCGTCTCAGATTAGCCTACGCAGACTGCGCAGGCTGCTCCAAGACAACACTTTATGCAAATGTCCGAATGCTCCTTTTCGCGTGTTGCAGGCCATATCATGTCACTCCTCGTCCTTAATGTGACTTTAATATGGGACACTCAAAATTAAGTGTTTATGACAGGGTATGGATTCTAAACACACCTATGTAAAATTAAGTATGTTAATCACTCATTCAAAGGAGGTCCTGCAATTTTTTACCAAATAATCTCAAGTTTTAATGTCCTTCAGCAAGAAGGCTTATGGGCACTTCTTGGGGAAAAAGAGAAAATGCTGGTAATCAGCATTTTCTCCTTTTCCCACAATGTGTTTAAACCTTTCAAAGGCAATTTCCACCATTTGAGTCTGGTGTAATTTGTCATCTCGAATGCTTTAGATTTGGGTAAGTCAAAAGCATTGCCATTTGGTAAAGAGTTAAATACAGTGTATAAAATTAAGCCGTACAGAATCAACTGTTTCTCCATTTTGTGTTATATTAACTCATCACCTTCTACAGATGGTTTTGTCATCTTGCAGCTGACCACTTTAGAAAACACTGAGGAAAAGGGAAACATTGCTTGCAGGGTTTTCCATGACGCACAAATCTTGCGTCAATGACGCTGTTTTAACTGAAATGACCCCCAAAATAAATAATAGTGCGCCATCAGTGACACAACTTTCCAAAATCTAATCATCTAGGAAATTGAATAAATCATCTTACATCCAAGTCTTTTGCTTCAATATCAGACAAACTCTTTCTTTTATAACTAAAGGGTTTATCTTAGATAAAGTGGTTTTTTCTGGTAATTTATTTATAGAATAAGACTGGTTTACATATTATTACAGTAAAGTATAGTGGACAGTTGCCATAAATACAGACCCAGTCAAAGTCTTAGTTGAATTCTCTGTAATTTATAGCTTATTTTTTCCAACTTCCCGTAGATAAAAGTACACACTACCAGTCTGTTCTGTTTGAGGAAAAAAATGTCATGACAAAGGAAACTAACATTCTTTCTTATCGTCTGCTTCCTACAGCTGCTGATCACACCACATCAAGCAGTGATTCAAACGTGAATGTATCGCTTGTCAAAAATAGTCGAGCTTTCCATCAGAAAGAGCTTAAAGATTTTACTTTGTTGGAGTTAAAGGTGAAATGTATTGTAATCTGTGCTTGAAAACGAAGAGACCAATTTATTTTGATCCGCAGAGTTAAAAGAAAAGACCCTTGACTAAAGGGGTCACAGTGACCCCCAATTTTTTATGCTGAGGGAAAACCCTGTGCTCCATTTGCACAACAAACTTTCCACAGTTATCCATTAATTTACTTTAAATCGTGATAAAGTTCCGTATTTTAGAAGTTTTTTATTCAAAACAGGTAGCAGTACATTTGTTTCCTGGTATCTGTTAACCCTTCACATTTAAAGCATTTGCAGATGATATTTTAATTTGGTTAAAATATAGGGATTCATCAGTGACAGGATGGAAAATATTACAGGAAAAGGAGAAAATGCTGGTTACCAGCAATTTCTCCTCTTGCCACAATATTTTCAGAAGTCTTCTTTGTCAGAGTTGTTAAACATTGGGGATTGAGTGGTATAGAGTCAATGCACTTTTCACAGAAAGTCAATAACTGTGTTACTTACTCGGAGACTAGCATCTAGACAATCCCTATATGGACTGTTGTCTGCATTGTAGGATGGACTTGACAAAGCCCTGTTGAAAAAACAGAAAACATATCACTATACTCTCAATAATTATACTGAACCTTAAAAATACATAATACCATATAATATTATGATATTAGAAATGGTATTCTAAGTAATGGGTTAAACTTGAAAAAAAAAATCAGACATTTGTGTGTTTATTTGTTTGTTTCTTATCTTGGTATATCTTTTTTGAAAAGCAGAAACACAGCATAATGTAAAAATTCAACAAGCTGGGATAGAAAAAAAAACCCCAATACAGAACTTGCATACCTTAACACCCCCCCCCCCCAAAAAAAAAATTCAATGTAACCATGTCATGACAATTTCATGTTTTTATTTAAAGTTTACCCTTTACTAAAAGACCCAATGTGTTTACAACCCCAAGGAAGGTTTTCAAAAGCATTGCTGGAAAATGAGAAAATGCTGGTCACAGTGTTTTCTATCTTTCAAAGAAAATCTCATCACCAGAGCCATATCATGCTGTCAATGGAGATGTTCAGTCAGTTCTATAGATGCAGATATTGCAATTCGAAAGCTGTTTCTGTCAGAATATTTAGCAAGGAAGCAGACAGTGAAGATACAAGGCCACACTGCACATTCTCTGCAGTCTGATCTTGATCTTCTCTATTGACATAAGTAATTAAATCTTAGTTAATCACTACAAGGGTTATTCTGCTTTATGTTATTAGATCCTAGATACAAAATCTAGGATCTAATAACATAAAGCAGAATTAATAAGAGGAACAAACTTTGAATTTTTTTAATAAAAGAAAAGCAGCTATTGTGAGGAGAAATAGACTTACCCTGTCAATTTTTGAGGTCTCCGTTTATAGAATTCTATTTCATCTACGGTCCATACAGCTCCTTTCACATTCTCCACCCTCATAAAACACTTGTGTAGGCTCAAATTATGTCTGACAGCATTCTGCAGAAAAAAAAATTAACCCTTTCCCAAAAAATCCAATTGTTTAACTCTTTCCCAAACGACAAAATTTTAGACTGTTCAAAGTTGAAAGCTCTTGCAGACGATGATTTAAATGTGACTCAAAATTTGAAACCTGTGTTTGGAGGGGTAGAAAATATTGTGGGAAAAGGAGAAAATGCTGGTTATCAGACGGCTATTTTCTCAGGGTCATTAATATCCTGGATTGTTTGGTAAAGTGTTAATGGTCATAAACAGGAAGGCTTTTGAAAACTTTGTGGGAAAAGGAGAAATCTGGTAACCAGCATTTTCTCACAATGTTTTCTAACCTTTCATGTCCTTGAACTCTTTACTACACAACCCCAACTGTTAACAACCCTGAAAGAAAAGCCTTTTGAAAACAATGTGGGAAAAGGAGAAAATGCTGGTAACCAGCATTTTCTCCTTTTCCCACAATGTTTTCTACCCTATCAAAGATAGAAATAACCAATTTAGCAAAATTTAATTTGTCGTCTGCAAAATTAATGCTTTCAATTTGGTTCTGTCAAAAATTTTGTCATTTGGTAAAGAGTTAAATCTTTCAAATGCAGGAATGTATAAACACGGAAAAAAATAATTGTGGCCATGGTATATACAATGTCAGCTCTATCAATTGTGAAAAGGCAGTGGAACACTCATTCGAGGTCATAACATCTACAATTATTTAAATTTCTCCACCTTTCAGTACATCAACACATGACAATAAGGAAATGCTATCACATACACCTGCATGAGGCATTAATGTTACCCTTAGCTGTTTTTCCTGCATTTGAAAGACCCAAAAGAACAAGGCATCTGAAAGCATTGTAGAAAACCCGTACTGCTGGAAGCCAGAATTTCTTTTTTTCCCACAATGTGTTCAAAGTGTTGATAAGAGCAAATCCTGTCACTTGAGCCATATTTAATTCTTGAACGCAATTCAGTGCAGCCTGAATGGCAAGATTCCACTGCTAACCAGCATTTTCTCCTTTACCCACTGTATTTTCTACCCCTTCTACCCTTAAATGATGAAATCTGTCTCTAGAGAAAAGAAGCTATTGTTGGAAAAGGAGGAAATTAAAGTTAGATTCTACCAGCATTTTCCCCTTTTTACAAAATGTTTTTTCAAAGCCTTTTTTCTGCAGTGTCATTCAAATTGGATAGTTTGATAAAGGGTTAACTTTAAATGTATAAATGCATGTAATAACATGGTGCCAAAAACAGCAAATTGATGTTATGAGCATTTCTTTCCCTTCTTACACAATGTTTTCAAAATGATCTGCCAACAGACATACAATGTTGTGTGCAGGAGGTAATGTGTTGATTTATATTAACCCTTTACCAGACAACAACAACAAATTAAGACTTTCCAATATTCAAAGCGCTTGCAGACAACAAATGTGGTTTAAGCCTTTACCACACAATCCAGTGTTTTAATGACCCGAAAGACGACGGATTCTGAAAACATTGTGGGAAAAGAAGAAATTGCCAGTAACTAGCATTTTCTCCTTTACCCACAATGTTTTCTACCCTTCCACAAATAAATTTCATTTTTGAGTCACATTTATGTTGTTTCTGCAAATGCTTTCAATTTTTGTTGAGTACAAAATTTTGTCTTTTGGTAAAGATTTAAATGATGAATTTGTCTCTGTAAGAACAGCAAACCTCCTCCCATAATGTTTTTAAAAGCCTTCCTCCTAAAGGTCTTTTAAACTTGACAGTATCTGGTATAGGGTGAATATTAAAATGAATTTATAACTGATGTAAAAATATTTATATCAATCAGCCCTATCAACAACAGACATTTCCTGTCATTGCACAACACTAAATCTTTTTTCCGTCATATATTAAGTTCTTTGAACCCATTAACTTCTTGAATAACTTTGCAGCAGGCACCTCTGAATCCATACACTTCAAATATTGACAACCACTACTCTTTTCGCCTTTTCCCATTTTTTCCACAACTTCTTCAAAAGCTTTTTTTCCTCAGTGTCATAGAAACACATAGAGAAACACATAGAGAGAGAAAGACCACCAGACAATAAGACACCAAGTGGAGCAAGTGGACAGACAGACAGACAAAGACAGACAGACAAACAGACAGACACACAGACAGAGCCAATAGGTGGTACAAGACACCATTAATCTTTTATTATCATTAAAGATACACTATAAATCTCCAACCTTCCATGTGGCCTCATTTCTCCTGAAGTATGCAAATGTGTTCTGAAACCATTGATACACCTCATTCAGGGTCAACTGTTTGTTTTCTGATTCAATGATGGCCTGGAAATAGAGTGGAAAAACATGAAAATGAAGGACCTCATCTTTCTTTATCCATAACCCTTTACCGCACAATGCCAACTTTTAATGACCCTGGGAAAGAAGCCTTTTGAAAACATTGTGGGAAAAGGAGAAAATGCTGGTAACCAGCATTTTCTCCTTTTCCCACAATGTTTTCTACCCTATCAAAGATAAATTGTACCATTTAAGCCGCATTAAAATTGTCATCTGCAAATGCTTTCAATTTGGACAAGGCTAAAATTTTGTCGTCTGGTAAAGGGCTAACTCTTTATCAAACAACAAAGTATGAATGTATTTGTGGATGACCAAATTCAGTGTGGCCCAAATGCTGGGACTTGTCTTTGAAGGGGTGGAAAACAATGTGGGAAAAGGGAAAATGCTGGATACCAGCATTTTTTCCCATTCCCCACAATGTTTTAAAAAGCTGTCTTTCTCAGGGTCGTTAAAATTCGGTATTCTAGTGTAAGACTGCTAAATGTACATAACATGGAAATTTATAGTCAACTGTCGACGCTGATATATTACGATTTCAACTTCCCTTTTTTCAAAAAAAATCTCAGCAAATCAGACAATTTAGATCAAAGATCTCCACTGTCAACAAACAGGCAATGAGTAGCACTTTGCAAATTACGGGTAAAGTAGATTCAGTTCGTTCCTAATTACCATGAGGCAATTGAAAAGAAGAACCTACACTGATTTTTCAAACTCTAAAATGATGGATGATCCATGCAAGTTTCACACTTCAAGAAAGATGTATGATAATACTGTTAAATTTCAAAAACAGCTATCTAATAAGCTGAGAGGCTGAGACAGGCTGTCTCCACCAATCAGATGGCTAGTGCTGTAATTTAGAATTAGAAAAATATTTGAGTCATGCTCTGTGAAAAGGGAACTTAACTGCTAGACCTTTTGCGGACAGTGCAGATCAAGATCAGACTGCACAGAACGTGCAGTCTGATCTTTAATCTACACTGTACGATAAGGAGATGGTATTACCCAAAACAGAACTTTGAAATACCAATATTCTGGTCATTACTATCGACTTGAAAATTTCATTTTAGTTATTTAGCAGGATATGGGTTAATGTTTCTGCAAAGAGTATTGACCCATGTCATCCTGGGCAGTCTATGCAGGTTTACTGGCATGAGCCGAAACTTTTTGCTTTTTATAAATTTTCTGCATATCTAAGGACTATTCTACCTCATGATGCAGTCAGTTGTTGGACAAAATGGATTATGTGAATCCTTAACAATGTGATGACTTCCTTTCTATAATGCATCATGGAGATGCATTAAATCCCCTTTTGCCAGGACATGGCTCATTTAAAATGGTGGATGCAAAAGCTTAAGACTGCCAAGTGTCTTCTTAATCATTCTGAAACCAGAATTAAAGCTTTATGACTGTCTGACAAGTTCAGGGAAATACTATGAATTTCGAATGGAATTTGCTCTAGTATATACAAATATACTACATGTGTATCATTTCAATATTAACAAAAAGGTTTCATTGAAATAAAAGCTTTTAAAGTATGCTTGGATATTTTTCACTACAATAAAACAGAGTGCTTCAAAAACTGTTCCTAAACAAAATCCTCCAATTATCAGTTTTGAGAATCTGACACCCTGTTTGTTGCAACTTTCAAAGTTATGACCTCTGTTTTTTCAACCTTCAAACCATACAAATATATTAAGAATATAATATTTGGAAAAAATAAAAATCTCATACATGGTTAGTATTGCAGTATTATGTCCACTGCCAAGGTTTCAAGACAAACCAACACTAAACCAAAGACAAAGGCTAAGTTTCACCGTTAACCCTTTACCAAACAATCCTGGGTTTTCACGACCCTGGGAAAGACGGCTTTTGAAAACATTGTGGGAAAAGGAGAAAATGCTGGTAACCAGCATTTTCTCCTTTTCCCACAATGTTTTCTACCCTATCAGAGAGCTTAATCTTATTTGTACCAATTTTGAAATTGATGTCTGAAGATGTTTTGAATTTAAAAGATTCTAAAATTTGTTGTCTGGAAAAGGGTTAACTCTCTAACAAACAACATAATTGTAGACTGATCCAACTTGATAGCATTTTGCAAACACCAATTCAAAAGTCGATCAAATAATTACATATGTCTTTAAAAGAGTAAGAAAAATGTGGAAAAGGGAAAAATGCTGGTTACCAGCATGCTTTTTCCTTTACACACAATGGTTTTGTAAGCTTTGCCTCTTAGGATCATTAAAATTTACGGTTCTTTGGTAAAGTGTTTGAAACCATTTATTTACATTTATGACACTGCAAACCTCTGCTAAAACGTCTTAAAACATTTTTTCTATCTTCTAACTCAAACGACTGTATGGTTGCACGGTGTTTTAGCTCATTTTTGAAACTGTTTTAGTAGTATCATGGTGTGTCATGAGTTTCTCCCTGAGGAATGGCTCTGAAGAGTCTTGCCCAAGAACATGCCCATGAAAAACCCTGAGCCTTGAGTAAGAACTGAATACAGGACCAATCTCACACTTTCACCATTGACCCCATACAAACTTAAAATAATGTTTCACTTCATCAGTGCTCTATGGGTAAAGCATTGGATAGAAAAATGATAGAAAAAAGACTAGAAGGGATTTTGCAAAGTCCCTGTAGTTAAGTGTGAAAACATTCACTAACATTCAGCAACACTTAGAGTGTCTTTCACAACTATAGATTCCTTTGTGAACACAGTAGATCAAGATCAAAATGTGCAGTCTGATCTATTACCTACACTGTCCACTTTGTTGAGACATTCTGGACAAAAGTAACCTTGAAGTTGCAAGTATCTGGGACTTTTTTCTTTGCTGAATGTGTCTGTTGGGTATTTTGGGCTCTCAAGGGGTTAATTGTCACATGTGCTAAATCTTATTTTGTCTTCTTCATGTACATAGTAAACGTTTTCATTTATCTCAAGTTTAGACAAATCACAAACTTGTGCAAGTATCACAAAAGGAAAGATATTTGACAGAAAGAAGAATGACATTTTTGAATGCTATAAAAATATTTTGGGAAAAGGAGCAAATGCTAGGGACAAGTTTTCCCACACTGTTTTCAAAACAAGTATTTCTGAAGGTAAAAAGAGTTTTCAAACCATTTATTTGTACAGTAGAGGGTTGAAAACTGAGTGTAGAACATAAATTGTGATGTTTAACCCTTTACCACACAATCCCGACTTTTAACGACCCTGAGAAAGAAGGCTTTGGAAAACATTGTGGGAAAAGGAGAAAATGCTGGTAACCAGCATTTTCTCCTTTTCCCACAATGTTTTCTACCCTATCAAAACCAGATTTTGTCATTTGTGTGACCTTTAATTTGTCGTCTGCAAATGCTTTCAATTTGGAAAAGTCTAAAATTTTGTCATTTGGTAAAGAGTTAACCCTTTATCAAACAACAAAATTCTAGACTTACAGGTATGTATTGGTAGCATTTGTAAAATTTATTACCTGTACCTCAAATGAAAGCATTCATCATAAGAATAGAATTGCGGGAAAAGGAGAAAATACTGGTTACTATTTTCTCTTTTACCAACCATGCTTTCGAAAAGCCTTCTTCCTCAGGGTTGTAAAACACTGGATTGTTTGGTAAAGGGTTATTTGTGTAACAGTAGCTGTATTTTTACCTGACGAATCAGTGAGGCATAGGTAAACGGGGGTCTCACATCTGTGTTTTTATAAAACTCTCGATTTCTCTGGATTTCTGAAATCGTAGAAAAAAATACAATGAAAATTCTGTTAAAGCTAAAATGTTACTGTGTCTTTCATGGAACAGCAAGACTTTACTGACATTTCTTGGCAAGAATGTAATGTACCTGAAGATAATTCCCCTACATGTTAATGGCTTGGATCATACTTTTCTAACTCTTTACCACACCACAAAAATGTAGACTTGTCCAAATCCAAACCATTTGCAGACGGAAATTTTAATGTGGCTCAAATGATAGAATTTGTCTTTGTTAGGGTATAAAACATTGTGAGAAAAGGAGAAAATGCTGGTTACCAGCATTTTCTCCTTTTCCCACCATGTTTTCAAAGGCTTTTACTTGTAAAAGATCTGGTTCCATGTGTATACTTTACAAATCAAGATCTATCACCATGCCAAGTTTCACCAACAAAACTCATTGACAGAGACATTGATCTTCATCAAAGCCCAGTACTAAACATGTGTGTGTGACCTGCATACCAAGATATGTCAACATGTAAAGTTTCATAAACCTAACTCATAGACTGCTGAATATCTTGCAGGTTCCATTGTTTTCCATTTTTCATTTTATGTAACATTAATTTCGATGTTTCCTTTAGCCTTAAAACTGAGGCATGAGCGTAATTTACATTTCATAATCAACCATCATGCACAGTTTCATGAACCTATCCCATAGATTGCAAAATGCGGGTTTTGAGGCCTTTGCTTCACCCATCTGTGTCAGTCAACCAATCTTTGTCTAATTATTTGATTGATTGAAAGATTGTTCAGAGCTCATATAAATCTTTCTTTTCCTGAATCACCTTGTTTTCATCAATCAGTTTTTAATTGACTGATAAATCTACAAGTTTGGAGCAGAACTCCTTTTTCATTATCTCACTCACCTGCAGATATGGGAAGATTGCACTTGTCTGATACACGACGTCTCATAACTCCAAGTCCAGTTGGGGTCGGAGGCTGGGAAGAAGACTGATTATGGGATGGGTGTGAGGTCACAGAGGTCATACTTGGGGGCTGTGGAGGAGGTATGATGAGAGGAGGCAGACCATGTGGTCTAGGGTTCAAGTGAGGAACAGCTGAGGGAGGTTTCACAACCTTTGGGGGTGAGACAGGCACTGAGTGAGGTTCAACTTTAACTGGCGGGGGTTTCGGCGATGACCGCTGTAAATGGAAGATGGTAAATGGAAAACATGTACAGTAAATTTTGATGATTCTGATAAGACTGAAAATCATGTTGGTTCATGATGAAGTCACACCTAACTTTAACTGCGCTTCTATGAATACAACGTACATGTATGTATAAATATCCATCATGTAATATAACAAAAAGAGTACTGTTTCACCATTTTCTCCAAAAAAGATCTGTTCCAGCAGATTCTTTATTTGTTCGAAGTTTTATGGTAGTTAAAAAGTATTTCAGACTTATCACAGCAGCCAGTTCATTTGTCCATGCATTCCTGAAATTTCTTTACCAATACTTTGTACAGCAATCTTCCCAAGCCACTGGCTGCTTTATGACATAATCTTGACACAGTAACATATCATGATCCATCAGAAAGAAATTTTGCCTATCCAAGATTCAAATTATTGTATGTTAGGGTGTCAAAAAAGACCCCCTCACAACATATCTTCCTACACAAGTTTACCTTACAATATTTTTAATAGATCAAAGAAACAAAAATTTTTAGTCTGTCTAAAAGAACCAATTACAGCAGCTGCAAGGCTGTTTTGAAATGACCTTTGTCAAATAACCTTTTTTTCAACACAAGTTTGAGACAAGACTACCAGTATGTGATTTAACTGATGCAAAATGTGATGTCACTGACCAGAGCATAGTATTCATACTCTCAATTCCCATTACCAAGGAGGCAAACATTGCCCTGTCAATACAACAGTCAAAAATGGAGGCAAAGCAGAGATTTGATATATATTCATATTTGAAATCAAGTAGCTATAGTGTTAATCCTTAGAGTGCCAAATAACCCTATCAGACTTTTTCCATCCCAGAAATGCAATTGCATTTTCATAGTTGCTTTTGTCTACAGTGTTACAGCTAAATGGCTGGTGTAGATCAAAGATCAATTTGCACATTTTGTGCAGCCTGATCTTGATTTACACTGGCCATAAAGGCAACTAAAGTTGTGAAAGGCTCTTTAGAGGTTAAACATTTTACTGCACAATGCTGACTTTAAAAGACCCGAGAACAAAGTCTTTTGAAAACTTTGTGGAAAAAGAATCAGCATTTTCTTCTTTTCCCAAAATGATTTCTACCCTGTTATGGACAGAAATAATCATTTGCAACACATTTAATTTGTCATCTGCAAATGCTTTCAATTTGGAAAAGGCTAACATTTGTTGTCTGGTAAAGAGTTAAGCAGTGAGTCCATCTCATTCATGATAATTAAGGTCTTGCATGAAATCATTAAACAAATAATTTATTATGTGATAGAAAGAATTTGACATTATTGACACAGAATCTTATTTCAAATGCCAACATGTATAAGATTCTAAATTCTTTGAAAATATTTATAGGGTAAGTCAAAGAAGAGACAGCAAAAATGAGTATAGTCTGGTCTTGATCTACATTTTCCAGAAAAGCAACTGATCTTGATCAACATTTTCATTAAAATAAACTACTAAAGACTAAGCATTCTTGCGGTCACCCTGAAACACTTACATTCTTTTCTGAAACTTTTCTCTCTGTTTCACGGTCATCCCGTTTGTCATGGTGAGGTCGAAGATGAAGATGCTGCATCATGGCATGTAATAGTTCTTTCTCTCGATTCAACTGTACAATAAATAAACAAGACATACACGGTCATTTCTGCTGCAGGTTGAATATCAGGTAAGATCAGAAAGGTCATTCCACAAAGTAATACATCCCATGTATTTACGATCCTGAGGAATGAGGGTCTTGAAAACATTGTGGGAAGAGAAGAAAATGCTTCTACTTTTCCAAAGACAAATCACATCTTGGGAATAATATTTTATTTGTAGGATGGCACACACAACAGGGCTATGACAATACCAAAATGTATTCTTCCAAAACAGGAGAAAAATGTAAAGGCCCAAAGTGGGACACAAAGACAGTGTCTTGTTTGCTTGATCAAGTACACATTTCTGGGCAATTTTTGTAAAAATTTGCACAGGTTCTCTATATCAAATTATCTAACTCAAGGTCGTGGTGGACAGGATATCTCACAGATCAGCAGACAATATTCTGTGCACATTCTGTGTAGTCTGATCTTGACCTACATTATCCACTAGAACAACTGAAGTTAATTAACTATTGAACAGACAACAAAATTTTAGACTTGTCCATTATAAAAGCATTTTGCCAATGACAAACAAATGTACCTCAAAGGATGCCATTTGTTTGTTCACGTGGACAAAATATTGCTGGAAAAGGACTATCAGCATTTTTCTTTTACCCAAGATTGTTTCCAAAAGCCATCTCAACTAGAGTTGTTAAAACATGGCTTTGTCTGTTACAGGACTAAGCACAACTTTTTTTATCAACACCAAACAGTATTGACTTATGTATGCCTCAGCCAGTATGGGGATACATAACAATAATCATGTTTATCTAACACAAATCTACATGCATCAGTGCAAAATACCATAAAATTTTTTTGATGACACAATTTTCATTTGAGTTGTGGTTTGAAGTGGTAATACAAAAGGTTTGCTGTACAGTTACACTATCCCAAACTGAAATACCAACTTGGCTTGACTCTTTACCACGTAATTCATGAACATTAATGACTCTTTGGTAGGACACTTTGAAAATATTGTGGAAAAAGGAGAAAATGATGGTAAGCAGTATTTTCTTTTTTTTCCATATGGTTTTCTACCATTTTCAAGACAAAAATCATTTTTTGAGCAACATTTGTCATTTGCAAACTGCTGTAAGTCTAAATTCAAACTGCTTTAAGTCTAAAATTTTGTGTCTTACACTGAAAAAGCAAACTTTTTCAGTGACAGGCACAATTAACACTTGACCTCTTTCTATGGCTGAAAATACAATCTAAGAAAAAACTCAGATATTTAACTTCATGAAACAAGCAGACTATAGAGACCCCAGATCAGACTGCACTCTCACGTTCTTTACTATACACAGAACATTGTTTTTATTCCATGGCCCTGAAAGGGTTACATTCTTTCCAAAGTCTGACCACATAAATCATTCATGATCTTCATAATCATCATATTTTTCACAGAAAAAATGCATACTTTACTCTATACCACACAACAAAAATGTGAACTTGTCCAAATTGAAAGCATTTGTAGAAAACAATTTACATGTAGGTCAAATGATGGAATCGGTCATTAATAGGGTAGAAAATACAGGGAAAAGGAAAAAATGCTGGTGACAAGCATTTTTTTCTTTTTTCCAACATACTTTTGAAAGCCATGTGATTGTACAGAAAAGGGTTAAAACAGGAAATGGTTGACTGACAAAGGTGTACTCATCACCTGTCCTGTCCACCAATTAACGCTTTACCACACTTCAAAATTTTAGAATCATACAATCTGAAGGCATTTACAGACAACAATTCAAATGTCTGTCAAATGATAGTATTTGTCCTTCAGTAGGTAGAAAACATTGTGGGATAAGGAGAAAATGCTGGTAACCAGCATTTTCTCCTTTTCCTAAATTGTTTTCAAAAGCCATCTTTCTCAGGGGAGTGAAAACTGTGGAAAAGAGTAAACAATTTTCCAAGACAGACAAATATTTGTTGAACATTTTAACTCTTTCAGCTTGGCCTGTTTGGACGGCTGATGATACAATTTGCTGCAACTGAAAAAGATTCTTTTTCTTGTAGGCTTGACTTAACAAGGGGAAGGTACAGATCTAACATCAGACTGCATGTTCTGTGCAGTCTAATCTTAATCTATGCCATCCTCAAAAGCCTGGGTTTTCAACTTTGGCTTATGACAAGGTTTAAGAAGAAATTGCAAACCAAATGATACAAAGTATCTAAGCTTGTGAGATTTGTCTTTGAGATCATATAAATATTGTGGAAAAAGGACCCAGCATTTCCATCTTTTCCTACAATCTTTTCAACAGTCTTTCCTTCAGGTTTGTACAGACATTAGATTATTTGGTAAAGGGTAACAGCTTTCTTACAGTCTTCTAAATGGGTCAGTTGATTTCACTAAGGGGCAAACTGTCTATAGGTCAATAGAAGACAGTCACAGATGTACTAAACTTTTAACCAAGCACTTAAACCTTAGCCTTTTCTCTACTGGAAGCATATGCCAATAATAAACCAAATGCTGTCCCTATTTGAAGCATATGCTAATGATAAACCGAATGTTGTCCCTATTGGAAGCATCTGCCAATAATAAACCAAATGTTGTCCCAATTGGAAGCATTTGCCAATGATAAACTAATTGTTGTCCCCATTGGAAGCATTTGCCAATGGACAAATGTTGTCCCAATTGGAAGCATTTGCCAGTGATAAATGCTGTCCCATTGGAAGAATTAGCCAACAGATATTGCATGTTGTCCCGACTGAAAGCATTTGTCCCAACTGGAAGCATTTGCCAATGGATAAATTAAATGTTGTTTCGATTAGAAGCATTTGCTAACAGATAAATGGTGTTCCAATTGGAAGCATTTGCCAATGATAAATGTTGTCCCAATTGGAAGCATTTGTCAACCGAAAAATGTAGTCCCGACTAGAAGCATTTGTCAACGATAAATTACATGTTGTCCCGATTTGAATCATTTGCCAAAGATAAAGTACGTGTTTATCAAATATTGGACAATTTCTTTGATTAGGTAAACAAAAACTTTATGGGAAAAGGAGAAAATACAAACGACCAGCATTTTCTCCAATTCCCATAATGTTTTCTTAATGCCATCAGTCTGCCTCCGGGTTGTTGAAACAAGGAATTGTTTACCTATACCAAATAATTGCCAATTTAAATTACCATGGAGAAGAAGGCTTTTAAAAACATCATGGGAAAAGGAGAAAATGCTGGTAGCCAGAATTTTCTCCTTTTCCCACACTGTTTTTTACCCTATCAAATACAGAAATCATCATTTGAACTACAATTATCTTGTAATCTGCAAACACCTTCAATTTGATTTAGTCCAAATTTTGTTGTTTAGAATCAAATTAAAGGGCTAACCCTGTATCCACTGATGATGATCATTGCAGGAAGCAGTAGTTTAAACCCTTTACCACGCAATCCAGAGTTTTCACAGCCTGCAGAAAGAATCCTTTAAAGAACATTGAGGAAAAAGGAGAAAATGCTGGTAACATTGTTTGCCACCATCTCACAGACAGATTATCTGTTTGGCTACATTAAATTTGTTGTATGCGACTACATGTACATGTACTTTTAATTTGATCAGCCAGCCTGCATACAGCATGTTGCCTGCACTTGGCTCTATTATATCAACTTCTTGATTTCAAACTACAAACAACTACGGTAGTTTGTCTCATAATTTGCATTTTTTTTTAAAACTTAAATCAAAGGATATTTTACAACTGACGCTTTTTGTAACAAAAGAATCAACTGTCTACCAGAAGACAAAATTATAGAGGCATTCAAATTCAAAGCATTTGCAAACAATTATTCAAATTCTGCTCCAATAATTAGATTTGTTTTTGAAAGGATAGAAAGCAACTGTGGAAAAAGAAGAAAATGCTGGTCACCATTATTTTCTCCTTTTCCCACAATACTTTCCAAAGCTTTATTCCCCTTGGGACTGTGTGGCAATGGCTTAACCCTTTGCCAGTTTTACAATTTTTAGACCTTCCCAATTTCAAAAGCATTTGCAGAAAACTACATGTACATAATTTTTACCCAACAGTACTTAATTAGATTTAGAAAGTATTGTGGATAAATAATAGTGAAAATGCTGTATCTCTTTTTCCTAAAATGTTTTCAAAGTTTTTCTTTCTAAGAGTTGTTAACCCTTTACCACAAAATCCCAGTTTTAACTTCCCTGAAAAATTAGGCTTTTGAAAACCTTGTGGAAAAAGGAGAAAATGCTGGTAACCAGCTAAATTTGATTTCTTGTTTTCAAATGCTGTCAGTTCGGAAAAGTCTAAAATTTTGAAATCTGTTACTGTAAGGTTGGTCCAAGTAATAGTCCCTGGCAGAAAAATTAATTTTCAAATCAGGTATAAAGTAAACAAAAGATAGAGTGATCGTGGCAACTTTTAACCTAGTTTTTTATTTTAATTTTCTGCCGGCAACAGTACTAACACATGGACCATCCATACAAAATAACAGATTGTCATCTTCATAAAAGTTCATATACTTTTAAATGGTATGATTTAAATGCATTTGAACACTGCATTCTTTATTTTTGGCAGCTATAGGGCCTTTAAAAGACAACAAAATCACATTAGACTCATCCATATTGAAAACCTCAAATTTTGCAGACAACAAATCAAATATTGCTCATATGATACTGATAGGATTCGTATCTGAACAAGTAGAAAACATTGTGGTAAAGGGAAAAAATGAGTACTGAGCAATTTTCTTTTTCCCGTAATGTTTTTAAAAGCCTTCTGTTTTAAGGTGGATTAAACTACAGCTTGAGTAATAAAGGGTTAAATCTGCAATACATAATTTACTTTTCCTGATAATGGCAATTTTGCTAGTGGTAAATTTTCTGCAGCTCAAATGATCAGTGTAACTCATAATACAGTCGATTGTTATCAATTGTATGGATCCATAATTATGTGATGACTTGCCTGGTATCATGGCTCGGGGAGGATACATTAAGCCCCTTTTTTGCCAGAGCATGGCTCAATTTTATTTTAACATTTAATTTCTTTATGTGTATGCCTGTTGCATGACAGAGAAATTTACCTGTGAATATCTATTTTACATGTGGATGAAAAAAACTTTATATTGTTTACTTGGGATGTTTATCAAGATGTTGTAGCGAAATGAACTGTATGCACTTGTGAGTCGGCTAAATGTAACATCCCAACAGCTAATAAACCTACATTTTACTTCAACATTCTCAACTCTTCACCAAACGCCAAAATTGTTGACATGTACAAAATGAAAGTAAACTACAAATTAAATGTGATTCAGTCAATTTGCTTAGTCTTTGACTGGGAAGAAAACTGTTTGAAAAGAAGACAGTGCTGGTAACCGGCATTTTCTTCTTTTCCCAAAATGTTTTCAAAAGCCTTTTTCCTAGGGTGATTGAAATGATGGAGTGTTTGATGAAGGGTTAATTACATTTTTTCTTGCATCAATGCTGAATCTTTTCGCTCTCACCTAGCTCAAACAGAATGTGATAGTGGGTTGAACTCTTTCACAATCCATAGCCACTTTAAAACATTTTTGCCAATGGTGTACATCAAGATCAGACTGCTCAGAACAAGTAGTCTGTTCGTTGAACTACAAAGTCCACCACCTGATGTTATATCTCGAATTAAATTTTCTTCAATTTTAGTGGAAACCTACTTTTAGACCTCCTACAAAGTTGAATTTTATTTATATGACATGGAAAGGGTTTAACCCATTTCACTGTGTTGTAACAGCTATTCTTAGATCAACCAGAATAAGGAAAAGGTCTTTTCTTCATTCAATATAAAGGAAATTCTGGAGCAAAATGCTTGTGACAAGCAATTGCTGTTCAATCCGCCATAATTCAAAAGTTGTCTAAAGGGGCTATAACTCTTTACCAAACAATCCTGTGTTTATATAAGCCTGAGGAACACAGTAATTGAAAGCACTGTATGACAAGGAGAAAATGCTGGTAACCAGCATTTTCTCCTTTTCCTACAATGTTTTCTATCTTTTCAAACACATTCCTACCATATAAGTCATGTTTTGTTTTTTGTCTGAAAATGCTTTTAATATGGCCATTTCTAAAGTTTCTGTGTCTGGAAAAGAGTTAACTCTTTCCAAACAACAAAATTTTAAACTGGTCCGAATTAATAGCATTTGTGATGAAATTTGTGTCTGAAAAAGTAGAAAATATAGTGGGAAAAGGAAAAAAACTGAGGTTACTAACGAAGTTTCATTCTTCAGGGTCGTTAAAACTCGGGATTGTGAGGTAAAGAGTTACAACCCATATTTACACAGAGATAGGTAATTACCCAATCAGACACAGTTGCAGCAGATGACTTTGAAGCATATTTTTCAACATATGGATTGTCAACATTAGATGTAATTTAAATTTAATGTGCAAGTGACGACACGGTACTAAAATTGCCATTCCTTGTTAACTTCTTTTGCCAGAATTATTCTTAAACAGGCAATTTTGTTGAAACGATATCCCCCGCCGAAAAATTTACTTGACCGCGTAATTTTAAATCGCTCCCAGTCGGCCATTTTCCACAATATTTTTTCAGTCATATTGGGGCAACATTCACTTATCCATGCCCTCTGTGGGTGAATTGTACCAGCACCCAGCTTAGAGAAATATGTTCTGCTACAGTTTACAAAATTTTAGACTTGTACAAATTAAAAGCATTTAAAATTTTGCAGATAACAAAATAAAACAAGGGCTATACCTTGGGCCCTCTTGTTAGAGGCCCACTAATTAAAGCTACATGCAAAATTTGGTACCCCAAGGCACTATGTCTAGGTACGAGAAGATTTTTTAAGTTTTCCCTATATAAGCCCATGTAAACCTTTGGAAAACAGGAGAAACAGCTGTTTACAATGTTTTCAAAACCCTGTAAGGATCATTAAAAATCGGGTTTGTTTTCTGAGCGGTTTTCTCTTTACCACCGAGCAGAATTTTTATACAAGTACATTTTGATAGCATTTGCAGACAAAAGAGCGCATGTGGCTGATTGAATGAGGTTTGACTTTTTGAAAGGACAGAAAACGGCAAAAAGAATATTTTTTTTTTCCTTTTCCCACCATATTTTTTGAAGTTCTCTTACTTAGGATCATTAAAGCACAACATTCAAAATCAACTTCTAAATTCCAAGATCAGCCACCTAATAGGTGAGATGTTGTTGGCTATTCATGGAATCAAAACTTTGTGGGAACAGGAGTCAATGCTTGCTACAACCAATAACTCAGTTTTCCAAAGCTTTCAATTGTTGCTGCATAACCTTTTACCAAACAATAAAATTTTAGACTGAACATAATTGAAAGTATTTGCAGACAACAAAGTAAAGGTAGCTCAAAATGATGACTTCTGTCTTTGAAAGGATTGTGGGAAAAGGAGAAAATACTGGTTATCAGCATATTCTCCTTTTCCAAGAATGTTTTTCAAAGCCTTCATATTCAGGGTTGTTATAACTCTGGACAGTGTCGTAAAGGAATAAACATTTTGTATCTATAAAGTAGTGTATTACCTCTATACCAGAAGGCAAAATGTTAAATTTGTCCAAATTATAGGTATTTGCAGGTGATAAATTTGATGTGTCTAAAATGATGTAAGTTGTCTAAGAAAGTGTTGAAAACATTGTGCAAAAGGTGAAAGTGCTGGATACTGAGTTACTAGTATTACTAATTTTTTCACTGTTTTCAAAAGGATTCTTCCTGGGGTTGTTAAAATACAGGAATGTTTGGATAAATCTGTTTTTAATCGTACATGTAAATGTTTGTGTTTGTCCCGTTGTATAAGCATTTCTTAAGTATTTTTGTTTATTTTTTGTTTATACCGAGGCTTTTAACTATGTCCACAGCTGTCTCAAGTTTATATTTGTTTGTTTTAAACAGGTAACAGATTCAGACTTAGAGTCCAGTTTCTACAGTTTCTTTTTATTCCACCGACCAATCCCGAGTTTTAATAATACTTGTGAATAGTTTTTGATAACACTATGGGAAACAGAGAATGCTTGTACCCCGCACTTTCTTCATTTCCATAACACTGTTTTCTAACCCTTCAAAGAAAAATCCCACTATTTGAGACACTTTTAATTTGCTGTCTGCAAAATTTGCTTTTCATTTTGGAGAACTACAAAATATTGGCATCTGATAACTCTTTGCTAAGCGACAAAGTTTTTTTACTCATCCAAGCTATTGATGACTACAAACAAAATGCAGCTAAAATCACGAGATTTGTCTCGGAAAGGGTACAAAACATTGCGGGAAAAAGAGAATATGCTAGTTACCAGTATTTTTTTAATTTTCCTATAATGTGTTCAAAAGTCCTCCTCCTCAGGACCGTTTGGTATGGGGTCTTCTCTCAAGTCAAAGAACGGGTTGATGATTATGGACACATGATTAATTCATCTTTTACCGGACAACAATAATTCAGACTTGTACATACTGAAAGCACTTGCAAAAGACAAAGTAAATGTGGCTTAAATGATGGTATTTGTCACTAGAACAGCAAAAAAAAACTGAAGCAAACCGAGAAAATGTCAATAACCATAATGTTTTCAAGAGCCTTCTTTCTCAGGGTTTGTCAAACATTGGATAGTTTTGTGTTAAGTTGATTATAATGCATGTCAAAGAGAAGAGACAAAAAAATAAAGTACTGAAGGTACTGAAAGCCTAGTTTCTTTTAACCCTTTACCAAACAATCCCGGGTTTTCATGACCCTGAGAAAGAAGCCTTCTGAAACCATTGTGGGAAAAGAAGAAAATGCTGGTAACCAGCATTTTCCCCTTTTCCCACAATGTTTTCTACCCTTTCCAAAACAAATTTCAATTTTTGAGTCACATTAATTTTGTCGTTTGCAAATGCTTCCAATTTGGACTAGTCTAAAATCATGTTGTTTGGTAAAGAGTTAAACCTCTTTCCCAACTGACCCTGTTATTTGCAATGCCAGTTTTAGAAAGCGTTGTACAATAATGGGAAAATACTGGTTTTGTCATGATGCTTTCATGATGCTTTCTACCCTTTCAAAACATACCACATCATTTGAACCACATTGTCATCTGCAAATGCCTTCAATATGGACATGTCTACTATTTTGTTGTCTGGTATAGAGTTAACAGACAGAATAAATACTTTGGCAAAAGTTATCTAATATCAGGTAACAACAAACCACAGTTAAAAGGATTGGATTTCTGAAATAGTGTCACCAATTAATATGCTTTCACCAGTGTAAGTCACTTATTCATTTTTTTTCTTGGGTTTCACAAATAATAGGATGGAGATCTGCATTGACCAAAGACGCTCCCAAGTGACCAATACAGCAAATACAGCAACCTTTACTCAACCTGGAATCAACTTATCTATTCAAAACTGTATCATCCCTTAAAGCGCGTTTTACTACAATAGTTGCCTAAGGGGCCAATGTAGATATAGATCAGACTGCACAAAATATGCTGTCTGATATTTGATCTGCACTGTCTGCTTTGCTGAAACAGCAATGGCAAAAGGCAGCCATGAAAATGTAAGTATCTGTGTCTTATTCTAGAACGAAAATGACCACTGAGTTTATTTGGTGCTTAATGGGTTTAACTCTTTACCAAACGACAAAATGTTAGACCTGTCCAAATTGAAAGCATTTGCAGATGACTATTTCAGTGTGGCTCAAATGATGGAATTTGTCAATGATAGGGTAGAAAACATTGTGGGAAAAGGAGAAAATGCTGGTAACCAGCATTTTCTCCTTTTCCCACAATGATTTCAAAAGGGTTCTTCCTCAGGGTCGTTAAAAGTCTGGATTGTGTGGTAAAGAGTTAAGTGTAAAAAGAAAGGGGAAACTTTTCTGAAAAGCAAAGACAACAATGTGGGGAAAAAGCATTTACCTGTAGATTGCTGCTTTTCCTATTTGGTACATTTGATAACTGTTATTGACCTAGCCTCACCCTGGAGAGACCTTACGTTCTTGCTCCAGATCAACGTTACTGCTCCTGTCAATTGAATGTATCAGCTCCAGGTAAAAACATGGCTGCGCCCTGGAACTTTGCAAGGTAAGCACCAAAACATACTTCTTTGACAATCAGATAAATAGATATGCAGTAGACAGTTGTCGCATGGAATGTCTGGGATGTCAGTGCATATTTCTGTATTGTTCTTTTGGTGGTTGGTTGTTTGTTGAAGACGTTTAATCTGACAAACTTCTGTCAGCGACTATGATTTCTTGAAAATCAACATGCGGAAGTCAGCTAAAGCTTGTTAAACATACAAACACGATATTCTGAAATTTGTGCTCTGCCAAGTGATTCATATATGCTTTATTCACCACAGTTCTAAACAAAAAATATAAGATATTCATTATTGAGCAACTTTTTGTCATTTTTTATAGGCAACGCTCCACGCTCCAAAACTCAGTAAAATGATCCAGCTCCTGAGTTGAAACAGAGTACGATACGATATTATAAGCGATTGTCTACGAGTTTAATCAAGCAATTTGTATTTTTGATCAATATGTATAACTGTCTGTCTGTCCGTCTTTCGGTCTTTCTGTCAGTCAGGTTTCTTATCCTGATTTTTTATGCTTCTGAAATGAAATGTCATTATATACAGTCATGAAGAGCTTGATGACAGACAGAATCATGCACAAGGTCCATAACTATCATAACTATCATGCACAAGATCCTCAACTATTATTTATAACTATCATCTTCGATATCGTCATCACAAGACTCCTCTTTGTTAATGTAAATGAATAATAATTATCAGCAACAAACAACCAACCATATGCCTTGTCAGCTGCACATCTAAAAGCATCTAGTTATATCTAATACTATGATTTAAATATGTCTAGATCTTTTCACACCTTTGCAAAACAGTAGACCCTAATTAGGCCTTAAAGTAGCTTATGAATGTCAAATGACGAATTTGTTTCAAATTAACAAGCCTTTTTATTATTTTGTGAAATACACTATATAGATGCATAGTTTGTGATTTTTTTGCATGAAAACAGATCTGGTAAATTCTTAAATCTTTTGGCACCAGAAAACGACATAGGCAAATAATGCAGTCCCAGATCAGCCGCTACCAAAGCTGGCGGTGCCTGATCATGAAATTTCACTATTTGCGTTTAGTGTTACTATAGATAAGGGGTAAAAAAAGGAATTAATGTGATTATCTACGGCAGGTTTTTTAAAAGTATTTTCATATTTTCATACTAAAAGAAATCATGTCGCAGACGACTTTTTTTCTATTCGACACCCAAAGGGTTAATACTTCGTACATTTAAAACGCTCACTTTCAAATCACATATGTTTTATTTTCAGATAAAATATGAAAACGATGGGGAAAAGGAAGAAGACAAATATTTGTACTCCAATAAGAAAAATCAAGTTGCAGAAAACAGTTTAAAATGAAACTAAACTGAAAGATACTTATCTCATTGGATAGAATACAATGTGAGAAAAGGAAAAAATGCCCAATCTTTTGCTTAGTATTCTACATCAGTTAATTTAAATTAAGAAATATTTGGAAAGGGTTAAAACATACAGGTTTTACAGTAGGCTGTGTAAAATATGTTCACTAACCACAACACCAAATGAGGATGATAATGTAATCTTAGAGATGTGGCTATGCCACAGTGTTGAACACTGCACTTGTTCTTTTGGGGTGTATTATATTCCTGTAGAATTTACTATTTAGCCTCAAACTAATACATAAACTGATGTCTATAGATGTTCAGCCGATTTGGAATATATAGCTGGTCGTTCATAATGACAATTATTGCTATTATCAACGATGACGAACCTATGACTGTGACCACAATAATTAATATAGAAGCTTGACCAAAATGACAAAATTGTTTACTGTAACACAAACACTTACGCTTACTGTGTTTCAACTCAGGAGCTGGATCGTCCTATTGAATTCAGGAGCATGTTACATTGTAATGCAACTAGAGGCCCTTGAGGGCCTGAAATTGCTCTACTGGCAGTGATTTTGCTTTTTTGCTAGCATACATTATGAATTCATGATGCAAACAGAAAAAACACAAAAATGTGTTCTTGCAACTGGGCTTGAACCCACTAAGACAGCATAAGTAGGCATGGTGAATTGAACAAACAGTGAAAAAAAATGAAGTGCAATTTCTCAAAACTAATTGTTTGGAATCCAGCCAAATTTGATAGGCTTTCAGAACACCTTGTATTAAACAATCCTAGCAAATTTCAAGGAAATGTGACTAATAATGTGGACTTTGTTGAGTAAACGATACTAAATCATCAAATGGCTGCTTTTCCTGAATGGTTTACTAGATTTTCTCCACTTTTAATAGAGTTCAATCCCTTAATGAATCAAATAATCTTTGCAAGTTTCACAAGATTTGGATCAACACTGTGGACTTCATTGCCTTAACAAGAAATGGAAATTTTCAACTTTGAATGGCTACTTTTCCCAAACTGATTGTCAGATTTTTTTCAAAATCAATAGGGTTCAAGCTGTTTATGATAAAAAGCAACTGTGCAAGTTTCACGAAAATCCAACCACAAATGCTAACTTCATCGCATAAACAAGAAATGGAAATTTTCAATTTGAAATGGCTACTTTTCCCATACCGTTAGTTGGATTTTTTTCAAAATCAATAGGCTTAAAGCTTTTGATAAGATAAACAAACTGTACAAGTTTCATGGAAATCTGACCACAAATGCAGACTTTACTGCATAAACAAGAAATGGGAATTTTCAACTTGAAATGGCTACTTTTCCCATACTGTTTGTTGGATTTTTTTCAAAATCAATAGGGTTGAAGCTATTGATGAGATAGACAAACTGTGCAAGTTTCACGAAAATCTGACCACAAATACGGACTTTATCGCGTAAACAAGAAATGGGAATTTTCAACTTAAAATGGCTACTTTTCCCATACTGTTTGTTGGATTTTTTTCAAAATCAATAGGGTTGAAGCTATTGATGAGATAAACAAACTGTGCAAGTTTCACGAAAATCTGACCACAAATGTAGACTTAATCGCGTAAACAAGAAATGAAAATTTTCAACTTGAAATGGCTACTTTTCCCATAATGTTTGTTGGATTTTTTTCAAAATCAATAGGGTTGAAGCTATTGATGAGATAAACAAACTGTGCAAGTTTCACAAAAATCTGATCACAAATGAAGACTTTATCGCATAAACAGGAAAAAGACTAACGGACGGACGGACAGACAGACGGACGGATGACGACGGAAACCACGCCATGACATAAGCTCTACTGGCTTTCAGCCAGTAGAGCTAAAAATGGCAAAATATCACTTTATAATTGCAATGTAATTTCTTTCGGTTTATAGTTGTGAGGAATAATCATTATATAGGTCACCTGACACGGTACATACTTCAGAATACCGAGTATATATGTTTTACAAAGGTTTTTGGAGATTCCAAGTATTGATTTTCCAGAAATTGTAGTCGCCGACGGAAGTTTGTCGGATTAAACGTCTTAACTAGAGGCGCTTGAGCGCCTGTATCGCTCCACAGGCCTGATATTTCTATAATGGCGAAAGGAAGTTTTTAACAATTATCATTCAATCCTGCATTTTAGCTCACTGAAGAAACAATTTGGTAGACAACCACCATAGGAACTTACCTGCAAAACAACAATGAAATCCAATGAATAGTTTTAGAGAAGAAATTTTTCAAAGATTTTACTTTATACCATAAAAGGAAAATGAGTCTCCCATAAAAGCCATGTTTTTTGACAGATCATTTTTTTTTTTAAGGAATTCTGTAAACCTGTATCTAAGGAACATTCCTGCAAAATAATAATGCTATCCAAATAGCGGTTTGGGAGGAGAAGATTTTTAAAGGTTTTTTACTTTGGTTGCCATGGCAACCAGAATTCTTCATGGAACACAATTATTTGAAGGAATTTGAAAGAGGACCACCAAAGGAACATTCCTGTGAAATTTGGTAAAAATCCAGTCAATAGTTTCTGAGGAGAAGTTTTTTAAAGAAAAAGTTTACGGACGCACGCACAGACGAACGGACGAACGAACGAACGGACGCACGCACGACGGACACAACGCCATGACAATAGCTCGCTGGCCTTCGGCCAGTGGAGCTAACAAACGATTAACCACCAAAAGAACTACAGATTAACATGCACTGACATCCCAGACATTCCGTGCGACAACCTTCAACTACATATCTATTTATGAACATGTCAAAAAATTATGTTTTTGTGCATACCTTGCAAAATCTTATGGGTGCGGCCATGTTTTTACCTGGAGCGGGTACGTTCAATTGGCAGAAGCAGTAACGTTGATCTGGAGCAAGAACGTAAGGTCTCTCCGGGGTGTAGCCTGTGGCTCACTAACCAGCCATATCAGAATGACCTGCCATCCTGGTTTGATGTCTTTGACCTCTTAGACTACTAAGCCATGGAGAATTAATGTATCCTTACAATTATGAAGGGGTCTTAATTACTGATTATTCTTAATTCAATTCCAACACCAAGGACAACCATATGATTAGCTGAGACACTCTGTCTCAGCCAATCAAAATGGCTAGTCTTAAAACTGAGAATTCAAACAATTATTAGACTGGTTTGTGTATATGTCCCAAGAGGTATCCAAGAGGAGTTTTTACCTGAATCTCCAATTGTGATACAATCTGCATCTGCACCCTAGCTTGAGCTGTATTCTTGTCATCCAAATTGTGTTCTGTATTCAGGTGTCTGTAACAAGAATTGCACTAATTCTAAATCTTGTAGTGTAGCAGACAAAATGAAGTTGTTTTAAAGACAGTGTCGATTAAGATCAGACTACAAACTGCAAATCACATGCAATATGATCTTGAACCTACATTTTGGGCAAACCAAAAACTCATCCCAAGCTCAACTTCAGCGTGTTTTCCAGACAATGTTGATCAAGATAAACTGCCCTGAATGTGCAGCCTGATCTTGGATGAACACTGTCCACAATTTTGAGAGATGTTCTGGTAAAATTCTGCTTTGAAACTGCATTATCTATAATATCTATTCTACTGACTGAAAATACCCATTTCCTTCTAATGGTTAAACATTTATAGAGTCATAGTAGTAATCTGTACTAAGCAGCCATCCTCTCTTAAGATACCATCATTTCAGTTCTCTAAATGTAAAAAATGATAAGTTTGCCAGCATCAAGAAGGCTTCTACCTAATAATCAACTCTTCAATAATCCCTTAGCTACTTGTTTCATAAAAGTAAAGAAACCCCACATAATTATTTTACAACTTAAAATTCTATTTGTTTATTTCTAATGTCCAACCAAAAAATGGTCGATTGACTTCGATTGCAAAATGAACTGAGAATGCACTTTCTATGCTGATACTGACACAAATATGCCCCAAAAGTAGACAAAGTTCAAAACAGCTAACCCTTAAACAGCTTATGTTGCTTTTGCAAGCGGTGTAGATCAAGATCAGACAACATAAAATATGCAATCTGATATTGGATCAACACTCTCAGCTATGTAGAGACATTCAAGTCAAAAGCAGCCTTGTAAATGCAAAATGAGCAATAATTTTCTCGATTAAATGTCCATTTTGTCTTTTTTGCACTGTAAGAGATATACCTCAAATACTTAATGTTTTCCATGTAGGGTGTAACAAAAGTAAAATAAGAAACATGATCCTTACTTGGTAAATGCTGCAATGTCAGAGCATTCAGCATCACAACCTGGCCATTTACAAAGTCCATGACGATACAAAGGATTGAACCCGTCTTCTTGTTTCACATTTAGAGGTATCTGCCCTAATAAAGGACCTGAAATTAAGACAGGTAATGAGGAATCCGGCATTATGAAGAACAACCTATCTGTATGTCAACTCTTACCAACCTATCCATGTTTTAAAGGACCCTGAGGAAAAAGGCTGGTAACCAGCATTTCTTTCTTTTTCCCATGGTTTTTTTAAACCTTTCAAAAACAAAGTTCATAATTGGAGCCACACTGGATTTGTCCTCAGCTAATTATTCCAAAAGGAAACGGTCTAAAATTTTTGTTTTTTGTACAGAGTTAATTGACCATTTATGAAGCATACAGTTTTTATGTCAGTGCAGAAATTGGTTCTTAAATATTTTGAGGAAAAGGACCAATCTCCTTTACAAGCAACAGGTGCGGTTCAGACAATTTTTTCCATATGTTTCAAAAAAGTAATTCCCATTTTCTTCACTCTTTACCCAAATGACAAATTCCAGATTTTACATTATTCAAAGCATTTTTCTGAAAAAAAAAAAAGTGTCTCATGATGGGATTTGTCTTAGAAAGGGAAGAAGACATCAATTTATCAGAAAATTTCAAAAACATTAAGATGATTTGAAAAACTGACCATATGTAGCAAGCAAATTCTAAATTAGACACCATGACTGTTTTCAAAAGTATTTAACTCTTTACCACATGTCAAAATCTTAGACTCATCCAATTTGAAAGCATTTGCAGATAACTGATTAAATGTGTCTGAAATGCTTGGATTTGTCTTCCAGACAATAGAAAACATTGTGGGAACAGGAGAAAATGCTGGTCACCAGCATTTTCTCCTTTTCCCACCATGTTTACCGAATACTTACTCTTTCGAGTCATAAAACAAGGAATAGTTTAGCAAAGGCTTAATTTATGTTATCTATATTTCACAACTATGTTTTCAAATTTGTCGGCTGCAAATTTGTTTTGAACAGGTATAAGTTCAAAAGCACTTTATAGATACCTCCCACAGTTGCCCTCCATGAGTGAGAAGACACAAGAAATATTCATAAATCATAATATTAAATTTTTCACTGCCATAGGCACCATCTCAACACCTAAGGCTGATATATAAATTCAGAGGAAATTTTCAGCCAATTGTAAGTATAACCCAAATATTGTGATTTCCAAGTTTATTTTGCTGGAAAAAACTTACTGAATTGGACAGTGTAGTTTGCAGATTAGACTGCATGTTTTGTACAGTCTGATCTTTCATCTTCACTGTCTGCAAAAGGGCACTGACCTGCACTTAGCAGCCAAAGGGTTCCGGAACTCTTGCAGACAACTACATCAAAATCAGACAGCAGTCTGACCTGGTACCTATCCCTTTCCCTATCACACTTAAAACAATGACTGAAAAATCTTTATATTTGTAGCCAATGATTTATCTAACCCTAACATCCTTCATCATAACTTCCATGACTGAACAACCTCAAAGAAAAATGCTTTTGAAAACATTGTGGGAAAAGAAGAAAATGCTGGCAACCAGCATTTATCCTTGTTCCAAAACGTTTTCTTCCTCGTCAAAGACAAATCATGTCTAACCAGCCACATTTACTTTGTCCTTTGCATAAGCTTTCAATTTTGAAAGTTTTAAAATGTTGTTGTTAGGAAAGAATTCAAGGAATTTAAGATAAATGCAAGGACTCAAGCACTCATTATACCTGCAAAAGGAAATCCATCAGCATTTAACCCATTCATGCCCAATAATGCTCCCTGAAGTAAAGGACTGGTCCCTGCCAGACTGGTTCCATTCAACAAACCACTGAGTCCATTTGGTGCCCCTCTGAAGCTATCTTCTCCAGACGCACCAGCAGCCTCTTTCCAGATTTGATGTATTTGCTCAGGAGAGACCATTCCTGGTAAAAGTAGATTAGACAGTATAAAATCTGGTAAAGATTTCAGTAATGTAATTTGATATGTAACTTTAAAGTTACAAAAGGATTCAGTTTAAGTCAAATATAACCCATTTCGTCAACAATGTAACAAACTAAGTCATTCTTGTGGCTTCATGACAAATATTACCCCTGGTGGTTGCGAAAGTGCATAGATTATGATGAATCTATGGATAGAAGTTGCATTTCAAATGGGACTTTATCCATCAACTTTTTCAATCAATAAAATTGCATGGGGCTTGTCATGTGACTGTTTATGACTTTCGGCTTGCATATTTATGCGGCAAGCAAGACAATGGCGTTGAGATACTCTACACAAGTATGGCGTCACAACAATCCTGGTCACCAGAACTCGGCTACAAATGGCTGGATGATGTCAGAATTCTATTTTGAGAGTGCAGTAGCATGATTTCAAAGGCAGTAGAGATGTAAATTCAGTATAGTTTATGTGCATAAACATTTAGCGTTCAAATGTACATGATGGCTGAAAGAAGAGGAAAGGACATGACCATTCAAGAAGATGAGTAAGCCATTTTCCATGTTGAAACCACAAGTAGAATTCTATTTGTAGATGGAGAAATGCAAATGACTCTAGCAATAAACGATCACAACTTTCCACAACTTTCCATAATTGCTTACAATTATGACCAGACTGTAGGTTTTTTTCAAGACCAAGACTTGTTTCCAACAACAAATCTAAATCTTTTATTCATTCTTTAGGGCCATAAATATTTCTAATTTATTGATTTAACCCTTTACCACACAAGCTAGAGTTCTAACAACCCTAAAGAAGAAGACTTTTGAAAACATCATGGGAAAAGGAGAAAACGCTGGTAAACAGCATTTTCTCCTTTTCCCACAATGTTTTCCACCCTATCAAAGACAGAAATCATCATCTGAGCTACAGTTAATTTATTGTCAGCAATTGCTATCAATTTGGATTAACTAAAATTTTCTCGTTTGGTAAAGAGTTAAACATGAATCCTGTAAAGTGGGTTATAATTATCTGAAAATGAATACTATGGTATACTTTAACCTTTAAAGTGCCTTTTGTAACAAAAAATGCCTTTGCCTTCAGTGTAGATGAAGATCAGAGAGCACAAACTTATAATGCAGACTGATCTTGGATGTATACTTTCCCTAAGTTAAGACATTCTGACCTTAAGTAGTATTTAAATTGGAAATATTTGCACCTTTTTACCACACTGAAAAATTCTAGCTTGCTTAACCCTTATTCTGCTAAATAAATGAAATGAAACTTTCAAAATAAAAACCCAAATAAAGTTAATTCAATTTACTTTTTGTGGGGAAAACATCTCCTTATTGGCCAGTGTAGATCCAAGATCTGACTGCACATTTTGTGCAGTCTGATCTTGATCTACACTGTCTGCAATAGGTCAGTGAGTCACCTTTAGCAGCCTAAGGGTTAATTGGTGCTCTAAGGGTTTAGCTACTTTTTAGGCCAGTGCAATCTATCCCCATAATGAGGTAATATTGAACACACTGTCACATCTATTTCTTTGCAATTTCTCCATTTGCAATCATGTTTATCACTTACTCCACATATCCGTCATTGACCCATTGTATTCTGTTACACTCATAGTATTTTCCCATTCAGAGAATCCAAAAAGTTTCTCCGTGAAGCCACCAGGTATGAAACACCTAAACCACCCACTTTCCCCAAGTGTTTGTTCATTTCACACCTCAAGACAGTACAAACAAACAGTCTCTAGCATTTCGTACACAACTTCTGACTTCTCCCTAAATATCCCAAACTTCTTCATTTACTCTTTCTGTACCATAGACAAAATCAGAAGCTTTAGTTGACAGTGTAGATCAAGATCAGACTGCACAGAATGTGCAGTCTGATCTATGATCTACACTGTCCACTGGTTTATATTAGATTAGGAACAAACTGTCTGTTTGTCTCTTGATCATGTAGCAGAACTGTATTTGTTGCCATTGAGAAATGCAAGTTATTTATTCAGTAGTGAAAGAGTTAAGCTTATTCTTTTCAGCTCAAAGGTTACTAGCCATGCATTTTCAAAGGGTATCTTCATATTAATCACAACTTATGTGCACACAATGTGAAGTCTGATCTTTGATCTCATCTATCTGCCTTTGTTCAGAGGCTCTGTCTTGATTTTCTCTATATTGTGGAATTTGTCTGTGAAAGGGTAGAAAAAGTTGTGAGCAAAGGAGAAAATGCTGGTTATCAGCATTTTCTCTTCTTCCCACAATACTTTCAAAAGCCTTCTTCCTGTCTGCTGGGTCATGCTAAACTGTAAGCAAAATCATTTTGATTTGCAGTAGAAGTCTACTTGTCGACCTAGAAAAGATGACATCTACTGAAAGATTAAAAACGTCTTCTGTATGTCACAGAAATAATATGTTCAACTTCTTATTTTGATCATGAAGATTTTGCTTCGGACAAGCGACTGATATCTTTTCCTTGAGTTTAATTCTTTATAAACCGACTAATGTCCTGCTCTTTCAAATAGACAGCACCTGCAGACAACAAGTAAATAATGGATACAAATTAGTCCAAAGATCCCTGATAGGGTGGAGAACATTGTGGGGAAAGCAGAAATATAGGATCTGACATGAGTTGGTGTTTGAGATAAAATTTTATTAAACGAGTCTAGGGAAAATGTTATTAAGCGAGCCTTTGGCGAGCTTAATAACATTTTTCTTGATGAGTTTAATAAAATTTTAACACAAATGCCAACGAATGTCGGATTCTTTTTATCACATAACGATATTTCATAAATTATAGATCAGAAGATGTGAAACCATTTAAGCCCGCCCGGGTGGCTCAGTGGTGAGCGTGTCGGACTCATGACCTGGTGGTTGTGAGTTCGATACCCGGTTGAGGCTAACCTTCTTTCCGGCGTATTTTCGCCTCTCACCTCTGCTGAAGCATGTGAGAAAAGTAGTCGGTGGCTTTGGAAAGAAAGTTGTGTTAGTACTGGTGTGAGAAAGCCAGGAAACACATGTGCGTCACCGACCGCCATGATATGACCTTAGCTGTTAAAGTGGCGTTAAACCCCAATACAACCAACCAAAACCATTTAAAGAGGCACCCACGGGAATTATATCTATGAAACCCATTCACTTCTATGAAATATGTACAACATGACGTCAAAAATGATGTCACACAATTGTGATATCAAACGTGTATAAGATAAGAAAATTCGTAATGGGTATATTACACTGAAAACAAGGGAGGTTATGTGATAAAATGCTGGTTGCCATTTTCTGGTTACCAGCATTTTCTCCTTTTTCCACATTGTTTTCTGAAGCCCTGTTCCACTAGGCTGTAAAAATCCAGGATTTTTTTGGTGTATGTATGAAGTTGGATCTTATTTCTACAGAATTTGTATTACATCTTTGGAATGCTAAATAATGAAACTAAGAATTTCACTATATAAAAAGTGACAGAATTCACCCATGCATTGTTTTATAAGTTTCCATGTATACCCATTATGTTTGATTTTGCAGACTCAAGATCGGGCTCCATATACTATGCAGTATGATCTAGATTTACACAATAACATGAAGCCAAGACAGAAGTCAAAGGTATCTTTTAAATTATGAAGTCAGCTGTATTCTGGTATTACTGGCTATTTTTTCCCACATTTGACAATATCATATCTGTGCCAACAAGTATTGATCAAACAACTTAAAAACAAACAAATAGTATAAAATTTCCTTTACAAAGAAAGTAGTAAACCATATCAGAAAACAAAACATTTAAATACCCTCTACAAACAAAAGGTTTTCTACATGTTTAAATCTTTAACTCTCTACCGAATGCCAAAATTTTAGACTGGTTCAAACTGAAAGCATCTGCCGACAACAAATTAAAGGTGGCCCAAATGACAAAATTCGTCCTTGATGGGACAGAAAACATTGTGGGAAAAGGAGGAAATGCTGGTTACAGCATTTCCTTATTTTCTCACAATGTTTTCATATGTCCTTTTCCTTGGGGTCATTAGAATTTGGGATTGTGTGGTAAAGGGTAAGACCAATAACTGGGAATAAATATAGCAACAAATATTGATATTGAATTCTTACTTTTCAATGTCCTCACATATTATTTTGTATATTACCGCAGTTAGTGAATAATTAATATGATAAAACTAACTCCTAACTCTTCAAAATGCTGGCAGAAGATTACGTCTTTGCCAGACAACAAAATTTTGGATTCATCAAAATTTGAAGCAGTTGCACACGACAAATTAAATGTGACTATTAAAATGTGATTTATCTCAAAAAATGCAGAAAACATTGTGGGAAAAGGAGAACAACCAGCATTTTCTTCATTTCCCACAATGTTTTCAAGAACCCTCCACTTCAAGATTGTTAACTCTTTACAAAACAACAAAATTTTAGACTTGTCTAAATTGAAAGCATTTGCAGACGACAAAATAAACGTGACTCAAAAATTGAAACTTGACTTTAGAAGAGTAGAAAACATTGTGGGAAAAGGAGAAAATGCTGGTTACCAGCATTTTCTCCTTTTCCCACAATGTTTTCAGAAGGCTTCTTCCTTGGGGTCGTTAAAACCAGGGATTGTCTGGTAAAGGGTTAAAACTTTGGATTGTATGGATAAGGATTAAGGCACTTTGGCAGACGATGCACAAGTTGTGCAGCCTGATCTAGGGTCTTTACTGTCTCTACTTCTTGAATAAACACACACATATAATATTACTTCTAACCTTCTTTCAAAATAAAGGTTGTTATTTAAAACAGCAATCCATATAGCCCAAGATCAGAATGCATATTCTGTGCAGTCTGATCCTTACCTACACTGTCTTCAATAGTAAATCTTTGAAAAGGTATGTATTCTACAGGTAAAATGGATCAAGACAGTTAAAAGGGTAATGAAGAAATTGCAAAATTAGGTCACAGTTAACTCAAGTCTATCATTTGTATGTAGGTACATGTAAATATGTAATAAATTTATGGATATGGCTTTGACAGTCACGTCAACAAGGATTCACAACCATCAAAGTGACGAGTCATAGATTCTTATTTCCTTGACTTTCAACCCTTGTAGTGCTTATTTAATGATCACATTTATGATCATGCACGTATTTGTCCGTAGTTCATTTCAAACGTCGTCTGCCGTAGTGTTACTACGGTTAACTAGGTTGAAGTATGTTCAAAGTAGGTTCAAAATTGTAAATATGTAAATTCTACGTAGGTTGAACTATGTGTAAGTACGATCAACTACATTCAACTGTGTGCAAAGTGGTTACGATTAACTTGGGTATTACTACGTTGACGATTATCTATGTTAAACTACGTATAAACTACATCCTAAGTAAGTACAACTATGGTAAATTAAGGTCCACTGCGTTAAGCTATGGTTAAACATTGCGGTTGTGCCTGCTCAGTATGGGTGAGCTGCAATCATTGTACTTTAAACGCTGTCACATCTAATGTAGTTGACCGTAGTGGGGAATTACCGTAGCTGGCCGTAGTTGAACGTATTAAACACACTACGGTTAAGTAGGGTCAATTACGGTTAACTATGGTCAATGACGTTCAAACTTCAGTCACAGTAGGGTCACAACATCGTAGTTAACTGTAACAAATGTTCAAAAATTACGCACTTACTACAGGGAAATCATAAGTTCAAACTACGTTCATTACTATGTTGAACTACGATTATCTATGTGTAACTACATTCAACTACATTTAATACATTCAACTATGGCCATCTAAGGTCATTCCCCATTATGATCAACTATGTAAGTTGTGACTACGGCTTAATGAAAAGGGATATTCTCAGTTAGTGCTTAAAGCCTTGGTCACACCGAGCTAAAGGACGAGTAATGGATAAAAAATCATTTCATCCGTTCGTATCCATTTTATGTCCGTTTCTTATCCGGTGAATCCGCTACTTGTCCGGCGATGTCCGGCGATGTCCGTTCCGTCCGGTGGGAAGTTTTGAGCATGTTCAAAACTTTCCACCGGACAAAACGGACAGAGACATGCAAATGATAGACTTTGGATGCATCTGACAATTTATACCCTCGGCATGTCACGTGACCGGTACGTTCCTCGTACGTTGGTGTTCGGTACATTTCCGTTCATCGTACATTTTGTCCGGTTCTCATGCGTTGCACTTCTGTTTTATCCGGTACAAGTCCCTTACTCATACGGTGATATCCGTTAATAGACCGTTTATTATCCTGTACATATCCGTTAAACGTGCGTTTTTTTCCGTTACATGTGCGGTACTCATGCGGTCATTGTGTGGCTTCCTCGCTCCACACACCGATCGCGTGAGCCTTGAGCGGCACAGGAGATGAATTTTGTCACCGGATAACCAAATTCTGCATATTTTTGTCCGTTTCCCCCCCCTTATATATCCGTTAGCCGGTCTGACCAAGCCTTTAGATGCGAATATTGCAATGTCAAAGCTGTTTTTGTATGAATACATGTATCTGGCAAAGAAGCAGCCACTGTAGATTCTGTGCAGTCTGACCTTGATCTAAACTGTCTACATAAGCAATAAAAGAAATTATCTAGACTAACATATTATAAAAGTTCAAAGAAAACTAATATTTGACTTTTACCAAGCAAGTCTTAAGAATTATAATAATTCTAAGTTTCATTAATATAGGAAAATATACATAGCCTTCAGAGCACTACCATGATTAGACACTAGAATACTACCATGTGCATGTAAAATGGTGGATCTATATTTCAAAACAGTTTTTATACTTCAACCACTTCCAGTTGTGGACAGCAGGCAAGGGAAATATGCCATCATGAACTGTTTGCATGAGATATAAATACTGCACATATATTTCACAACTTTACCATAAGGCTAAAAGGGACCCAAATCCAGAGAAAATACATAACTTTTTGATCCAATTTAATAATTTTTATTTTACATCAATTGAGAAAGAAGTTTTTGCATTTTATACTTATCTCTCTCAATTCTGCTTTCTAAAAACCATACAAGTACTTGCAGCAAATGTGTGAGCAAATGAACAGTCCTAAAGTAAATACATGCTCCTAGTAATCGAAGTAGGGATCCTAAAGTTGTCAGGCTCTACCTTGTATCTTTGAACAACACATATTTCTATCTAAAGATAGGGACGTAGCTGCCTGTAGAAAAACAGAGTTGCACACACTTTGCAAAAACAAGGAAATAAAAAGAAAAAAGAGAGCCATTGGTAAAGTCATCTGGGATTGACAAAGCTGAAGGGATCCAGGTTGTGATGATGTAAAACATGAGTGTAAGTGACCTACTTTTCGTCTGAGATATCATAAAGATAAACATTCTTACCAAGTTTCATAAAAATCAGACTTGAGGTATAGCCCATAGACTGCACTACAGGTTTTTCAAAGATTTGGCTCAATGACCTAGTTTTTATCCTGACATGACCCACTTTCAAACTTGTACAATGTATCATCAAAACAAACATTCTGATCAAGTTTCATAAGTATAAGACTAAAAATGTGGCCTCACAAGGTTTTTTGTAAGATTTGCCCCAGAGACCTACTTTTTGACCAGAAGTTACCCAACTTCAAAGTTGTCTGGATTATCATCGAAACAAATATACTGGCCAAGTTTCATGACTATCAGACTGAACATGTGGCCTCTACTTTTTTGCCTAACATGACCCATTTTCTAACTTGTCCAAGATATTATCAAGACAAAATATTGACCACTTTTCATGAGTATAAAGCCTTGTTTACTGGCGAGTGGTAGCTGTAGCGGTATCGGTAGCAGCAGTGGTAGAGGCAGCGATTTTCTTTCCGCTGGAATGTGTGTTTATTGACATGCGGTAGCGGTAGCAATTTTCTTTTCCATCATGGTCCTCATACGGCCAACTCTCGCAGATCGTGATCAAGATATCATTATTATTGGATTAGGTATGCTACTGCTGAAACCAAAAAGGAGAAGACATAGCCAATGGAACGTCCATCTGATATTACAGTCGCCATAGACATGGCATTTTTTATGCCCTAGTTGAAGAACTTGGGTAGTTCGAAGACAAATTCTTTGAGTATCCTAGGATGTCAAGGGAGCAATTTGCCCAAGTGCTCCATCTAGTTGGAGAAGGAATATCCAAAAATTGGGCTATATAATCTTACATACTTGTCAAAGGCGAATTACCATGTGCAAAAAGTAGGCTGCACTCGGCCTAGTGTAATATTTAAACAAGAGCTTCGCAAAACGGTGCATATACGCCCGAAGGGGCTTGTCAGTGAAATGGCTTAAATTCTAGAACGCCTGCAGATATCCAAGTTTTAAGAGTAACATGCACAACTGCACATCACAGAGATTAATTGTTGAAAGTTTGAACTTATTCCAATGAAAACTGTAGGAGTTGCACACACAAGAAATTGCTAATGGACGGACAGACAGACAGACGGGCTGACAGACAGACAGACGGACGGACGACCGGGGCCATAACACAATACAACCCTTCGAGCGTAAAAAAAGAAAACTTTCACTATTCAGAGAAACTCAGTAGGCTCAAATTGAAAATACTCATCTGATCAGCTAAACATGATCATCGAATGACTTTCTGGATCTTTTTATCATTGTTGAGAAATTTGAGTGCAGCGGCTAGCGGCGAGCAGATTTAAATGCCCCTTGGACCATTCTAGCGGCGAGCAACAAGCGGCAAAAAAAACTGCTGCTCCGCCTATCTGCCGCCGCCGCACGCCAGTGAACATTTCTTAGGAAAACTGTACATAACAAAAAAAATCCACTGCCGCTGCCACTGTCGCCGCCGCTGCCGCTACCGCTCACCAGTAAACACGGCTTAAGAATGAAAATGTGAAAGGTTTACTCATGATTTATGATTGCCTGTATATGATTGATTTACCATTAGAATCATTTTTAAACCTTATGCCGATTGCGTGTGTAGAATACCCCTTTGCACCTCGGCTAATGCATTCAGTTTTACTTTTGTGTATACTTCATTTTGGGCTAGCTGCGCTCCTGAAAGATGTCCAGGAAAACATGACTGCAAATGGAGATTATTTTCCTAAGAAAGTTGTCTTTAAATTAAGAACGTTATCCAATTTTCCCTGTGCAATGTCCCGATATGTCCATGCTATTACAGGTTGCTCAGGATTTATGTGACATCCGCAGAGTTCTTATAAATACTGGCATGTGATTTACTTGTTTCTGTCTCAGTTAAGAGCTTGTTTCAGTTGAACTACATAGTAGATGACAAGTATACTTTTAAGGTCATATATTAAGGCAACAACAACAAACATTACAGTTCAACCATTAACCAAATAATCCCTTGTTTTAATGACCTTGAGCAAGAAGGCTTTTGAAAACACTGAGGGAAAAGGAGAAATTGCTGGTAACCAGCATTTTCTCCTTTTCCCACAATGTTTTCTACCCTATCAAAGACTAAAACCGCCATTTATGCTAGATTTGATTAGTTGTTTGCAAATATTTTCAAATTTGTCATTAGATAAAGGATTAACCTTGTCACTCTCAGTTATACAGAAAAAAGATGTTTCAACATTTCAGGGTTTAAAAACAATACATATGAAAGTAATCACAGGATTTTTTTCCCCATAGTATTTTCTCTAATTCATGGAGAATCAGTCTTAAAGTAACAATAGCTGCCAAAAGTAAGCAAAGCAGGTGTTAAAATATATTTAAATTTAAATCACACAAATGTGATGTTGACAATCTGTTATTGTACAGTAAGTCCAAGTGTTTGTCAAAGGCAGAAAAATTAATTTAGGTTAAAAGTTGCTAAGTCACTCTATCTTTTGTTTACTTTTTGGTTGATTTTAAAATTCATTTTTCTGCCAGCGACTTACAGTTGGAGCAATCACACAATAATAGGTTAATCTTTACAATATTTTCCATACTTTTAAACAGTATGATTTAAATTTAAATGCAACTTGACACCTGCATTGAGTTTTTTAGCTGCTATTGGGCCTTCAAGGCAATAAGTAAATATCCTCATTCCAGTAAAATTGACCATAAATAAAGGAAAATGTACATTTTTCACACAACATTACTTTAACCTGGGGAAAGTAATAAATGAACAGGTCCTTGAGCCAGATTTACTACATAAAGTTAATTTCAAAGTGAAGCACATTCACCCTTTACCATACAATCCTGAGTTTTAACTACCCTGAATGAGAAAACCTTTGAAAACATTGTGGAAAAAGGAGAAAATGCTGGTAGCCAGCATTTTCTCCTTTTCCCACAATTTTTTATCAAAGATCAAAGAAAAATTCAACGATTTGAATCACATATATAAATTATCATCTGCAAATGCTTTCAATATGGATGAATCTAAAATTTTGTTGTGTGGTAAAAAGTGAAGAGAGCTGTCATGGCCCTGTATTGCTCTAATGGCCAATACAGTAATGAGAAATAATTGGAATAGGCAATGGAATTTGTTTTATCACAGATCTACAATCAACTTATGATAAGATAAATAAATATATCAATTAATAAAAATAATAAAAAAAAATATTTGAAACCTTGACTTCATCTTTAATCAAACACATCAAAAAAGACACTGTGACACCAAATAAAGCACTATGAATGAAAAATGAACATTTTCCAATAGTTCCACCATGAGGAAGAGAGCTTTTGAAACCATTATGCTAATAGCCTGCATTTTATCTTTTCCCCACATTCTTTTCTACCCTTTCAAAGATATTTTATCATTTCACCACATTAAACTTGTCATCTGCGAAAGATTTCTATGTGGACAGGTCTATAATTTTGTTGTGAAGAGTTAAAGGAATTCAAAGGAGGATCTTGGCTTGTAAACTAGTTTCAGCAGAAGTTGTCTGATATTTATATGAGCCATGCTCTGTGAAAAGGGGGTTTAATGCATTTCTGTGATGCATGATATCAAGCAAGTTATCATATAATTATAGATTCATAAAATCCACTTATTTTGATACCTGACTAAATCTGGAGCTAGAATGGTTCTTGGACAGGCAGAAAAAATATAGGTTGCAAAAATTTTCGGCCCATGTCAGCCTTCATGGACTGCACAGGCGGACATGGGTCGATACTTTTTGCAGATGCATTAAGCCTCCTTTTCACAGAGCAAGGCTCATTTGAATGGTCCAATGACAGACACAAAGCTCTAACAAAAGCTTTCTGGTCTCTGGCTGGAGGAGCTACAATACTCTCCTTTATACATCGTAAAAACTAAGGAATAAAAGTTCAACTCTTATCCATAGCAATCAAAAGTGAGTAGAGCTCTGGGAAGACAGGTTTTAATGCATCTCAAAGTTGCATGATACCAAGCAAGTCATCACATGATCATGCATCTACAAAGTCCATTTCGTCTAACTACTTACTGAATCATGAGGTAGAATGATTCTTGGACATGAAAAAAATTTACAAATAGCAAAAAGGTCAAACCCATGTGGGCCCGCATAGGCTGTGCAGGTTGATATGGGTTGCTATTTTTGGCAGATGCATTAAACAAACCCTTTTCACAGAGCATGACTCAATACTGGGTTCACAATAAAAAAAAAGCATAGGTTATTCAGAAAAAAAATCATGACTTTTAATCTGAATAATCTCTCTCTGCATTATAAAAAATTCACCTGCCCTCCCCCACCTTAAAGAAGAGTCAAGCTGACATAAATTCCAAACTTTTTAATCAAATAAATCAAATACCAGTATTTCCTCCTTTTCTCACAATGTTTTGAAAAAGCCTTTAACTTAAGGGTCGCAAAAAACATGGGATTGTTAGGTAAGGGGTTAATTGAAGCATTCCATAAAAACACTGTTTATGTTTCATGTAGGCGAATAAATACAATTTCCATTACCAATCCAGTTTGGCATGTAAGACCCGGGACGAGTAAACAACAGAGGTAAACAAATTCTGGCGTAACCAACAACTGTGTAAACAAGGCCTCAATTTTCCTAAAAACTGGGATAAACAACGTAAATTATAAATGAACCCCGTCACATGAAATATGGCTCTATTTTATAAAGCTCAGCTGAATATTTTTTTCCAATAATTTAACCCACTGCCAAATAAATACAAGTTTTTGACTTTTTTACCAGACGACAAAATTTTAGCCTTGTCCAAATTGAAAGTTTTTGCAGACGACAATTTCATTGTGGCTCAAATGGTGCATTTTTTCTTTGATAGGGTAAAAAACATTGTGGGAAAAGGAGAAAATGCTGGTTACCAGCATTTTCTCCTTTTCCCAGAATATTTTCAAAAGACTTTTTTCCCAGGGTCGTTAAAAGTCTGCATTGTGTGGTTAAGGGTTAAGCCCCTGCAGCAGAGCACTACGAGAAAAGCAGCTGCTCCTTTATCCACAATGATTTCTTCAATCAATTTCTATGATCAATCCTTTTCAACATTTCTCTTTCCTTCAGCTGTTTTCTTCTTGTGCCTTTTTGCATTTCGGCTTAGTATTGTCTAACTAGAGGCGCTTGAGCGCCTGTATCGCTCCACAGGCCTGATATTTCTATAATGGCGAAAGGAAGTTTTTAACATTTATCATTCAATCCTGCATTTTAGCTCACTGAAGAAACAATTTGATAGACAACCACCATAGGAACTTACCTGCAAAACAACAATGAAATCCAATGAATAGTTTTAGAGAAGAAATTTTTCAAAGATTTTACTTTATACCATAAAAGGAAAATGAGTCTCCCATAAAAGCCATGTTTTTTGACAGATCTTTTTTTTTTTAAGGAATTCTGTAAACCTGTATCTAAGGAACATTCCTGCAAAATAATAATGCTATCCAAATAGCGGTTTGGGAGGAGAAGATTTTTAAAGGTTTTTTACTTTGGTTGCCATGGCAACCAGAATTCTTCATGGAACACAATTATTTGAAGGAATTTGAAAGAGGACCACCAAAGGAACATTCCTGTGAAATTTGGTAAAAACCCAGTCAATAGTTTCTGAGGAGAAGTTTTTTAAAGAAAAAGTTTACGGACGCACGCACGGATGAACGGACGAACGAACGGACGGACGGACGCACGACGGACACAACGCCATGACAATAGCTCGCTGGCCTTCAGCCAGTGGAGCTAAAAACTGTGTGCCATAATCAGCTACAGACATTCATATTGCTCATTGAAGTGATGGGCAAATTTTGTTGTGCCTCTGGAAAGAGTATAGATAAAGATCAGACTGCAGCAAATATACATCCTGAGCTTAGGTCTACATTGTCTTGTGTTTGGTAAGAAATCATTTTACCGGTAATTAAAACTGCCTCGAAATGGCCATATCTGCATTTTCTAAGTGTATGAAAATTATACGTTTCAGTTCAACTTTTACCAAACCATATAGTGTTTTGTTGACACACAGCAGAGAGGCCTTTATAAACATTACTGGAAAAGGAGAAAATGCAGGTAACCAGTATTTTCTCACATTTCTACACTATATTCTACCCTAACAAAGACAAATCTTCTTGTCTGAACCACATTTAACTTTTTGTCCACAAATTGTTACAATACTTAAAATACTAGACTATTGAGCAATGGTATCTATTGTCAAGCCCCTTTAATCATTGGCCCTTTTTAAATTCTACCTATTTAACCTTATATTTTATCACTCAAAGAACGACAGATGATGAAGCATTTAATGATGTCTTTATACCTCTTATCCACATGTGTTTTGCTTTTAAGATATGCCATCAGAAGCATGTTGAATATTTTCAATCAAAAAAATATTGATATCAATTAGGACTGAGCAATGGTTTTTGGGACATCTTTAAGTACAGAGTTAAATGTGTTTAACCCCTTACTAAACAATCACGAATTCTAAAAAACCTGAGGAAGAAGGCTTTTGAAATCATTGTTGGAAAAGGAGAAAATGCTGGTAACCAGCATTTTCTCCTTTTCCAACAATGTTTTCTACCCTATCAAGGACTACTTTCGTCATTTGAGCCACCTTTGTCTTCTGCAAATGCTTTCAATTTGGACATGTCCTAAATTTTGTCATTTGGTAAAGAGTTAAGGCTGTTCCTACACAAAATCGCTCCAGAAAAAAAAAACATTGATGTAGAGTATAGCTAAAATAGACTTGTAATAGAACATAATTAAATCCTGAAAAATGAAAAAGTTAAATGTTTACATATTTCAGGCCATGGTCAACTTGCATAATTGCCTCAACCACAGCCAAAAAGTACCAAAAAGAGCCACAAGCTGTATAGTCCTTAGCCTATGGCTTGAGAGATAAGTAGCAAAAGCAATGGAATAGTAAAGAAGGCAACTACTTTAATGTTTGATATACCAAAACAAAAAGTTGGTGGTGGTGGTGGGTGGGTGTCAAGGTTGTCAATAAAATTAATGATAAAAAGGTTGGTATATGCTACACTTACGCTTTGAATGATACAGAAATTTCATTGGCTTCAGTTTGCTTAAAGTACTGTAATGACCAATCAAAGTTGTTCTCCCAAACAGAAAATTCATTGATACCTATTCTAGGCACATGAAACAAAGCTTCAGGAGTTGATAATATGCTTTACCATCATTTTCTCCTTTCCAACTAAGTTCTTAAAAGCTCTCTCGTCAAGCGTTGTTAAAATACTGGATTGTTTGGTAAAACTTTTAACTTTCTGTCAGACAACCCAAACCTTGCGTTCAAGACAAAAAATATCCCCACTTTATGGCATGATTTATGTCCACCAATTTATGAATGAAGAATGATGAACTACAAGACTTTTAAAGTAACTTCTCTGATTGGCTGAGCCATGACTAGCAAATTAGCAATGCTACAAAAACTAGATTGATGAGAGTGCCCTTAAGTCAGATAGCTATCCATAAGGTGTGTATTTGGAACTAAAATGCTCATTATCTTTTACAGTTTTTTACTTGAGCATAATTATGTTGTGGTAACTCACTAGAAATGTCTCATGATCTAAACATAGACGTTCAAGGACATTGAAAAATATGAAATAGTCTAGATCCAAGGTGGAAAAAAGAAGAAAAAGGTGGTAACAATTACTTTCTCCTAATTCTGTAATTTTTCTACCCTTTAACACACAATCCCGACTTCTAACAACCCTGAGACAGCTTTTAGAAACATTGTGGGAAAAGGAGAAAATGCTGATAACCAGCATTTTCTCCTTTTCCCACAATGAATTCTACCCTTCACAAAACAAATTTCAATCTTTGAGTCACATTTAATTTGTCGTCTGCAAATGCTTTGGATCTTGACAAAGTCTTAATTTTTTTTTTTCTGGAAAAGGGTTACAGACAAAGTTCATCATTTAAGCAGCATCCAATTTGTAATCTGCAAAGACTTTCTAAGGACAAGTGTATAATCTAGCCAATCTAAGTCAATCTCCTATGACCCCAATTCTGCTATAAAGGACCCCTTTTTTTGACGCCAGGGAGTAAAATGGTTCCAGATTATGTATTTCCTGCTGCAGAAATAAACAAACACACTTCTAACAATAAACAGTGGAGATAAATCAATACCATGTTATACCAACCTCACCACACTATTATGTCAGGTTTATATAGAAAAAATCTACAATTATGAGGTTCTGCAGCAGCCTTGTTATAAAAAAATATTAACCCTTATCTTGCTAAATGAGTGAAATGAAACTAAAGCCGATAGTGAAAATCCGAAATTTGCTATTTCAAAGGTAATTTTTGGGGGAAAATATGTCTTTGTTGGACAGAGTAGATCAAAGATCAGACTGCAGATTTTTTGCAGTCTGCTCTTGATCTACATTGTTTGCAAAAGGTCAGTAAGTCTTGCTTAGCAGCCTAAGGGTTAACTGAAAGAATAAATGAATGAATGTTGTTTTAATGCTGCATCAACAGCTACTGTCATTTTTTTCATTTAGCACACATAATAGGTAAAAAATACCCATCCAAAAAGAAGTTTACATCTGCCATTTAGAAGCTGTTTTTGGCTCCAGTATTTACAGAAATACCGTATGTCAAAGACATTTTGTGCAGTCTGATCTCAGTCCACACTAACTTTCCACAAATAAAACTAGAACCTATTGTTTCTTAGTCACACAAAGGCCTATTGGTCAATAGTGATAGCCTGTCCTCACCTGGCAAGGTTTAACTCTTTACCAAACAACAAAATCTTAGACTGTCCAAATTGAAAGCATTTGCAGACGACATATCAAATTTAGTTGAAATGATGGCAATTGTCTGCAAAAGTGTAGAAACCTTTTGGGAAAAGGAGAAAATGCTGGTTACCAGCATTTTCTCCTTTTCCCACAAGGTTTTCAAAAAGCGATTTCCTAATGGCCATTAAAACTCAGATTGTGTGGTAAAGAGTAAGATCAGTTGAATTTCAGATATTAAGGACACATTATAAAATGGCAAATGATATAATTATAAAAAAGATAAAATTATTACGGTCCAAAAAATTCATATCAAAATATTCTGAATCCTGTAATACTAATTTTTTGCTATTATATTGGACCGTTAATTCTTTACAAGAGACAAAATATTGCCATTTAAGTAGAATTAGTATGGCAAAGTCAAATGCATGTTTATGGCGTAATGGGTTAATGTGATAGCTATTTTTGTTTTATAGAAAGTCGTTAATATTTACTGATATTACCTAAGATCAATACAGAACTGTTCTATATGCCAGATACAATACAAAATAATCTAAATATCTATGTCATGATGTTCACTTAGCATAACTCCACCACACAATGCTATGTTTCAATCAACCTGACGAAAAAGGCCTTTCAAAAACATTGTGGAAAAATGAGAAAATGCTAGTTACCAGCATTTACTACTTTTTCTACAATGTCCCTCCATATGGATTTTCTGCATTTTTAATAGGGCTCAACCCTTTGATGACACAAAATTAATGATCTGTGCATGTTTCAAAAGAACTGGATAAAGAATGTGGACTATATTGTGTAAAAAAAAGTAATGAAATTTCAACTTTAAATGGCTACTTTTCCCTTTCGTATTGTCAGACTTATTTCGAAATCTATAAATCAATGAAAACCACACTATATCATAAGCTCTGCTGGCTTTTTAGCTGGTAGAGTTAAAAATACAGTGTCACCATGAAACTTAATTTGAAAGGGCAAAATAATGAGAGCGTTGTATAAAAATTTATCAAATAAGTCAATGGAAAATGTTATTAAGTGAGCCTTTGGCAAGCTTAATAACTATTTTTTCTTGACGAGTTTAATAAAATCTTATCTCAAACACCCATGAATGTCAGATTCTTTTTATCACATAACAATATTTCACAAATTATACATCAGAAGATGCAAAACCATCTATAGATGCACCCCCCCCATCCCCAATAACATCTATAAAACCCATTCACTTCTATGCAATACGTACACGATGATGTCAAAAATAACATCATACAATTTGATATCAAGCATGTATAAGATAAGAAAATTCATAATGGGTATATTACACTGAAAACAAGAGCAGTTAGGTGATAAACATAGGATCTGGCATGAGTTGGTGTTTGAGATATCATAGTCCTTATCTATTAATTTTTCAAACCAAAAACAAAATAAACAACAGAGGTCAGGGTAAGAGACTGTGTTGGTGTAATCCTTTACCATACAGTCCTATATTTTAAGGACTCTGGAAAAGAAGACTTTTGAAAGCCTTTGTTTTTTCCTCAATATTTTTACCATCATGACAATCCTATTGTCCAAGACAAAGTCCTTTCAATTTGTCATCTGCAAGTGCTTTCAATTTGGAGGAGTCTAAAATCTTCGTCTAGCACAGTTATTTGAAGCACAGCTATTTTCACACAGGTGCTACCTGAGCGCTATTAAATCAGCAGCAGGCTATGACCTAAAAGCACTCTGGTACTGTTCTAGGAAGCACAGCATATCTCAAAGGCTCAATAGCTGCCATAATTCAATAGCGGGGTGGAAAAATGCATTTACATTTAACGCATACTATTAAAGGCATGGACATTTTCGTGAAGATGACAATCTGTTATGGTATGGTCGGTCCAAGTGTTGGTTGCCAGCAGAAATATAAATTTTCAAATAAGGTAAGAAGTAAACAAACAATAGTGTAACGTTGCAACTTTTAACTTACCATAGTTTTAGATTTCATTTTTCTGCCAGCAACTTTCAAATGGGCCAACCGAACAATAACAGATTGTCATCTTGACAATATTTACATCCTTTAAATGGTATATGGTTTAAATGTAAATATATTTTAACACTGACATTGTTTACTTTTGGCAGCTTTCAGACATTAGAATTTTAGACTTGTTCACTTTAAAGCATTTGCAGCTGACCAATAAAAAGTAGCTCTAAAGACAGAATTTCTCTTTCTAAGGGTTATAAACATTGTTGGAAAAGGGAAAAAAATGCTAGTTAGCATTTAAAGGATGGCTCCTAAAATGTTAGAGTACCAAAAACAGGAAAACTGACATAAAAAGACCAGCATCATTGCTATTCTAGCATATTTCTGCCAGAAAGTCTCGCTAGAACAAAGTGTAAATACGAGATCAAATTGTATACTTCACACATTTTAATCTTTATCAACATTGACTACAAAAGCAACATGTGACTGGCACACTGAGTGTTAACTCTTCAGCAGCTTTAACTCTTTAGCAAATGACAGAATTTTAGACTAGTCCAAACTGAAAGCCCCAGCAGATGACAAAATGAAAGTGACTTAAAAATTGAAAATTGTTTTGGGGAGGGAAGAAAACATTTTGAAACAAGAGGGCCATGATGGCCCTGAAATCGCTCACCTGAGTCATTTGACCAAACATGACCCATTTTCAATCTCTTTTGAGATATTATGACAAACATTCTACCAAGATTTTCCTGAGTTATTGACCCGAAATGACCCACTTGCAAACTGGTGCAAGACCAACATTCTGACCAAGTTTCATGAGTATTGCATTAACAAAGTCACTCACTTGAGTCTTTTGACCAAACATGACCCATTTTCAATCTACCCGACATGACCCATTCTCAAACTCGACCGAGATATCATCATGACAAACATTCTGACCATATTTCAAGAGTTTTGGGCTGAAAATGTGGCCTCTAGAGCGTACACAAGGTTTTTCTAAGATATGATCTAGTGACCTAGATTTTGCCTCTACAGCATACACAACGTTTTTCTCAGATTTGACCTAGTGACCTAGTTTTTTACCCGACCTGACCCATTCTCGAACTCGACCGAGATATAATCAAGACAAACATTCTGACCAACTTTCAAGAGTTTTGGGCTGAAAATGTGGCCTCAAGAGCGTACACAAGGTTTTTCTAAGATTTGACCTAGTGACCTAGTTTTTTACCCGACATGACCCATTCTCGAACTCGACTGAGATATAATCAAGACAAACATTCTGACCAACTTTCAAGAGTTTTGGGCTGAAAATGTGGCCTCAAGAGCGTACACAAGGTTTTTCTAAGATTTGACCTAGTGACCTAGTTTTTTACCCGACATGACCCATTCTCAAACTCGATCGAGATATAATCAAGACAAACATTCTGACCAACTTTCAAGAGTTTTGGGCTTTAAATGTGGCCTCAAGAGCGTACACAAGGTTTTTCTAAGATATGACCTAGTAACCTAGATTTTTGCCTGACATGACCCATTTTCAAACTAGTCTGAGATATCATCAAGGCAAACATTCTGACCAACTTTCAAGAGTTTTGGGCTGAAAATGTGGCCTCTAGAGCGTACTCAAGGTTTTTATAAGATTTGACCTAGTGACCTGTTTTTTGACCCAACATGACCCATTTTCGAACTCATCCGAGATATCATCAAAGCAAACATTCTGACCAAGTTTCATGAGTATCGGACTGAAAATGTGGCCTCTAGAGCGTACACAAAGTTTTTCTAGGATTTGACCTAGTGACCTAGTTTTTTATCCGACATGACCCATTTTCGAACTCATCCGAGATATCATCAAGACAAACAATCTGACCAAGTTTCATGAGTTTTGGGCTGGAAATGTGGCCTCTAGAGCGTACACAAGGTTTTTCTAAGATTTGACCTAGTGACCTAGTTTTTGACCCGACGGGACCCATTTTCGAACTCGTCTGAGATATCATCAAGGCAAACATTCTGACCAAGTTTCATGAGTATCGGACTGAAAATGTGGCCTCTAGAGCGTACACAAGGTTTTTCTAAGATTTGACTTAGTGACCTAGTTTTTGATCCGGCATGACCCATTTTCGAACTTGTCCAAGATATCATTAAGGCAAACATTCTGACCAAGTTTCATGAGTATCGGACTGAAAATGTGGCCTCTAGAGCGTACACAAGGTTTTTCTAAGATTTGACCTAGTGACCTAGTTTTTGACCTGACATGACCCATTTTCGAACTCGTCCTTTTTTCAAAATGTTTTCAAAAGCCTCCCTGCTCAGGGACGTTAAAAGTCGGAATTGTGTGGTAAAGAGTTAAAACAGGTGAAAACTTACCTTGTTGACCCTGGTAAGGCTGCATGAGACACGCCAAAAGAAACTGTTGCTGTCTTTGAGGAATCTGCAGCTGTTGTATATGTTGTAATAACTGATGTTGATGAAGAGCTAGTTGCTGAAGCTGGGCCTGTGACTGTTTGCCATTGGCCTTTCTCTCGCCTGCCAGCTGGGTCTGTTGTAGGAGGTTAAACTGTAGCTGCTCATTTAGCTGTGCCAGTGCTTGTTCTTGTACCTTCTGCTGCTGTTAACAAAAACAAAAAAATTTAATCATTTAATTCATTCCAAGATGACAAAATTTAGACTTACCCATTAAAAAAAAAATTTGGAGCCTGAAAATCACATGTGGCTCAAATGATGAAATTTATCCTTGAAAGGGTTGAAAACATTTTTGAATTGTGGCAACATGTTAAAACAACCCATGATTCAAGAATATCTATTGCTTGTTTGCAATATACAACCTTTTTCATCATTATTTCAGTTATATCCCAGTGATCATTCCATGCTTTCTTGGAGTTTCTTTTCACCAGAACTTCTAAAAACATTCTTTCCAAGCCACGGGCTGCTCTTCTGCATAAATGTTTAGGGTGAGAACAGACTGAATCATGGCACAAAGAGTATCATCAATCCTCAGTAAGAATTTAGGCCAATTAGGCATCAATTCTGTTAACTATAGAGTGTATGCCTTGTATGCTACTGGGTAATCTACCAACTTAACAAAGGACAGGTACCAGTATGTATGATATCCATCGGATCAATGTAAATAAATTTTTGCTCTCCAAAAAGTAGTTCAGCTGCAATTATGATTGCTTGTACGATCACAGCTGGGATTTTCCTAGAATTTATCAGTTTGGAGGAATCTATAAGACTGCATAGGTGCTTTTACAACCAATTTACCATTCACAAGTACATTTAGCTGTCTTGTCTACATAATGATCCTGTGATTACATGACCCTAAATAGGGAGCTTTTCAAGACTTAAAGGAAAAATGCTTATCAACACTGTTTTCTCTGTTTTCTACTATGTTTTCCACCCTTTCAAAGATAGATTTCATCATTTGAGCCACAGATGATTTGTCATATGCAAATTCTTTCAATATGGATGGGTCTAAATTTTTTTTTTGTCTGGCAAAGCATTAACTTGCAGTTTCTTTCCATTTTCAAAAACTGAAAAAAGAAAATGCAAAAAAAGGGGAAATTATAAAGTACAAAAGGCAGGCATTACTTGCACAATGTTTTTAACAGTAGCGAAGCAATGGAAAAAAATATGAACCCCACTGCCGGGCCTTTCCTAAATATCCCCCCCTTTAATTTCCTTCGGCTGTGAGGCAATATCTCTTAACCCTTCAAGTACCAAATAAGTGAAATAGAACTGCCATTATTTAAACAAACAAAATACCCAAGTATTGTATTCAATAGGCTGCTTGGTCAAACTATTTCAGAGAAAGATTCAACAGTGTAGATTCAAGATCAGACTGCACAAAATGTGCAGTCTTATCTTGGATCTACACCATCAGTAAAAAAAAAAGCAAGCAATGAGTTTCCCTTGGGTTCCCAAGGGCTAACAGAGTTTTTACTTGAAGATAAAATATTTGTTGTAAACACTGCCAATAAACAAAGTCTTAATGTTCTCCCATTTGTTTACACAACTTATGAATTTCAGATAGGAGAATTTTTACGATCGCATTATGACTGGTGGATTTTTTTGCCTCTGGCAACAAAGAAAAATAATCACAGCGAGGATTTAACTGTCAGTAGCATGTACATAATGTATATTGATGCTTTTTTATGCCCTTAATATGTTTGTTACAAAAGTGTTTTTTTTTCCAATTGGATTTTATTTGCCTGACACTTTTCACACTAGTTTTTACCATTTAACGTTTGACAACCCTTTACAACACAATCCAAAGTTTTAATGAACCTGAGAGAGAAGCCTATTACAAACATTGTGGGAAAAGGAGAAAATGCTGGTTACCACAACGTTTTCTACCCTTCCACAAACAAATTTGAATTTTTGATTCACATTTGATTTCTCATCTGCAAATGTTTATAACTAGGACAAGTCCATTATTTTGTCGTTCGGTACAGAGTTAATCGCCGTTGAAAACACCGCTGCATATGGAGAAATATTCACAACCGTCTATTTTTCCATTTGGCCATGTCCCTTCTTCACAATTCCTATATCCAGATGTCAACCACTCACTACTTCCTGAAACAATCTTGCAGCAGCTGACTTTTTAACCCTTTACGCGCCTTTCACGACTATAGGTTAGTTTGCAGTCAGTATAGATCAAGATCAGGCTGCATAAAATGTGCAGCCTGATCCTTTGATCTAAATTGTCCACTTTACTGATACACTGTACACAAAAGCAACATTAAAATTGCAATTATTTGAGTCGTATTTCTAGGATAAAAATCTCTGTTGGGTTTATTCGGCACTCTAAGGGTTTTTCCTCGCTAAATATGCATAATCAGCATAAATTGAGGTTTACCCCATTACAACACAATCCAAAAACAAGATGTCTGTTTGTAAAACAGTCATGCCCCCCTACTGCCACATTGATACAGGAAGTGGCACAGTTCATAAACTGATATCAAAAGAATTGATTGGGAAATATCAATGTCATCTTTTTGATCTATAGCCCACTCCAATTGTTAAACATGATAATCTGTCAACAGTTCGCATAATTATACACACCGCTGTGTGTATACATACAAGATTGTAAACAGTCGCCAATACACAGACTGGGTTATCGATTTTCTTCTTGGCACATGCGTTCGACTTCCGCTTTTTCCAAGTCGACTTCGATGCTTACTACGTCCCCAATAATACGTGAATAAAATGTTGGAGCCACAAGTTTAGCCACGTATGATGATTTTTGAGACACTTTAATTTTTTTTGAGCAAATGGCTCAAGTGGCGAAAGGCAGCATGGGCCCTGAATCATCTGGTGGTCACTGAGACCTTGACCTTTCACGGATTAACCTTAAAATCGATAGGGATCATTTACACTCCAAGATGAATATCTGCACAGAATTTGAAGGACATAGGTCAATTCTGTGTGTAGTTATCATCTGGACAAGGTTTGGTCTATATATCATTAAGTTGAAGGCCACTGTGACCTTGACCTTTGATGGATTAATCTCAAAATCACTAGGGATTATTTACACTCCGAGATGAATATCTGTACAAAATTTGAAGAACCTATGTCAATTCTGTGTCTAGTTATCATCTGGACAAGGTTTGGTCTATATACCATTAAGTTGAAGGCCACTGCGACCTTGACCTTTAATGGATTAATCACAAAATCGATAGGGATCATCTACACTCCGAGACAAATGTCTGTGCCAAATTTGACGAACCTAGGTCAATTCTGTGTCTAGTTACCATCCAGACAAGGTTTGGTCTATATATCAACATGTTGACGGTCGCTGTGACCTTGACATTTGACCGATTGACCTCAAAATCAATAGGGATCATCTACACTCCAAGACGAATGTCTGTGCCAAATTTGACGAACCTAGGTCAATTCTGTGTCTAGTTATCATCCAGACAAGGTTTGGTCTATATATCAACATGTTGATGGTCACTGTGACCTTGACATTTGACCAATTGACCTCAAAATCAATAGGGATCATCTACACTTCGAGACGCATGTCTGTGCCAAATTTGACGAACCTAGGTCAATTCTTTGTCTAGTTATCATCCAGACAAGGTTTGGTCTATATATCAACATGTTGACGGTCACTGTGACCTTGACATTTGACCAACTGACCTCAAAATCAATAGGGATCATCTACATTTCGAGACGCATGTCTGTGCTAAATCTGATGAACCTAGGTCAATTCTGTGTCTAGTTATTATCCGGACAAGGTAAGGTCTACCTACCGACCGACCGACCGACCGACTGACATGTGCAAAGCAATATACCCCCATTTCGTTGAAGGGGGCATAATTAAACAACCCTTAGAAAGAAAGTTTTTTTCCAGACATTGTGGGAAAAAGAGAAACTGCTGGTAACCAGCATTTTCTCTTTTTTCCACACTGTTTTCTATCCTTCCAAATGCAAATCACATCATTTTAATAAAATTAAGATTGTTGTCTGCAAATGCTTTCAGTTTGGACAAATCTAAAATTTTGTCGTTTGATACAGAGTTAATAAACAAATATGAAACCACTGTGGCAAAAGAAGATATTGCTTGTTATGACCAGTTTCTCATTTTTGTGCCATGTTTTTAAAATGGTCGGCTACAATACAATTTATGTACCCCTGAATATTAGAGTGATATAATCTCATCCGCATGCATAATCAAACCTTTACCAAACAATCCCTGAAGAAAAAGGCTTTTGAAAACAATGTAGGAAAAGGAAACAAGGCTGGAAGCCAAAGTAGTCTCTGCCCTTTCCGAGTCAAATTTTAACATTTGAGCCATAAATGATATGCCATCTGCAAATGCTTAAACATTTTACCAAACAATCCCGTGTTTTCACGACCCTGGGAAAGAAGTCTTCTGAAAACATTGTGGGAAAAGGAGAAAATGCAGGAAACCAGCATTTTCTCCTTTTCCCACAATGTTTTCTACCCTTCCCAGAACAAATTTCAATTCTTGAGTCACAATAATTTTGTCGTCTGCAAATGCTTCCAATTTGGACTAGTCTAAAATTATGTCGTTTGGTAAGTAGTTAATATGGGCAAGTCCACAATTTTGTCATATATGTTGAAGGGTTAAAGAATTTCATTGGTTCCATGGGACATCAGAAATCTTTACCAATGAACTTATATCCTACAACCAACTGCTAAAATAGTTTCCCTGGTCTAAATCTTTTAGTAACAACTCCTCAATTTGATGTCATGGCTAGATGCCATCATTACAAGTTTGGAATCAAAATAAAAATTTTGCCAAGCTGGCCATGCCATTTGGCCAATCAAAATCTCTTATCAAAATTGAAAAGTGGTTTACTCTTGATTCATTCATGCCAAACTGCAAAGAAATCTAATCAGCAGATTAGGAGAAGATTTCTGAAGATTTTCAGTTTTATTGCCATAGTATCTTAACTTCTTCATGGAACTTTTTCGATAAATCTGACAGAGCTATCATGTGAATGGCTGCTACTACTTTTTCCAGTGAACATTTTGTAGTGAAAATTCAAAGTTGAACAAGCAATTTCGTTGAAATGATATCCCCCGCCGAAAAATTTACTTGACCGCGTAACTTAAAATCAGTCCCAGTCGGCCATTTTTCATTGAATAAAAAAATTTTAAAAAAAGTATTGGCTGAATGGGTTATTGTGCACATGTATAAAGTTTCACGAAATTCCGTCCAATGGTATTGGAGATATTCTCCCAGACAGACACACGGACGGAAGGACGGACGGACAACGCTAAAACTATATCCCTCCGCCTTCGGCGGGGGATAAAAAGAGGCATATTTTTAGTGTGACCTGCCCTTATTGATTGGGTTCCCCTTTTTCTAGTAAACAACAGCTCATGTTTGACGGAAATTATCTTCAGCAATAAAAGAGACAAAAGACAAATGTTAAAGTTTTAGCACCATACCAACAGCAACACAGATAAAGACGCAGACACGAACAATGCAGATGAATGAGGGCTCTGACAATACCTTGGGTTTTCTTTAAAAAGAGCTGAGCTAAAAATGGAAAAATAAGGCAGTTTGAGAAAGTTGCAAGAAATAATTTCAATAGTCTTCAAATTGGATTGACAAATACTTTACTTAACTCTTTACCATACAAAAAATTTTAACATTGTCCATGTTGAAAGCATTTGCAGCCAATAAAATTAACACGACTCAAAAATTAAAATTTGTTTCGGGAAGGGTAGAAAACATTGTGGGAAAAGAAGAAAATGCTGGTTACCTGCATTTTCTCCTTTTCCCACAATGTTTTCAAAAGGCTTCTTCCTCAGAGATGTAAAAACCTGGGATTGTTTGGTAAATCAAAGGAGAGAGGAAATTTACATCTAAGTATCAGGTTGACAAAATTTTCTAGGTCATTTTTTCTGTTATTATATTTCAACTTTTTCGTTTAACCTCAATTTATGACAGCTCACTTTGAAAATTTATATTCTCATAAAAAGGAAATAGTCGTTATGCTTCAAAACATACATGAAAACATATCAAAATATTGTGGTAAAAGGGGAAATCATTCCTCACGAATTACTTCTCCTTATGCTACTGTTTTCAAAAGTGAAACATTGCAGGCCCAGAAAATCATCTGCATTGAGAAATGTACGAGATTATGAAACTGATTTGTAGAAAAAAAGAAATTGCTTGTAGAAAAGCAAGTTTCCTTATACTACAATGGTTCTACAATCTATTATATACAGGGACATAGAAATCTGTACCGGCATAGTAATAGATACCGGGCTGGCAAGAACCTTGTAAGATCTAATAATGAGACAAAAAAGAGTTAAAACAAGAAATATTTTCATGATTTAACAAACTGAAGAAATACTGATCTTGAAAAGATAGTAGTAAAAAGAGAAAATGCTTGTTACTTGAATTTTCTCCTTTTCCCACATTGTTTTCTACCCTTTCCAAGTCAGAAACCATTCAACATTTTCTCAGCAAAATCGTTTTATTTGCATAAATCTAAAACTTTAGTAATCTGGTAAAAGTTAAGTGATTGATTGATTTTTTTCTTCTTCAAATTTTAAGAACAAGTTCAAAACAAGATGTTGAACAGTTGATAGATTTTTCTTTGTTTAACCCTTTACCAGACAATCCTGACTTTTAACAACCTTAAAGAAGAAGGCTTATGAAAACATTGTGGGAAAAGGAGAAAATGCTGGTCACCAGCATTTTCTACTTTTCCCACAATGTTTTCTACCTTATCAAAAACAGAAATCATCCCTTTAGCTACAGTAAATTTTTCATCTGCAAATGCTTTCAATTTAGTCCAGTCAGAAATTTTGTTGTTTGGTAATGAGTTAATACCTTGTAAATGTTTACTTTTTGCAAATTTTTTGTCAAAGTTCAGAAAAGAACATGGTAACAATGATTGATAGGTTTATTGGTTATTTATGTTTATCTTCTTTATATCATTACCTCTTGCAGGTTGATGTTTTTGTTTCACAGATATCTTCAGAAAACATCATAAGAAAGGCAGAAATTGCTCATAGCAAGCACTGTTTCCCTTTGCCATAATATTTTCATCTATACTAAGCCTTAATTCCTTATAATTTTCCCTACTTCAGTAAAATGCTATTGGATTTTGTCTGCTTCTTTTTCTTTCAGGAGGTATATGAGTTTACTGGTTACATCTTTACCACACAATCCCGACTTTTAACAACCCTGATGAAAAAAACTTTTGAAAACATTGTTGGAAAAGGAGAAAATGCTGGTAACCAGCATTTTCTCCTTTTCCCAAAATGTTTTTAACCCTTCCCAAAACAATTTTCAATTTCTGATTCGCATGTATTTTGTCTGCAAATGCTTTCAATTTGGAACGATCTAAAATTTGTCATTGGTAAAAAGTTAATATGACATAATCCCAGGGGAATTTGGTGCTTATAACATGGTAGGAACAGGAGAAATTCTGGTAACCAATATTTTCTGCTATTTCCACATTCATTTCTATCATTGCAATAACAAATCCAATCATTTGAACCCTATTTAACCCATTACCACACAATCCCTACTTTTGACGACCCTGAGAAAGAAGCCTTTAGAAAACATTATGGGAAAAGGAGAAAATGCTGGTAACCAGCATTTTCTTCTTTTCCCACAATGTTTTCTACCCTTCACAAAACAAATTTCAGATTTTGAGTCACTTTTATTTTATCGTCTGCAAATGCTTTCGATTTGGACAAACCTAAAATTTTGTCGTTTGGTAATGAGTTAATGTCATTTGCAAAAGCTTTTGATTTGAACAAAAGTAAAATTTTGTCATGTTGTAATGAGTTAGAAAAAAAAAATCATTTTCCTACTAGGGTCATGATTTTTTTCCCTAACTGACAAGGTTATTCCCATTTAAATTCTTTTTAAGGCTTTGTTAGATAATAATGAATTCTGACGATAATTTATGGCCGCCGTTTCAGTTTTTTCAACAATGTCATGCTTGTATTATTTACTTTCAAAGACACTGGATATTAAAAACCATAGATAGACCGACTTGAAATTGATAGCAAAACAAACAACGATCTTTTTTTAATAGCTTTTGTAAATAGCCCCACTAGAGGCCAGGCAGGTGCAGCACAGTGACAATAATTTGCAAAACCCTTTGAGTGTAAAATAAATGATATCAACATTTTTCATAACTCAACAGGAATAAGATTTTGTAATTTCACAGCCATGTAGGTCAGAATATAACAAAATATCACACAATGTAAATCCAAGATCAGACTACAGGTTTTTCTAAGTCTGATCAGTTTCTACACTGTCTTCAAAAAAGTGCAAAACTTGCCATTTACTCCCAATGGATACTTTGTGTTATGTTATTTTGCAAATTTTTATACATTTCTTGGACTTCTAGCTAAATTAAATGCTAAAGTAAATTTTAAGCTGCTAAAAAATGCCAATCTAATCCATAAAGTGCCAAGATTACCCTTTACAGAGCTGAACCTCGATTTACCTTTACCATACAACAAAATTTTAGACTAATCGAAATTAAAATGACATGTGGATGTCTGTTCAAATGATAGAATTTGTCGTTGATAGGGTAGAAAACATTGTGGAAAAAGGAGAAAATGCTGGTTACCAGCATTTTCTCCTTTTCCCACAATGTTTCAAAAACCTTATTCCCCAGGGTCATTAAAACTGGGAATTGTATGGTAAATGGCTAACCACTCATGCAAACAGTCAAGATCAGACTGCACATTCTGCTGCAAAACAAAACAAGAGGGCAATAATGGCCCCAAGATCACTCAAACATGACTAATTTCCAATCTCTTCCAAAATATATCTAACAAACATTCATGGGTATTAGACTAAAAATGTGGCCTCTAGAGTGTACACAAGGTTTTGCTCTAATATGTCTCAGTGACCTATTTTTTTAGCCAAACATAGCCAAATTTTTCAAACTCGTGTAGGTATCATCAAGACAAACATTCTACCCACCTTTCGTGAGTATTGGACAGAAAATAAGGCCTCAAGAGTGTACACAGGGTTTTTCTATGATTTGACATGGTGACATAATTTTTGACCCCAGATAACCTACTTCATACTTGTCACACTTATGATGTAAACACATGGTTGATTGTTAGTGACCTACTTTGTGATACTATGTGACCCAGTTTTAAACTTGGTCAAGATATTATCATGACATACATTCTGATCAAATTTCATGAGTCACAGACTGAAAATATGGCCTTAAGAGTGCACACAAGATTTTTCTAAGATAAATCCCAGTGACCTGCTTTCTGACCCAATTCAACCCAATTTCAAACTAGGCTGAAATATCATCTAGAAAAACATTCTGACAAAATTTCATGAGTAACAAGCATTCTGATAGTATTGCATAGCAATACCGAGTCCCCTACCGGCCGTATATATCGCTGGCACGTATAGTTTGTGGAACTCTGTGGAGGGGAAAGAACATATTTGACCCCCTTTCAGAATTATAAGCATCGTGTCTGTCTTTGTATGCAATGCTTTAATGAAAGCCAGATATATAAACATTTTCCTTGTTAATGTAAGTTTATTGAAGAAGTTTTACTAAGACAAGATGTGTTTGTGAAAACACATATGCCCCCGTAAAAGCAAATTTTCATAAATATGACCTTTACCTTGTGAGATGACCTTGACCTTATCATCAGCAGGTGTGTACCAATGAGAGGTACCAGCTTACTAAGTATACATGTTGTAACTTAAGTACTTTGAATATACAGAAAAATGACTATGAAAAGTTTTGAGGATAAGTTTTCATGATAAGGGTTAAAAAGTTTTACCTTGACCTTGGACATATAACCCGCAGAAGATCTGTATCAATGACAGGTACCTACATACCATACATGAGCACTGTAAGCATAAAAGTCGGGAAAACTGTTTTTTCAGTGAAATTTTCTAAGTCCACGGCCTGTCATTTCGTCAAAAATCAGTGGACCAGAACGATACTCGAACTTGATCTGTAACTCTTCTTGGTTGACTTACACAACGAAAATCAGCTCAATATCTGCCAGCGTTTAGAAAGAAAGTCTGGATAACTGGTTTTTTTTGTGAAAATTTCTAAGTCCAAGGCCTGTAATTTCGTCAAAAATCAGTGGACCGGAACAAAACTCAATCTTGATCTGTAAGTCATGGTGGTTGACTTGCACACCAAAAATCAGCTCAATATCTGCCAGCGTTTACAAAAAAAGTTCAGAAAACTGTTTTTTCGATGAAAATTTCTAAGTCCAAGGCCCGTCATTTCGTCAAAAATCAGTGGACCAGAACGAAACTCGAACTTGATCTGTAACTCATGTTGGTTGACTTACACACCAAAAATCAGCTCAATATCTGCCAGCGTTTACAAAAAAAGTCAGGAAAACTGATTTGCATGCAGACCTACAGTCAGACGGACAGACAGACAGACGGACAGGCGGACGGGCAGAGTGCAAACCTAAAGTCCCCTTTGGCTTCGCCAGTAGGGAACTAATAAACTGAAAATCCAGCCTCTTAAGCACACACAATGATTTTCAAAGCTTTGTTCCATTGGCCTACTTTTCTGACCTGATGAGACCAAATGTCAGACTTGTCTGAAATATTATCAATACAAACATTCTGATCAAATTTCATGAAAAGCCTGAAAATGTGACCTCTAGAACACACACAAGGTTTTCCAAAGATTTGTCCTTTTGACCTTCTTATGATACATCATGGCCCAATTTCAAGCTGGTCTGAAAAACCATGAAGAAAAACATTCTAACAAAGTTTCATGAATTTCAGACTGAAAATCTGCTCTGTACAGATCACACAAGGTTTTTATCAGTTTTATCTAAATGACCAATTTTTTTACTTGATATGACTAAGATTAACCTGGTACTAGATAAAGACAAACATTCTGACTAACTACCATGAGTATCAGACCTAAAATGTAGCCTCTAGATTGCACAAAAGGTTTTTCTCAGATTACACCCAGTGACCTATTTTTTCACCTGATGTGACTTAATTTCAAAATATCATCAAAAAAGAAATTCTGACCCAGTTTCACTAGTATTAGACTGGAAATATGGCCTCTACTGTTTACACAAGGTTTTCTAAGATTTGTCCAAAAGACCTACTTTAAGACCTAACATAACCCAATTTCAAGCATATCCGAGATACTATCAAGACAAACATTCTGAGCAAGTTCCATGAGTATCAAACTGAAAACCTGGCCCCAACAGTGAGCATGAAATTTTTCCAAGAATGACCCGGTGAACTAATTTTGACCTATGTGACCCAATGTCAAAATTGCCTGACATATCATCAAGACAAACGTTCTGACCAGCTTTCATGAGTATCTGAATGAAAATGGTAAGGTTTTGCTAAGATTTGTCCCAGTGACATACTTTTTGACCTGATGTGACTTGTGACAAGCAATTTCTTCTTTTGCCACAAGCTTTTCACAAGAACTGATGTACAAATCTTTAACTTGTGTTGATTTTACCTATTTTGGGAGGATCTTAAAAGTTTTCTGCTGCAAATTTGTTTTGGAAGGCTAAGAATCAAAGTACAGACAAGTGAGGACAGTCACTTGGACCATAAAGGAATATAATATCTAGTCAATGCAATATTTTTCTTTTATTTTTTTCACAAAGGCAAAAGGGTTAAAAAAATTCACTACAGATATTTGAATTAAAATATATTAAGTGCTCACTGGCAATTTTCTCCAATTATGTCCTAGATCATGTGTATTTGATATCTAAAAATAACTTGCTTTTTACAAATGAAAAAAATGTTGCTTTCTTTACAAATCGTGATCTGTACGGGGGTCTATACTTGGCGGTTCTTCCCACTCAGTCAATAATAAGGTAACTAATGAGTTACTGTAAATAAAAATATCAACACTACCTCACAGAAACTGGGCTAAAACATAATTGGGCGACACCAATAAGGCGGCCTTTTTTTCTTAAAACCAAACTGTCTGTTTTTTCCTGTTCTCATTTATTCAAAAGCACTGACTTGGAGTGCTATATTATAAAGCAAAATTGATGACTTCAGGCATTGAAAGAAAGAGGTGCTCCTTCTCCCAATTCATTTGGGTTCCTATCTGGAAAAACGGGGTTTGGGGCATCTGCAGAAAGTATCAACCCATGTAGCCTGCACAGTCAGTATAGGCTGACCTGGGTCAAAACATTTTGCAATCGTTAAATTTTCTGTGTATTAAAGGACCATTTTACCTCATGGTTCATCCAATTTTTTAACAAAATGAATCTAGATCATCCAACAACTAGCTTGGTATAATGAAGATGCATTAATCTTCCTTTTGACTGAGCCCTGCTCGTATGGATTCAGAATCGTGTCATTGGATCCAGGGACACAAATAAATACTAGCAGTCTACCCTGCATTTTTTTCATAAAGGTGGATTTTTTTGGCCTTTTGTTCTGAGGATGATTCAAGGTCCTTTTTTATTAAAATTTCAAAAAGTATTGATAAAAAAATAAACTTTTTTCTAAAAATCAAGTGGCTTCATCAATGGTCTCACATATAAGTAACTAGGTGCCAAGGATTTTAGGCCAGAATATAATCTGCGGTATTATGAATCATTTCACAAGGTAATGAATTACAGACAACCAAAATATTATGTACTTGGTGCACTCATTCCCATCTCAGGTTGACTTAAAAAACATCTTTGTAAATTTAAAGAAAATCAACATAAATTAAGGTTCTGTACATAAATGCATACATGGAAAACACTGTCATGTAAGAAGAAATTGATCAAAATGACCAATTTCTTCTTCTTCTCCTTTTGTTATAATGTTTTCAGAAGTTGTCTGCTGCAAGAGGAAAAGTTGTCTGCAGGCGGCAACAAGTTGTTGATAAACTCAGAGATTATTTCTATCCATTGAAGGTAAGTAAATCAAAACCTCCCTGTGTATGATATATGATAATTGACCAAAAAATCAGACTTTAAAATGATCTGCTGTTGTAAAAAAAAGCAAATATTTGTCTTCTTTTTCCCTTTTAAAGAAGAACACATATGAAAAAAAAATTAGACCACAGAACGGTAACCAACTTGACCCTTTTCAAAGATTCTCCGGTATGACTAGTAATTGACAAGGGGAAGGGAATTAAGTAATTTTAATACTACTTAGATTATATTGTGTATTTTCCTTCCATAACATTTGCATTCAGAGGGAATATTTGTCTGTCTGTCTGCTGTTTAATGCCCTTTTCAGCATCATTGCAGGCACAAGTACATTACTGCTGCCAGTGCACCTATCCATACTTTCCTGGATTTCCTTTCACCAGTATTTCACACAATACTCTTCTCAAGCCACTGGTTGCTTTCCCAATTTATTATCGTCAAAAAGATGATCAGCTGTGAGGGAGGAATGAACCCTGTCACAATGACAATCATCAATCCTCCGAAAGAAATTGGCCGAGTTTGGGATTTGGCCCAGAGATCCCCTGGTTTCAAGTCCTAAACTTTACTGAGCTACCAGGCTCAGTGCAGAGAGAGAATTATAACTAACTAAATCTTTCAAAGGTGTTAACTTGTACTCATCTATGATATTAACTAATTAGCTACTAAATGATATTCAAAATTTCCTCCTGGGGGTTGAAAGTCATCATAATGATGGACCTCATTCTATCTTACTGCTCAACATGTTTTGACTTGTTTTAATGTTGGAAAGCAGCCAGTGGCTTCTACTGAATGTTTTGCACAATACTGTGAAAGAAATTCCAGAAATGAATGTAAAGATATTCTGGCTGATGTAATGTAACTAAACTATTGCTGAAATAGCATTCACAAAAAAAAAATTCATTTTGAAAACTCCAGACAAGTCCAGAATAGTGCTGTCATTAACCAATTGAAAACTGAATCAACCCTTAGGCTGCTATGGGAGTCTCAGGGACCTCTTGCAAACAGTGGAGATCAAGATAAGACTGCACAGAATGTGCAGTCTAATCTTAGATCAACACTGTCCAATACGGAGATATTTTTTTCCTCCAAAAAATAACTTTGAAATAACAAAATTTGGTTTTGACTATCAGCTTTTAATTTTCAATAGATTTATTTAGCAGGTTAAGGGTAAAAAATATAGACCCCTTCAATTTAGAACAACAGCCTAAATATTGCATTTTGAAGGCTGCTTTGGCCAAAGTATTCTACAAAATAGTGGACAGTGTTGATCTAAGATCAGACTGCAGATTCTGCACAGTCTGATCTTGATCTATACTGTCCACAAGAGCAACAAAGTTTTGCTCAGCACTCTAAAGGGTTTTGACTATTTTTTTGAATATCATAATGATGATAATATGAAACTTTTAATCAGTTATTTACATAGTGATTAATCATGGTGATAAATTATCTACTATCCCTCAATTACAAGATACACTGTACAAGGGGTAGATTTTTGTCAAATATCAAATTTAGTCCTTTTCACACTTTATCAAGATAGACTTGTCCAATTGAGAGCATTTGCAGACAACAAATATGTCCAAAAGGGTACATATTTGCCAGGGTAGAAGACATTGTGGATCATGGAGATAAAGCTAAATGTTACCAGCATTTCTCTTTTCCCCATCATGTTTTTCAAAAGCATTCCATTTGCAGATGACAAGTTCAGTGTGTCAAAAAGGATATGAGAATTGCTCTGCCAAAAGGGGCTTGATTCATCTCTGTGATGCATTGTATCAAGCACCCAATCACATAACTATGGCTCCATAAAATCCATTTTGTCTAATAACCAATGGAATCACAAGGTAGACTGTCATTTGACATGCAGAAAAAATTGACTAATAGAGAAAAGTTTCTGTCTAGGTCAGCCAGTGCAGTCAGCGCAATCTGACCTGGACTGAAACTTTTCTCAGATACATCAAGCCCCCTTTTCACAGAGCATGGCTCATATGTATGTCTTTCAAAGGGTAGACAGGAAGGACACAGTGAGAGACAGTTGTGAAAGGGCAAAGCGTTGGCCTCTCACATTGAAGGTTCCCAGTTTGAATCCCTTGATGAGTGGAATCTACCCATGAAACCATGTGAGTACTGGTTCAGGTGTCCAGGCAGCAACCATCAAATTGTAAAAAAATTGTTCCAAAATCAATTTAAAATATATTAGATTTAAACTTAAACTTTCACAAGCAGAAAAAAAAATAATGAAATATGAAAACAAGAGGACCATGATGGTCCTATATCGCTCACCTGAGTACTAAGCAGTAAAGGTCTACAATGAAGATAAATACCAAATATTGAGGTTCAAGGCCAAATGATAATGAAACAAGAGCGGCAAATTGTTGCAAGATATGCCCATCCCACCGCCCGTTGTCGAGGAGGTATAATAATTGCAAAGGGCAGGTAATGCAACAAACATGTTTACCAAGTCTCAAGTCAATTTGACTTGAGACTTCAAAGTTCCATTCCGGACAAGCAAGAAATACTGTAAAAATGAAGATCAAAGTGGAATTACTCAAAACTGTAGAGTTATTGTTCTTGCGCACAGTACTCGGTAATATTGCAACAAACATGCATACCAAGTTTGAAGTCGTTCTGACTTGAGATGACAAAGTTATATTCCGGACAAGCACTAAATGCTGTAAAAATGACGATCAAAGGGAAATAACTCAAAGACAGCACGAGGTAGAGTTACAATTCTTGTGCACTGCACTTCCAAATATTGCAACAAATAAGCATACCATATTTCAAGTCATTCCTACTTAAGGTGACAAAGTTCTGCTCCGGACAAGCAATAAATGCTATAAAAATGAAGGTCAAAGGGGAAATAACTCAAAATTCATGCTAGGAAGAGTTATAGTTCTTGTGCACTGCACTTTGTAATTTTTCAACAATCATGCATACCGAATTTGAAGATGTTCAGGCTAGAGATGACAAAGTTATATTCCGGACAAGCAGAAAATGCTGTAAAAATGACGATCAAAGGGAAATAATTCATAGACATAATGAGGTAGAGTTATGGTTCTTTCACAATGCACTCCGTATTATTGCAACAAACACAAATGCCAAGTTTCAAGTCAATCAGATTGGAGATGACGAAGTTATGCTCTGGACAAAGAACTATTCTATAGAACTTTCTAATTCATGGGCAAATAACTCCAGTCGTTCTGGTCCAATTAGACCCATAATCAGATTCATCCGAGATCTTATGGTCATAAGTATTTTGACCAAGTTTGATGCTGATTGGTTAAAAATTGTAGATGCTAGAGTGTAAACAAAGTCAAATATAGCAATTTTTCTAATTCAAGGGCAAATAATTCCAGTTGTTCTGGTCCGATTAGACCAATAATCGAACTCATCCGAGATCTTATGGTCATAAGTATTTGACCAAGTTTGATGCTGATTGGTTAAAAATTGTAGATGCTAGAGTGTGAACAAAGTCAAATATAGCAATTTTTCTAATTCAAGGGCAAATAACTCCAGTTGTTCTGGTCCAATTAGACCCATTATCAAACTCATCTGAGATCTTATGGTCATATATATTCTGACCCAGTTTGGTGCTGATTGGTTAAAAATTGTAGATGCTAGAGTGTAAACAAAGTCAAATATAGCAATTTTTCTAATTCAAGGGCAAATAACTCCAGTTGTTCTTGTCCGATTAGACCCATAATAAAAATCTTCCCAGATCTTATGGTCATATATATTTTGACAAAGTTTGGTGCTGATTGGTTGATATTTGTAGATGCTAGAGTGTAAACAAAGTCAAATATAGCAATTTTTCTAATTCAAGGGCAAATAACTCCAGTTGTTCTGGTCCGATTAGACTCATAATCGAACTCATCCGAGATCTTATGGTCATATATATTTTGACCAAGTTTGGTGGTGATTGGTTAATATTTGTAGATGCTAGAGTGTAAACAAACAAGAGGGCCATGAGGTCCTAAAGTCACTCACCTGAGTCTTTTCACCAAACATGACCCATTTTCAATCTCTTTTGAGATATCATGACAAACGATCTACTAAGCTTTCATAATTATTGGACTGAAAATTTGGCCTCTAGCATGTGCACAAGCTTTTCCTAGAATTTCTCTCAGTGACCTACTTTTTAGCCAACCATAGACAATTCCCCCATTGTAGATATTATCAAAACAAAGATCCTGACCACCTTTCATAAGTATTGGACAGAAAATATGGCCTATAGAGCATACACAGATTTTAACTACTGACCTAGTTTTTGACCCAACATGACCAATTTTCAAAGTCGTCTGAGATGTCATCAAGACAAACATTCTGACCAAGTTTCATGAGTTTTGGACTGAAAATGTGGCCTCTAGAGCATACACAAGGTTTTTCTAAGATTTGACCTAGTGACCTAGTTTTTGACCCAACATAAACCATTTCTGAACTAGTCCGAGATATCATCAAGTCAAAAATTCTGACCAACTTTCAAGAAATTTAGACTGAAAATGTGACCTCTAGAGCGTACACAAGGTTCTTTTATAAGATTTGACCTAGTTCTTTGCCCAATATGACCCATTTTCAAACTCGTCCGAGATATCATCAAGACAAACATTCTGACCAAGTTTCATGAGTTTTTGACTAAAAATGAGGCCTCTAGAGCATACACAAGGTTTTTTCTAAGATATGACCTACTTTTTGACCAGACATGACCCATTTTCGAACTCGTCCGAGATATCATCAAGACAAACATTCTGGCCAACTTTCAAGCGTATTGGGCTGAAAATGTGGCCTCTAGAGTGTGCACAAGGTTTTTTTAAGATCTGACCTAGTGACCTAGTTTTTGACCCAACATGACCCATTTTCCAACTCGTCTGAGATATCATCAAGACAAACAATCTGACCAACTTTCAAGTGTTTTTTTTGGCTGAAAATGTGGCCTCTAGAGCGTACACAAGGTTTTTCTAAGATTTGACCTAGTGACCTAGTTTTTGACCAGACATGTCCCATTTTCTAACTCATCTCAGATATCATCAAGACAAACATTTTGACCAAGTTTCATGAGTATCTGACTGAAAATGTGGCCTCTAGAGCATACACAAGGTTTTTCTAAGATTTGACCTAGTGACCTAGTTTTTGACCAGACATGACCCATTTTCAAACTCTTCCAAGATGTCATCAAGACAAACATTCTGACCAAGTTTCATGAGTATCTGACTGAAAATGTGGCCTCTAGAGCGTACACAAGGTTTGACCTAGTGACCTAGTTTTTGACCCAACATGACCCATTTTTGACCTCGTCCGAGATATTATCAAGACAAACATTCTGACCAACTTTCAAGAGTTTTTGACTGAAAATGTGGCCTCTAGAGCATACACAAGGTTTTTCTAAGATTTGGCCTAGTGACCTGGTTTTTGACCCAACATGACCCATTTTCAAACTCGTCTGAGATATTATCAAGACAAACATTCTGACCAAGTTTCATGAGTATCTGACTAAAAATGTGGCCTCCAGAGCATACACAAGGTTTTTCTAAGATATAACCTGTCCAAGATATCATCAAGACAAACATTTTGACCAACTTTCAGGAGTATCGGACTGAAAATATGGCCTCTAGAGCGTATACAAGAGTTTCCTAAGATTTGACCTAGTGACCTAGTTTTTGACCAGACATGGCCCATTTTTGAACTAGTCAGAGATATCATCAAGACAAACATTCTGACTAATTTTCAGGAGTATCGGATCGAAAATGTGGCCTCTAGGCCACAAGGTTTTTCTAAGATTTAACATAGTGACCTAGTTTTTGACCCAACATGACCCATTTTCTATTCTGACCAAGTTTCATGAGTATCGGACTGAAAATGTGGCCTCTAGAGCGTACACAAGGTTTTTCTAAGATTTGACCTAGTGACCTAGTTTTTGACCCGACATGACCCATTTTTAAACTCGTCCGAGATATCATCAAGACAAACATTCTGACCAAGTTTCATGAGTATCGGATTGAAAATGTGGCCTCTAGAGCGTACACAAGGTAAAAGTTGACGACGGACGACGAACGACGGAAGACGCACGACTGACGCCGGACACAGCAAGATCACAAAAGCTCACCATGAGCTAAAAAATGTGAACGGACTGACGACGGACGGACGGACGCCGACGGACGGTGAGTGATCACAATAGCTCATCTTGAGCACTTTGTGCTAAGGTGAGCTAAAAAATGATGGTTTCCAGCAATTTCTACTTTTCCATCGTTTTCAAAAGCCTTCAAGGTCACAAAATGAACAGATTATTTGGAAAAGGGTAATACCATTTCACCTACTGCCAAACAATCCAGAGTTTTAACGAAACTTACAGAAAAGACTTTAAAAAACATTGAGAAAAGGAGCCAATGCTAGTAACCAGCATTTTCTCCTTTTTCCACAGTATGTTTTACCCTATCATACAATTTAAGCTCATTTGCACTAATTTTAAATATCATCTGCACATAGGCCTATTTCAAATTTGTACAAGTCTAAAACTTGTTTGGGGAAGGTTTTATCTGAGCAAAAAAAGAAACAACACATTTTCAGTCAGCAGAAAATATGCATCCATACTTCACAAAATTTGTATCATACAAAAAACCACTGCAGTTAAATAGGGTAATTCTCCTTACAAACAAGTGCCCCATTTCCAGCACTATTTTTAGTAGCTTTTTATTGCAAAGGTGTGAAAACTGTATCTAACCCTTTATCACACAATCCCAAGTTATCCAACCCTGAGGAAAAAGCATTTTAAAAACTTTGTGAGAAAAAAAGAGAATTCCATTCTTTTAATCCACATTTAAAAAGTCGTCTGCAAATGCTTTCAATTTGGGCAAGCCTATAATTTTGTCGTGTGGTAAAGATATAAACTGTGATGAGTTAAAAAACTTAGAGGCAGTCTGAAACAGTGTTCATAAGAAACTGGTGAATAGACCAGTCTATATATCTACAACTGTTTAAATTTTCCTTTTGAAAATAAACGGAAACTTGTAAATAAAACCCCTTTCCCTCAGATCTTGTTTCAAAAATAAATAATGCAACCGGAAATCCATACACTTTATCATACAAGATTTTTGCAAAGGTATATCTCAAAAGATCATGTTACGAAATGGTTTTATGGTGTAGGTGACCCATTATCTAACAGTGTATTACTCTCTTTAAAGTTTGAGGGAATCTTTGAAACAATATGATTACAAGTAATTATATGCGGCTATATTTCCAAATACATTAAATTGTGATTAATAGGACAGAGAACAAACATTTGAAAGAACAGAAATCATCTCTATAAAATGCTATGAAAATGTTGTGGGAAAAGTAGCAATTGCTTGTTACAAGCAATTGCTCTTTTCTCACATAGTTTTCAAATAGTAGTCTATGGCAGGGGCAAGAAACTTCAGATTTATACAGTAAAGGGTTTAAGAAGTTATGAACAAGAGGGTCATGATAGCCCTTTTCACTCCATTGCCTTTTAAATAAATGTATCATGCACTTAACTAGCATTGACAGAGACATAAATCATAAGAAGTATACATGGCAATGAACTTACAGAAAATAGCCTAACAACCCCCCCTCCCCCCAAAAAAGTCACATCTTTCTCAAATGCAAAGTTATGTCAGCGAATACAAGCATGTCTCCTCAAGTATCATTTGTACCAAATATCAATAACTTGAACAAGGATTGCTACGGCAAAAAGATTTCCAAATTTTAGACAACCTTTTCTCGATGGAATGAATGGTAAATAGCTGGAACAAAAAACTTAATAACAGAAACCCTACTTGATATCAAATATTAAACTCTTGTCAGCATAATTATTAAAATGAAAATAAATCACTCACTGAAAACTGACAATTTTCTTTCCAAACAAAAAAAAATCGAATACCAGACACCAATCATGTAAAAGTGCAGTTTGATAATCAAGGGAGGCAAAAGATAACAAACTATAAATTATATGTGATAAAAGGAGTTAAAAAAAAAGCTTAAGTCATATTGACTTCATGTACTACAAAAAGATTTAAAAGTTTCACTACATGAGCCTTTGTAAAATGTGTTATCCCCAGGGCTATAGTTTCAAAAGTCTTGCTAAAGGTCCTGGTTTCAGACAAGAAGATTTTGGAAGGTTTTCAATATTTTTTCAATTTTGTTGCCATGGCAACCAGAGTTTTAATGGGTATAAATTTCTTTGCAGGAATTCTGAAGAAGGCCATGGCAGAATCATTTCTGTAAGTTTCATCAAAATTGGATGAATAGTTTCAAAGAAGATGATGTTTGAAATAAAAGTTAACCCATGGACGGTCAAACTGTGTACAATGGACACTGGGGCCATGACATAAGCTCCCTGGGTTTTCCCAGTGGAGCTAAAAAACTGCAGTCATTGCCCATTTCTTCAAAATCTTTGAAAAAACAAGTCTACAGTACATAGTTAACATGAGTTAAGAATATCTCTCATAAGTGATACAGGCCAAAGACAAAGACCTACAAATAACTCTATAACTGCTACTAAGTTAGAGACTTTTTTTGGAACTGTATAAAGCTGAAGGAATCCCAAAGACCTTGCACTGATGACAGATAGCCCCTTAAGCAATAATGCTAATAAATAATGCCTGGTTTACATTTGCATCATGCAATTTCTTGTGCTATCTTTTGGGGATGGATAGGGGCAAAGCAGTTTGGAGATCATATTGAAATCATGCAGTCATTATGCAGTCTCCCCCAAATGGCCATCTAAAATTGGGCATTATCACCGCATCATCTCTTTACAGTGCCTGTGTCTATGGGCTAATGTGCTTGCAATTTTCAAAATTTTTATTGTGCAGAGGTAACCGAAATCATAGAGGCTATGATGCCAGTGAATCCATACAATAATCATATGACCCCCCTACTGAGACTGCAAAGAGGGGGCATTGTACCAGCATCATATGAGTGCAGTAAGGTCATCGCAAGTCAGAGTTTAGAGTTGTTAAAAGCACACGATAGTTTGGTAAAAGGTAATGCAATTGCTCCGTTGAAATTAAAAAAAGACTATTAACTTTTCCTTCAAATAGTCTCCTTGATTAGTCTGAAATGGCCATGTTTAGCTTGTACATTTATACATGTAGTTGAGGGTTGGAAAGTTTTCTTATTATAGATTTTATCACATCTTTCAATGAAAAAAAAGTTTTTTTTGTACACAAAATATTACTAATAAACATGAAAATCACTGAATTGCATCAGTATAGTACATTAAATGGGGTTGCAAAGTCATAAAAAACATTTCATCTATTAACTGTTTTCTCCATGCAAAAAGTACAAACATGTACAGCAGCAGGCAAATATCAACAAATGGTGTGGCAAAAAGACAACCGTAACAGGTATTGTCACACTAATAAAATGTCTCCAGAAAAAGTAATACAAGTCCTCACCATTATCAAAACAGTGATCAATTTATGATTTATTTGGCAATTGCTGTCATGTTTGTGCACATTTTTTTAACATTACAAAGAGTCAAACCTAGACTTCAGAATGTATCTATAAAAAAAACCTTGCATGGTTAGGATTACTTTAAATTTTCACTTTTATCCCTTTCTATTTTCGTCATTGACAGAAGGCAGACAGGTCTAATTTTCATTAATTCTTTTTTAGTTTTAGGCTTATCTACCTTCTAAAAATTTTACGACAAAAAAAAAGGTTGTTTCAACTGAACAAACTCATGCTCTAAAAGTTAGAAAACACTGTAAGAACTGTTTTCAAAGGTTTTCCTAAGACTCTCCAAAAGAAAGGGTTGTTTGACAATGGATTAAGCAACACAGGAAAAGGGAAAAAAGGTTGTCAAACCTCTATTTGTCTCTTTAGGGGTTCATGAATCACTGTATTTGCTTATTTAAGACTAATTAAAGAAAAACAATATACGAGGGTTGTTCGATATGTAATGTCTATTGTACGATATCTCAAAAGCATTTGACTCAAATAGTGAAATGAACATTACATCCCTTCAAAGTATTCTCCGCGGTTTGAAATACGTAATTTCAATCTCTGAATCCATTTCTGAAATGCCTCACGGTACGCTGATTTAGGTAGACCTCTGAGGCACTGACTGATGGCTGAGCCAAGGGCTTGTCGGGACTTGTAACGACAACCAGATAAGAACTTTTTAAGTTTTGGAAAAAGGAAAAAGTCGCATGGGGCTAGATCTGGAGAGTATGGTGGGTGTAGCAAGATGGTAACCTTCTCCGACTTCAAAAATTGCTTCACAAGCTCAGATGTATGTGATGGAGCATTATCATGAAGTAGACGAACATGTCTAAATCCTGACACAGGGCGTCATTTAAGATAATATTTCTTGACCTTTTTTAGTATAACATCTCGGTAATACCGATCTGTAACACTTTTGCCCTTTGGCACCGGAATTTGTACGGCTATACCATCACTTGAGAAGAATATGCAATAAAGAACCTTCTTTCTGCTTGTGCTTCTTTTGGCAACTACAGGCCTTCTACCATGTTTAGTTAGCCATATTTTGTTTCCAATTTTTCTTACTGGTTCGAAATAGTGAACCCATGTTTTGTCACCAGTAACAATGTTTGCAAATTGTCTTTGATTGAATTTGGGAAACATTTTGAGCAATTGCTTAGCGGTTTGTACTCGTACCCGTTTTTGGTCATCTGTCAATATATGAGGTATCCATCTGGCAGAAATCTTTCGTACTTTCAAAATACGCTTCAAAATGAAATGCAACCGCGATAGCGATATGCCAACAACGTTGGCAATATCACGAATCGTGTATCTGCCATCACTTTCAATTATTTCCCTGACTTTTGAGACATTTGCCTTGCCTGTTAAAGTCACAGGCCGGCCAGATTTTGCTGCATCTTTGACGGACTCTGTGCCAGTCAGAAATTTCTTTCTCCAACTACGAACTGTCTCATAAGATACCTTATCAGACCCATAAACTTCCCCCAATTCAGTAAAAATCTGCATTACCGAATGACCGAGTTTTGTGCGAACTTTTATAAAAACTCTAATTTCTTCAATATTCTTAATCCGTTTCCCAACCATTTTTACAACAGTGGTCAAAGACTAGCTCTAATGAAGTGACTACAAGTTTAAAACTATGTGGAGCTGAAGGCTCGTGTTTATACTGTTGGAAAGGTATTGAATAGAGCTATTCAAGCGTATCATCATCCACGAAATCGTGCAAAGCGTTATCGCGCTGTGGTACAATACACATTACATATCGAACAGCCCTCGTAAGATAAAGGGGAAAACATTTGAAAATTTCTCTTGAATTATCAAAAGAATGGATTGTGGGTAATGTCAAACAAACTTCCTTTTCCCCATATTTTCAAAAGTATCATACTACAAGGATTTATCTCTTTACCAAACAACAAAATTTTAGACTTGTCCAAATTGAAAGCATTTGCAGAAGACAAAATAAATTTGACTCAGAAAGTGAAAATCATGTTTGGAAACTTAAGAAACATTTTGGGAAAAAAGGAGAAAATGCTGATTCTCTTTTTTCCACAATGTTTTCAAATGTCTTCTTCTCTAGGGTTGTTAAAATTCTGGATTGTTAGGTAAAGGGTTAAAAAGTTTGTTTGGAACATGTCTCAACATTATTTCAGTCATATGATAGGAAAAGCTCACTTATTCATGGGTTTCACCAATACAAGGCTAGGGCTCTGAAGTATCTTGCTCAAGGACATTCCCATAAAAACCCAGTGCTTCCAGTGAGGCTCAAACCTAGGGTTACAAGTCCTAATCTTTCCCACTGAGCCATGCAGGACCTCTTATATAAATTGAAGGCATTGGCTAGCAACAAATTACATGTACCCAAAATAAGGGGTTTGTCTGTCCAAAGGAAGAAATCATTATGAAAAAAGGATGATATGCTGGTTACCAGCCTTTCCTCCTTTTCCCACTGTGCTTGCATAAGTCTTCTTCCTCAGGGTCCTTAAAACACAGAATTGTTTGATAATGAATCTTATTTCAGTCAACAAAATAAAAAATGATTACCAGTAAAGCTGTTTGCTGTGCTTGCACCATCTGCTGAAGCTGGGGCTGCAACATATTTTGCTGCTGGGCAACCAGTATTTGCTGAAGTTGCTGAGGTGATATACTGTTTTGGGCCGCTGCTGCCATCGCCAACATGGAGGGGGTACCATTCACCGAAGGGTTCAAGGTCTCCGGGGAACTAGTTCCCGCCAATGAGGTACGCTGTTTACGTTTAGAGGCTCCCGATATGGTATGTGTTGTTGAATACTTTGCGTTCACCTGAGAAGATGCGAGTCCCTGAAACAAGGAGAGCTAAGAGCATAGGGGAAAAGCATAAGCCAATCACATATGAGGTAATGGGCATCCATCAACCTACCCATAGCATAGGTTGAGCATTGGCTAGCTTTCAATGGTAGCATTCATCAGCATTGATTAATCCTGTACCAAAAAACAAAATTTTGGACTTGTCCAAATTTTACCCTTTGCCAACCAATCCTGTGATTTAACAACTCTAAAGAAGGAGGTTTTTGTTAACATTGTGGGGAAAGGAGAAAATGCTGGTTACCAGCTTTTTTCTCCTTTTCCTGCAATAGTTTCAGTGTTTACTACCTTTTCAAAGACAATTTTTTTTTTTAGCAACAGTGTAGTCTTCAAGCCCTTTGAATTTGGTCAAGCCTAAATTTGTGTTCTTTAATAAAGAGTTCAAGCATATGCAGATAAAAAATTAAATTTTGGGATTTTGGCTTCTAAGATGACCATAAAAATTTTAGACCAGTGCATACTGTAAGCATTTGCATACAAGAAATTTAATGTGGCTCAAATGGCTGGGTGTTTTTTTGACAGGATGCGAAACATTGTTGGAAAAAGAGAAAATGCTGGTCACTAGCAATTTCTCCTTTTCCTATAATGCTTACAGCAGCCTTCTTCCTTGCCACCATTTCAACAACAGATCTTACGGAAAGGGGCTAACTCTTTACCACACGACAAAATTTAGCCTTGGTTAAACTGAAAGCACTTGCAGAGGATAAAATAAATGTTGAACCAAACATGAAATTTGTCTTTCATAGAATAGAAAACATTGTGGAAAAATGGTTACAGCTGGTTACCTGCATTTTCTCCTTTTCAAACTATTTTTTCAATAGCCTTTTTTAAGGGTCATTAAAACTTGGGATTGTGTGGTAACGGGTTAACAGATAGCCTTGTTAAGTGTACCTGAGAAGATTGTTCCTTGTCATCATGAGAAGTCACTGGGGAACCAGATCTACTTGAAGATGCATCCCTGGTTACTGGCTTGATCTCCGCTGTCAGATTGATTGCCCTGTCCTCTTGCTCAGCTGCCATTATTTCATCATTCTGGAAATACAAAAATTACTACAGTGTTTTACCATGTTAACTCTTTACCACACAATGTCAATAAGCAAACAAAATGCGCTTTTGGGTTCAAATGAAACAAATCTGAAGCTAGACAGATTACTTCTTGAAACAAAAATATATTTCTACAAATGTAAAAACAAAGATATTAAACCATCTTTATTATGCCTGAAAAATAGTCTCTTGTATAGTCTTAGCATCATTAGAAGCTCAAAAAATTATGAAAATGAACGAAGGCTTACGACAATTGTAGAATATATCAGTCAAAACCTCCCATAACCAATAGCATTTCTTTTTCTATGCACAGGAACAATGATGCAGTGCTGAAGCCTCAAAAGAATACCTACTTTATGTTATGTTTCCTTTTTGCTTTTGACGTTTCAGTACTGTACATTGAACCAAGATCAAAGTAGCACTTTATCAACACAGTCACTTGCACACTCTCACACAATATGTTTTTTGCACAATTATATACAAAAATAAGCTGTTTTGACCACATATTTAAGTAAAAAAAATACAAATTAAGAAAAGTAAACCTTTATTAGTCATTAGTGTTAAAATCTTTATATTTTAGTAGCCATATCAATATAGGAGTACAATAATAGCTGTAAAATATCTAGAATCTGTACTTACGATTTTTGTTTGTATTTCACTTACTAACACAGATTACTAATAACGAACTGTAAGGTGCATTGAGGGATGGCCACGACCCTCATGTACCATTTAGACGTGGACAATAAAGTTAAAAAAAAAACTCTTTACCACACAACAAAAGTATAGACTGGTCTAATTTGAAAGCATGTGCAGAAGACAATTTACAAGGGAGTAGAGCCGAGCCCCAGTAGCTCAGTGGGTAGCATACAGGACTTGAGAAATGGGGTTGCTGTTACGATCCCTGGCTAGGCCAATTTCTTTCCCTGGATTGATGATAGTCACTGCAACGAGATTCATTTGTCTCTCACCACTGACCATTGTTTCAACTATGGTTGTGTGGGAAAGCAGCCAGTGACTTGGAAAGAATATTGTGCTGAGTACTGGTAGAAGAAACTCCAGGAAAGGATGGATAGGTGCACTGGCCGCCATGATATAACTGAAATAATGTTGAAAAGGCTGTTAAACACCATGCAATCAATCAAGGATGTAGCACCCATTGTGCACAATACAAACATGAGTATTAAAAAATCCACGGCCAAAGTTGTAAATCACAATATCATATATAAATGTATGTTTTAATTTTTCTCTAGATCTGTGCGCCTTTTCTTACTCAAATAGATGGGTTAAACTGATGCACTGATGACGAGGGATTTCCTGTATGCTTTATAATAAATGATGTTTCATGTGATGTCAGTGCTTTGGAGCAAAAGTCATCATACAGCTCAATGTGTGTATAAGTATTTCAATCCTAGCAAAGGGAAGATTTAAATGTGGCTCAATTGATCATATTTTTCTTTGAAAGAGTAGAAAACATTGTGAGAAATAGAGAAAACACCGGTTACCAGCATTTTCTCCTTTTTCAACAATGTTTTCAAAAGGCTTCTTTCTCAAGTTGGTTAAAACTTGGGATTGTGTGGTAAATGTTTAAGCATTTCTTGTCTGAAATGTCATCAAGGCAAACATTCTAATCAAGTTTGATGCATATTAGACTGAAAACATGGCCTCTAGTGTGCACCCAAGGTTTATCTAAGATTTGTCCCTATATCTTACTTTTTGACCTGAGATGACCCAATTTACCGGTAAAATTTATCCAAGACAAATATTTTGACCCAGTTTCACACTGAAAATCTGGCCTCTAGAGAAAACACAAGGTTTTTCTTAGATTTGACCTGGTGACCTACTGACCTACCTTTAACCTTGTTACCCGATTTCACAGCTGTCTGAGATATCATCAAGACAAACATTCTGATCTACTTTCATGAGTTGTGGTTTGAAAATGCGACATCTAGAATAGGCACAAGGCTATCAAGAGAAACATTATGACCTAGTTTCATAAGTACTGAACTGAAAATGTGGCTTCTAGAGTGCACACAAGGTTATTCTAGGATTCATCCAAGTGACCTTCTTTTTGATCCAACATGACCCAAGTTCAAATATGTCACATATATTATGATGACAAGCATTCTGACCAAGATTCATGAGTATCCCACTGAAATGTGGCCACAAGGTTTTTCTAAGATTTGTCCCAGTGACCTACTTTTTGACCTGATGTGACCCAATTTCCAACATTTCTGAGATATTGTCAAGACAGACATTCTGACCAGGTTTCATGAGGATCTGACTGAAAATGTGGCCTCATGAGTGCACACAAGGGAACTGTTGACAACCACACAATGCATGATGGACAACGCACAACGGACAACGGACACTGGACAACACGATCACAAAAGGTCACCTTGAGCACTTCATGCACAGGTGAGCTAATAAAACAACACATGAGCCATATTTGTCATCAGCCAATACTTTCAATTTAGAGAGGTCTAAAATTGTGTTGTCCAGAGAAGAGTTAAATCATGAGATTACAAAATATGCTGATCAATGTTTTAGAAGGACATTTCAATACCAATCTGATAAGAATAGGCTTAATCCAAATTTGTTCAAAAGGCTGACCTAATAAACAATAAACATTGGCATTTAATTAATACAAGATTAGTGATTAAACACCCTGATATCAAGCCTAATACCCAACTTATTTACTCCTTTTTGTTTTATTTATATTTATTCCAGCCAAGCTTAGGATTAAAATTTTATCAACACTAATCTGTCCTTTTAACTTGTTTAATTACTGGTCATCTGCCAGTTTTCTATCATCTATCGCTTAACTCTTTACAGAATGCCAAAATTTTGGACTGGACCAAAATGAAAGCATTTGCAGATGACAAATTAAATGTTACTTAAATAATGATTTCTATCTTTGATAGGGTAGAAAACATAGTGGGAAAAGGAGAAAATGCTGGTCACCAGCATTTTCTCCTTTTCCGACAATGTTTTCAAATGCCTCCTCTTTCAGGGTTGTTAAATTCACGATAGTGTGTTAAACTCAGAATTGTTTTGTAAATGGTTAACCAAAATTTAATATATCGTCTGCAAATGCTTTTCATTGACATAAGTCCACAATTTTGCTGTCTAGTAAAAATTTAACAAATAGGGAGTCATGTCTAGTTTCCTAAAACTGCCACCCCCACCCTTGGGAATTTACATGGGTGGCACCTTATTTGAAAACTGAAGTACTGCTTCAAGGAAGTGCAATAGTCATGAGTATATTGATTGTTGATGTAACAGTTGAAATAATGCGGGAAACAGTCTTCTTTAGCCCTACATTAAATCATAATTATGATGCTGCTACTCTTCTTTCAGATATAGTATAACATAGCATAAGCCCTATCATGCATGACTCTATTACCTGGGTTTCAGTACTGCTTAGGCTAGGGCACAGCAGTGTCCTGTTAAAGAACATTCCACCCAATAAATTCTTGCTGCAAGGATGAATCAAACCCAGAACCTGTTACTCACAAATCTGGTGCCATAGAGCTTTTTCCTTTCGTTCAAATATTTCTCTTTTGTGATAAAAGTTGCTGTTGCTGGAGAGTGAATTGATATACATGTACATGTAATTTGAACAGTAACAGGTTAGCTTCAAAAAAAAAAATTAATTACCTCCCTTTATGACCCGTTTTCTCTGAAGTTACTTCCCTTATCGAAGTCACTTGGAAGGAAATAAAAGAAAGAAGTGTGACATATCAAAATACTCTGTTTTGTCTTCCCTCAACACTATCATATATATTGATCTCAAATATCTATCTACTCTTAACATCTTATGGGCAAAACAAAGCGTTTTTTCAATAGGTGCATTTGAGATCAGAGTGCACTATCTAATCTTGTCTGATCTTTCATTGACACTGTCCAATAATTCGTGAGGTATTCTAGCTGTAACATTCTTTCAATTGCCATATTTAGATAACTTTTACAAACTTTAAAAACATATCAATTTATTTAGCAGTCTAAGAGTATTGACCCTTAGAATGTTACACTTGAATCCATGCCTATTTACAGTTACAGTATATCAAGATCAGACTCCATAAAACGTGTAGTCTGATCTATAATCTACATTTTCAATATCAGTCTGGTTTTTTTTATACCAAAAAGAACTTTGAAATTGCAGTACTTCAGTCTTCATTATTCGCTGAATGTTTCTGTTGAATTTATTTAGTAGTTGAAGGGCTGTGAGATAAAACAAACAAATCTATAGAATATGTCATGTTGTTCATGTTCAACTGACTGTGAAATACAATTGTTTCAATTTAAAAAGCTGTTAATTGGTGGCTATTTGTTGTCAAGATTAATAAATACGATAAACATTTGATACGAAACCAACACCACTGGAGGCCCCTTTTGTTTTAAACATGAATTAAATAGCATAGTTTGAAAAAAGTAAGGTGTGAATGAATCGACATAGATATAAAACAGTCTAAAATTTAAGGATTTTAAAAGCTGAAAATCAATGTAATCAATACTTGTATGTATCTAAATCTGTAAGACATGACAATATAGCTGCTATGGCAGATGGTTTTTACCTCTTGACTGCATGGCAAAGATTTAGAGTTCCCCAACTTGAAAGCATTTTGCCAACAACAAACTAAATGCCATAGAAAAATGATTTTGCCTCTGAAAACATTGTATGAAAAGAAGAAAATGCTGGTGACCAGAATTATCTCCTTTACCCACCATGTTTTCAAAAGGCCTCTTTCTCGCGTCGTCAAAAGTTTGAATTTGTGTGTTAAGGGTTAAAAAAAAAAACCCAAATTGAACAAAATATTTTAAAAACATTCGATTGCAAATAAAGAAATTGCCACTGTCATAATTTTGAGTTAACACTTTACCAAATGACGAAATTTTGGACTAGTCCAAATTGAAAGCATTTGCAGACGACAACATAAATGTAAATCAAAAATTGAAATTTGATTTGGGAAGGGTAGAAAACATTGTGGGAAAAGGAGAAAATGCTGGTTACCAGCATTTTCTCCTTTTCCCTCAATGTTTTCAAAAGCTTTCTTTCTCAGGGTCGTTAAAAGTTGGGATTGTGTGGTAAAGGGTTAATGAATTGCTGGGTTTTCCCTAACCCTTTACCACACAATCCTAACTTATAAAGACCCTGAGGAAGAAAGCTTTTAAAAAACATTGTGGGAAAAGGAGAGATTGCTGGTAACCAATGTTTTCTACCCTACCTGTCACAAATTCATCATTTAGGCCACTGTTCATTTTATGTCTGCAAATGCTTTCAATTTGGACCAGTCTAAAATTTATTTGTTGTTAAATGGATGTTGGTATAGTATAAAGTCTTAAAAACTCTACAAGAGTACAACATTTTACAAAAACATCCACAAATTCACTGCCATACTTTTTCACACTCAAACTAACTACCTCATGTTTTGAAAACCATGAAGAAAAAGGCAATAGAAAACATTGTAGGAAATGGAGAAAATGCTGGTTACCAGCAATGTCTTAGTTTCCCACAATGTTTTCTATCCTTTCAAGGGCAATCCCTTATTTTGAGCCACTCTTAATTTGTCCTTGGGTAAATGGAAAGTTGTTCAATAAATTGTTTCAAAAACTGACGTCTACTTAGCAGTATACATATTTGGTATGACATCCATTCATTTGTTCCATGTCAGTTGTATAGGGAATCCATGTCAAAACACTGGTTTTGGTGAAATCAGAAAATTCCACGATTTTAATCACGTGGTGCCGTCAATAACGCACTAGAATTAGTTTCAGTGCTTTTAGTATACAGTAAATGTCAAGATCAGTTCGCAGAATGGTAACCAGATCCTGATCCTGATTTCACACTGATATTTTTCCAGGCCATTTAAATATAAGGTTAAACATGCTCCTTTTAAGGGCACTTGTCATAAAGCCATCACTATGCAAAAAATGAACACCTCACTCTCAGAATGTTTAATCACAGACATCCTTTTCACAACTTTGGTGTTCTCATGATTGCAGAGTACTATTAGTGTGAATGAATGAATGAATGTTGTTTTATGGCGCATCGACAACTTTGGTCATTTAGCGCGCATATCTGTGTTAAAAGATAATAAAAGTGAAATTGTTTAAACCGAATAAAGTTTGAATACATTAATGATAATAAAGGAATTGAATTAAGAAGTATTATGTGTGATCTTAATATGCATAAAGGGCATTATTGAGTCACAGGGCAATCCCTATCTACTCAATAGTTTTAAATGATAAGAGTTAAGAATGTGATAAAAAAGTATGAAGTAAATGCTGGATTGATAGTAAGAAGTCTTTAAATGAGGTAGAAATATGTGTCATTTATAATGTGCATAAAATATGATATTGAGTGGCTGGGCATTCCCTGCCTACTCACTATTAGTGTGGACTCTTGAAAGAGCAATATTTGGAACTTCTTTCGCCTTTTTTCTCACAAAAATTGTCTGTCCATTATTTTTAGTACTCTAGGAGTGAAATGTACTGCAGGTGCCCTTCAGCCCTTTACAAAACATTCCCCTGTTTAACCCTTTACCATACAATCCCAACTTTTAATGACCTTGAGAAAAAAGACTTTTGAAAACATTGTTGGAAAAGAAGAAAAAAAATGCTGGTAACCAGCATTTTCTCCTTTTCCACAATGTTTTTTATGCTATCAAAGACAATTTTCACTACTAGAGTCACAATTTGATTTGTCCTCTGCAAATGCTTTGGAATTGGACAAGTCTAAACTTTTGTGTGGTAAAGAGTTAACTCTCCACCAAACGACAAAATTTTAGATTTGTCGAAATCGAAAGCATATGCAGATGACAAAGTAAATGTGACTTGAAAATATAAATTTGTATTGGGAAGGGTAGAAAACATTGTGGGAAAAAGAGAAAATGCTGCTTACCGGCATTTTCTCCTTTTCCTACAATGTTTTTCAAAAGGCTTCTTTCTCAGGGTTGTTAACAGTCGGGATTGTGTGGTAAAGAGTTAAACAACACTGAAGAGGAAGGCTTTGAAAACATTGTGGGAAACAGAGCAAATGCTAGTTTTCTCCTTCTTTTTTTTTTCTCATTATGTTTTCTTCCATTTTCAAGACTAATTCCTTTGTTTGATCCTCAGTAAATTTGTCATCTACAACAGTTTTCATTTGGAGTACTTTAAAATTTTGTTGTTTAATAAAGAGTTAACCCTTGACTAGACAACAAGATGTTAGACTTGTCCAAATTGAAAGTATCTTAACTCTTTACCAAACAACAAAATTATAGACTGGTCCAAATTGAAAGCATTTGCAGACGACATAATAAATGTGACTAAAAAATTGAAATTTGATTTGGGAAGGGTAGAAAACATTGTGGTAAAAGGAGAAAATGCTGGTTACCAGCATTTTCTCCTTTTCCCACAATATTTTCAAAAGGCTTCTTTCTTGGGGTCGTTAAAAGTAGGGATTGTGTGGTAAAGAGTTGACAAATTTAATGAGGCTTACATGAGTGCATGGATTTGTCTTTAAAAGAATAGAAAACCTTGTTGGACATTAACCACAGGATTATTTGGTGAAAAATTCAGAGCACTCATGCGGATTTTTTCCAAACTAATTTTTCACATAGTTCCAGAAGTTTTTGGGGGTGCTCTTTAATGATTCATGAAGGAAACAAGTAATTCATGAGGACATTCAGTCAAGATTCTTACCTTGGCTGATAGGTCATAACAGGCCGGTCTATCTCTTATCCAATATGACCTATTTTCCTGTCTGTCTGCATAATGAGATAAGCTAGGGGTCATGTCAGGTCTTACATGGTCATTCATGGACTCCAATCTTCTCTGATGACTTTGCATACCACAATGAATAAAACTTGTATCCTCTTGTTCCATTCTAAATTTATGGCAATCCTTGATGTCACGATCAGGGTTCAAGTTATGATGATTGTCAATGAAAAATCCATTTCGGTGAAAGGAATAGTACTTATCTCGCACTTCTAATAATTCCATGCAGAAATATTCCAGGTCATAGTAACCTCAACCACTCTATGAATTACTAGTAGTTACTGAATGGTTTTGAGGCTCTTTAAGAATGACTTATCTGCACTACTGCACAAACTCATTTCTAATCTTATCCTTTTTGACTTTTTACCAGGTGGCAAAATTTAAGTCCTATCTAAACAGAAATCATTCTGCAGACACCTACTTAAATATTGCTTAATCCTTTACCACACAATCCTGAGTTTTAACAACCCCAAGGAAAAGGACTTGAAAACATTGTGGGAAAAGGAGAAAATGCTGGTAAGCAGCATTTTCTCTATTTCCCTTAATGTTTTCTACCAATTTAAATAAAAATTTCTATTTTGTATAGCATTTTGTTTGTTGTCTGCAAATACTTTCAAATTTGAAGAATCCAAAATACTTTTGTTTGGTAAAGGGTTAAATGGTGGAATTTGTCCTTCAACTCTTTACCAAACAACATCATTTTAGACTTGTTGAAATTGAGAGCATGTGCAGACAACAAAATGTGTGTCAAAAATTACAGTAATTTTGAAAAGGTAGAAAACATTTTGGAAAAAGGAGAAAATGCTTGTTACTAGCATTCGCTCTTTTTTCCACAATGTTTTTAAAAGCCTTCTTTCTGAATCACTTGGTATAGCGTTAAAGTCTAGGAAACATTTTGGAAAAAGCAGAAAATGCTAGTTACTTGCGTTTTCTGTTTTTCCATTTTCAAAAGCCTTCTTCTTCAGTGTCGTAAAACATAGGATTGTTTTAAAAGCTAGATTCTTTAGCCATTGCAGCAATAAACGATTTCTATTTCATTCTGTAAGCCTATTTTTTATTGCGCCTTTTTTATGAATCTTGCCCATAATAATGTTGAATGCTTTTCCATTACAAACCAAACATTCAAAGTTCAAAATGTCTGTCAAAAAACATCACTCAGAGCCATGGTTCCTTCCCCCTCACCATCATGTTCCCAAAAGCATTATGTTAATACCAATATTTGTCTATGATATTAACCCTTTACCACACAATTTTGAGTTTTAACAACTTTGAAAAAAAAAGGCTTTTGATAACATTGAGGGAAAGAGAGAAAATGCTGGCAGCATTTTCCCGGGCTTTCCCACAATGTTTCTACCCTTTCAAAAACAGATCCCATTTTTGGAGTCAAATTTAATTCCTTTTTGACAACTGAATAGTTAGAGATAAAACACAAACATACAGTATTTTCTGGCATTTAGATTATCCGATATTATGTGATAGTTTCTTGACTGAACACAATGTTGGAAACACAATAAAATATCTATGGGCCTCTGATTAACTTCAAGAAAAGTCAATTTAACTCACTGTGCTGTTAGAGTTTCACTGACCCATTGCTCCTACAGCCACTTTTTGAGGCCTATGAAGAAAATTATCACTTCAAAAATGATAACATGAGAAGCTACAACTCCATCATTTGCCACTATGTTTTTAAGATTATCATTTATACCAAAGTTTATTTACCAGTAATGTCTACGATCTTCCTCAAGAAACCTCCAATGAGGACTAGTCTAAAACTTGTAACAAATAATGAGTTAACCCTTTACCAAACAATCCTATATTTGAATTACTCTGTGGAGCTTCATGCATTTATTCATTTTTTTGAAATGTTTTCTACCCTTTAAATTCCAAATCTAAAATACAATAAATTTGCTGCACTCATCTGCAAATACTGTCAACTTTAAAAAAATCTAAACTATTGTTGTCTGGCAAGACTTTACAGGAGCAGAACTGTATAGTGGTATTACAGCATGAACAGCTAATGCCGATCTATAACTTCAATAAAAGCATATGAAAATGCATTTCATTGCCAATCACAACAATAACATTAATTTCTACTGGAACCCTGCTTCAGAAAACATCTTCTATAAACATAGTTGGAGAAGGAGCAATTGCATACCACAAAGAATCACTCATTTTATCACATTTTTCCCTTATCAATATCAAAACAAACATTTTAATTTTCCTTCCAATATTTCTACTCTACGTAATTGCAATAGATTATTGGACTAGAAGTCTAACAGGAAAAGGAAAACAAAAGTGCTAGTTACCAGCATTTTGTCCTTTTCCCACAATGTTTTCAAAAGCTTTCCTCCTTAGGGTCATTAAAACTTGGGATTGTGTAAAGGGTAAAAGTAAAAACTACTTTTCCAACCAGTTCTACTGAAATTGATAACACATTTCACAGCACATCACAAGACCAATATTATGAATGAATTCTGAAAGTTCAGTTCTTCAAAAAAAAACAATATTCCACTGTTTTCACATTGTACACTTTCACTCCGGCTTTCACACTGAGATCCCATCATTATTGGTAGATACCTATCGAAATCATTTACCATGCCTTCTATACAAGATTTCGAAACCATTTACCATGCCTTCTATATAAGATTTAACCCTTTACCAAACAACAAATTTAAGACTCTTCAAAACTAAAAACATCTGCTGACAGTAATTTCAATTTTGATACAAAAACAAAGAAGTTCTCCGTTAGGGTAGATAACAATGAGGGAAAAGGAGAGAATGATAGTTACCAAAAGGCCCTTTCCTCAAGGTCATTAAAACATAGGATTGTTTCCATAAAGGATTAACTCTTTACCACACAATCCTGTGTTTTAACGACCCTGAGAAAGAAACCTTTTAAAAACATTGTGGGAAAAGAAGAAAATGCTGGTAACCAGCATTTCCTCCTTTTTTCACAATGTTTTCTACCCTTCTAAAGACAGAAATCATCATTTGAGTCATGTTTAATTTATCTTCTGCAAATGGTTTCAATTTTGTTCAGTCTAAAATTTTGTCGTTTGGTAAAAGGTTAACCATAGTAGTGCTAAATAAATAAAATCAACATTCTCAGTCAGACACATACTACAGGATGCAGGCATAACATATTTCACAACTATTTTTCTCCTTCAGAATATCTGGCAAGGCAACAGGCAGCCTAGATCCAAGATGAGACTCCCCAGATCCAAGATCTGGCTGTGCAGTCTGATCTTAATCTACACTGTTTGAAGAGGCATTTAATTCCTGGTTCAGCTCTACAAGGGTAAGGCAGTGAATCATTCAGCTTAACTCTTTACCAAATGACAGAATTTTAGACTAGTAGAAATTGAAAGCATTAGCAGACAACAAAATAAAAGTGACTGAAAAATTGAAATTTGTTTTGGGACAGGTAAAAAACATTGTAGGAAAAAGAGAAAATACTGGTTACCAGCATTTTCTCCTTTTCCCACAATGTTTTCAAAAGGCTTTTTTCCCAGGGTTGTTAAAAGGCAGCATTGTGCAGTAATGGGTTAATTTCCTCATAAAGATATTTCATATCACTTTTATTCATGATAATGTCAGACATTGAAGTAATAGCATACAATTTTTAAGGGAGTTTCAAATCATATATTCAGTCAACTCTTTTTAAGACAATAGAATTTTAGACTCTTCCTTATTGAAAGCATTCCTCAACAACAAAATAAGCTGTTGCTCCAATGATTAGAATTATAATAACAATGAGGGTAAAAAATTTGGGAAATGGAAAAAATTCCAATTGTCAAACATTTTATAACCCTAGGGGAAAAAGGTTTTGAATACATTGTAGGAAAAGGAGATAACACTAGTTACCAGCGTTTTTTTCTTTTTCCCACAATATTTTCTACCCCATAATTTGAGCCCTTCTAATTTGATAAACGCAAATTCTTTCAATATAAATGGAATACAAAATTTTTTGCCTGGTAAAACATTAACCGTTTTCTGTCAATCAAACCTCTTTACCAGACAACAAAATTTTAGACACCTCCAAAATAAAAGTCCAGATGACAATGTCATATTAAATGTGGCTGCAGTGAATAGATTTGTCTTAGACAGGGTAGAAAATATTGTGGGGGAAAAAAGAAGATAGAGCTAGTTATCAGTACTTCACCCTTTTTCTACAATATTTCTTCCTAAAGGTCATTCAAAATGAATAAATTTTGTGATATGGCGCATCGACAGCCAAGGTCGTTTAGCACACAATAACAAGTAATATACAAGTAAAATGAAAGAAATTACTTAACGGCCATTGAACTCTCTACAATAATGACAAAATCTTGGACTCATCCATACTGAAAGCATTTGTACAAGACAAATATAACATGCCTAACATAATGAGATTTGCCTTTGAAAGAGCAGAAAACATTGTGGGTAAAGGAGAAAATGCTTGTTACCAGCATTTTCTCCTTTACCCACGATGTTTTCCAAAACCTGCTTCTTTACTGTTATTAAAGCTATTGATTGTTTGGTAATACGTTAAACACTAAATTTTTTTGTAAAGAGTAAAAAGAACAATGTATCAATACTTTCTAGCATTTCTTTTTAACCTAGGGTATCTCACAGCATATATATAATGCAGATCTAAGATCAGACTGCATAATCCTTGCAGTCTGATCTTGGATCTTCACTAACAGCATCAACTCTGTATGCTAAGAGTAACTTTACCTGTATCAATTTCTATTCCAGTTTGAAACAATGAATCATATAAAAATATATTATACATGTATTCACCTGTCTTAATATATATCAAAACTTACAACCTAACCCTTCACCAAACAATCCCATGTTTCAACAACTGGGGAAGAAAGCTTTTGAAAACATTATAGACAAAGGAGAAAATGCTGGTAACCAGCATTTTCTCCTTTACCCAAAATGTTTTCGCTTATTAAAAAGGCAAATCTCATCATTTGAACCACATTTAATTTGTTGTCTGTAAATGCTTAAAATTTTGACAGGTCCAAAAAATTGTCATCTATCAAAGAGTTAGCTCTTTTTTGCACCAAACAAAACATCAGTTGCTTTTGTAATCAATACAGAATAAGATCAGGCTACACAGCACATACAATCTGACTTTGGGTATGCACTGTCTCTGATAACTCACCAGATATTGTGACAAAAATAATCTTGGTATTGCGATTTCTAGTGTTTTACCAACCTAAAAACTAAATTTTCACCGATTAAAAAATTACAGTCTCATCTTTAGTAATTTGCTCGACTAAGATTTAATTAACCCTTTCCCAAACAATCCCTGCTTTTCACGACTCTGAAAAAGAAGCCTTTTGAAAACATTGTGGTAAAAGGAGAAAATGCTGGTAACCAGCACTTTCTCCTTTTCCCACAATGTTTTCCACCCTCCCAGAACAAATTTCAATTTTTGAGTCTTGTAAATTTTGTCGTCTGCAAATGCTTTCAATTTGGACCAGTCTAAAATTTTGTTGTTTGGTAAAGAGTTAATAGGCTCTTGCACTTACATAACTTTATTCCAGACAACGAAATTTTAGACTTCTCCATATTGAAAGCTCATGCATACGCAGAGGACGAGTCAAATTTACTCCAATGATGGGATATGTCTATGATAGGGTAGAACACATGGGAAAAGAAAATGGTTACCAGGACTTTCTCATTACCTGCAATGTGGGCAAAGAAGCAACAGCTTGTTACAGGCAATTTGTCCTTTTTTTTGCCATGTAAACCAAACACTCACAAAACATGCAGCCTGATCTTTAATCCCCATGGTTTGCTTTCCTACGACAGTCTGTACATGAGCAATGTTGAATTTTAAAAAATTTGGGTCTTATTTGTAGACTGTTCCACTACTTCAGCAGTCTAAAGTTTAATCATTTACCAAACAATCCCAAGTTTTAACAACCTTCAGGAAGAAGACTTTGGAAAACATCGTTGAAAAAGGAGAAAATGCTGGTAATCCAGCATGTTTTCTACCTGTACGATCATGATATCTATCAGTTAGTCACACTTGATTTGTTGTTTGAATAGCTTTTAAAATTGACTAGTTCAAAATTTTGTCATTTTGAAAAGGGTTAAGTAAAAAAAACGAATGTGCAAGAGCAGTAAAAAAGTCAACATTTCAAGCAGAACAGCTCAATGTCTAAAGCGACTACAGGTAAAAATAAGATTTTCAAAAATTCGAAAGATTAAATTTGCCAACAATCTTGTGTTTTTACGACACTCAGGCAACAAACCTTTATTAAATTGTAGGAAAGAAGGGAAAATGCTGGTAACACATGTTTTCCACTTTTGTAGCAATGTTTTCAGCCTAATCATAGACAATATAACATATGCAAATTCATTCAATTTGGATGTGTCCAAAAGTTTGTAGTCTATTGAAGAGTTGAAAGGTACCTTCAATTTTCATGGAAAATACTGAAGAAAAAGTATTGCACTCTCATGAATAAACTACCGGTATGTACTTCAAATTATGAATTCTAATAAATTTCCATCATCAAAAAAAATTAATAAAATTTAGTCCAATACCACTGTCTGCTACACTAAGGGTTAAACAAGTTTACTTGTGTATTAATTATGTCTATTATCATAAAGCTTTGACAAGTATTGTGCCTTTACATAACCTGTAAGATTTTATTACTGCCACGAAGGATACAAACATTTTTTTACACCCTTAGAGTGGCTCAATAAATTAAATACATGTTTTTAATGAAGGAAAAAGGCCTTAAATTAGCAATTTAAAATATAGTTTGGCTAGATCATCTTTCAAAATAATGGACAGCATAGATCCAAGATCAGACCACACATTTCATGCAGTCTGATCTTTGATCTACACTGTACCTAAAAGCAACTTAAGTTGTTATCATTTCTCTAAAGGATCGCCGTCAACAGGAAGTCTCCAATTGCCTCTCATGCAAATGAAAGAAAGTGTATGGTAACAATGAATTAATGTTTTCTCCTATTTTTATTTTTAATTCATTATTAGCCAGATATAGACTAAGTGTTATTTCCGACATGACTCTACATTCATGTTCCACGACACTGGCCTAATGACCTACTTAAGCCATTTTCTGTGACAGTTTAATTTTCAAAAACTTAAAAAATCTGTTGCAATCAAAATTTACCAAGGAATTCAAAATGATTTTGTTAGATGGAGTGGCTTAAGTAGACTAGAACACAGATTTGTATTTGACAAATCTTAGAATACTTGACACCTTGCAGGTTCAATTCCAGGACCAACAAACTGAAAATTATCAGAAGTCTTTAGAATTTAGAATGTGGCATTAAAGTTTTAGGTCATGTGCTGTTACAGTTATTCCAATTTAAAGAACCGAGTGCAACTTAGAATGAGTTTTGCCCTGTATCTTGCGCTATGGGCCCACATTCGGCATACCTCGGGTGATGGGAGCCATCAAGTCCCTTGGCTGTATCTGGTAGCTTGATATGCACCTACATGGTACATTTCATTGCCGGAAATAAGCCGGTTTACCGTTCTGAAAATTGTAAGGCTCCTCGTAAAAAAGAAAACTTGAGTCTCAATTATCAATCAAAATCTTTCTAACTATATTTCAGTTGACAAACAGTTTGTACATTCATTTTTTAACGTGGTTTATCAATTGCGATTGAAGTTTTCACTGACAGATAGATGTGAATAACTTCATCGAGGTTGTTTATGTCGTTGCTAAATGACTGACAGTGGCACCGCCATGTATAAGATCACATGATTGGCAGTTCAAATGGAAACGACCATTATATTGTTGTCTGCGCATGTCATATTCTTCGAAGATTCGACCTGTCTGCTATGACGCATCACCCATCCTCCGAATACTCGGGAAAGGTAGGGCTTACAGCGAAGCTATTAGCCTATTACCCAAGCATGTAGGGGCTGTTTTAATAAATGGCCGATGCATAGGTTACATGCTAGCCAATCACAGCTGAATGAATCGCACCAGGTAGCGTTTTATTCAGTAAACGTTTATTTCATTTTGAAATTCAAAGTAACGGTTGTTGTTTTGAAAAGTAGTCCGGTTCTGTACCCATAATGCCCATATTAGATAGATGTGTATTTGTAGAATGCCATCTAGTGGGAGATAATGCTGTTATACAGACGAGGTTAGATGTAGGTACGGAAATGGCCGAGTTGTGACGAGTGACAGGCCCAGTCAAAGTCTTGGTTGGGTTCTCTGCCGATCAAGCCACACCAAGCAGCGATTTGGTCAAGAATGTTTCGTCTGCCAAAAACTGAAATCAAGCTTTCTATCAGAATGACTGACAGACTTTACTTTCTTGGAGTTTAAAGATGAAATGTATTGTAATCTGTGCTTGATGACAAAGAGACCCATTTATTTTGACCCCCTAAGTTACAGAAATGACCCTCAACTAAAGAGGCAAGGGGTCACAATGACCCCCAACTTTTAAAGCTGAGGGGAAACTCTGGTCTCTGAAAGGGTAGCAAATATTGTTGGAAAGGGAGAAAGTACTGGTTACCAGTATTTTTTTCATAAATTGTTTTCAAATGCCCTTTTCTTTAGGGTCGTTGAAATGTGTGATTGTTTGGTAAAGGGTTAATGTAGCTGTTTGTGTGAAACACTGTTTCATCAAGATGTTAAAAGATTGGAAGTTATAAAAATGGTTATAATTGGGATACTATACCAGATGTTACAGAAAAATGAGCTCATTTCTGAAGCGATGTATAAAAAACACCTAATATATAAATAAACAGACAAACATTTAATACAAAACAAAAACAGCTTCTCTTTGATTTTTTTTTCCAACAGTATTTTAATCAATTTTTTCACAAGTTTTTCTTCAATATTAATTCAGTAAACAATCTTTAACCCATAGTCTTTATTTTCTTGAATCTGGCTTATGTTTTTTATTTTTGTTCTCCAGACAGTTAAATTTAGTGACAGACTATAATACAACTACACCTTCCAACTTTCCCTCCCATCCTCAACCCCTCAAGATATGACTGAAATTCGAAAAAAGACTAGAGCGGGCTCAGGTTATTTCCGAACTAGCAGTAATTAACGAACGCGATTTTTAGAATTGTCTCATCCCTCCTGGAGACAATAATGGTATCGTCTATTGTCTTAAACCTAACGCCCTATTTCTCTTCTTTGCCATTTTTTAAAGTTTTGAAGAATACAGAAATTATCCAAAGAAAAATCGGTAGTTACCTACATTCCACAGTTCGAAGGTCAGGAAATTACCATTTTCTTAATTTTTCGATATATATTGCTAAGTGTGTAAACTGCTCCTGCTTTTCCCTTGATTCGATTTTTGAGATTTCTTATATTTGCAATATGCATATAAACACATTACACTGTGTAAAATGACCTTATCACGTCTTAAAAGCGCCTGAGAAGCATGTTCAGAAAAGCCCTCATCTGAACTTATACGTGAGGGTATTTACGAACTACAGCTGATTTAATGACAATTGGCCGTCTTTTTAGCATAGTAAGTGATCACAAGAATAAAACGCATGTAATTTAGAGCTCAATATATCCAAGTTTAACTTTTAAAATGTTTATTACATTGCAGACAATTAAGATCAATACAGACCAATTTCAGTTTACTCATACTGAGTTATCCAATTTTCGGTTTGCATCGTTTGTCATGTCCTGAAAATAAGAAGTTAAAATTTTCCCGATAACTGGACATAATCGACATTTTGGATGATCTATATAAATGTAGTTCCAGCCAATTTACATTTCAGCAATCAGAGCATTGGTATGTCGTAATTTCCAGACGTTTTTAAAAAAACATTCTGGAATGTCCGGAAATATCCGACGTCTGTGTTCGGCAGTGTCGACTCGTTCGGTAATGGCCTCTCTATGGTAAGAACTTTAACACATTGTTACTAGGTAATCACTGCAGTTAATAGATAGATAATGTTCAGAAAAGAAAGAGAACATTTAGATGTATAAAATGATATGTCAAACGTACGTCTATCTGCGTGTCTTACAAAACAACAACGATTATCACTTAACTGTTCAGAAATACCCGGTCCCGCTCTAATAAATTAATGCATTAAATGAATATGAACATTTGCCTAGATTACTTATTATGAACTTTGGGAGATTTTGCACCCTCCCCTCCCCGCCCCGCCCCCAAACCCCTCCCTTTCTTATGTTCCAAATACTCTAATTAACAGAAACTTATTTCTTAATCTGATTCCTCTTCCACAAAAATTAGACTTCAATGTACTTTCATTCTTTCATCCTCGGTGGGATGGTATGTGTTTTGCAGGAGTCTTCTGCCTACTCATCATTGTAGTTCTAAATGGAGTAAAAGCTTATGTTAATACATGTATAAAGGAGCAAAATGTTCAACAAGAATTTATTTCAACCTATTATAACACAAACCTTGAACTATTGCAGACCAATGAATACTCCCAATTGTTGCCTTGTCACTGGATCAGAAACAAGAAATCAAAGGGCTATAACTCCTATAACAGTAAAGCAATCATAATTAATATTCAGAGGTACCAACAGTAGAAGTACATGTACTTCCAATGAATTTTAAGCCACATAAATTGAAAACTGTAGGTAGAGAAGATGACACAATGTTGCATTTATGGACAGACAACTTGATTCACGCACACACACTGTTTGTTATGAAGGAGTTATGCAGAATAAAGTTTTGACATCCCTGAAGCACCAAACCCTTGAAAACATTGTGCCAAAGGGACAATTATTATTGCTGGTTATTAACCAATACTCACTGTTCCTGGAACAGTTTTCTAAATAGATTTAATTAAAAAATGGTACATGTATTTTCCTATCTCTTTAACACTATACCAGACAACAAGAAGAGGGCCATTGCCCCTAAAGCACACACCTGTGTAAAGTCATCCATGGTTAATAAAGCTGAAGAGATCCTGGTTTTAATGAAGTAAAATGCCATCCTTGGTGACCCAGTTTCGATTCATTCTATAATCGCCCCTGGGTTATTTCTCTGGTGTTTCCTCGTTCTCATGAATTATTCATGAAGCATTTTGATTGGTGATCTCAGTTTTTCTTTGAGAAAATTTAAACTATTTTTATCACAGATACGCCATCGTTTCTATTTTTACTTGTTGATATCCAATCACATCATTCGTTGCAAATCAAGCTTAGCGATACTTTAAATATGGCGGCGCCCATCAACACCACAATCAAGAAGCGTTTAAAAGAGATTTTCAGATTAACACCAAAAGACTGTCAGTTAAAATCGTACACAAAGATCGATAGCGTCGTCCCTGTATTGCAGAATGGCATATCTCACAGGATACAAGCATGCCGACGGCCGCCATATTTGTTGACAACCTCGGGTTTTTTACAGGGTTATTTTAGTAACGGAAGATACGAAATTATCCTCTCTACAAGAGAGTATCATTATGTTATCGATCTTTCGATTGGCTATTAGGGTACTTCCCGACCATATGAATACGACGATTTTCTACTCAATTTTCCCAGGGGTGATGCATGGAGAGTAATGTAATGCTTCAAACCTGGGTTCCAAGGATGGTAAAACGCATAGGTTTAAGTGACCTTTTTTTTTTACCATCTTGACCTACTTTTGAACTTGCCAGATATATCATCAAGACAAACATTTTGATAATGTTTCATGAGTATCAGACTGAAAATTTGGTCTCTAGACTGCACACAAGTTTTTTCTAGGATTTGGCCCAGTGACCTACTTCTTGATCTGTTGTGACCCAATTTCAAATTAATCTGAGATTTGAAAAAGGCAATCTTTTTGACCTAGTTTCATAAGTATCAGGCTGAAAATGTGGCCTCTAGACTGTACACAAGGTTTTTCTCAGAGTTGGCCCAGTGACCTACTTTTTGACCCAAAGTGACCCAATCTCAAACTGAAGATATCATCAAGACAAACATTCTGACCGAGTTTCATGAGTATCAGGCTGAAAATGTGGCCTCTAGAGTGCATACAAGTTTTTTCTAAGATTTAGCCTGTGACCTACTTTTTGACCCTGCATGACCCAATTTCAAACACGTCTGAGATATCAAGACAAACATTCTGACCAATTTTTAAGAGTATCAGGCCGAAAATGTGGCCTCTAGAATGCACACAAAGTTTTTCTAAGATTAAGCCGTGACCTACTTTAAGACCCCACATGACCCATTTTCAAACATGTCCAAGATATTGTCAAGACAAAGATCCTGACCACTTTTAAAGAGTATTGGGCTGAAAATGTGGACTCTAGAGTGCACACAAGCTTTTTCTAAGATATAGCCCTGTGACCTACTTTTTGACTTGACCTGACTGAAATTTCAAACACGTCTGAGATATCATTAAGACAAACATTCTGGACAAGTTTCAAGAGTATCAGGCTGAAAATGTGGACTTAAGAGTGCACAATGGCTTTTTCTACGATTTAGCCCTGTGACCTACTTTCTGACCCTGTGTGACCTTATTTCGAACTTGTTCTAGATATCATCAAGACAAACATTCTGACCAAGTTTCAAGAGTATCAAGCTGAAAATGTGGCCTGTAGAGTGCACACGAGCTTTTACTAGGATTTAGTCTTGTGACCTACTTTTCGACCTGGCGTGACCCAATTACAAACATGTCCGTGATATTATCAAGACAAACATTCTGAATAAGTTTTAAGAGTATTGTGCTGAAAATGTTGCCTCTAGAGTGCACACAAGCTTTTTCTTAGATTTAGCCGTGTGGCCTACTTTTTGAGCCATCGTGACACTATTTCAAACTTGTTCGAGATATCATCTTCAAGAGAAACATTCTGACTAAGTCTCAAGAGTATTGGGCTGAAAATGTGGCCTCTAGAGTGCACACAATGTTTTTCTAAGAATAAGCCCTGTGATTCAATTTTTGACCTGACGTGACCCAATTTCGAACTTGTCCAAGAGATCATCATCAAGACAAACATTCTGACCAAGTTTTAAGAGTATCGGGCTAAAAATGTGGCTTCTAGAGTGCATACAATCTTTTTCTATGATTTAGCCCTGTGACCTACTTTTTGACCCGATGTGATCCAATTTCCATCTAAGACAAGATATTATCAAGACAAACATTCTGACCAAGTTTCATAAGTATCAAACTGAAAATGTGGCCACTACAGTGCACACAAGCTTTTTCTAAGATTTAGCCCTGTGACCTACTTTTTGACCCAATGTGATCCAATGTCAATCTAACATCATCAAGACAAACATTCTGACCAAGTTTCATGAGTAACTGATTGAAAATGTGGCCTCTAGAGTGACGCCTGAATGACGCACGATGGACACAGCACGATCACAAAAGCTCAGGTGAGCTTAAAATTGTACACTTCTGTAAACTGAAAATATTTGCATGCTTAAATGCTTACATAGTGATGTCTTTGAAAGTTACTTTGCTAGTAACCACCGTTTTCTCTTTTTTTGTGTAATGTTTTCTATCCTGAGGACAAATATCATCATTAAGCATTCTTCCCCTGAGTTGTTACTCCACTGCATTGTTTTGTAAAGTGCTCACACTGCTCCTGTTTGCACTTTGTATGTAAGAGGGCCGAGCAAAAAGTTTGTGGTAATAGCATGATGGACAAAACTGGAAAGTTACAGACAAACTGATCAGAAAGCATAGTTGCTATGACTTCTTTTACAATAATGGCTACACAGAGCATGCCATAACATTAACTTCATTCAACTAGGATGTCATTTAATGTTATTTCCGTGCTCTCTGTCGTATCATCTTCAATACCCTTTCGGGTTTTTTTAAAATGGCGCATGCCACTGGAGATACTGGAGATTTTTTCAGTTGTGGCTTTACCAAGCTTCTTTTAATAAATAAAACATTTCAGAAGCACTATGCCCTAAACATAATTTTCTCGCTATGCGAGTTTCAACTACTTCCGAAACCACCATTTATTACCTTATTTTTGCTTTGGTAGGTTGCACAAAAAACTATAAGACTAACATTGCTCAGGGGCAGCATATCTCCGCCTTTTTAGGGTGAAAATAAATAGATCTAAAGCACAATCAGACTGATTACTTTTTACCTGGAAGTTGATGTAAGACAATGATTACACAAGTGAAAATCTGAAAACAATCAGATATTAAATAAAAAAGTTATGAAGAAATTCTATGATTTTTTTCGCTCAGCCCTCGTAAAAGTTTTTTGACTTATGTAGAAGAATCAGCTTTTACAAAAACTGATTCATAAAACCTATTAAACGATATTTCAAGTGCTTAACTTGAACATCTGTGCTTGAGGCAAAAACTAAATGACATCGAATTTTGTAACTCAGCCTATCTGACATGCACTTTTTGCCTAAAATTGCATGTACATGTACCTACTTAACCCTTGACCAAACTACAAAATTTCTGACTTGAAAGCATTTGGCAGAAAAAAAATTAAATTACAATTCAAATGAGATTTGTGTTTGAAAGGGTAGAAAACACGTCAGAAAATAAGACAATGGTTGTATCCAGCATACCAGTATTCTTCTATTCCAAGAAAGTTTCAAGAGCTTTCCTTCTTGGGCTCCTTTACCCCCTACCAGATGACAGAATTTGAGACTTGTCTTATTTGAAGCTTTCTAAAAGGACCCATTAACCCTTTACCACACAGCAAAATATAAGACCTATTGAAATTGAAAGCATTTGCAGAAGACAATTTCATAGTGGCTCAAATGACTCAACCTTTCTTTGATAGGGTAGAAAACTTTGTGGGAAAAGGAGAAAATGCTGGTTACCAGCATTTTCTCCTTTTTCCACAATGTTTTCAAAAGGCCTCTTCTTCAGGGGCGTCAAAAGGCGTCATTGTGTGGTAAAGGGTTAAATGTGACTTACACCATTGGATTTATCCTTAAAAGGGTAGAATCAGCAAGCAAGGGTATCTACATATTCTCCATTTCCCACAAAGTTTTCAAAAGCCTTCTTCTTAAGGGTAGTTAAAATATGGTATTGTTTGGTAATGGGTTAAACCATGAGATTGTCTGGTAAAGGTTTCATCAAAATTTGGGTAAAAAGGGCTCTAACAAGGTTTTCTTCTGACCAACCAACCAACTGGTTGGTTGTATTGTTTTGATGCTGTTTTCAACATTATGTCAGTTATATAGCTGCGGCCAGTGCACTCATATATACTTCTCTGGAATTTCTGTTACCAGTGCTTGGCACAATATTGTTCCCAAGCCTCTGGCTGCTTTCCCACATAACCAATGTTAAAACAATGATCAGTTGTGAGAGAGAAATGGATCCTGTTGCAATAACTTTCATTATTCCTTGGAAAGAAAATGGCCAAGCCAGACATTTGAACCAGCCATTCCCTATTCTAAAGTCCTGTACTCTACCAACTGTGTCACCAGGGCTCTGAGATTGTTGTAGACCCAAGGAGACATGACTTTAAATTCAACTATGTACAGTACAAAAGACAATCATTCTGATAAGACAGATAAAAAACTGCAGAAGAATAAGCCTTCTAGTTTGATTACAAGATTTGCTTTGTTCTTCTCTCAAATGAAATACTCAAAGTTTTCAATCCACTTTTATGGCGATTTCCTTCTGTATGAAATCAAGGTTTTCTGAGACTTGACCTTCTGACCTAGTTTTGAGTCACAGTAGACCAACAATACACCCTGTAAGAAATATTGTAAAAGCAAACATTTTGACAAAATTTAATTCAAATTTTAATTTTAAAAATGGCCTCATTATTAACAACTGACTTTTTCTAGCATTAATCTAATGACCTAGTTTTCTAAGTTTGAAGTAACCAACCTTAACTTGTTTGAGATATGACCAAGAAAAAACATTCTGACCACCCCATTTCGTAGGACTACTCTCAAGGGACCAACAGGTTTTTTTTTTAATTTTGCCAAGTGGCCTAGTTTTTTAACCCAAGTGATCCTGTATGATACATTATCACCAGAAACATTCTGACAAAGTACACATGTATCACTAGATTTTGGCAAAAATTGGGTCCTCAAATGAAAATCAGTATTGTGACCCTGCCAAAGATACATGCATTGTCAAGAGAGACATTCTGACCAAGTATCACAAGATTTGGACAGAAAAGTAACCTTCCTTGACAACATTTTTTTGTCTAAAATTTGGCCAAGTGACCTCCTTTATGCCTTAGGCTGACCCATATTTGCCTTGGTTCACAACTTAATAAAAAACAGATTCAGACAGATTTTCATCGACATTTATGAAAAAAAAAACCCTGGCCTGTAAAATGATACAACTTTACCAAGATTTGACCAAGGGACCTCTTTTTAACATAATTGTAAAGCAAATCCGCTTACTGTGATTGAACTGGCCAGAACCAAATACATCATGTGTAAAGACACATGCATGCTCACTTTCAGTTTTAATGGTCTGTACTATGTGACTGGTTTGACCTGAACCAAATACATGTATACGGTCATACAGGCTTGAGCTCTATTCATTCTACTTTAAGTTTTAGCTAGTACATCCCAACCTCGTTTTTGTCACTACGGTATATACAGTCTTACACATGTACATTACAGTCCTAAATCTTATACCAGCAGAAAACTGCAACAGATTAATGAATCAAATTGCTCCTCCTTAAAGGCCCAGTAGTGGCTAAAAGTAAGCAGTACAGGAGTTAAAATGCATTTAACATAAGTGTTAGTTGCTGGCAGAAAAATGAATTTTCAAATTAGGTCAAAAGTTGTGAAGTCACTCTATCTTTTGTTACTTTCACCTAATTTTAGAATTCATTTTTCTGCCAGCAACTAACACTCGGACCAACCAGTAACAGTTTGTCACCTTCACAATAATTCCATACTTTTAAATGGTATGATTTAAATTCAAAAGCATTTTAAAACCTTCACTCTTTACTTTTGGCAGCTACTGTGCATTAAGTAAGTAATAAAATAACAGTTACTGCGCATCCCGCTTGGCAAAACAACTTCGACTTTCCTTGCCTTTGCTAACTCTGCTGACTAATTATTTTTCATTACTACATATCATACAGGTGGCTTACCACTGTTCCACAAATCAGCTTTTCAGGACTTTGAGTCCTTTGATTCAGTCTTAGGTTAGTAATATCTATGTAAGCTAACAATTCATTATAAATCTATTTGTTTAACATCTCATGGAAAAGTCTACCGTTTCTTTAAATGGTTGCTTCTACTACATACTGACAGAAATGCTGGGACCAAGGGCATTTTGAAAACAATGTGGAAAAAGGAGAATATGCTGGCAACCAGCATTTTCTTCTTTTTCCATGTTTCTTTTTTTTTTTTCTACCCACTCAAAGACAAACCCATCCTTTGAGCCACTGCAAATTTGTTGTCAGGTAATACTTTCAAACTGGCCCAGTCTAAAATGAAAGATAAACCAATATCCTAAACCAAGCTTTTGAAAAATAAACACCCCAGTTGTCAAATTAAAAAATACAAATTAATGACATATTAGGGTACACCTGAGACCTGCGTGTCTTTGTTTGCAATGAACTTACAGATTTATTTTGGGACAGGATTTTTTGAGTTTTGGGGGGCTATCAAATAACCAATTTCTTTTAAATATGAAAGCAAACATTTTTAACCGTCGTTTACATTCTGATCACAGGAAATCATATAAAAGCTTTTTTTGAAACATAATCCATGAGTAAACAAATCGAGCCTCTCAATAAAATGTAGTTATTTATTTATTTCTCCAGACAAATAACTTTGCTATTAAGTTTTAAGTCCTTGTAATGTTTCATTACCTCTCTATTTACCAGAGCTTACTCCTTTTACCAATAAATAAACAATAGCCAGGCAACATTAATAAATATTTACAGAATAATTTCATCGAATATAATAAGAAATATTCATCAGATATTGAAGTTCACAAGCTTGTCACGACACCAAAAGCCTTGTGTAAACACTCTCAACAGAGACAAGTAACATTTTTAATTCAATAGAGACCATCACCAATGGTTCCAGTTTGCATTACTTTTACCAGATGACAACATTTTGGACTTGTCCAATTTGAGAAGTAGCTGCAGACCACAAATTGATTGTGACTACAATGACCGGATTTATAGTGTAATTGAAAGGATATTAAAAATTGTAGGAAAAGGGAAAAAATACTGATTACCAGCATTTTCTCCTTTTTCCTGAATGTTTTCAGAAGACTTATTCTTCAGGATCGTTCAACCTTTTACCAAACAATCCGTGACTATATTAACCCTGAAGAAGAACGTTTTTGAGGACATTGTGGAAAAGGAGAAAATGCTGATGAACAGTATTTACTACTTTTTCCACTATGCTTTGTACCCTTTCAAAGACAAATCTCATCATTTGAGCCCTATTCAATTTGTCATCTGCAAATACTTTTATTTTGGACAAATCAAAAACTTTGTCTTTAGGTACAGCATTAAAAAACAATGCTGGTTGCCAGCATTTCTTCTTTTCCAACAATGTTTTCTAAAGCCTTCTTTTTCAGGGTTGTTAAAACTAGGGACTGTTTGGCAAAGGGTTAAAGGGCTAATTGCAGAGCAAGGTTATATGAAAGGTCTACCAGTATGAACTATGAAGTATCATCAAACAGTAAATATTTATTTGGTGAGGTAAACAAACTGGCATGTCAGAAACACAAAGTAGCTATAGGTCACCCAAATCTGCAAACATGCTGTGATCTGTCAAAACCCGATTTTCACCTAAAGTTTAAAAAATCCAGCACTTTCACCCTTGTTCCTATATTTGCGTCAATAAGATAGCCTCAAAAGATGGACAATAGAATTATTGTGACAAACAAAATAAAAAAGCAAGCCCTCTCTACCTATGTTATAATGTTATAAAGCAAGGTCTCAATCGCAATTTGACATAATTACTCAGCCTGTAAGTCTTTGCCAAACAATCTTTAGTTTCAACAAGCCTTTGGAAAAAAAGCTTGCTGGAAACCAGCTTTTCTTTCCTTTTCCCACAATGTTTTATATCAATTCAAAGACTAGTCTTATCATTTGAGCTTCATGAAAGTTGTCATCTACAATGCTTTTTGTCTGGATAATTCTTTCCTCTTTCTGGCAAAGGATTTTCCTATGGAAAATGTGTACTGGTTTCAAACGAGTCTCATACTTGGCTAATAGACTAATTTTCCGTATACTGACTGTTTGGTTGGTAACTAATATGATTCTCAGCATCATTCATCTTATACTGTGGCAGCAGGTGCATCTATCTATACATTAATGTTTTTTGTTTGAGTATGTCTTAAAATAGACTTTTTTCCAGAAAACAAACTTTTATATTTGGCCATATTAATTTAAAAGAGAGTTCAGGTGGAGGCAAACCTTGGATCACTAGCCCTGTGCATTTACCAGGCTTGGCTGAAATGGTATATACTGACATAATAACTATTATTGCCAATCTGATGGAACCATCTCTTTCTGAGCACTCTTGTCCGTCTTCAGCATATTAGGTAAGGAAATGAACAAGAGCGCCATGATGGCCCTGAAATCGCTCACCTGAGTCTTTTGACCAAACATGACCCATTTTCAATCTCTTTTGAGATATTATGACAAATATTCTACCAAGATTTTCATAAGTATTTAACTGAAAAAGGTTTTTAGAAGATCTGACACAGTGACCTAGTTATTGACCCGAAATGATCCACTTGCAAACTGGTCCAAGAAATCATCAAGACAAACATTCTGACCAAGTTTCATGAGTATAGGATTGAAAATGTGGCCTCTAGAGCGTATACAAGGTTTTTCTAAGATTTGACCTAGTAACCTAGATTTTGACCAAACATGACCTATTTTCAAACTCATCCAAGATATAATCAAGACAAATATTCTGACCAACTTTCAAGAGTTTTGGACTGAAAATGTGGCCTCTAGAGCCTACACTAGGTTTTTCTAAGATATAACCTCGTGACCTAGTTTTCGACCTAACATGACCCATTTTTTAACTCGTCTGAGATATCATCAACGCAAACATTCTGACTAACTTTCAAGAATTTTGGACAGAAAATGTAGCTTCTAGAGCGTACACATGGTTTATCTAAGATTTAACCTAGTCACCTAGTTTTTGACTGGACATGACCCCTTTTCAAACTCATGCAAGGTATCATCAAGACAAACATTTTGACCAATTTTCAAGGATTTTGGACTGAAAATGTGGTCTCTAGAGCATACACAAGGTTTTCCAAAGATTTGACCTAGTGACCTAGTTTTTGACCCGACCTGACCCTTTTGCAAACTCGTCTGAGGTATCATCAAGACAAACATTCTGACCAATTTTCAAGAGTTTTGGACAGAAAATGTGGCTTCTAGAGCGTACACAAGGTTTTTCTAAGATTTGACCTAGTCATCTAGTTTTTGACCGGACATGACCCATTTTCGTACTCATTCAAGATATCATCAAGACAAACATTCTGACCAATTTTCAAGAGTTTTGGACTGAAAATGTGGCCTCTAGAGCGTACACAACGTTTTTCTAAGATTTGACCTAGTGACCTAGTTTATGACCGGACATGACTCATTTTCAAACTCGTCTGAGATATCATCAAGACAAACATTCTGACCAACTTTCAAGAGTTTTGGACAGAAAATGTGGCTTCTAGAGCATACACAAGGTTTTTCTAAGATTTGACCTAGTTTTTGACCGGACATGACCCATTTTCGAACTCGTCCGAGGTATCATCGAGACAAACATTCTGACCAAGTTTCACGAGTATCGGACTGAAAATGTGGCCTCTAGAGCGTACACAAGGTAAAAGCTGACGACGAACACAGCACAATCACAAAAGCTCACCTTGAGCACTTCGTGCTCAGGTGAGCTAAAAAGTCCCACAAGAAACGGTGATGTCATTAGGACATACATAGTAACTCTAAAGAAGCTAAACGATTAACAACCAATAAAGAAATAACAAATGAGAAATGAAAGCCCAAATATGCTAGCTAGACACTGCATTGCCATGAAATGTGCCTCCTGTAACATAGATATTTGGATTTGATTATAATTCATATATTATGCCATTAATTCATATAGGTTGTCCCAGTAGTAGGTTGAACCTAGCTTTAATTTTAACCCTTATCCTGCTAAATAACTAAAATGAAATTTTAAATTCAATAGTAAAAACCCAAATATCGCAATTTCAAAGTTATGTTTTGGGGAATAATATCGGATATCCCCTTATCGGACAGTGTAGATCCAAGATCAGACTGCACGTTCTGTGCCTTTCACAACATTAGTTATCTTTGCAGCCATTACAGTTAAGATCAGACTTCATAAAAAGTGCAGTTCAGCATTTTTTTCAAAAACAGCCTTGAAATTGTAATTGTTTGAGTCATATTTCTAGAATGAAAATCTCCAAAGGTCTATTTGGCACTCTAAGGGTTTAAAGCTATTAATCTTTGAATTCTTCTTTAACCCTACCAGCCAATCTTGTGTTTTAACAATTCTGAGGAAAAAGCCTTCTGCAAACATTATGGGAAAATGAGAAAATGCTAATAACCAGCGTTTTCTTCTTTTCCCACAATGTTTCCAACCCTTTCAATGATAGAAATCATTGTTTGAGCCACATTTTATTTGTTGCCTGCGATAGCTTGCAGTTTGGACGTGTCTAGAATGTTGTGGTTTGGTAAAGAGTCAACTCTGGGTTTATGCATTTTTTCTACTCGAAAGTGCAAAAAGAGCAAAGCATATGGGTGCAACCACTCGGCTGCAGTTGCTTTTAGAGTCATGTTTGATTCCATACAACAGTACTACTCCAATTACAAAAGGGGTATAACTATGTCAAAAATATTTGAGCCATGCTCTGGCAAAAGGGAGCTTAATGCATCTCCGTGATGCATTATACCAATCAAGCCATCACACGATTATGGATCCATAATAGCCATTATTTTAACAACTGACTTAGTCATGAGGTAGACTGGTCCTTAGACATACAGAAAATTGAAAAATAGAGAAAAGTTTTGGCCCAGGTCAGCCTGCGCGGACTGCGCAGGCTGACCTGGGTCGATGCTTTTCGCAGATGCATTAAGCCCCACCTTTCACAGAGTATGGCTCATTTTGAGTGTTACCAGCCCTATTGGTGTTGGTTCAACTTTGCCAGTAAATAGCTCATACAAGATTGAACTAACCCTTATCCTGCTAAAAAAGTGAAATGAAATTTTTGAGCTGATAGTAAAACCCAAGTTTTGCTATTTCAAAGGTATTTTTTGGAGAACAGTATGTCCTTATCGGACAGTGTAGGTCAAAGATCAGACTGCATGTTCTGTGCAGTCTGATCTTGATCTACACTGTCCGCAAAAGGTCAGTGAGTTGCGCTTAGCAGCCAAAGGGTTAAACATCTTCAGTAATGATTAAGATTGATTGATTGTATGGTGTTTAACGCCGTTTTCAACATTATTTCAGTTATATCGCGGCTGCCAGTGCACCTATCCATGCGTTCCTGGAGTCTCTTTTTTACCAGTACTTCGCACAATTTTCTTTCCAAGCCACTGGCTGCTTTCCCACATAATCATTGTTGAAACAATGGTCAGTAGTGGAAGAGGAATGACTCCAGTCGCAGTGACTATCATCAATCCTCGGAAAGAAATTGGCCGAGCCAGGGGTCATAGCCAGGGATTGAACCCTGGAGGCCTGGAACCCGTGTTCTCAAGTCCTGCACACTACCGACTGAGCTACCGGGGCTCAGCCAGTAATGATTAAGACATCAGAAAATGTCATTCTTTGCATAATGACCACACTGAAGACAACAACGCTCTGGAAATAATTAAAAAAAAACTCTGCTAAAAATATGAGATAATGGTGTATTACAGAGAAAAGACCTTGGCATGTTTTATTTACACAATCAATCACCCGGTATCAATAACATAACCATGTGACAATGCTGCAGAGAGAAAAAATCAATTCCATACAATGCTATATCTGACCTCTTCCCAGTAAACATACCATCCATAAATAAACAAAGCTTTTTTTCTCTAGAATGGCCTTTGTTCCCTCAAAGAGAGAAACACTGAATATGCTCAACAGTGTGTAGGATAACAATTGCTCATAATAATGTTAATAACAAAAAAAGTCTTTATTTTTATGCATGGAAGAATTTCATTTGATCACGGTTTGTACATGTCAACAATATTTCATCTCTACAACAGCCATCGTTCAGAGCCTTTGCAGAACTTATAAGCATCAAATATCCATCACATACAATGCATATTCATAAGAGTAATGTTGCTGCTATGACTGAAATCCTGATGAAAATTGCATTGAAACACTATCAAAATCTTTTATAGTAATTTCATCTTCTGGATTTTTACTCTTACCTGGAAATTTATATTTATGAAGCAGTTTTAGAGTTAAGGTTCTGAAGTATCTCAAGCAAGAGTTCAAATAACTAAAACTCAAGACACTATTCTTTATCTCTTAGAGTGCCATTAACCCTTTACCACACAATACCGTCTTTTAACAACCCTGAGAAAGAAGCCTTTTGAAAATATTGTTGGAAAAGGAGAAAATGCTGGTAACCAGTATTTTCTCCTTTTCCCACAATGTTTTCTATCCTGCCAATGATAAATCATACCATCTGATCAAGTTAATTTGTTGTCTGTAATTGCTTTCAATTTGGACCAGTCTAAAATTTTGTTGTTTGGTAAAGGGTTAAGTGAAAAACATTTTTTCTGTCAGTGCAAAGGACAAGGTGATTGTAACTCTAGAGGCAAAGAAAACTAAAAAAAAATCAACACCTTTCAAATTATTAACTATGCTTCACCCTCTACTAAACAAACCCAAGTTTTTTCAACCTCGAGGAAGAAGGATTTTGAAAACATTGTGAGAAAAGGAGAAAATGGTGGTAACCACTATTTTCTCCTTTTTCCACATAGTTTTCTACCCTTTCAAAGACAAACTTTATCATTTCATCACTGAATTTGTCGTCTGAGGATGCTTTCAGTTTTGGTAAGTCAAAAATTTGTCATCTGGTAAAGATTTAACACTTAACCAAAATTTAATAAATTCCAAGGGGAAGAAGGTTTTATCTACCCTACAAATAGAATGCCTTGGGATACATAGTGGAAAAAGAAGAAAGTGACTGCTATTAGCATTTTCTCATTTTCCCATGATGTTTTCTTCTCCTTTATAGACAAATTCAGCCACTTGAACCCTTTCCAATTGTTGTCTGCGAATTCTATCAATATGGCCCAAAATGTCATCTTGCAAAGAGTTTACCCTTGAAGTGCCACATAAACCATAGTTTCCTGTCAGACAAGATGCAGACACCAAAAATTCAAGACTGCATTTGTCTGTACAGATCTATATTTATCTAAAAAATACAGGGAAAGTGTAGATCTGAAGCCTACACATCTACTCCACCACAAATTTTAGACAAAGCATTTTAAAAAAAGACAAGAGGGTGAATATGACTAAAATGGTGGGATTTGTCTTTGAAAGGGTAGAAAGCATCATGGGAAAATTTTAAAAAAAATGCTGCTTACCAGCATTTTCTCTTTTACCTACAATCTTTCAAAAACTGTCTAGATCTACTTCAGGGTTGTTAAAACTCAGGATTTTGTTGTAAAGGGTTAAAGATCAGTTTTCGTCAGTACAGATCTATCTCAGAAATATTAGAGAGAGTAGAGCTACTATCTAGATCTCTTAACCCTTTACCAAACAATCCCTGGTTTTTACGACCCTGAGATAGAAGCCTTTTGAAAACATTGTGGGAAAAGGAGAAAATGCTGGTAACCAGCATTTTCTCCTTTTCCTACTATATTTTCTACCCTGCTGAAAACAATTTTCAATTTTTGAGTTATGTTTATTTTGTCGTCTGCAAGTGCTTTGAATTTGGACCAGTCTAAAATTTTGTCATTTGGTAAAAGAGTTAAAAGATCAGACAGTATATTTGGTACAGTATGATCTAGTTCTACTCTTCTTACACAACAGCAGTTATCATAAACAAACAACACAATATATTTTAAAAGCTTAATCATCAATCATATCTAGGGCATTATACACCTCTGCGATCATCATGTTCTTATTACGTTCACTTCATATAAAGGTGACCTGTAATACATTTCATGCATCACGAATGAGGCGGAAATGTGACCTATAAAAACTAAACCCGACACCATCGCATATTAAATTCTTCTTTTATTTTCTGTACAGTTATTCATAAAACTGGCTGTTAAATATGTGCTAAAAGCTTACGTATCGGGTACCTTCTCTGCTAGCAGACGATAATGCGTGTACATTAAAGCTGATGCGCGTTACACGTTTTCAACCTATTTTCGTTTTCAGTATAGTCTAGATCTACTGTCACCTTTACACGTGGTAGATCAAGCGTACTGTACGCAAAAATTAAATTCGCAATGCACTTTTAACATCGCAACAACAAAACCCTACATCACAGAGTGTCAAATGCTGACAAAAAACATGAAAGTCATTCATGTTTTGTTACTTCTGCCGCTGTTCTGAATTATGCAAATTTGTTTTTTGTTTGTGATGCACAATACCGCATTCTTTCCATGTTGTTTCATATGGGTTGTTAGCACATTTTCCCATTTGTCATAAACAATAAATGTTAGAAATTGTTATTTTATACAAAGAAGAAAACTGCACTTACCTAAAATTGCCTGTAGTATTCTTTCTTTGCACTCAATTATTAATCGGCACTTTAAACAGGCAAGAGAAACACAACACTCGCAGCCGAATTACAAATGTAAATAAAGACAAATTACTGCGCAAAGATTCGTTAAAATAAGTATAAAGCAAATTAGAATTTGCATATATAATCCAAATTATACATTCATTTCTAATATAATTTTTTCTGTCCATTATTTTATTGGTAATCGATGTATTTGTAATGATTTGGTGACCAACAGTTTTTTAGCAGAACTATTTTTTGAGCAGACGATCTCATTGTTGTTTAATTGTGTTATTAGGTCTCATCTAGACGTCACAAACAGGGCTAATGTAAACAAGCCTCTTTATAGACAACGGACGTGGCATTGGTAAATAGGCTTGTCTAAAACGGGGAATCTCCTCTAGTTTGAAACTAGCAATCAAGAGAGTTTCAACTTTACTTCATTATTTTTACCTCAAAACACGTCACGTGCAGATTTTTATAGCGACTTTTACAACTAGGATATTTAGAACTGAGGTCATGTTAAGATCAGACAGCATAGAGCGTGCAGTCTGATCGTGAAAGTTCACTGTCCGCGTTTATTAAAGTGTTCCTTAATAGTTGTTCTGGAAAGCAGCGGTCTAATTTTGTATCTACGCTGTCCGATAATGTGACGTTTCTATCCATGAAGAAGAGAAGTTTGAAATCCCAATGTATCGGGTTTAAGCAATGGCTAATGTTTTTCACTTCGTCTATGTAGCAGTTTTAGCGCTTTACTAGACGAATACATTTTAGACAAGAAAGAATTAATTTTGTACACGTCAATTTAATAATCTTGACTCAAATGATGAAGTTCGATTGTAAAAGAGAAGAAAACGCGGGAATGGGGGGGGGTGGTTAACGCCATTTTCTCCTTTTCTCATTACGTTTTTCACTCTTAGCTCGTTTAATCCTTTACTAAGAAAGCATTAATTTTGTAGACGTCAGTTTAATGTAGCTTAAACGATGAAATTTGACTGTGAAAGAGAAGAAAACGTTGTGGGGAAAGGAGAAAATACTGGTAACAAGCATTTGCTCCCTTATTCCAAGATGTTTTTCAAAAGCGGTTTTCATCAAGGTCATTTAAACAAGAGGGCCATGATGGCCCTGTATCGCTCCACTCTAGCTATTAAGTACAAACCATACACACCAAACATCACAATTCCAGGCCAAATGGTTTCGAACATGAAGACTTATATTAAAAAAGCTCATGTTTGTTTTTTACACCTATAATTATGCTGCTATAATTATTAGCTATGACTGCATGAATCCTGGTAGAGGTCAACAAGATACAGCCACATGCCAAATACCGGTAATACAGATCTAGGCCGTTTGGGCTTATTTCCATTCAAGGGCTAAATTTTTAGCAAATTTAGAAGAGATCCACTAGATGAAGGGTATGTGCCATATTTGGTAGCCCTGGGCCTTATGTTTAAGAAGAAAATCTTTAAAGTTTTCACCATATAACCCCATGTAAAACTTGTGACCCTCGTGTTTGGGCGTATTTTTGCCCTAGGGCTGTAATTTGAAAAATCTAAGTAGAGGTCCATAAGATGAAGCTACATGCCAATTTTGGTAGCCCTAGGCCACATGGTTTAGAACCAGAAGATTTTTAAAGTTCTCACTTTGTAACACCTTGTAAAAATTGTGACCCCTGGGGCGGGGCCAGTTTTGACCTCAGGGCTATAATTTAAAGAAACTCATTAGAGGTCCATTAGATGCTACTTGCAGAATTTCGTAGCCCTAAGCCATATGGTTTCGGACAAGAAGATTTTCAAAGATTTGCAAGAAGATTTTCAAAGATTATATATATATGTGTGTGTGTGTGTGTGTGTGTGTGTGTGTGTGTGTGTGTGTGTGTGTGTGTGTGTGTGTGTGTGTGTGTGTGTGTGTGTGTGTGTGTGTGCCATGGCAACCAGACTCTTTACAGGAATCAAATTCATTCTATAAATTCTGAAGAGGACCGTGGTAAAATAATTTCTGTGAAGTTTGGTCAAAATTGGATGGCTAGTTTCGGAGAAGAAGATTATTGAAATAAAAGTTAACCTATGATATTGTCTACCATTTTAGTAGCCTAGACCAAATTTCATAATTCAAGCCTCCTTAAGGATAGGGCACCGTAATGGGATTCGTGTAATATCGCCTTTCATCGTACGGATTCGGCTAAGACTCGGGTAATCCGTAATCGATGCAAGGAATCCGCATTAGGGTGCCCTATCCTTAATTTGTCGTCTGCAAATGCTTTAACCCTTTACCACACAGTGACACTATGTGGCGTTTTAATGACCTTGCGGTAGAATCCTTTTGAAAACATTCACAATCAGAAAACGAGAACATGCAGGTAATTTTCTCCTTCTCCCGCAATATTTTCTACCTCTGTTAAGACAAAGTCAGTATCTGAAGAAAATGAATTTGTCAGCTGCAATTGCATTAGATTTGGACAAGTCCAAAATTTTCTTGTTTGGTAAAAGATTATCACCTAGGCGGCTGGGCGCGATTCAGTTACCGTTTACGGACATTGTAGATCACGATCAGACTTCACAGAACGTACAGTCTGATCTTGGATCTACACTGTCTGATAAAGAGGCATTCATCCCCTAAAAACATCTTTGAAATAGCTAAATTTGGGTTTTCACCATTGGCTTGAAAGTTGCATTTCACTTATTCAGCCTGTTAAGGGTTGACACTTGATTGAATTGATTGTATGGTGTTTAACGCCGTTTTCAACATTATCTCAGTTATATCGCGGCGGCCAGTGCACCAATCCATGCTTTCCTGGAGTTTCTTTTACCAGTAGCCTACTACGCACAATGTTCTTTCCAAGCCACTGGCTGCTTTCCCACAAAACCATCGTCGAAACATTGGTCAGCGGTGAGAGCGAGATGAATCTGGTCGCAATGACTATCATCAATCGTCGGAAAGAAATTGGCCGAGCCGGGAATCGAAACAGCGACCCTCTCAAGTCCTGTACGCTACTGACTGAGCTACCGGGACTCGGGTTAATAAAACAGAATTGACAAAAGTTTGTCGTCTTGTAAAGAGTTAATGACCATGACACTTCGAAAATAGATACATGGATAGTATGTTGGCAGTTTTGACTGCAAGTGCAAGCAATACATTATCAGTTATTAAGGATAGGTCACCGGACCGGGATTCTTGTAATATCGCCTTTCATCGCCGAAATACGTACGGATTCGGCTAAGACTCGGGTAATCCGTAATCGATCGGCCGATATACCCTGGTTCCCCGCATCGATTACGGATTACCCGAGTCTTAGCCGAATCCGCACGATTTTGGCGATGAAAGACGATGTTACACGAATCCCACTAGGGTGCCCTATCCTTAAATACAGCCACATGCATATTTTAAGGTAAATATCACTAATTTGATCTTGGTCGTTTGATGTTTACGCCTTTTTCAACTTTACATGTATGAATGTCACTTAGCGGCAGTAACCTCACCTATCCATGCATTCCTGTTCCTTTTTGTCTGCCAGTTCTTCAAACAACACCATCTTTTAAGCAACTGGCTACTTTCTCAAGGTGCCTCATAGTTTTTTTTTTTTTGTTTTGTTTTTTTCACAAAGTCGAAAAAGATCTAATAATCAGGGGTGGGAAAGAGTTTAATCCTGTTTTAAAAACTAATCATCGATTTTCAAAAAAGAACTCGCATGAGTGCGAATTCGAGCGTACGACTCTCAGATTAGTGCCGTAAGTTATCGTTTTTTTTGCACTGTCCAAATCGATAACCTTACAGACGACAAATCATATGTGGTTTGGCTGTGGAAGGGTTGAAAATTTTGAAACGAGAATTTGCTGCTTATCATTACGTTCTCCTGTCACGACAATGTTTTCAATGTATCCTTTCGTCATGGTCGTATAAACAACACATTTAAAGAGTCCAAAAAGGATTTGAAGGGTAACACATCTTTAATCAGACCAGGGATCTTATATGCACGTATATACGATCCCTAATCAGACATAGTAGATTAAAATCAGAAAGTGCAGTCCGATCTTGGATCTACACTTTCCGAAATAGTGCTGTCAGTTTGAGCTGTGGAAATGGTGGTGCTCCATTTACCGCTGTAATTTTATTTCTGTTTAGAATCTAGATCTAGAGCAACATCGGGTATTATCGACACTTTAAGAGATCGAAAAGTGTGGTGTCGATAACAGCCGCTTTAAATACAAACAGAAGTTATCAATGGTTTATTTTGCGGATACTCTACTGATCTACGCGTATAAAATAATGGCGCCAAGTTGCGTATGGTAGCAAACAACGCCAACATTACATAAGGGTATGTAGGGTGATATCGACAGGTTTCGTCTATTATCGACATAGTATTTAATTTTCAATAATTAAACATCAAAATCCTCTTTTAACTCGCCATTACGGGTTTTATTCCAATTGTTGTTGCCGAGTTGGATCTAATATAAAGCAATTATAGTAAAACTTGGCGCATAACATAAGTACAACCGCAAAAGAAGGCCGAACAGGTACACGTTGGTAATATCATGGACTAAGAGGTTTGGACATTGCACCACTGCGCACCATTTCTATGGCCTTTGACATTTTAGTCGGCGAGTATTGAACTCGTTTTGGAGTTTTCAAGCCAAAATTTGTCTGGACATAGCTGTAACCCGAAAGAAAAAAAGGAATTGTGGTTATATAAAACATATTAATTCTTATTTCTTTTATTCATGTCTTAATCTGTCGATAATTGCCGATCGCACAAATATGCATCGGCAGTCATCGACACATCAATAAGCTGCTTTATGGTGGGTAATACACGCTCGATTTTGTGATGCGAACACTATTCTATATCTGAAACTCGTATTTAAGTTCGAATTCAAGCAATCGAGCACGTTTCAGTACGCCCTACGCGCTGACAAAAACCACCACCCCCTTATCGTAGACGTTAACGTTGGGAAATTTCATTACCGTAAAATTTTTTTGACTCTTTGGGACTTAAAGAGTACTGTTTACTTCCGGCACGGTGATTAGATAAAATATTGACGTCATATGTTACATCATGAAAATGGAATTTGCTCATCTTTCATGGAATTAAAGGACACAATAAAGAATTGACGATAACTGCCGACGGTCGACAATACCCTACGTTGCTCTAGTATTAAATATCGAAAGGCGGGAAAACTTTGGGTCTACGACCTACATATTGGGAACTGCACTGTAAAAGTACATGGATTCCTTGGGTCGAACTGACCTGTTAATCATAGTCGGAAGACGCTCATAAGCAATAGACCTCTTGCTTGACAGTTGCCGTAGGTGCCGACACTGAAGTTACTTTTTCTGCCGTAATAGTTATTTCTACATCACTAAACTTTACATAAATTAAAAAGCATATTTTCATGTCATTGTAAAGATAAATGTATAGACGGCTATATACGCCAAACTTTTCATTCACCCAAATGACGATTCGTCCCCGAGTCAATTCATAACTTTGACGTCGAAGTATTTCATCATAGATTCACTCGGCAGCCGAATGCAGTTTCATCGATTGTACTTCAGCTTTTTCTCTCTATTGCATCCTGTTCATTTTCATCCAATCTTCTTGAACATTCATTTGAGACCTATAGATCTACTTCATGAGTGACGGTATTATGTACCCCTTCTGCAGATAAAACGGAAATGAATTTCTCATCAGCTTCATTTCAAAAGGCAGTTATACATGTAACATAATCATCTTAAAGATATGGAATTAAGATTTACTTATGAATGTCATAAGCATACAATTAATTCTTTACCACACAAAAAAATTTTTTAGACTTGTCCAAATTGAAAACATTTGCAGACCCAAAAAATAATAAAAGTGGCTCAAATGAGAAAAATTTGTCTTTGAAAGTAAAACTTTGTGGCCATAAGAGAAAACGCTGGTTACCAGCAGTTTCTTCTTTTCCCACAATATTTTTCAAAGGCTTCTCCCTCAGGGACATTGAAACACAGGATAGTGGAGTAGTGGGTTAAATCTAAAAATTTGTATTTGTAAGTTGACTCTTGTTGCTTCTTTTGCTCCAAGCTGTTTAGGTATGAATTCATTGTAGACCAATATCATAAATTCTGGGAACATCATCTAAAAGATACCAGCATTTTAATAATTATCTTACCATGAAGTTATTTTCATCTTCAATTCTTAACTCTTTCCCAAATGACAAAATTTTGGCCTTGACCAACTTCAAAGCATTTGCAGACGACAAATTAAGTGTAACTCAAAATAAAAATTTGTCTATCAAAGAGTAGAAAACATTGTGGGAAAAGGAGGAAATGCTGGTTACCAGCATTTTCTCCTTTTCCTACGATGTTTTCAAAAGGCTTTTTTCTCAAGGCCGTTAAAAGTTGTGTGGTAAAAGGTTAAATGATAATTGGTTTAGTTCATTCCATTACAGAGCCATGATGAGTGCATCTTGTCAAGAGGAAGTCAGCTCAGCAAAATCAACAGTAAGTTCAGAAGAACGTGAGGAACATTTAAGACTTGCTGGGGTTGTCAAAGGTGTTCATGCTGATCTTCGAAAGAAATTCAGAAACAGTAAGCTTCACGTTTTCAGACTAAAGTCTTTGTAATATTTTCTATCAACAAAAATGGTGGGATTGTAAATTCACAGGATCAGACTGGATTGGACCTAATTCGATATTTTTTCCACTGCTTTTTAGATTCTATATTGATTTTATTTGCATTTATTTTATACTCATTGAGATACTTATATGAGAATTATTTGAAATTAGATATTTAGCTGATAACAATGCAGCCATAATGATATAGACTCAACCCCAAGAAGATATGATGCTGAGGTAAAAAGAACAGAAAACGCTAAGTCTTGTCCACAAGAAAGCTTAGCCCAAGTTGAGAAAGACTGTTCTGTAGTAGTATGCATGTGCATGTATACTGTCAGAATCATCAGTAAGAAATTTTAAAAAATAGGTATGAAATACCTCTCTTTTTTTTGTCTCTGCATGAAAAAGGTTTCTAAGGTCCCATCTGATTATAATGTCCTATTCAGAGAATAAACCCACCCTTGAAGTGATTTTAAGTAAGTTTGGCAAAAGATGGGTTTGGTGATTTGGTGATTCAATACTGTATTGCAATAAAATGAAGGTTTTGGTACAAAAAAGTAATGATAGCATTGTTATTATACAAAGGATGTTGATTGATTGATTGATTGAATGGTGTTTTATGCCGCTTTCAACATTATTTCAGTCATATCACAGCGACAGCTCACATATTCATGTATTTCCTGGGTTTTACCAGTACTAGGCAAGGGCTCTGTGGTGTCTTGCCCAAGGACACTCCCACAAACAACCTAGTGGATCCAGCGTGGCTCGAACTCGGGGCCTCCAGGTAATGAGCCACTAAGGACCCCCTACAAAGGATGTTAATCAGTCGGCACTTCTGACTTGTGTGCTTGTCATATTTATCGACTCAAAACTAATGCACAAGATATTAGACTTGTCCAAATTGAAATCATTGGTAGATGATAAATTGAATGTGACTCAAATGATGGAATTTGTCTGTAATGGGATAAAAAACATTGTGAGAAAAGGAGAAAATGCTCGTTACATCTTGTTACTGCAATGCTATTTTTCTCTTTACCACAATGCTTTCAAAATACTCTTACCACAGGGTCGTTAAAACACAGGACTATGTGGAAAAGGGTAAACCTGTTACCTGTGTATTCAACGTATGGGTGTAAAGAGTGTTTTCCGAAAATCTCATGACGCAACTCAATTTACATACCGAGTTTGTCTGCTACGAGTCAGTAAAAGTTTTGGTAGTTGTCAGATTCTCAAATACAACATATAATTTTCATAAATTTGAGCTAAATGATTTATTTTGATGCATTCACTTAATTTGTCCTGTGACCTTAAAGTGGTAATGGCAATGATTTTTGACTGTTTTTACCTCCTGTACTATTCTCGTTCGTCCCTGTGAGATTTGATGTGGAAATATTTACGGGTTTTAGGAGTGATTGCCATGTGAAAAAAAATGTGTTCAGGCCCAGCTACTTAATTATTAAGTCCAAAACGGCTTCCTTTTTTTAAGGTGCCATTGTGTCAGAATGACGCCATTACTATCCACTGTTGAAGGCGGAGAGATAAAGTTTTTGAGTTGTCTGTCCGTTAGTCCATCTGTCTGTCCAGACAGATATCTTCTAAAATAGATGAAAATTAATGAAATTTTATACATGGGTTCGTATGATAGTCCTTCGGTATTTTTTTTTTTTCATTTAATGGTGTGTCGTGGAAAAAAGGGGATTGATGTATATTTCCATTATGGATCATTATCTCTTTAAATACTGGACAAAATTTTATGAAATGTTATATTGTTTATCGTGAGCCACAGACAATCATGATTTGATTTTTTTTTTATGAAATGCCATGTCATGGAAAAAGGGGTTTAATGTATGATTTCATCATGGACCATTAACAAAAAGGCCACATGTACATGCAAAATACAAGACCTCTTACATGTTTCTATCAAAATAGGTCTTTTTTAGCTGGGGATATCATTTCAACAAAATAACTTGTTGTTTAGATAGAAGACACGTCCATCAAAAATAAAGTTTTTGAAATATGATTTTCTACGGACTGACTAGCTCCACTGGTTAAAGGCCAGCAAGCTTATGTCATGGCCCTGTGTCCATGTGTCGTTCCGACTGTGCGTTAACTTTTATTTCAAAGATCTTCTCTGAAACCACCCATCTAATTTTGACCAAACTTTACAGAAGTGATCCTGCCATGGTCTTCTTCAGAATTTTTGAAAAGAATTTGATTCTTTTAAAAACTGAAAAATTTGAAAATCTTTGAAAATCTACTTGTCCGAAATCATAAGGCCAGGAGCTACCAAATTTTGCATGTAACTTCATCTGATTGATCTCTGCTAAGTTTCTTCAAATTATAATCAAAATTGGCCTTGCCCCGGGGTCACAAGTTTTACATGGGCTTACAGTGAAAACTTCCAAAATCTTTTGGTTCTCAACCAGAAGGCCTAGTGCTACCAAATTTGACATGTTGCTTCATCTTATGAACTTCTACTAAGGGTCTTCAAATTATAGCCTTGGGTTCAATATTGGCTCTGCTGTGGGGTTTACAATTTTTACATTAGCTTATATAGTGAAAACTTTAAAAATCTTTTAGTCCTTAACCATATGGCATAGAAGTATCAAGCTTGGCATGCAGCTTTATCTAGAAAACCTCCACCAGTATTGTCCCAGGTATAGCCCTGAGGTCAAAATTAGCCTCATCCCAGAAGTCACAACTTTTACATAGGCTTATCTAGTGAAAACTTATGTCAAATGGGTCATATATTTAACATGTACCTATAGAGTAAAAATTCTAAAAAACTTCTTTCTAGCCATAAATCCTAGGGCTACCAAATTTGGATCACAGATGAATTTGTTCAAATTGTAGCCCTGGAATTGAAATGAACCCTGCCTCAGGTGTCTCATGTTTTACAGGGCCTAAGGATTGAGGAAAATCTGAAAATCTTCTTGCTAATAACCATAAGACCTAGACCTGTATTATTTTGCATGGGGTTTTATCTTGTGGCATTCAAGTAACAATAGCTGTATGGTCAAAAATGGGTTTGTCCTGGATCACAACTTTCACTAGGGCTTTAATTTTTAGAGAAAACTTTATAAGTCTTCTTGTTCAAAACTATTCAGCCTAGAATTGTAATGTTTCGTATGTATTTTACAGTTTGTACTTATTAGCCAGTGGAGCAATACAGGGCTATCATGGCCCTCTTGTTTGTAAATATCTTTTTAAGATATTTTATTATCTTTTTATCTGTTTCCTGCAGAAAGTGAAATTTCAAATTTTCAACAAAAGGATTCTAACAAAATTTGTGGTAAATATGTTTTTGTGAGGTACATGTACTTCTATAACATGAACAAAAAAAATCATTTTAGTTCGTTATTTGACAAACTTGGCCATCTGTTTATGAGTCATGCTCTGTGAAAAGAGTTTTCAGTGTATCTGCGTCAGCCTGCAAAGTCCACACAGGCTGGCCTGGATTGAAATGTTCTGCTATTGTTAAATTTTCTATTATGTCAAAGACCATTCTACCTCCAGGTTCATTTGGTTGTTAGACAAAATGGATTTTTAGGATCCGCAATAATATTTTGACTTGCTTGGTATAATGCATCAGGGAGATGCATTAAACCCCTTTTGACAGAGCAAGGCTCATATATGGCCTGCAACACGCGAAAAGGGGCATTCAGACGTTTGTGTAAAGTGTCGTCTCTGATCAGCCTGTGCAGTCCGCGCAGGCTAATCTGAAACGACACTTTCCGTTTTTATGTAATTTTCTGTTTTGCGCAAGTCTACTGTAGCACAAAATCTAATGTAGTCGTAAAGTGCCGTCTCGGATTAGTCTCTGCGGACTGCGCAGGCTGATCCGAGACGACACTTTACGCAAATGTCCGAATGCCCCTTTTTCGCATGTTGCAAGCCATATAATAATACATTATATAGATGGAGAAGTTTGTTACAAAATGAATGCTTGTGGTTATGGTAACCAGGAAAATTCTGCATATGCACTGAAAGGTTTTGAGAACACTTCAGTACATCCTGAAACAGCAGTAAACTTTGAAAACATCCTTATAATATATAATGGAAACCAAACTTTATAATGGATAACCCACATGAATTGAGTTATTTTTTTACACAAATGCATGAAGGCATTGTGGCAAAAGGAGCAGTTTTTCCTTTTGCCATAATATTTTTAAAAGTGGTTTGCTGTCAGTCTGCTGTAATATGATACTTGAGGGTTTAATTTCAGATTCATCGAACTTAGAGAAGATATGGCAGGAACACACTGAGAACAAATCTGTACTCTGTGCCTACGCTGATGCTATGCACCATCTTGCTGTTGATCATTGGACAAAAAATCAAGGTAAGTTTGATGTAAATTTTGCTGTATATAATTGAATAAAAACAGAAAGGAGACATAAGGTTTGCATGTTACGAGTAATTTTTCCTTTTGTAACAATGTTTTTGAAATAGATCAACTGCAAGGTTGAATTAGAGTTTAACGCCATTTTAACAGCTTAGGTCATATCATGGTGGTCAGTGACGCACCCATGTTTTTCCTGGCTTTCTCACACCAGTACTGACACAACTTTCTTTCCAAAACCACTGACTACTTTTCTCACATGATTCAGAGGTGAGAGGTGAAAATTCACCAGAAAGAAAGTTTGCCGCAACCAGGTATCGAACCCACAACCTCCAGGTCATGAGTCAGATACGCTAACCACTGAGCTACCCGGCTGGGCTCAACTGCAAGACTAGAAATGAGTTGTGTACAGATGAAACCAGGCTAGCTCCTTACCAAATGACAGAAGTTTAGACTCCTTCGAATTGAAATCGTTTGTAGAAGACAAGCTATGATGATTTTGACGAAATTTGTCTTTGAAAGGTTTTGTCTCTGGCAGGAAAATGAATGTTAAATCCAAGTAAAAAGTGAAAAAAGATAGAGGGACCTGATAACTTTTTACCTACTTTTAAAATTGCTTTTTTTGCCAGTGACTAACACTTGGACCGACTGTACAATAACAGATTGTCATCTTCACAATAATTTCCAGACTTTTAAATGGTATGATTTAAATTTAAATGTTTACTTTTGGCCTCTTTTTGGCCTTTAAAGCAAATAAAAGACAATATGTGATGGATTTTAGTGCATACACTATATGAAAACTGTATAATTTGAAGAATATACTTACAGTTTGAATTTATGTTCTGTGCTATATTGCTGTTAGCTTGTGCATTTGTCACACACTTTCACACATTTTCCTTTCATGTTACTGTATATAAAATTTACTTGGCAAGTGCCTCAAATTTCTTGAATAATTTTGGTTCAACAGCATTTTTTAACCCTTTACCAAACAGCGAAACTTTAGACTGGTCCATAATGAATACCAGCATTTTCTCCTTTTCCCACAATGTTTTCTACCCCATGAACAACAAGTTTTGTCATTTTAGCCATATTTAATTTGTCGCCTGCAAATGCTTTCATTTCACCAGCATTTTCTCCTTTTCCCACAATGTTTTCAAAAGTCCTCTTCCTCAGGGTCGTTAAAACTCGGGATTGTGTGGTAAAGAGTTAAAGGGGGACGTTCATATCTATATATTCAAAGAAAGCTGAAAAAAAAAGATCTTAGTAAGGCAATAGCTGGTAAAACATGAACAACAAGAAAGAGAATTAAAAAAAAAAAAACAAGTAAAAATGGTATTTCCATAATGGGTTACAAAGCTTTTTAAGGAATTATAAGATTTTTCACCACAATTTTGCAAGGGCTTGTGGGAATGTCGCAATATCAATAACGTGCAACGTTTATATGCGATCATATTCAAATGAGTGAGATGAGATCATTTTGATGTGATAGAAAAAGACAGAGTTATCAATTGCAAAAGTACCATCCCATTATTTAAATGCATAAGTTGCACTTTCTGTAATCATACATTTTCTTAGTTTCTTTACACTTGCAGAGAAAAATGTAGTTTTGTAGTATTTATTATTGTTTTTGAAAAAGATATTGATGCAAGGCAAGAAAATTTAATCAGGTCCCTTTAAATTTCCTAGCCTGAAATATGCAATTTATTTCTCAAGTGCAAAATTCATGAAAATCAGATTTTTCGGTGTACCTTTGGCTTTTGACCTACTTTTTGGTACTGATAAAAAAAGAATAAATAAAAACTTGTGATAGGTAAAAAAAGTAGACATGTTTATTCTAAGGGCCCCTGCCTATTTGCTGGCAAATTCAGGCAGTCTATCTTTTTTTAATGATATTTCTTGTTTCCTTTTACCTCTAGAGACTCGAATAGATTGGTGTCGATCTGCGATCAACGACTACTTCCATTATGATGGACTGAAAAAAGTCCTGGCAAAAGAGAAGAGGAGGCTTGAACATGTGAAAGCAATGAGGCCAAGCAATGATTCACATAAGGACAACCCCTCCAACTCTGCAGTGGAACCATCAAAGATGGGAGAATATAATACAGTGTAAGTCTTTTATTAACTCTTTCACTGACAAATAAGTAACCATAACCTTGTTAATGACTATAAATACAGTTTCACTGCAAGATGAAGAGACAGTTCAGTTATAATCTAAAATAAAAAAGTGGACAGTGCAGATCAAAGATCAGACTTCACGTTCTGTGCAGTCTGATCTTTATCTACAATGTCCACAAAAGCTTCTTGTGTCGTCGACAGTGAGGAAAGAGTGAATGGTGTGGAGGCCTCCTACATGGCCTAGTTGGTAACCTTTTACCAGATAATCCTATGTCTTAATCTTAACTAAAGAACAAAATTTTGGACTGGTCCAAATCCAAAGCTATTGCAGACAACAATCTAAATGTGGCTCAGATGGGAGAAGTAATCTTTGAAATGATAGAAATTATTATGGAAAAAGGAAAAAATGCTGGTCACCAGCTTTTTCTCCTTTTACCACAATTTTTCAAAAGCTTTATATCTCATGAGAATCACAACTGGTCAGCAAATTAATTTAGGAAAAAAAAAACCTACAAGTCTAATATTGTGTCATCTGGTGAAGAGTGAATGATTTAACTCTTTGCAAGACAGCAAGAAATTAGACTTGTCCAAATTGAATGCATTTGCAGATGACAAATTCATTGTAGCTTATATGGTGAGATTTGTCTATAAAGGGGTAGAAAACATGGTGGGAAAATGAGAAAATGCTGGTTATCAGCATTTTTGCAGCATTTTTCATCTTTTCCCAGAATGTTTTCAAAAGCCTTCTTTTTCGGGGTCATTGATTGTCAAATATTGATTTTGAGTCGCTGTGTTGAACATGAAGTGCTCACAGATTAGCTTTGTCAGGGTTGTTAAAACTCAGGATTGTGTGGTAAAGGGTTAACAAAAGATGTTGTCACAAAAATAAGTGATGACTATCTGGCATTGATTATCAAATATTGATTTTGAGTCACTGTGCTGAACATGAAGCGCTCACGGGTATACCCCCATTCCACTGGTGGCGATTCCGCTACGCTTTGAAATTTCGATCAAAACGCCATGAATCATAGGAGAAACGGCAACAGCGCAGTAGAAACACCTTGATCATAGTAGCGAAAGTGCAGCAACACCCAACCCTGTCAATCTATTGTTCATAACCGCAAGCTGGTGCACAGCTACTGCAGCAATTCGATCCATTTTAGCTCACCTGAGCACAAAATGCTCAAGGTAAGCTTTTGTGATTGGGCTGTGTCCGTCGTCTGTTGTCCGTTGTCCAGGAGTCAACATTTACATTTTGTGCACTCTAGAGGCCACATTTTCAGTCAGTTAGTCGTGAAACTTGGTCAGAATATTTCTCTTGATGATGTCTTGGACATGTTTGAAATTGGGTCATGTCTGGTCAAAGAGAAGGTCACTGGGCCAAATCAGAAAAAAACCTTGTTTGCACTCTAGAGGCCACATTTTCAGTCTGATACTCATGAAACATTATCAGAATGTTTGTCTGGATGGTATCTCTGACAAATTTAAAAGTAGGTCAAGTTGGTCAAAAAGTAGGTCACTTACACGCATGCGTTTTACGTAATTAAAACCAGGATCTCTTCAGCCTTTTCAACCATAGACGACTTTACTCAGGTGAGTGCTTTAGGGCCAATGGCCCTCTTGCCTTCGATAGCCGATGTTCAACTGCTGCTATATAGTAAGCCTGAAATCCTGTGCTGTAGTGGGAGCACAGTAGAAGCGCCTCGGAAGCGCCGTAGAAGTGCAACAATAGCGTTACAGGATTGTGACCAGTGCAGCGAGATCGTAATTGAAGCATTCGATAAGCATACTGAAAATTATGAGTCTTATAATGTTGCATGTGTCAGCACTTCTTCGGGGAATCAGAAAATTTTGGAGAAGCGCCATGAACACCATGAGGGCAGTGGGATCGCTGGCCAGTGGAATGGGGGTATTACTTATTTTGAAACTACTATTCCATGCTGTAGAATAATAAGGTTGTAACTATTATGATCTTATGCAATGCATACATATTTGGAGAGAACATTTCAAGCTTTATCATTTCTTTGGCGAAAGAGGTGCTGAAAACAGTCTGAAGAGAATGGTTACTGTTGTAATGAATAAGTTTTTTCTAAACTGTACTTTTTCACTTACTACATATTCTGAGGCATTGTATTGTACTCATGCCTCTCTCATTGCCGAAATTAGAGCATTGTTTCAACAGTGTTTAAACCCTTTACAAAACATTACCAAGTCTTACTGATTCCAGAGGAGGGAGGCCTTTGAAAACATTGTGGGAAGAGCATTTTCTCCTAAAACCTTTATACATGTATTTACTGCCTTGGACAGACAAATTTCACGTTTTAAAGTAACATTTGATTTGCCATTCTTCAAATGCTTTTAATTTTGACAAAGCTAGAATCTGTCCTCTTGTAAAGAGTTAATACTGGAAAGCAGTGGGCGGCTTTGAAAGAGTCTTTTGAACTGTTGTGGTTAAAAAAACTTTAGAAACACATAGATAGGTGCACTTACCTCTTTGAAAAGACTAAAATATTGTTAAAAGGCACATTTATTTGCAGACAAACCATTGTTTTTTTCTACAATTCAGTTACATTGTGGTTGCCTTTGCACCTATCCATGCTTTCCTGGATATACTTTTACCAGTAGTTCACACAATATTCTTCTCAAGCCACTGGCTGCTTTCCTACATAACCATTGTCAAAACAACTATCTGCTTTGAGAGGGAAATGAATCCTTTTGCTATGACTTTACTCAGTCCTGGTAAAGAAATTAGCCAAGCTGGGGGGGATTCAAAGCTGCAAGCCACCACTCCAAAGTTTTCTCTTTCAAGGTCAGTAAAATGGTAAAGATTTGATTGTATGGTGATGCACACTGACCTTGAGGAACCAAAATAACAATTGGTAAACAAGGTGATTTATTTTTATTATGTCATACAAAAAACTTTATGCACATTGTTGTAATGTTCACCTTGACTGTGTTTTAACAGCCCCAATAAGGAAGGCTTTTGAAATAAAATGTGGGTAAAGGAGAAAATGCTGGGGAACTTTATCATATTAGTCATATTAACTTGATTTGTCATCAGCAAATGCTTTCATTTTGGGCATGTCTAGAATATTTTTGTTTAGTGAAGAGTAACCCCCCTTACCAAACAATACAATTAAGCCAAGCCGAAGTTGAGACCATTCGTAGACTACAAATTAAAAGGGGCTGTAATGGAGGGGATTGTCATTGAAGGTATTAGAAACATTGTTAAAAGGGATAAATTCTGCTTGCCAGCATTTTCTACTCTTACTACTGTGTTTTCAAAAGCCTATTTCACCAAGTTCATTAAAACACAGGATTGTTAGGTAAACATTTAAAGATTTTATGACCATGTTTTGTGGTTCTATGGCCATTAAGCATGTCAAATTGAAGACAAAAATAACTTTTTGAAAGTTTTTCAGTCATGGCAAAAGAATGATGTATCGCTAAACAAAAACAAAGTTTGATTTTTCTCCTTTTATAGCCTTGAATATAATTACATGTATTTTGGTCTCTGTTCTTGTGGCTGAACATGTTTCTTTAATCCTTTACCAAACAATCCCAGGATTTAACATCACTAAGAAGGAAGTCTTTTGAAAACATGGTGGGAAAAGGAGAAAATGCTGGTAACCAGCATTTTCTCCTTTCCCACCATGTTTTCCACCCTATCAAAAACATTTTCAGTCTTTGGAGCCATTTTTCATTAATCGTCTGCAAAATACTTTCAATTTGGACAAGTGCAAATTTTTTTTTTTTGGACAAGTGCAAAATTTTGTTGTCTGGTAGAGAGTTAACTCTGTATCAGATGTAGCCCTTTATCAAACAATTCCCAAGTAACCCTTTACCACACAATCCCAACTTTTAATGACCCTGAGAAAGAAGCCTTCTGAAAACATAATGAGAAAAGGAGAAAATGCTTTTAACCTGCATTTTTTCCTTTTTCTCACAATTTTTTCTACCCTTCCCAAAACAAATTTCAGTTTTTCTGTCCTTCTTATTTTGTTGTCTGCAGATGCTTTCTGTTTGGTCAAGTCTGAAATTTCTTCGTTTGGTAAAGAGTTAATGATCCTGAGGAATAAAGAATTTGAAAACACGGTTGGAATAGGAGAAAAGGCTGATTACCAACTTCTTCTTTTCCCACAATATTTTCAATCCTATGAAAGACAGCTGCCATAGTGTTTTTAGCTCACCTGAGCACCAAGTGCCCAAGGTGAGCTTTTGTGATTGTGCTGTGTCTGTCGTGTGTCATGTGTCCATCGTGCCTCGTCCGTCGTCAACTTTTACCTTGTGTTGGCTCTAGAGGTCATATTTTCAGTCTGATACTCCAGAGTCATCATTTTCTGTCCAATAATCATGAAAATTAGTCAGAATGTTTGTCTTGATGATCAGTATGATGAAATTGAAGATGGGTAACATTGTGTAAAAAACTAGGTCGCCATGTCAAATCTTGAGAAAACTTGTGTACACTCTAGAGGTCACATTTTCTGTCCAATACTTATGCAAGGTGGTCAGAATCTTTGTTTTGATAATATCTACAATGGGAAAATGAGCTATGTTTGGCTGAAAAGTAGGTCACTGAGAGAAATTCTAGAAAAAGCTTGTATACAAGCTAGAGGCCAAATTTTCAGCCCAATATTTATGAAAGCTTGGTAGAATGTTTGTCATAATATCCAAAGAGATTGAAAATGGGTCATGTTTGGTCAAAAGACTCAGGTGAGCGACTTCAGGGCCATCATGGCCCTCTTGTTTTCCTTTTCTCATAATGATTTCAATCCTTTCAAAGGCAGCTCCCATCATTTGAGAAGCATCTAATTTGTTGTCTGCAAAATGCTTCCAAGTTGGATATGTTGATAATTTTGTAGTCTTGTAAAGAGCTGATTAATTTTGTACTCTGCAAAGACATTCAGTATGGATGGGGCAAAATTGTTGCTGAAGGTATGGAGGATATTTGTTTTTTTTTCGGTGAAAGATTGAAATTTAGTTCTTCTAGTGAACATCATCGGTAAAATTTTCATGAGTGGCACAGATGTTCTATTTATTTCATGCCTCTAGCCCCTATTTTATCAGGAGTTTCTTCAAAATCCAGTACAGTTGTTTTTGGTACCTCCCCCACATAGGAACGTATTACAATATTGCCTAAAAGCAAAAGAAATGTAAGGTAGATGTGCGAAATTACGTCATATTTCGGTCTGTTTGAATGGCATGCACTCTTTGCCTAGATAACTAGTTTGCAGGAACTACTTTTTCTGCCTTCAATTGAAATTACGGAAATATTTATGGTTAATTTCACTCGTTGTAAATGAAATAAGTTAATTCTTTACCATACAACAAATTTGTTAGTTGCAAGCATTAATTTGCAGATAACTGATTATATGTGATTAAATTGATGAGTTTGTCTTTTCAAGGATAGATGATTGTAGGGAAAAAAGACATAATTAGAAGTGTTTACTAGCATTTTTTTCTTTTCACACAAAGTTTGCAACAGCCTCTTTCCTGAGGTAGGCATGAAAAAATTGTGATCATTTAATTAAGGATAAAAAAACAACCATCTGTCAAGTTAACCCTGACCCAACAATTCCAGGTTTTAACAGGCTTGAGAAATAAGTCTCTTGCAAACATTGTTGGAAAAGGAGAAAATGCTGGTAACCAGCATTTTCTCTTTTTCCAACCATGTTTTTGATCCTATGGAAGCCAAATCCCATCATTGAGCCACACTGAATTTGTTGTCTACAAATGCTTTTAAATACAGACAATTCTAAAATCTTATCATCTGGTAAAGAGATGATATGTTTGCCCGGCTGTGACACTGTCAATTGTACCAGGTTGGTCAAATTAATCATATCTTAAGATAGAAAAGTTCAGTTAGAAAATAAACAACATAATTAAAATACAACCCTGTGACATTATGATACAGACCTGCAAATTACATGTTACTCTTTTTGGCTTCCAACTAAATACCAAAAAACAGCATTATGGACTTGTCTATGTTGAAAGTGTAGAACACAAGAAAGTGAATTTGTCTCAAATGATAGGATTGTTGTCTTTGATAGGGCAAGATCAATATGAGAAAAGGAAGAAATGCTGTTTACATGGTTATCACCCTTTTCTCATTCATCTCATCACAGATGACAAAATTTTGGACTTGTCCATATTAACCCATTACCTCACAATCCTGACTTTCAACGACCCTGAGAAAGAAGCCTTTTGAAAACATTGTGGGAAAGAAGAAAATGCTGGTAACCAGTATTTTCTCCTTTTTCCACAATGTTTTCTTTCCTATCGGGGACAAATTTTGTCATTTGGACCACCTTTAATTTGTCGTCTGCAAATGCTTTCAATTTGGACCAGTCCAAAATTTTGTCGTTTGGTAAAGAGTCAAAAGTGCTTGCAGACAGAAAATGGAAAGTGATACAGATGATGGAATTTGCATGTCAGAGAATAGAAAATGATGCTGAAAAAGGTGAAAATGTTGGGTATCAGCAATTTCTCCTATTTCAACATTATTTTCAGAAAGCTGATTTCTCAGTATTGTTAAAACACTGTATAATTATTAGTTGGTATAGGGTTTAACATTCTCTGATCCACCTGTGGCAGTCGACCTTTGATACCATTGTGTCAAGTTGAAAAAAAACACAGTTGAAGGGAGTTATTTCAATCATTATATACTCACCAAACTTAAAGTGCGATTTATTTGTGAATTGGTGAATTAAGCAAGGTGATAGCTGGCAAATCATCAGCAAAGAAGAAAAACCTAAGTAAGAAAAAAGAAAATTTCAGTGGTATTTCCGTATTAGGCTATGAAGCCTCACAGGGTATTTTTAGGTTTTGCACCAGAGTTTCAGAAAGACTTCTTGGAATGTCACATGATCAGTAGCACACGTCGGGTACAAGGATTTGTATTCAAATCAGTGTGATTTCTGATGTAATAAATAGAGAGAGAGTTATCTATTCAAAAGGTCCATACCGTTTTTTCACCGTTTCACTGAATGTTAACATACAGATTGTATATGATTGCAAAGAGAAATGTAATTCTTTAGTTGTATTTAATGGTGTTTTACAAGAAATTTTGATTTACACTATAAAAACGAAATAGCTCCCTTTAACTCTTGTACCAGGGGTCAATATTAGCTCACCTGAGCACAGAGTGTTGGAGGTGAGCTTCTGTACTGTGTCCGTCATGTGTTGTGCATCTAGCGGCTTCATTCATCAAATTTTACCTTGTGTACGCTCTAGAGGTCACAATGTCTGTCCGATTCTCATGGAACTTGATCAGAATGTTTGACTTGATGATATCTAGGACAATTTCGAAAATGGATCATGTCAAGTCAAACACTAGGTTACTAGGTCAAATCTTAGAAAAACCTTGTGTACACTCTAGAGGCCATATTTTCAGTCCGATTCTCTTGAAAGATGGCAAGTCAAAAACTAGGTCATCAGGAAAAATCTTTGAAAAACCTTGTATACGCTATTGAGGCCACATTTTCAGTCCAGAACTCACGAAAATTGGTCAGAATGTTTGTCTTGATACTGTGGATGAGTTTGAAAATTGGTCTGTTTGGGTCAAAAACTAGGTCACCGGGCCAAATCATAGAAAAACCTTGCGTACATACTAGAGGCCACATTTTCTGTCCAAAACTCATGAAAATTGGTCAGAATGTTTTGATGATTTTGAAAATGGGTCATGTCAGGTCTAAAACTAGGTCACCACATTAAACCATAGAAAAACCTTGTATACACTCCAAAGGTGGCAATTTCAGTCCAGTACTCATGAAAGTTTGTCAGAATGTTTGTTTTGACAATATCTACAACAAGTTGGAAAATGGGCTATGTTGTGTTAAGAAATCGGTCAGTGAGTTACATTCTAGAAAAAGTTTGTGTACACTCTAGAGGCTACATTTTCAGTCCATTACTCATTAAAGTTTATTAGAATGTTTGTCATAATAGCTTGGAAGAGATTGGTAATGGGTTATGTTTGGTCAAAAGGCTCACGTGAGTGACTTTAGGTCTATCATGGCCCTCTTGTTTTCTAAAATGAGGAAAAATCTGTCAGAATAGACAATTTTCTTCACTACATGCAAATAGTAGAGCACTACAAGAACTGTCAGCCAGCCAAGATTTTTTTTAACACTACCAAAAAAAAATCCAGGTTTTTGACAACCCTGAAGGAAGGCTTCTGAAAACATGGCAGAAAAGGGAAAAAATGCTGGTAATGCTTTTAAAAGTTGATCTCATCATTTGAGCCACATTTAATTTATTGTCTGTAATTGCTTTCAGTTTTGTTGAGTCTTGATTTTTGCTATCTGGTGAAAGTTAACGAAATTATTCACATTATGTTCATAAGGCAAAGATATCCCTGCATAGACAGTCATAACACTTAGACGTTAAAAGGGAAAATTTCATAGAACTGTTACCTTGATATGAGTAAAATAATGTTGAAAGCGATCTAAAACACCATTTCATCATTCAACTGATTTTCTCTTTTTGGGCTCAAGGGGTTAATTAAATGTATATTGTGAGGTCAAAAGGAAAAGATCATGCGCTCTTCATGATTTAATATGGTGACACTGTCACTAAAGTCTCGCCTATCACTTCAACAGTAAATCTTAATGACAAACCCGACATTGATACCAAATAAACATGCTAACATTTTTTAATGCCATCAAGTCACATAACCCTTTACAAAATGCTTTGGTGCTTTTACAACAATGAGGAAAAAGCTTTTGAAAACATTGTAGGAAAAGGAGAAAATGCTCGTAACCAGCATTTTCGCCGTTTCCTACAATGTTTACTGTAATCTCAAAGAGAAATTACATCATTTAAGCCAGATTTCCTAATTTGGGCTGAAAGTTGGTTCAGTATAGACATGTCAAAGGTAAACAGTTAGCCCTTAAAGCGCCTTTCACATCTATAGTTGTCCTGACGACCAGTGTAGATCAAGATCAGGCTGCACAAAACATGCAATCTGATCTTTGATCTACACTGTCCACTTAACTTTGACATTCTGCACTATAGCAACCATGATATTGCAACTATTTGGGTCTTAATTCTTGATTAGAAATGTCCGTTGGGTTTATTTGGCACTCTAAGGGTTCAGATGAGGCATTAGAAAATGAAGTAGGAAATACATTTTTCACCTCAATTTTTTTTCACAAAATAATGAATCATTGCTGATGAAATATCAGAAGAAAAATATGATAAGTGGAGAAAATAGACACATCAGGAAACATTGTCACAAATGGAAAAATTGCTTTTGATATGTATTTTTTTTTCCATTTGTGAAGATTTTTACAGTGGGCCTATATTTTTTTCTAACAGAGGTTCTCTGTGCCCTTGTAGTAAAAGACTCCAGATTTGAAATCTAGAGGTTCTAGGTTTTGGTGGAGGGTCAAGACACTTCGAAGGTTTTTTGGCAGGGCAGTGTAGTGCAGAGTCATAGTCTAGTACTGGTGAAACAAAGGAAATAATACGTGAAATCCTTGCTTCTAACATATTGGGTTTGCCCTGGGGTTTAATGCTTTTCAGCATTAAATTTATTTATGTCAACTTGGCCAGTGCATCTATCAGATCTATGCATTTGTTCTTGGTGTTACTGCATGCAATTGGCTGCTTTCAAGTAAACACTAAGCACTAGCCTTCTTTTAGACATGAATGAAACTTGTCCCATGGACTGTTATATCTCTTAGAGAATATATGCTGGGGTTTTGGATGCCTAGATTACAAGCCTTGTATGTTGTTGGGCATAAGGAAACAAAACATCTACAGGAGAAATCTGATGCTTTTATAAACAAGAGCTGTAGAGACATGTGATGCTCCCCCAATGTATTTTTGTCACTAAAGAAGTAGTTGTCGGAGAACGCTGTACTCTCTTAATGTTCCAGTATAAGCTTCCATAATTCAGTAATGAAAAATGTTTGAAATGGGCCATGACTGTACGAAGAATCTTTGAACCAGTTCATGCTGGCAATATGTGCATGTCCATCTTATAGGAAAGCTTCCCATGAAGTTATGTTGAATCCCATCCAACGGTTGGTGAGGTATAGCATAGTAATGAATATTCGGAAATGAAAATTCAAAGGGCCATAACTGTGAGAAAAATCATCAAATCCGTTGATGCTGACAATATGTGAATGTCCTCCTTTTCAAGAGGTTTCCCATGATGTTACATTGAATTTCATCAAATGGTTGCTAAAAAATAGTTTGGAAATGAAATTAGGGACTGAAAATTTGAAGGGCTGCAACTGTGAGAAAAATAATCAAACCAGTTCATGCTGGCAATATAGGTATGTCCTTCGTTATCAGGAAGCTTTTTATAGGTTTGTTTAAATTCATTAAGTGATTGCAGAGAAATTGTGGATGTTATGATTAATGGACAGATGGACAACATGGCAACTAATTGCTGTTCTAAAATTTTTTAGGGGAGCTTAACCCTTTACCACACAATCCTTACTTTTAACGACCCTAAAGAAGGAAGCCTTTTGAAAACTTTGTGGGAAAAGCAGAGTTCCCGATCACGCAAATTCGTACATGAAACACGTATAAATGAAATAAAAGTGTACGAAATGTCAAACCAGTACATAAAATCACGCACAAAAAATATGGATAAAGATCGAAAAAAGATAGAAGTTGCTTGCATAGAAAAACATAAAAGCAAATTTCGGAAAATGTAAATCATCAGAAAAGTTCAGGATTTCCAGCTTTCTATTTTTAGAACATTTACATGGTCGGCATAGTCGGTCTTTATTGTTGTGATCAATAATTTCAGACTGGAACTTGTTTGTTTTGAAAAATATCCGTCATTCAGCTGTCCTTTCTTTAACGCAGTCTATGAAAAAGCATTTTGTTGACAACATCTTTCGTCTGTAAACTAACATTGGGAATGGCTCGGAAATGCTTTGGAAGCTTTCAGATTTCAGTATTTGGGTTCCCTTAAGAAAGTCAGGCCAAATGAAAGGAGGGAAACTGAGGAGGATAATAGTGCCACAGATGAAAGCAAGGTTATTCAGAAACCGATCTAGCAGAAAAATGATTCGAAAACAAATGGCTGTCCAAGTTTTCGTGGAGAAAGAGGCATTTAAGAAAACAATTTAGAGTTGCATTAGTTTTTCTGAATTTATATCCCCATTTTTTTTCTTATACCCCCATTTTTCGATTGTAGGGGGTACAAAAAAAACCCAAATAAAAATTTCAGAGGGAACACTGGAAAAGGAGAAAATGCTGGTAACCAGCATTTTCTCCTTTTCCCACAATGTTTTCTACCCTTTGAAAGACAAATGTTATGTTGTGAATAACATTTAATTTGTTGTCTGGAAATGCTTTCAATTTGGACTGAGCTGAACTTTGGTGTGTGGTAAAGAGTTAACCCTTTACCAAACAATCCCTGGTTTTCACAACCCTGAGGAAGAAGCCTTTTGAAAACATTGTGGGAAAAGGAGAAAATGCTGGTAACCAGCATTTTCTCCTTTTCCCACAATGTTTTCTACCCTTCTCAAAACAAACATCTATTTTTAGTTGCATGAATTTTGTTGTCTGCAAATGCTTTCAATTTTGAAGAGTCAAAAATTTTGTCGTTTGGTAAAGAGTTAAACAAGAAATATCGTTAAAAAAGACAGACAGCATAAGAGGTGCTGAAATATGAATATTGAAACTCTTTTGTGGATCAATATGAAGTAAGAATGAAAAGTAACCTCGAGAGCAGTTGCCTCTTTTTTTTCAAAGTTCTTTATTTTGTTGAAAAGTAGGATTGGGTTATTGTGTGATGCTCATGAAAATATTAAATTTCCTAATAGAACAAGAAAAGGATCATTCTCTATTACATTAACTTGCCATGGTATGAATCAAGGCCCCAGGGCATCAATGGTATGAATCAAGACCCCAGAGCATTGATTAGTGGTAGTAATGCTTGTAAATAGTGGTTTCGTAAATGTGCGAGAAAATATGGCAGCAGTGGCCCACAGGTTTCAGGGTTGATACGTGCAGGTTTTTACCAATCGCAAATTACCATCTATTCATTCTTTATTAGTACCAAAAAGTTTGTCAAAAGCCAGCGCATTCAGCTATGCTAAAAAAATTTTTTTGGTAAATTTACACAGTAGTTTACGTGATAACTTAGCTTTTTCTGAGATGACCCAGTATAGGCATGACTGGCAAAAGTGTACTGAAATTTATGGCAAAAGCTAGACGGAATGAATCAAAGTACTGAAGTACCAATGTTCATATGCCACGGCCTTGATTTGTGTTGCAATTAAGGATAGATTCAAACAAGTCATCTGACGGAAACTTTAAAACAGCATGCATGCACAATAACATTTAGTTTCTTTTTTCAACATGTAAATTTATTTAATTACTCCATATAACTTAACCTTCAAAGAACTTGGAATTTTTAGGGGGCTCATGGGGACAGTGTAGATAGAGATCAGATTGTAGACAACATGCAATGTGATTTTGGGGGGCTCATGGGGACAGTGTAGATTGAGATCAGATTGTAGACAACATGCAGTGTGATTTTGGATCCATAATGTCTGCGTATTTGCCAGATATTAAAAAAAAAGACAGCCTGAAATTGCAATGTTTTCATTATTTTTGCAAGGATTAACCCTTTGCCACACAACCAAATCTTAGACTGGTCCATATTAAAAGTATTTGAAGACCACGAATCAATTGTTGCTTATGTGCCGAGCCCCGGTAGCTCAGTTGGTAGCATGCAGGACTTGAGAACACGGGGCCCAGGGTTCGATCCCTGGCTACGACCCCTGGCTCGGCCAATTTCTTTCCGAGGATTGATGATAGTCACTGCGACAGGTTTCATTCCTCTCCCACCGCTGACCATTGTCTCGACGATGATTATGTGGGAAAGCAGCCAGTGGCTTGGAAAGAAAATTGTGCGGAGTACTGGTAAAAGAGACTCCAAGAAAGCATGGATAGGTGCACTGGCTGCCGCAATATAACTGAAATAATGTTGAAAACGGCGTTAAACACCATACAATCAATCAATCAATCAGTTGCTTACGTGATGGAATCGGTCTCCGATAGGATAGAAAACATTGTGTGAAAAGGAGAAAATGCTGGTAACCAGCATTTTCTCCTTTTCACACAATGTTTTCAAAAGGCTTCTTTTTTTTCAGGGTCGTTAAAACCTGGGATTGTGTGGTACAGGGTTAAGAAGATCTATTTCATTTGTTGCCACAAAGGTTAATCCTTAGAGCTCTGAACTGGTGAAAGAGATCTTTTCAATTAGAGAGGAAAAGCCGAAATACTGACACTTCATGGTTTTTGGCCAAAAATTATAATAAAGTAGAAGGCAGTATAGATTCAAGATCATACTTCACATTTTTTGCAGTCTGATCTTGAACTCCCACTGTCTGCAGGAGCAAATTAAGCTGGGTCCAGCGCTTTAAGGGTTAAGGTGTTATCAACCCTCAAAGCACCTTTCACAATTATAGTTACCATTGCCACCAATGCAAATGAAAATCAGACTGTTCAAAATGTGCAGTCTGATCTTTGATCTAAACTGTCTGGTTTCCTGAAACTCAGTAGACAAAAGCAACCATGTTATTGCAAATTATTTGGGTCACATTTCCGGACTTAAAAAGGCTGTTGGGTTTCTTGTGTGCTTTAACCCTTTACCAAACGACAAAATTTCAGACTGGCCCAAATTGAAAGCATTTGCAGACGTCAAATTGAAGGTGGTCCAAATGATGAAATTTGCCATTGATAGGGTAGAAAACATTGTGGTAAAAGGAGAAAATTCTGGTAACCAGCATTTTCTCCTTTTCCCACAATGTTTTCAAAAGCTTTCTTTGTCAGGGTTGTTAAAAGTCGGCATTGTGTGGTAGAGGGTTAAGGGTTAACTCTTTACCAAATAATCCCGTTTTTTTTTTTAACAACCAAAAAGAATAAAGTTTTTTGAAAATATTGTAGGAAAGGCAGAAAATGCTGGTGACCAGCATTTTCTCCTTTTCCCATGTTGTTTTTTACCCTTTCCTAAACAAATTCAGCAATTTGAACCACACTCAACTTTTTGTCTGCAAATGCTTTGGATTTAGACAAGTCCAAATTGTGTTCTTTGATAATGAGTTAAAGACTTAACTCTTTACCAAACGACAAAATTTTAGACTGGTCCAAATTGAAAGCATTTGCAGACGACAAAATTAACATGACTCAAAAATTTAAATTTGTTCTGGGAGGGTAGAAAACATTGTGGGAAAAGGAGAAAATGCTGGTTACCAGCATTTTCTCCTTTTCCCACGATGTTTTCAAAAGGCTTTTTTTCAGAGTCGTGAAAACCAGGGATTGTTTGGTAAAGGGTTTTAATAGAGTGTCATTCAATACATTTTCATGTTAAGAAATTAGATATATGTATCACGAAAGGGGGGTGGAAGAGTCTGTTAATGCTTTACCAAACAACAAAATATTAGACTGGTCCAAATTCAAAGCATTTGCAGACAATAATTGAAATGTGGTCCACATGATGAAATTAATTTTGTTTTTGATGGAGTAAAAAACATAGTGGGAAAAGGAGAAAATGCTGGTTACCAGCATTTTCTCCTTTTCCCACTTTGTTTTCAAGGGTCCTTTTGAGGTTGTTAAAACTCATGACTGTGCGGTAAAGAGTTAACACATTACCACATGACCAAAATTTAATAGAACAACTTGGAAAGCATCCTTGTGAGTTAGGCATGATTGAGATTGGAAACTTAATTGTCTATGAAAACAAAGTGGCCAAAGGAGAAAATGCCTTTTGAAGCCACAATGCTTTTGAAAGTAGTCAGCGGTCATCTGAAGGTGGTGTTTAATGTTTAATTATGTGTTTGCTCTTCAAGCAACTAAACTTGCTTATGCAATATTTTGTTACTGGTCCAAATGAAAAGAAATTATTGCAGATCAGAAATATAAATTGAACCAGGCAATAGGATTTGTCTTTGAAATTGTAGAAAGCATTGTGGGAAAAGGAGAAAATGCTGGTTGCCAGCATTTACTCCTTTTCCCACATTGTTTTTCAAAGCTGTCATCCTCAGGTTTATCAAAACCCGGGATTGTTCAGGAAAGGCATAGATTTTGCAATCTCTGGTCAGATATGAGTACAAGCATTTCCTGAACATGCCTCACCCTTTACCTCACAGTACCAAGTTTTAACGACCCCAAGGAAAAAGCTTTTTGAAAATATTGTGGGAAAAGGAGAAAAGCATTTTCTCCTTTTCCCGCAATGTTTTCTACCCTATCCAAAACCAATTCGATCATTTGAGAGATGCTCAAATTGTTGTCTGCAAATGCTTTTAATTTGGACAAGTCTACATTTTCATCATGAGTTAAACAACAAGAAAGTTTGAGGAAAATTAAAGCAAGGATAAAGTCAGTTGTCTTGTAGTATGTAAATCCATGGCAGGAAAAGTACATTTATTTTTGCCAAAGCCATGATTTCATTTTTAGCTCACCTGAGCACAACATGCTCAAGGGGAGCTTTTAGGATCACCTGTCGTCTGTCATGTGTAGTCCGTCGTGCGTCGTCAACAATTCTTTAAACATCAACTCATCCTAAACCGCTGGGCCAATTTGGACCAAACTTGGCTGGAATGTTCCTTGGGAGGTCCTCTTTAAAATTGTTCACAGAATTTGATTCCATCAAAAACTCTGGTTGCCATGGCAACCAAATGGAATTTTCTAAGAAATTCTTTAAAAATCTTCTCCTCTGAAACCGCTTGTCAGATTTTGAAATAATTTCACAGAGATGTTCCTTGGGTGACCTTTTTCAAAAACTGTTCGCGAAATTTTGATCTGTCAAGAAACATGGCTCTGGTGAATGGGGGCTTCTTGCACTATACAGAAATGAAGAAATTCTTAAAAATTCTTCTTCTCTGAAACTGCTGGTCAGATTTTGAAATAATTTCACAATTGTTCGCGAAATTTTGATCCGTCAAGAAACATGGCTCTGGTGAATGGGGGCTTCTTGCACTATACAGAAATGAAGAAATTCTTAAAAATTCTTCTTCTCTGAAACGGATGGTCAGATTTTGAAATAATTTCACAGAGATGTTCCTTGGGTGACCCTTTTCAAAAATTGTTCGCGAGATTTTGATCCATCAAGAAACATGGCTCTGGTGAATGGGGGCTTCTTGCACTATACAGAAATGAAGAAATTCTTAAAAATTCTTCTTCTCTGAAACTGCTGGTCAGATTTTAAAATAATTTCACTGAGATGTTCCTTGGGTGATTCTTTTCAAAATCTGGTCGCGAAATTTTGATCCGTCAAGAAACATGGCTCTGGTGAATGGGGGCTACTTGCACTACACGGAAATGAAGAAATTCTTAAAAATTCTTCTTCTCTGAAACGGTTGGTCAGATTTTGAAATAATTCCACAGAAATGTTCCTTGGATGACCCTTTTGAAAAATGGTTCACGAAATTTTGATCCGTCAAGAAACATGGCTCTGGTAAATGGGGGCTACTCGCACTATATGGCCATGAAGAAATTCTTAATTCTTCTTCTCTGAAACGGCTGGTCAGATTTTGAAATAATTTCACAGAAATTTTCCTTTTGTTACCCTTTTCAAAAATTGTTTGCAATATGCTGATTCGTCAAGAAACATGGCTCTGATGGGGGGGGGGGCCACTTGCACTATATGGACATTAAGAAATTCTTAAAAATTCTTCTTCCCTGAAACGGCCAGTCAGATTTTGAAATAATTTCACAGAAATGTTTCTTGGGTGACCCTTTTCAAAAAGTGTTCCAGAAATTTTGATCCATGAAGAAACATGGCTCTGATGGCTGTGGGCTATTTACACTATACAGACATGAAGAAATTCTTAAAAATGATTCTTCTCTGAAACCGCTGGTCAGATTTTGAGATCATTTCACAGAAATGTTCCTTTGGTGACTCTTTTCAAAACTTGTTCACAAAATTTTGATCTGTCAAGAAACATGGCTCTGATGGTGGGGGCTATTTGCACTACAGGGACATGAAGAGGAATTTCTTAATTCTTCTTCTCTGGAACGGCTGGTCAGATTTTGAAATAATTTCACAGAAATGTTCCTAGGGTGACCCTTTTCAAAAATTGTTACGGAAACTTTATCTGTCGAAAAACAACAGCCAATTGTTGCACCTGCATGTGGTGCTCTTGTTCGACTTACGTTTTTAGTCACTATCAAGAATGTGCTCTTCTTCAAGAAATTGTCCTTGGGTGATCTATCCAAAAATTTATTTGCAGAATTCTGATTCATCAAAATTATTGCTGTGGTGATGATTGTAGAGGTGGTGACAGATTTTGAAATGACTTTTACAGGTGACCTTTTCAAAATTGCTTGGCAAAATAATTATTTTTTTTCGAAAGTTTCAATACCAATACAAAAAAAATTGGCTATGGTCCTCTCAAAAGTTCAGGTGAGCGATCCAGGGCCATCTTGGCCCTCTTGTTTTTTCTTCAATCCATTATTTTACAGTATACTCTTAGAAATTTTACAACCAATATTTAGTTTTTTTTAGCTCACCTGAGCACAACGTGCTCAAGGGGAGCTTTTAGGAACACCCTGTGTCCGTCGTGCGTCGTGCGTTGTCCATCATCAACAATTCTTTAAACATCTTCTCCTCCTAAACCACTGGGCCAATTTGGACCAAACTTGGCTGTAATGTTCCTTGGGAGGTCCTCTTTCAAATTTGTGCACAGAATTTGATTCCATTAAAAACTCTGGTTGCCATGGCAAGCTATTGGAATTTTCTTAGAAATTCTTTAAAAATCTTCTCTGAAACTGCTGGTCAGATTTTGAAATAATTTCACAGAGATGTTCCTTGGGTGACCCTTTTCAAAAACCGTTCGCAAAATTTTGATCCGTCGAAAAACATGGCCGTGGCGGTGGGGGGGGGGGGGGGGGCAGAGCTCTTTGCATCGAGTGGTGTCAACAATTCTTTAAACATCTTCCCCTCCTAAACCGCAGGGCCAATTTGGACCAAACGTGGTTGGAATGTTCCTTGGGAGGTCCTCTTTAAAAATTGTTCACAAAATTTGATTCCATCAAAAACTCTGGTTGCCATGGCAACCGAATGGAATTTTCTAAGAAATTCTTTAAAAATCTTCTCCACTGGAACCGCTGGTCAGATTTTAAAATAATTTCACAGAAATGTTCCTTAGGTGACCCATTTCAAAAGTTGTTTGTGAAATTTTGATCCGTCGAAAAACATGGCCATGGTGGTGGTGGTGGGGGGGGGCTCTTTGCGTCCAGTGGTGTCAACAGTTCTTTGAACATCTTCTCCTCCTAAACCGCTGGGCCAATTTGGACAAAACTTGTCTGGAATGTTCCTTGGGAGGTCCTCTTTCAAATTTGTTCACAGAATTTGATTCCATCAAGAACTCTGGTTGCCATGGCAACCAAATGGAATTTTCTAAGAAATTCTTTAAAAATCTTCTCTGATGAAACCGCTGGTCAGATTTTGAAATAATTTCACAGATATGTTCCTTGGGTGACCCATTTCAAAAATTGTACGCAAAATTTTGATCCGTCGAAAAACATGGCCGTGGCGGTGGGGGGGGGGGGGGGGCGGAGCTCTTTGCATCCAGTGGTGTCAACAATTCTTTAAACATCTTCCCCTCCTAAACCGCAGGGCCAATTTGGACCAAACATGGTTGGAATGTTCCTTGGGAGGTCCTCTTTAAAAATTGTTCACAAAATTTGATTCCATCAAAAACTCTGGTTGCCATGGCAACCGAATGGAATTTTCTAAGAAATTCTTTAAAAATCTTCTCCACTGGAACCGCTGGTCAGATTTTAAAATAATTTCACAGAAATGTTCCTTAGGTGACCCATTTCAAAAGTTGTTTGTGAAATTTTGATCCGTCGAAAAACATGGCCATGGTGGTGGTGGTGGGGGGGGGGCCTCTTTGCGTCCAGTGGTGTCAACAGTTCTTTGAACATCTTCTCCTCCTAAACCGCTGGGCCAACTTGGACAAAACTTGTCTGGAATGTTCCTTGGGAGGTCCTCTTTCAAATATGTTCACAGAATTTGATTCCATCAAGAACTCTGGTTGCCATGGCAACCAAATAAAATTTTCTCAGAAATTCTTTAAAAATCTTCTCCTCTGAAACTGCTGGTCAGATTTTGAAATAATTTCACAGATATGTTCCTTGGGTAACCGTTTTCAAAATATGTTCGCAAAATTTTGATACATCGAAAATCATGGGGGGGGGGGCTGTTTGCGTCCAGCGGTGTCGACAATTTTTTAAACATCTTCTTCTCCTCCTAAACCACTGGGCCAATTTGGAATGTTCCTTGGGAGGTCCTCTTTAAAAATTGTTCACAGAATTCGATTCCATCAAAAACTCTGGTTGCCATGGCAACCAAATGGAATTTTCTAAGAAATTCTTTAAAAATTTCCTCCTCTGAAACAACTGGTCAGATTCTGAAATAATTTCACAGAAATGTTCCTTTGGTGACCCTTTTCAAAAGCTGTTTGTGAAATTTTCATCCGTCAAAAAACATGGCGGGGGGGGCCTCTTTGCACTGTATTGACTTAAAGAAATTCTTTGAAATACTTTTCTTCTCTTAAACCGCTTGTCAGATTTTGAAATGATTTCACAGAAATGATCCTTATATTATGCCCCTTTTTTAGCTCGGCTGTTTTTGAAGAAAACATTGAGGTATTGCCATAGCCCTGTTGTCGTCGTCTGCATTGTCGTTGTGCAAAGACTGACATTTTGTTATATCTTGGCTTCCACTCAACACATGTACTTGAAACTTGGAATAATTGTTCACTAGTAAAAGAGCAACCCATACAACAAGGACAGATAACTCTAAAATCATTTTGTCCAAATTATGTCCCATTTTTGACTTAGAATTTTATCTTACTATCCAGCACCAAACAGCCAATCGTTGGCACCTGCATGCAGTGCTCTTGTTCGACTTAATATTTTTAGCCGCTATCGGGGATGTGCTCTTGTTCAAGAAATGGTTCTTGGGTGACCTATCCTAAAATTTATGTGCAGAATTCTGATTCGTCAAAAACATGGCTGTAGTGATGATTGTAGGGGTGGTGACAGATTTCGAAATGATTTTTACAGGTGACCTTTTCAAAATTGCATGGCAAAATAATGATTTTTTTTCAGTACTTCAAAAAAAATTGGCTATGGTCCTCTCAAAAATTCAGGTGAGCGATCCAGGGCCATCTTGGCCCACTTGTCTTTAAGAAACATCAGGGACAAAAGAGAAAAATAAGCTTAATTCTTTGCCAGACAATAATATTCTAGACTTGTCCAGCTTGAAAGCATTTGCAGAAGACAAATTTAGTTTGCATTAATAGAATGCATTTGTTTTTGAAAGGGTAGAAAACATTGCTGGAAAAGAAGATAGTGAGGGTAACTAGCATTTTTAGCTCACCTGAGCAAAAATTAGGTCAAGTTGGGTTGAAAAGTAAATCACTAGGACAAATCTTAGAAAAACCTTGTGTGATTTCAAGAGGCCACATTTTAATTCAAGTATTCATGAAAATTGGTCAGAATATTTTGTCTTGATATCTGGGACAAAATCAGAATTGGGTCACATTTTGTCAAAAACTAGGTCACTGGGACAATTCTCAGAAATACCTTGCGTGTCATATTTTTTGTCCAATACTCATGAAATGAAACATGTATGTTTGTCTTGATATTATCTCGTACCAAAGTAAAAATTAGTCATTTTGGCTCGAAACTAGGTCACAGGTACAAATCTCAGAAAAATCTTGTTTATGGCCATATTTACAATCCTAAACTCATGGAAGATGGTGAGAATTTTTAATGCGATGATATCTCAGATGACTTTAAATATGGGTCAAGTTTGGTAAAAAAGTAGGTCCCTTGGAAAAGTCTTAAAGGAAAACCTTGTGTACACCCTAGGTCATTATGTTTGTCTTGATGATATCTTGGACAAGGTTAAAAAATGAGTCACTTATGGTAAAAAAATAAGTCACTGGGACAAATCGTGCACTCATCCTTTGTGCACTCTAGAGGGTTTATATTCTCTTGTATTCCCATGAAATATGGGGCTGCACTCTCGATTCCCTCAACTGAATTCCTAGTATGCACACTGAATATGTTTTGTATGTGTTATACATCATCATCACGAACATCTCTATATCACTTTACTCAGGTGAGTGCATTAGGGTCAATGGCCCTGTTGCCTCCTTTTCCCACAGCATTTTCAGCTTCTTTCCCTGTAGATAGGGGTTGCTAAAACATGTGATTGTTTGGTATAGGATAAAAGAAAAAAGCATCATATAGAGTAGTCAAAGACAGAATGTTATAAAATATTCATTGGAGAAATTCCTTGTGGAGAAACTACCTCTCTGTTTTTCAGTGTCCTTTATAAAGTTTTCATTTTTTTTTTTCAAAAGCAAAATACAGAAATCTAAGGTTAAATCTTGGGACTATGATTGTTGCACAATCCAAGTCTGACGTATCTGTGCTATTTAAATTTTTCTGTCTTTCAAAATGCAGAAGTTTAGGGTTAAAATGTTAGAACACCTAGGTAAATGAAGTGAATATTGCTGGAATCCAAAATCTGATCTGACTTGAAAAATCTCACAGAATGATGGACAGTATAGATTTACCAATTACCACACAAACCTGAGTTTCAATCGTGGGTAAAGGAGAAAATCTGTTAACCCATTATCAAGTGGCAAAATAGTTAACTGGTCCAAATTCAAAGAATTTGCAGACAACAAATGCATATGGTATAATTTGTCTTTGAAAGGGTAAAAAATGTGAAAAAAGGGAAAAAAAAATGCTTATTACCAGTCTTTTCTCCTTTTGACACAATGTTTTCAAAATTTTCTCCTTCAGGGTTGTCAAAACTTGTGATTGTGTAGTAAAGAGTTAACCAGCATTTTCTCCTTTTCACACAATGTTTCCTGTTCAACCCAATCAAAATCAAATACAGTCATTTGCACAATATTTGTCATCTTCAAATGTTTTCATATTGGATAATTCTAAAACTTTGTTGTTTTGAAAAGCGGTAAAGATCAGACTGCATGTTCTTAGCAGTCCTATCTTGATCTACCATAATACATTGTCTGCAAAATCTGTCTGTTTTGCCTAAAGCAAGCAAAGAGTTGATTGGACAACAGTCAGGGGTGTGTGAGTTTCTTTTCATAAATTTTACTATATTTAGAATTCCATTGACAGAAATTTATTATCTGCAGGTAATGTGTCATATGACTGGCATGCCATGTCACCTTGTGTGGTCCCTGGAAATAATTACTTTTATTGAATCAAAATTGACATAATGGTCATATTGAACAATGTTTTCCACTTGACACTGCCTAGCCTGGTAGCTCAGTTGGTATCATAAAGGGCTTGACATTGGACAGTTGTAGGTTCCACTCCCCAGATAGGCCAATTTCTTTGAGGATTGATGATAGTTATTCAGACAGGATTTATTCCTTTGTCACTGCTTAACATTGATTCAGTGATGGTTATGTTCGAAAGCAGCCATTGGCATGAGAAGAATATTGTGTGAAGTACTTGTAAATTCCAGGAAAGCATGGATAGATGCACTTGCTGCCATGATGTAACTAAAATAATGTTGATGACGTTAAACACATTTCAAACAAGAAAGACTGAAACAGACTTTGCAGACACTTTGAGCAATATCTGACTGCACATTCTGTGCATCCTGGGGCACTATTGATGAACAATTCCACATTACATTCTACTTCTGAATTTATGCAGAAATACAATGGCATTCTGATTGGCTAAACAATATAATAATGGTGGTCTATTTTAGAATTTTAATTAGAATGCAATTAAGGTTGGGTGATGAATGGTTAAAGTGGCCTCTGATCGATCTGAGATTTGCAATAGAAAAATTGTTGATTAATTCAATTCCATTTGAAATAATTTTTTTCGGCATACATATATTTTGTTATGTGTATCTGGTAGCTTTTCTTAATGTATAATTGCCTGTAAAGGGTCTAAGAAATGTATGTGGTTTTTGGTTACACTTTATGATGGACAAAAAGCATTCTGGGAGCAACAGTGGTATTACAAACAGTAAGATGCCTTAGTCCTGGTAGCACTAGCAATCCAGGAATTGTGAGCTCAAATTCAGGCTTTTACCGTAGGATTCTTTCCTCTCTCTCATTAAACAACCTCTCAACTTAATACCGGAAAGCAGCCAGAGCATAGTCAGCAAAGTATCTGGAAACTCAGTAGTCCAGAGACAGGTGCATTAAAACAGGCAAATATGATAAAACTCTTTGCCAGAGAACAAAATGTTATATTGAAAGCAATCACAGATGAAAAATGTTACTCAGAACATGAAATTTGTCTTCCAAAGGATAGAAAACATTGTGGGGTAGGTCAAAAATCCTAGTTATCAGCATTTTCTCCTTTTCCCGGAATGTTTTAAAAGGCCTTCAGGCTCATTGAAACACAGGATTGTTTGATAAAGGGTTAAATAAATACATGTACTAAAATGGAAGAAAACACCAGACAGAGATAAAAACAGGTTTGCAAGAATTCTCTTCAAGTTTGTTGGTAATTAGAAAAACTTTAAAATCTACTTTAACCCATTTCCAAACAATAACAAGTTTTAACGATCCTGAAAGAGAAGCCTTTTGAAAACATTGTGGGAAATAAAGAAAATGCTGATAACCAGCATTTTCTGCATTTCCCACAATGCTTTCTACCCTTCCCAAAATAAAGTTCAATTTTTGAATCATATTTATTTCATAGTCTGCAATTGCTTTCCAATTGGGCTCGTCTAAAATATTGTTGTCTGGTAAAGAGTCAACCCTGCAAAGGGTTCAGAGTTGACAAATAACTTGGGCAAAAAAACTTAATTCAAAAAAATTGGGCAAGACAAATTGAAATGTGTACGGGCAAACAACTTGATTGTGTCAGCTGGTTTTTATTATTGATTGGGCATTAATAAACAAAGTGAACACACAGATGGATTTGTATTCTTGCCACAAGCCCAATTCAGTAAGCTTTGGTGGAAAATACAAATCAAGATCAGATTGCACAAAATATACAGTCCAATTCTGGCCTCATTGTCCATTAAGGTGATATTTTTCAGGCAAAAAGACATTGAAATTGCAATATTTAGGTTTTTACTATTGTTTTTTGGATGTGGGGGAAATTTGCATCTGTTTTATATAGCAGTTTAAGGGTTAAAAATTTCATGAAGAAGTGAAATACTAGCCGATCCATTGATGTTTTTGTTTACACATTACTCCCTGGCCTGTTTACATTTTGTATTTTTGAGATAATTGTATTGTTTACATTCTGTGGTTGCCATGGTGATGGTAATCTTGTACACAGATTTTAGTGCCTTATTATGATTCAGTTTGCTTTTTAGTCCTACATTTTTATGACAGAAATTATTAACATTTCTTTTTTCTGTTTGAACCTAAAGACTGGTTAAATCTTTACTACAGGACAAAATAATAATAGATTGTTCATTTAGCAGATGACAAATTAAATGTGGTTCAAGTGAATAGATTTGACTTTAACCCTTTACCACAAGGTCTGAAGTTTTAATGAAGCTGAGGAAGGAGCCTTCAGAAAACATTGTGCAAAAAGGAGAACATGGTAATCAGCTTTTTCTCATTTTACAACAATGTTTTCCTCTCTTTTAGACAAAAGTTTCATCTTTTGAGCCACATTTAATTTGTTGTCTGCAAATGCATTTAATGTGGACCAGTGTAGAAATTTGTTGTTTGGTAAAAAGAGTAAAGAGAGCTCGAAAGAGAAAATGGTGTTTTCATGCATGTTTTCCTTTTATAACAATTTTTTAAAATCACCTTCTTTCTTAGGGTTTTAAAAACACAGAATCAGTTGGTTACCAATTAACAAATAAGTAAACTCTTTGCAAAAGTCTGCTTACCCTGGAAATAAGACCTAAGTGTTGTGAAACAAGGGGTGGTTTTGGGCGTATTATCCAGAAAATAGTTTGATTGTATTTGAGTTAAGGTTGTTTTAACAGCTTAGGTCATATCAAGGCAGTCAGTACACCTGGCTCTTGTTTCCTGGCTTTCTTACACCAGTGCTGACACAGCTCTCTTTCCAAGCTACTGACTAATTGGAGAGGTCAACAGACCTCTCCAACAGTGGTGAGTTTAAAAGGCAGACTGCCACATAATTTGCTGTCTAAATCCATTTTTGTTGGGAAATTGTTCTGATATACAGTCTGTTTCGTCATGGTTTTGTAAATAAAGGGAAATCAAAAAACCGAAACAGGAAATAGACGTGGTTTATTTTTATATGACGAATTTCAGAAAAGATTTGTTATGTTAATTTGCCATGGTTGCAAATGACCTGTCAAATAATTGTAATTTTTCATTAAGCAAATAATTTTAAGCAGAAGAAAAAATAAGAAGAATTTCATTAAAAAAGAGAAAGAAGACCGCTGGACAAGATCATGCGACTTGAAAACGCGGAAAGAAGGTCAAATGACCGTCATGTAAAGCATAAGAGGTTTCTACGTGGCGGCTTTTTTACTTGTTTGTTTACATGTACCAAAATATATTGAAATTAAACGCTAATAAACTATTTGAAAACATGGATGCTGACCTCTCCTGGCTTCTTTTGTAAAGAAGCCAACTTGTTCTCTTTATGCACGAGTTGAGAGGTGAGAAATCGCCAGTGAAGAAAGTTTGCTGCAACCACATATCGAACCCACAATCACCAGGTCATGATTCAGATACCCAGAAAATTATATGAATTCATTACCTTCTTAACCAAATAAGTAGCGGACAACTTCAAAAATATTCCTGTAAAGCATGGCTAATAAGCATGAATTATGGTTTAACTCTTTACCAGATAATCCAGAGTTTAAACGACCCCAAGGAAGAAGCCTTTTGATAACATTGTGAAAAACGCGTAAGATGCTGGTTACCAGAAACGGATTTCGACTTTTGAATCACATTTATTCTATTGTCTGCGAATGCTTACAACTTGTAGGTAGCAGTTGTTTAGTTCAACACTCTACCATTTGCAGAGACAAAGTTATTGAAATGTGGCTCTAATGGTGGTTTTTGTCTTTAAAATATAAGGAAACATGGTGGTGAGAGGCAAAAAATGCAAATTACCAGCATTTTATCCCATGCTTGTCCAAAATGTTTTTGAAAGCATTTTTCTCAAGGGGTTGTAAAAATGGAAGAATGTTTAGTGAAGGGAGAACCTATTCATTTAACCCTTTACCACACGATCCTGAGTTTTAACGACCCTGAGAAAGAAGCCTTTTGAAAACATTGTGGGAAAAGGAGAAAATGCTGGTGACCAGCATTTTCTCCTTTTCCCACAATGTTTTCTACTCTTTCTAAAACAAATTTAATTTTTCAGTCACATTTATTTTGTCGTCCGCAAAATGCTGTCAATTTCTATAAGTCTGAAATTTTGTCGTTTGGTAAAGGGTTAACAACAAACATGCTATAGCTTCTACAATTTGTTGTAGTGTCTTGCAATGCTTGCCTCCTGGAGTACCAAACAATGATTGATTGATTGATTGAATGGTGTTTTACCCCGCTTTCAGCATTATTTCAGTCATATCATGGCAACAGCTCACATATTCATGTTTTTCTTGGGTTTCACCAGTACTAGGCTAGGGCTCTGAAGTGTCTTGCCCAAGGACACTCTCATGAAAAACCTAGTGGATCCGGCTCAAATCTGGGCCTCCAGGTCACTAGTCCCACACTTTACCAATGATCCACCCAGGACCCCTTGTACCAAACAAGCCCATGTATAAATGACCCTTGGGAAGAAGGCTTTTGAAAAAAGTGGTGGCTAAAGGAGAAAATGCTGGTCCCACAAGTTTTTCTTCCCTTTCAAATCTCATCATTGGAGAAACGTCGGTTGTCCGCAAGATTTCATGCTTTTTTCAATTAGGACTATTTGAAAACTTTGTTATCTGGTAAAGAGTTATAAGATTCAAACCAATATCCGATATTAGACTCTGACATTGTTGTTCAGATTGCCAACAATGGTTTCTAAAGCTGTCTTGTGCAGGGACATAAAACTATTGCAGCATGGAGGTGTACAGCAGAAGGGAAATTATCATGTAGCTATGACTTAATTAGTCGAGGCCAGGACTTTATTATTTGGTGGCAAGGAGATAATTTACTTGTGGCCACAAGATATTATATCATGGCTATGATTGTCAAATGGAAGTGATTCTATGTCACTGTATGAAATTTGTTTCAATTGGATAATTATCTGGAAGCCATGAGATATTAAGCCATGGCCAGGAGATACATTGGGCTTCAATACAGTTAACCCATTACCAGACGGCAAAGTTTTGCACCAGTCCAAACTGAAAGCATGTGCAGACAACAAAATAAATGTGACTGTAAAATTGAAATTTGTTTTGGGAAGGATAGAAAACATTGTGGGAAAAGGAAAAAATGATGGTAACCAGCATTTTCTCCTTTTCCCACAGTGTTTTCAAAAGGTTTTTTTTATCAGGGTCGTTGAAACCCGAAATTGTTTAGTAAAGAGTTAAGTGATGGCCACCAGTTATTATCTGGTGGTCACAAGTTTTGTTTTCTTTTCTCCCATGCCCCCTTTATGATGCAGTAAAGACCCCATTCATTGAATAATTTGTAGAGCTTGGACAGACTTGATTACAAAATGGCCTTTCTTGTGCTATTTCAAAATAGCAGTTCTTGTGCTTGAGTGCAGGACAAGTGGGTTCATTTCGCACAAGATTTTGTTGGGGCCTTGAGAGGCGTTAGCAATTAAACATGGAAATACAAGCTGTTTGTTATGTAAACACTGTGAAATAGTCAGGCACTGGAAAATAAATAAAAACACCCGTGATGAATCAGAAGGCCTGGGCTCAGTATTGATTGGTTTGTTGTGACAGAGAAAAAGTAAACAGCCAAAACAAACACGCTAAACCAAAGTGGAATTTTTCGTTTATTAGCTAGGACATTTATTTTTTACCTTTTTTTTCTTTCCTCTGGTCTGAATTTGATTCTCCAGTGTTTAGTTCCACTGGCTGAAGGGCACCGAGCTTATGTCATTGCACCATGTCCGTCGTGAGTCTGTCCATCTGCCTATGTGTGCCTTAACTCTTATTTCAAACATCTTCTCTGAAACTACCCATCCAGTTTTGATGAAGATGATCTTGCCACTGCCCTCTTCAGACTTTCTGCAAAGAATTTGATTTCAATAAAACTCTGGTTACCATGGCTATAAAAATCTTCTTGTCCAAAACCATAAGGCCTAGGGCTAATAAATAGGGGTGTAACTATACATCGGACTACCGATGGATCGCGATGGTGAGCGTGTCGATGCTACTGCATCGATTGTTATGATGAAAATCGATAACTATCGCCGATAGTTACCTCAAATATCGATAATTTCTATAGTTTCACTGACAAGAAAGAGAGAGAAAATACTGCAATTCGCTAATTTATTCGGACGCCCTAAAAATTCGGACACGTTTAATTATTTACAAAAATAATTTATTTTTTAATTCTTTCTCTGAACACTTCCAAAAGCAAGTTTTCCTAAATATTTGGACATTCTGTAAAGTTAATTTCCCAAAATATTTGACGGGTAATTCTTTGGAATATGTTTTCAATAATGATCGGCTGCATAATATTCATTTCTGCATAGCAATGTCCGTCGTTACGAAAATGAATCCTTCGAGAGCTGATTAACTCAGCGGTAATTTTAAGTCCTGAAATTAGACCAAAATAATTGCAACACTAAGGGTGTTTTTGTTAAAAACTTCTCACCAAAGCGAAAAGTGTGGATTTAGATCAAAGATCAGGTCAAACAGTCTGCCTACAGTCTAATCTTAATCTACACAGGCCGCCAAAACCATAGCCATGCGTGTTGTCCCTCCATAAGCAATAAATAAATCTACTATGAAAAATGAATACTAAACCTCGTTCTTTCTTTTCTTTATTTATCAGTAATCTAGGTAAAGTAAAGCTGCTTTTTCAAAAAGCATTTCATCCTTTTTCCTCAAAAGGGAAATATTGTTGGAAAAATGAAATTATTTGTAACAAGCAGATCTTTTCCCACATAGTCCATACTGTTGAAAAACATTTTCCTTTTCTTCAAATTTTTAATTTGCTGTAATTATTTTGTACATCAATGGAAAGCCTTAACTGTAAAAGTTTAACTGTAACCAAACAACAAAAAATTGGAGTCACTCAAATTCAAAGCATTGCCAGTAACAATTTATACGTAGCTCAAAGGATGATTACTGCCAATGAAAGGGAACCAGCATTTTCTTTTTTTCCTACAGTCTTTTTAGTAGCATGTATCTGAGATTTGTTAAAACATAGGATTGTGTGGTTAACCCTTTACCAAACAATCCCAGGTTTTAATGACCCTGAGGAAGAAGCCTTCTGAAAACATTGTGGGAAAAGGAGAAAATGCTGGTAACCAGCATTTTCTTCTTTTCCCACAATGTTTTCTTCTCTTCCAAAGTCAAGTTTTCAATTTTTGAGTCATGTTGATTTTGTCGTCTGCAAATGCTTTCAATTTGGACAAGTCTAAAATTTTGTTGTTTGGTAAAGGGTTAAGGGTTAATTCTGTTTTGGACAATTCTGTATTATAACACCACTGAGAAAATAGGGCCTTTGAAGACATTATTAGAAAATGGTAACCAGCATGTTCTCCTCTTCCCACAATGTTTTATACCCATCCAAAGACAAAAATTCCTTCACTTGAGCAACAATTAAATTGCCATCTGCATGATGCTTTCAACATGGCTGAATCTGAAGTTTTGTTGTCTGGTAAATAATTTACCCTTTACCACACAATCCCGACTTTTAACAACCCTGATAAAGAAAGCTTTTAAAAACCTCGTGGGAAAAGGAGAAAATGCTGGTAACCACCATTTTCTCCTTTTCCCACAAGGTTTTCTACCCTTACCAAAACAAATTTCAAATTTTGAGTCACATTTATTGTGTTGTCTGCAAGTGCTTTCAGTTTGGACTGGTCTGAAATTTGGTTGTTTGGTAAAGAGTTAAAAATCCTATATAAATGAGCAGCATCCTGGGAAAAGGGGAATTTAATGCACCTCTGTTGCATTATACCAAGCAATTTATAGCATGATCTTAAATACTTTGTTAAAACCAGCTGCATGTATGATGTCCCATGGTCCGTAGGCTTCAACAAGCAGAAAATCTGCAAATAACAAAAAGCATCCATCATTGTCAGTCTGTTGGGACTGTGTAGGCCTACCTTGGTTGATGCTTTTGGCAGATGCATTAAACCACACTTCCACAGAGTGTGACTGTTGAATTAGACAATTAGAGTTTGTAACAAGGACCTAGATTCTGCACCATGAGATTGTTTTGGTCACAGTATTTCAGAGAAAATTTAACACCCTTGATTTGTCATGAAAACACTGATTGATTGAATGGTGTTTACGCTACTTTCAATGTTATTTCAAATATATGGTCATAACAGCTCACTTATTTTTGTGTTCTTGCCAGTACTAGGCTAGGGCTCTCAAGTGCCTTGCCCATGGACACTCCCACAAAAACCCTCGAGTGATGATCAAGCCTTAAGATTGTGAATCCCACACCTTCAGCACTGAGCCACCTTTCATCATGAAACATGGCTGCTGTGAGCCTAGCTTTACTCTTCGAGATGGGATAGGGAAATAATAATATGGTCAAAGGGAAATAACTTTCTTATGACTCGGGTCTTAATTTATCTTCCTTATATTATTTTCTTGTGAAACATATTCTTTTTTTTTTAAATATGCTTTGTTTGACATAAACATTTATCACTTCAATTTGATTTTGAACAATTTTTTTCTTTGGTCAAATTTTTTCTTGAAAGTAGTCTGCTGCAAACTCAAAAACTTGTCTGCAGGAGACTGTGTCTGGACTCTTTACCAAACAGTCCTTTGTTTTAACAACCCAGAGAAAAAAAAAACATTGAAAATATTGTGAAAAAGGAGAAAATGCTAGTAACTAGCATTTTCTCCTTTTTCCACAATATTTATATCCTATCAAACTCATATCCCATCATTTGAGCCACATGTAATGTGTCATGTACAAAGTTTTCAATTTGGACAAGTCCAATATTTCATAGTGTGATACAGAGTTAAATGTGTAGCAAAACTGTCAGTCTTTGAATTAATTGTTTGCTATACTTTCAGGCATTTACCATTTGAAGGGAAAATACGCTTGCTGGATGTAGGTAGTTGTTTTAATCCATTCCTGGCCTTCCCAGAATTCCAAGCCGTTGGCATAGACATTAGCCCGGCCACTGAGGTATTTATGTCAGACTTTTGTATGTGCATTCTGTAAACAGTTTTAACTTTTAAAGCGGCTTTCATGACTATAGTTGCTTTGCAGTCAGTGTAGATCAAGATCAGGCTGCACAAAATATGCAGCCTGATCTTTTATCTACACTGTCCACTTTACTGAAACACGAAAGCAACATTTTCTTTTTCTGCGATGCTTTGTTCTCTTTTAAAGAAATTGGTTATCACTAGTAGGGGTGGGTATCGCCTCTGGAAACTGTATCGTGATATATCGCGATACATGGGTTTGTATCGGGATATGCATCACGATATATCGCGAAACATTTTTACAGAGTTTTATGTATGATAGTACACTTCACTGACTTCACTATGCCATTTTACTGATACTATTGACATGTAAATAAGTGACAAAAAGTCAGTAAAAAATACAAAAAAGACAAATTCTCACATGATTTTGGTGTTGATTGACTGCTGACAGAACTGGATTTTGGTGATGCCTTGAGCATGTTTGGAGCTGGCTGACTGACGATCTTACTTGGGTGGTGACGACGAAGGTGTGTGACTAAGTTCGTCGTTCCACACCCCCGATGTTTTTGGCTGCATTTTGCAAATTAAGCAAACCACTACACCGTCCACGATGGTGGAGTCAGATTTCCTTTTCTTTAATCCGAAATGCTTCCATACATCGGCCTTAGCCTTTGTGTTTTTGACGATGTCGAAGTTGTCTTCCATTTTGTTTGATTACAGTACAGGCATCTTCGCAAGCCAAGGGTGACGATCCACTACGCTACTCTAAACACTCTAAGATCCACGTAGTGATCATAACCTTGGCTCGCAAAGATGAGTACAGGTGAAGGTCGGAAATCACCTCGTGTGCTTAAATTAACTGGCCAATGGATGGCGGAATATCCACAGGAAGTGCGTCATGAAAATAAACTTATTCTTTTCTACAATTTTATTCTTTCTAATAATTTTAATAATCAAGCGAGATTAAATGAAAATTGATATGCAAATAAAATACAGCTGGAAACGAAAGCAGCTGAAAAATCTCGGAAGAAAGTCTTGGAAATTGCCGGACTTGCCCGAGTGTACCGGTACGGTCAAAAGCATATCGCTATACGTATCGCTGGACTCCTAAATCACGGTTTACCGGTATACCGGTAATATTGCGCACCCCTGATCACTAGAGCAGCATACAAGGTAATATCTGCAAATCTTTTCAGTATGAACAAGTCTAATATTTTGTCATCAGGTAAGAGTTAACCCTTTACCAAACAACCAAATTTTGGACCGGACCAAATTGAAGGCATTTGCAGACGTCAAATTAAATGTGGCTCAAATGACAATGTCTGTCTTTGATAGGGCAGAAAACATTGTGGAAAAGGGAGAAAATGCTGGATACTAGCATTTTCTCCTTTCTCCACAATGTTCTTTAAAGCCTCGTTTTTCAGGGTTGTTAAAGCTCAGGATTGTGTGGTAAAAACTTAAAGGTGCGTAAAAATCCATTTATACTCGAAGTATAGAGGGAAAGCAGGCAAAAAGAAGATGTATATGGTCAAGAGGTAGTCTATTACGTGAGTTCCTGACAATGAAATTTTTCATTTCAGAGTGTATTTTACTGTGATTTCCTCTACCTACGTACAACAGATCACCTGCAGGTTGCCACAGATACGATGACAACATTTGTGAACAATCTGAAAGACCCGATAGACTGGTTACCTAAAGAGTGTTTTCATGTACTTGTGTTTTCTTTATTACTTGAGTATTTTCCTGCTCCGTATCAGCGCTGGTTGTGCTGTCAAAAAGCTCACGAGTTACTCATGTACAACGGAATATTGGTCATTGTTACGCCAGATTCCAATCACCAGAATCGAAACTCACACATGATGAAAAGTTGGAAAATTGCCATCCAGTCCATGGGCTTCCAGAGAGTTCGCTACGAAAAGTTAGAACATTTACACTGTATGGTGTTTCGCAAAATAGAGCTGACAGAACAAAACAAAACAGACAGTTTTCTGAAAGGAGTGACTCCAGACATGATATATATTCCACAGGACTTCAATAGTGATTGCCCTGATGAAACAGGGCGTAACATCTCCAGTTACACAGCTGATGATGAAGAATATTACAAGGAGCATGTCTTGAGCGAACTTCCTCAGTTTTCGTCTGACTCAGATGATTCATCTTAATAATCATGACTCCTACACTGCTAAATAGGTGCCATATATATACATTATTATAAACTCTACCCCACTATGAAGTTGTTGGGGATATACTTGAATCAGGTTGTCTGTCTGTCATCATTTGCTATAGTTTTCAATCAGCTTGGCTAACATAAAATTCGACAGTGTAAACCAAAGATCAGACTATGCTTTGTGCAGTTGTATCTGTAAATAAACTATCTGAAAGTTATCCTAGTTTTGCTGCTCATACTCAGACCCTAGCTGTGTCAAATACAAGACCAGAAGATGAAAGTTTCGATTTGCAATATAGAAAAAATTGAGGACTACTAATCAAATTATGGCTAAATAAACAGATTTTTGTAAGAAAGAGTGGAAACATTGTTAGTAAAGGAGAAAATGTTAGTTACCATTTATTGAGGGTTTTTACACAACGCTTTCAAAAGTTATATTCCTCATGGTTGTTAAAACTGGGGACTGTCTGGTAAAGGACTAATATAAGATTGTAAGCTTTGAATGGTGAAAATTAGATTTTTATTAAACATGGACAAAAAATCCAAGTTGGTATGATATTGCAAAGTAGTTGAGCGTAGAAGAGCTAAGTCTATTGTTATAAACTGAAGGAGTAGCTATGATTGCCTGAGATTGCAAAATAGCTAAAATAACCATGAAATTTTCTTTACCAGTACTTTGCACAACATTTGTTGCAAGCCACTGGATGCTTTCCCACATAACCATTGTTGAAATGATGAAATAGAATATGTAGCAGTTGTTTCAGATTGTAAAAGTGATTAGACAGTAACTGTGTAAGCCTGATATTGCAAAATAGGAAGAATACTTAAGCAGATCTAATGTCTCAAGAAATATCTTAAGTGTAGAACCAAGATAAGACTACATGTTCAGCAAGTTCTCATTTGACTCTTCATAACTAACTTATGTTATTATTGGATTTGTAAGAGTTAAATAACTCATAAGTGTGCAAATTTGGAAAAAGAAAGCCAGAAATTATAAATTGGCTAGAATAACTGTGTGAGTCCTGTGTTCAAAAGGGGTTAACAGTTAAGTAGTTTCTGAGATTACATTATGGGCAGAAGAAAGTGTATTACTTTGATATTAAAAGTGGGTGAAATATCTGTATACGGACAATATTGGTAAATAGCAACATTGGAGTGAAAGTGCAAAATTAGTAAATAACTGCAGAAGTTTAATATTGCATATGGTAAAATAGCAACATAATTGTGATATTTTAGAATCGAAATCATAACTGCAGAAGTGTGATAATGCAGATTTTTTTAACAAAACTGCATAAGTTTTATATTGCAAAATTGGTAAAATAGCAACATAAGTGTGATATTTAAAAATTGGTACCACAACTGCAGAAGTGTGATGATGAAAAGTTGGTATATAACTGCTCCTTTGTTATATTGCAAAATTGGTATCACAACTGCATAAGTGTGATATTGCAAAATTGGTACCATAACTGCAGAAGTGTGATGATGATTAGTTGGTAATATAACTGCTCCGTTGTTATATTGCAAAACTGGTATCATAACTGCATAAGTGTGATATTGCAAAATTGGTAAAATAGCAACATAAGTGTTATATTGCAAAATTGATAAAATAAAAACATAAATTTTATATTGCAAATTTGGTAAAATAAAAATGAGCCATGCTCTGGCAAAAGGGGGCTTAATGCATCTCTGTGATGCACTGTACCAAGCAAGTCACTACATGATTATGGATCCATAAAGTCTAGGTATTTTATCTGATAATGGAATGAATCATGAGGTACGCTGGTCCTTTGGCTTGCAGAAAATTAACAAGTGGCAAAAAGTTTCGGCCCAGGTCAGCCTGCGCGGACTGCGCAGGCTGACCTGGGTCGATACCTTTTGCAGATGCATTAAGCCCCTTTTTCACAGAGCATGACTCAAATGTGTGTGATATAGCAAAATTCATGAAAAATAGCTGTGCAAGTAAGATATTAGCCCTTAGAGTGCCGAATAAACGTATAAGATATTTTTAGTCTAGAAATAAAACCTGTATCATCAAAATTTCAACATCACTTTTGTCCAGAATGTCTCAGAAGAGCGGACAGTGTAGATCAAAGATCAGGCAGCATGTTTTTTGCAGCCTGATCTTGATCTTCACTGGCTGCCAAGGCAACTGTACTTGTGAAAGGTGGTTTAAGGTTTGAAAACAAGAATAAATCTAGCTGCTTAATTCTTTACCACATAATCTCGTGTGTTAATGACCCTGAGAAAGAAACCTTTTAAAAACATTGTGGGAAAAGAAGAAAATGCTGGTAACCAGCATTTTCTCATTTTTCCACAATGTTTTCTACCCTTCTAAAGACAGAAATCATCATTTGAGTCATGTTTAATTTATCGTCTGCAAATGGTTTCAATTTGATTGAGTCTAAAATTTTGTCGTGTGGTAAAGGGTTAAGCCTTTACCAAACAATGAAGTGTTTTTACTGACCATGACGATAAAACTTTTGAAAACGTTATAGGGAGAGGAAGAACACTTCTGATAACCAGCAATTTCTCCTTTTTCCACAATTGTCACCCTTTCAAAGGTAAATCCAATAATGTAAGCCACATTTAGCTTTTTATGAAATATTTCCAAGTTTAAAGACCCTGAAAGAGAAGACTTTAAAAACACTGTGGAAAAAAAGGGAACATGGTTACTAAAAGAGAAAATGCTAGTAACCAGCATTTTCTTCTACTCTACAGTGTTTTCTACCTTATTGAAGACAGAAATTATCATTTTAGTTCCATTTGATTTGTCGACTGCAAATGCTTTCAATTTGGTCAAGTCCAAAATTCTCTTGTTTGGTAAAGGCCAAATCCTGGTAGCTCAGTCGGTAGTGTACAGGACCTCAGAGCAGGGTGGTTTGATCCCGGGCCGGGCGAATTTTTTTCTGAAGATTGATGATAGTCACTGTGACAGGGTTCATTCTTCTCTCATTGCTGACCGTTGTTTTGATGATGGTTATGTGGGAAAGCAGCCTGTGGCTTGGAAGGAATATTGTGTTGAGTTCTGGTAAGAGGAACTCCAGGAAAGCATGGATAGGCTGGCCACCGCAATATAACTGAAATAATGTTGAAAATGGCATTAAACACCATACAATCAATCAATCAATCAATCAATCATGTTTGGTAAATAGTTAATTTGTCATCTGTAGATGCTTTGACAAGAAGGGTTTTAAAATTTTAGATTAAGTCTGATATTACAAAATTAGTACATGTAAATAAATGGGGAAAAATGTTATCGAAGAATTACCTACCCAGCTGAATACAGTAAATTTGATATCGCAAAAGCAGTAAGAAGGCTGTGGGAGTCCGATATTGCAAAATGGGTAAGATGGCTGCACAAGTCTGGTCAGAAAGGGTAAAATAGCTCTATTTGTATGACATTGCAAAATGGGTGAAATACTATAAAGTAAGGTAGCTTTGTTAGTTTTCTAATTGCAAAAACAGTCAAATGACAGTCCAAGCCCAGGCTGCAATTTGGATAAGACATAGTTTTTGTGGCATTTGTCGAAGACAATGCCAGTTTGAGTTCAATATTGAATGTTCCATATTGAATTTTGAAGACCATGTGTCGTATTTTGTGCAAAACTGAAGGAAATAAACCCAATTTAACTCAATTTTTCTCAGGCAAATGAGTTTTTCGATAGCACTGATGTGTAATTGGAAATGGTGTATTAAGATAAACTGGATTAGGCCATTGATCACGGAAATACATGTATTTCTTTTTGATTGAAAATAGCTTCACCCGCTTATAGCCCTCTATTGGCGCAATGATATACACAAAATTTGTCTACTGACTGCTTTGGTTCCGGGCTTGTTCGTTCCAAAACCAGTTCTTCCCTGGGCTTGTTCGTCCCATGATTGCATGCTATTCCATTTGATTGTGCATGAATATTTGCAGATCGAAATAATTGATTGCAATGTTGGGAACTAGATCTTGACGGCCAAAGATATCTCAAAATCATAGCTTTTCAGGTATAAACTTAATTTCATTCGATGTATATACATGGTTTCTCTCTCTACCCATCATGCATTCTACCATCAAGGGACATTACTCCTGACTCCTCATGTGAATGACCAAAGGGAGACCACCAATACACAAATAATCCAAACTTTGGCACCAGTACTCTCCCTTTAACCAAAAAGCGGTATTAATTTGCTTAGTAGGTTGACTTTCAAGTTAATATTTGAATAATATTTCTCTTTTTTTTTTTCAAATTATCAATTCCACACAATGGCTTCCTTTACAAATGCCACACCAGCGTTTTGAATGCTTTGATTTATGACATGATATTACAGGATGGGTAAAACAGATATACTAGTCGTTAGAGGCTGCTAAATGGGTAAATAAGCTGTAAAACTGTAGCACCCCAAACAATCCAGAGTATTAATGAACCCAAGAAAATAGGCTTTTGAAAAAATTCTTGGAAAAGGAGAAAATGCTGCTAGTCATAATGTTTTTTATCCTGTCAGAGGTAAAATCTCTCATTTGAATCACCAGTAATTTGCCAGCTGCAAATATTGTTTGATAAAGGGTTAACTCATTAGCATGCAGACAGCTTCAAAAACATTTTTTTTTTTTTGGTAAAATGAACACAATGTGTGTGAAACATTGTGGTTAACTACAAAAACTGCTTTTTTACGAGTAATTTGTCTAATTTGATAGGATATTTTTAAAATTGGTTTGACACAGGACACTAAGTCTTTAATTCTTTACCACATAGTCCTGACTTTTAACGACCCTGAGGAAGAAGCCTTTTGAAAACATTACGGGAAAAGGAGAAAATGCTGGTAACCCCTTTTCCCACAATGTTTTCTGCTCTGTCAAGGAATAATTGACTCATTTTTGCACCTTTAATTTGTTGTCTGCAATTGCTTTCAGTCTGGACAAGTCCAAAATTTTATCGTTTGGTAACAAGTTAATTAATCTGTATAGTCTGAGTAAAGTCTCTAAATAAAAGGGAAACAAATAATGAATATAGAATATTGATAGATAAAGTTGTCTTTGCAGACAGCATAGATGAAAATCAGACTGCAAAGAATGTGCTGTCTGAACTTACTGGTACGTCTGCACAGACCGCTAAATTGCTACCTAATACAGCAGAGGCAACCATAGAATTAATACATGTATTTGGCCATTTTTATCTGATTGAAAATGTCAGTTTCATTAGATAATTTCTTTAAGGGTTAACATTGTTTATGGATTACTGTACTTTCATATATATACATGTTATTACTTAAACATCTATACAGAATGGTTTATGTACATTAACATACAAAGGTATGTGATCCTAGAACATTTTTATGGATTATGTCACAATAACTTTTTGATGTGTCTGTCTCAACAGCTAAGCTGTACTATATTCTCCACATTTCTAGTATTGGTTTTTGGTTTCTCAAGGGTATATGCTTTTTTTACAAGAGTAAAACAAAATAGAACCTCTTTACATTGAGTATTAGATCAAATAATTCTTCGTACCTGCACATGTACATGTTTTTTCTGTGATTTTTAACTATATCAAAAAAAGCTTACCAAAATAAATATATCATGTCACTTTTTTGTAGTTGTATACTATTATTTATTTTCAGCCTTTAACTCCATTCCTTCTTTTTTATGCCCATCTCCCATGAACCATCTGTTTAGCATAAAAGGGAGATATTGTGATTGGTTCCTTTTTTCTGAATGGCAGTCAAAAGCCCCTACGGTCATTATACCCCACTCCTAAAATAAGTACAGGTAGAGGTAGAGTGGTTGTGAAGTAGAGTGTCAGCCTTGAAACCAGAAGGTCCTGAGTTCAATACCTGTGAGCAGGTGTCAACTTCGGGATTGTTGATTGGGCCACACATTCAGTGAGAGTACCGGTGTAGTTCCCAGGAAGCAGAATCAAGAAATATGACCGTAGTATAAGTTGTACGAAATTGTTTCTCAATCAATGTAAAATAAATATGTTTAAACCTAAAATAAGCCTGGTGGACAAAAACCCCATCATGATTTTGCAATGGCAGATATCCCCTTTATCGTAATGCCTAAAAGCAAAATCACTGCCAGTAGAGCAATTTCAGGCCCTCAAGGGCCTCTAGTTTTTTGGTAAAAAGGTAGCAACTGAATAACAGGATTCTTGTATGATTTCTTTTTGTATAGACAAGCAACAACTTTAGTGTGATAAATGGAAAAGATGTAGTCTAATGTACTTTTTCTGCAAAAGCAACTTGATTTATGCTCAAATATCAAATTTAGCCATTTCTCCTGGGATGTCAACCATTCATTGTTAGCGATTTAGCCATTCACTAAAATATTTTCAAAAGTAGTCTGCTACAAATCAAAACAGTTCAGTGTCCAGATAATAATCTGCGAAATACCCCTTTTACCTTTTTCCTATCAATTCTGTGTTTCAGCAACCCTGAAGAAGAAGGCTTTTAAAAACATTGTGGGAAAAGGAAAGAAACTGCTGGTAGTCAGCAATTTTTAGCTCCACTGGCCGAAGGCCAGCAAGCTTATGCAAGCTTGTGTTAAGGCCTCTGTATCCGTACCTGTTATGCATGTGTCTGTGCGTGTGTGTTAAATTTTATTTCAAACATCCTCTTCTCCAAAAATACCTATCCAATTTTGATGAAATTCACAGAAATGATCCTTCCATGGCCCTCTTCGAAATTTTTTCAAAAAATTTGATCCAAAAAAAAAAAAGTTGACCATGGCAACAATACTGAAAATATTGAAAATCTTTATAAATCTTCTTGTCCTAACTCATTAGGCTAGGGACCACCAAATTTGATCTGTAACTTCATCAAGTGGACTTGTACAAGATTTCTTCAAATTATAGTCTTGGGGTCAAAATTTGCCTTGTCCTTGGGGTCACTTGAAAGTTTAACATGGGCTTTCATAGTGAAAACTTCGAAAATCTCCCTGTTCCTATCCATTAGGCATAGGACTACCAAATTTGGCATGTAGCTTTATATAGTGGACCCCTTCTAAGGTTGTTCAAATTACAGCTCTTGGGTCAATATTGGCCCAAACCCAGGGGTTACAATTTTACATGGGCTTATATAATAAAAACTTCAAAAATATTCTCATTCATAAGGCCTAGGGCTACCGAATTTTGCACACAGCTTCATCAAGTAGACTTCTACCAAGAGTTTCCCCATCATTGTCCTTAGATCAAAATTGGCCCCATCCCCAGGATCAAATATCTTACATGGGCCTATACAGTGAAAACTGAAAGAAAATTCTGGTTCTTAACCCTAGGATCTAGGTTTATCAAACTTGCATTAACTTCATCTAGTTGGCCTGTAACAAAATTCAGTATAGTACTACGGTAACCCATGGGGAGTAACACAGTTTACAAATGTTTATACAGTGGGAACTCTAAAAATTTTCCTGAAGTACCGGTACATGAAGTCAGTGTGACTAAAGCCTATGTATAGATATATTGATGAAGTGAATAACTCCTGTTCAGTCATAACTGACACTTTGTTACCATTTACCTCCTTTGATTATCAAACTGCACAATTACATGATTGGTGTTGGGTATTCAAGTTTTTTTGATAGAAAATGTTCAGCTTTCAGTGAGAGTGATTTATTTTGAATTTAATTGTTATGCTCAGATGAGTTGAATATTTCATGAAGTGAGGCTTGTATTAGTCACTTTTTTGTTCCAGAAAAAAGCCAGTAGAGCGATACAGGGCCATCATGACTCTCTTGTTTTTTTTTTCCAACAGTGTTCTCTAACCTATGCAAGACAACTACTTTGATTTGAGACATTCTATATATGTCTTCTGCAAGTGCTTTCAGTTTAGTCAAGTCTAAATGTTGTCTGGTAAAAAGTTTTAAGTTTGCCTTATTTAGATGTTTGCACCTCATGGACCTGAGGTCATTATTTAATGGTTATTTAACCCTTTGCCACACAATTCCGGCTTTTAATGACCATGAGAAAGAAGCCTTTTGAAAACATTTTGGAAAAAGGAGAAAATTTTCTCCTTTTCCCGGAATTTCTACCCTTCACAAAACAGATTTTAATTTTTGGGTCACCTTTATTTTGGCATTCTGCAAATGCTTGAAGTTTAAACAAGTTTAAGTTTTTGTTGTGTGGTAAAGAGTTAAGCCTTTATCGTAATTATGATAAATCATTAGATCTACTTCCTGTATCATTATGGATGAAATTGGATAATAACCCCGATATTATGTCCAATGAATGGATCACATGAAACATTGCTTTAAAAGGAAAATTTTCTCTTTTTTACACATTATTTTTTCAAAAGTTGCCTGGTGCCAGATAAACAAAACAGTGTCATCTTCGAGGGGGGGGGGATAAAATGTTTAATATGATAATAAAAAAAAGTGGCGTCAATCAGAGCAGACTGGCAGTCTGTTTTTTTAATGGAAATTTTGTCATTTGTATGATAATATTTCAGTTTGGAAGATTTGTGATGCAAATAAACATAAGCCCACCCTGATCCCATATTTAACCCTTTCCCAGAGAAATTGTTGACTCTTCAAGCCTGAAAATCACTGCGGAAGACAAATTAAAAATTGGAACAAAATTTGATATGCTGTACTTCTCTGATATGGTAGAAAACGTGGGAAAAGGGGAACATGCTGGTTACCAGCATTTTCCTCTTTTCCCACAATACTTTCAAAAGACTTAATCCTCCAGGTCTTTATCCCTTTACCACACAATCCCGACTTTTATCGACCTCGAGAAGAAGCCTTTTGAAAATATTGTGGTAAAAGGAGAAAGTGCTGATAAGCAGTGTTTTCTCCTTTTCCCACATTGTTTTCTACCCTTCCCAGTACAAATTTCAATTTTCCAGTCACTTTTATTTTGTTGTCTGCTAGTACTTTCAATTTCGACTTGTCTAAAACTTTGTTGTTTGGTAAGGAGTTTTAACAGTGGTTTGTTTGCTTAAAGGTTGAGGTCTTGTCCAAGGTAATCAGGTACTAAACTATCAAAGTTAATGTTCAGCTTTCAACCCTTCACTATGTCAAAGTTAAAGAACTCTGGGTTTCAATGATCATGAGTAGGGACCTTTTTGAAGGCATTGTGGGAATAGGAGACAAAGGTGGAAACTGGCATTTTATCCTTTTCTCACAATATTTTCCATCCTTTCAAAGACAAATTCCAAGATTAGAGCCATATTCAACCCAAGTCTCCAAATGCATTCAATATGGATGAGTTTCAAATTTTTTTTTTGTGGGGTACAGATTTAACCCTTTACCAAACAATCCCTGGTTTTTATGACCCTGAGATATAACCCTTTTGAAAACATTGTGGGAAGAGGAGAAAATGCTGGTAACCAGCATTTTCTCCTTTTCCCACAATGTTTTCTACCCTGCTCAAAACAAATTTCAGTTTTTGAGGTAAGTGTATTTTGTCGTCTGTAAGTGCTTTCAATTTGGAGCAGTCTAAAATTTTGTCGTTTGGTAAAGTTAAACCTTTACTATACAATCCCAACTTTTAAATAACAAATCTGAGAAAGAAGGCTTTTGAAAACATTGTCCATAAAGGAGAAAATACTGGTTATCCACATTTCCTACTTTTCCCACGTTTTCAAGCCTTCTTATAACAAATTCTTACTTTTGAGTCACATTTATTTTGTAGTCTGCAAATGCTTTGAAATTAGACAAGACTAGAATTTTGTTGTTTGGTAAAGAGTTGAACAATGTGAATTTAGGATTGAAATAGGCACTGGCTCCCTTTCTTATTTTTTTTCGACAGGGGACAAGGATCCAAACCATTAAATGTCCAAGCTTTGAATTTGATGCAGATCTAGATGAATTATTCTAACTAGATTGACCGTGTGCTACGCAATTGCAGCAGATAAGTTGGGTCGAGGCCGTAATAATTTTTTAATCAGTCCTCATTGCAGTCTCTTTTTACGGTGAACTATACTTAGTGTCTTTGACAAAGTAAAGTCAGAAAGTATGAAAGGAGAAATTAATCAGACTTGAATCCAGGCTAGAAGCAGAGGACTTCGAAAACATCCTTATACATAGAATGGATGGGTAATCAACATAAAGTCTGATAGATCTAGACTAGGTCTACATAGATCTAGATCTAAACAGGGATCATATAATTTATATACGATCCCTGATCTAAACATACAAATGAATACATTATGGCATAGTCTATGCCATCCATCAACCTAAAGGAATTTCAAAGTCAAAAAAAAAAAATCTGGATTAATAGTAAAACATGTAGGCCAATACAGCAAACTCCTGACCAGGGAACATGTAAAGACAATTCCTGTCCTGACTGAGGACACTAACAATGTGATTATTTGAGACAGGTGCTTGCTTAATACAGGTAGATCTATATTTCAATACTGTCGCTTCTTTTTGTGAGTTTTTTCAATACTGTCACTTCTTTTTGTGAACTCACTGCATCTAGCTGCATCTTTAACCCATTACCAGACTACAAAATTGTAGCCTTGTCCAAATTGAAAGCATTTGCAGACAAGAGTTTCAATGTGGCTCAAATGCTGCAAGTTTTCTTTGATAGGATAGGAAACATAGTGGGAAAAGGAGAAAACGCTGGTTACCAGCATTTTCTCCTTTTCCCACAATGTTTTCAAAGGCTTCTTTCCCAGAGTCATTAAAAGTCAGCATTGTGCGGTATAGATTTAAGCACGGATGGCCACTAAAAAAGGTTTTATCAGGTAAGTAGCCAGGCGGAATCCTTGAAGCCCAGGCTTCAACAACAATGTTTGCAAGTAGATCTAGATCCCGTAAATCGCGCTATCTAGATCTAGTGTCTCGGGCTATGCTTTAAAATGAGGGGAAAAAACCCTGCAAACAAACAAGCTGAATATGTAGGCTCGCCCTAGGCCTTAGTCATTGGCTTCATTTTCGGTACATTTCTGGCTACGTCCCTGTTTATTGTAGATCTCTAGATCCAGAAAAATCTAGTCAATGTCTTCATTTTACTTTGGATTCTTGTCCAAAAAGACCCAAGGGTAGAGATCTAGAAGTAAACCTAACAGATCTAGATGTATTGGGAGGTTAATTTGTTTTGTCAAATAACTCACAAAATATCGAACAGCATACAACCAATAGAATGAGACACTCTGGGTCGTGCATTGCAATCTTGGGTGAATGTGGATAAATGTCAGGTCAAATGTCCCGCCTCTGCTTCAAGCCCCCCCCCCCCCCCCCCCATCACCAATCGTTGTAGCTGGATAGTCAAAGTACTTGAGGTATCGGTTAGAGAAATACACAAGTTTCTTGTCCATTTTATCCGCTGTGAGCTCGCCGAATGCATCCAAGTAAAAATCAACATTAAAATCTATTTCAAAAATAAAGTTAATGATAAAGCAGTAAAACATAATGAGAGATCTAGATCTAGAATCTAGTTAAATATTGGTAAGGTAAATTAACGCGACGCTGTACAGCAGAGATTAATGACAGATCTATCTAGATCTATACATGTGTTCATAAAAAAAAATCACAGATCTACAGTAGATCTATGTACTGTTTTGTAACCTGAAAGAAGGTTTGAACTGACTGTTTGAGACGAATCGTTAGATCTATACAAATTTAGATATTTTCATGAGGCGTTTCACAACATTGAATGCGTAATTCTTATAATGTGTATGAATAAAATTTTGGCCCTTCCTAACTGTCAGTGGTCCCGTGGCCCAATGGATAAGGCGCCTGACTACGGATCAGGAGATTGCAGGTTCGAGTCCTGCCGGGATCGGATTTTTTTTTATAACCGAATGTTGCCTTAAATTATTAACTTTTATGGAGCAAGTCATGTTTATCCATCATTTTTTTCTATAATTCCTAATTTTATAATAACTTGTATGCATGTGTAATATTATTACGCGCACTTTCTGATAATGTTGTAACTGAAATGATATTGTCAGGATCCGTTTCAGGCCATTTACTTGTTCATTTAAAAGTAAGGTTCATATCTGTAAACTTTTCAATCAACGAAAAGAGAGTAGCGGACATTGTAGAGCCAAGATAAGACAGCGAAATCTGTCTGATCAGTCTGATCCAGAACTATACTGTCAGCTGCAACAATCTTTGGTGAATCGTTCGTAATGGTTAAGTTGAAAAAAAAAAACGTTTAGAAACAGCACGAGTAAAAATACATCATAGACACATAGATAGGTACACTGACAGCTTCAAATCAAATTAAATGGTTAACTTCTACTTTACCGATAAGCACAACTGACATTTTCAGAATGGTACAAAGGTAAGAGGAACTGCATTCTTTCCACCGGAATATTTCAATACAAAGTGCAGAGTCGACCAAAGATTAGGTTGCACTTTCCGTGCAGTCTGAGGTTGATCTACAGCAGCTGTACTGGTAATTGTAGTTGTGAAAGTGAAATGCTTTCAGAGCGTAAACACAAATTACGCAGCTTGACTTTCTTTGCGACGGATCTATCTTTCTTTTGGGACGATTAGTCAAGGGCCGAACAGATTTCACAAAAAAATTCTTGATTTCGAGCACAAAAAACGCGCCATGAGAAAAGGGGACCGAAAGTTTGACTGATTATTTCGACCACTTGGAATCTTTTTCCGGACATCAAAAACTTGCTGTATAATCGAGAGCAATTCCAACTACATTTCCGTGGCATGAAAATGCAACAATTGCATCTCATGTGTTTGCAAATCGAGATGTTTCTACGTGGTCCCTCTTCCCGTGCTGCAAAAGTTTTCCTTCAAAATGGCCGGATATCGGCTCAACTTTTCGCAGCACCATAAAAGGGGACTTTTACTTGTAACGCATCCGAGTACCGTTTCATTGGGTACCCGTTGTCATGCCTTGGCATCTTTTGCGCGAAACACCCGAGCGTTTTCGGACAAATTTACCACGCCACCACAAAAGGGGACCTAAATTTCAACTGATTAATTAAGCTATTTAGGCTTAGTTTTTCTACATCAAAACCTCGCTATGAAGTCTGGAACGATTCTCAGAAACTGTTGGCAACATCAAAAGTTTTCAAATTGTGTGTTTTCTGCAAGTAATATTCAAATTTTCCACTTGGTACATGTTTCGGTGCTGCAAAAGTTTTTCTACGCCTCAATAAACTTAAAACAGTCGAGACACCAGAAAAGGAGTCTTTTCCTTGTAGCGCATCTGCTTACTTCATTCTTAGGATCCATTCTCTCGTGCTGTGACGGTTTTAAAACCTCAACTTGGGTTATGAACCCCTTTCCCTCGGGTCCACCATTTTGAAAAGTTTTTTTTAATTACAGGTGTTGTTTATTCTACTGTCCTTGACACTCCTCTGTGACTGATTAACCCTTTACCACACGCCATCTTTGACCAGTCCAAATTGAAAAACTTTAATACATGGTCCGTTTGCCATAAGTCAAGCTGTAAGAAGAAAATTTTTTGGAGTTTCAGTGAAATTTCTTTTTTCAGCAGTCGAAAGAATTCGGCGGTTGGTATATTTGGAGTTTGAAAGTCGCCAAGTGGCTGGAATGAAGTTGACTGCGTCACATGTGACTGGTATTGATACTGCAAAAGCATTTGCAAAAATATACTAACCGCTTTGACATGATGTACTGTTGAAAACAGAGTTAAAACACGATGCAACCACACAAACAAACTATTTGAAAAAAGCCTTCTAAAGTTGTGTCAACAGTATTTTAATTATTTGACGGTGACAGTTCACAAAACCATTTTTTCTCTTTACTAATACCACCCGAAGAAAGTGCTACTTGTTTCAGTGCACCAATGCATTATGTGCGAAAAATACGTAGGTGCACTTTTGATTCACTATCCGTGACAAAAACACATGCGCAGTAGGATGCGCGCGAACATTTGTGATATAGGGCACCCTAATGGGATTCGTGTATCATCGCCTTTCAGCGTACGAATTCGGCTAAGACTCGGGTAATCCGTAATAATCGATGCGAGGAACCAGCATTTTTCAGCCATTCGATTACGGATCACCCGAGTCTTAGCCGAATCCGTACGTTTTTCGTCGATGAAAGGCGATGTTACTGGAATCCACGTTAGAGTGCCCTATCCTTAAGGGTGAAGGATTTAACCCTAATTTTTTTCTTCGTGACTGTTCTGTCGTGCTATCAGGGATCGTATATACACATCGTCTATATATACGATCCCTGGTGCTATGGATAAATTGGCTTTACCTTTTACCCATTAACGTTTTATTTTTTTGACTCATCCGTAGTCAAAACATTTGTAGACTACGTATCAGATGTGATTCATATAATGGGATTCATCTTTGAAGGGTAGAAACAACACAACCTTGGACAAGGAGAAATTGCTTGGCCCTTAATCATCAACCATTCTAAAGGAATATTCTTTGTCTTCTAGATTTCAAAAATAACACAACTACTGATTGGCTAAACCGTTTGGTTTAGCCAATCAGAAGTTGTGTTACTTTCAAATTTGGAAAATTCTTGAGAATAAGACTAAGAATGTTCTTAAAAATGATTGGTGAATACGGACCCAGCTGGTTACCGAGCATTTTCTCCTTTTCCAACGATAGTTTTAAAGTCTTTACTCGCCCGGGTCGTTAAAACACGGGATCGTCCGGTGAAGGGTTTAAGACTGACAAATTGAGACGGGTGTCGTGGAGATGCGATGTTTGCATCAAGTAATGCAGCTGTCTCCTCTCAGATGCTTTTTTCTTCGTATTACCTCTGTAATTGAGTTGTTAAACGAGGTTTTCGAGAGATCGATTTTTCAGTTCAATACCTCAAGCGTTCTAAGAAAACTCTGGAACAAAGTATATGTAAGTTACCTAGAACGAGCAGTTTATCCTTTCAAAAATCATATTTTGTCTTTAACCGTATTTATCATTCGTATATTTTTAATGTCTGCTTTCAATGTCGTCTGCAACAAGGTTTCAGGGGGTAGATCTTATATACTGACATGCGTATGTGCGTCGGAAGGACTTTTTTATTTTCCCTAACATTTCTGCATGTGCATCTCTGTGCGCACTTTTAATGATAATAAAGCATGTTTTATTTCTGTATGTTTTAGTGATAAAATAGATTTCAGATGTGCCAGTAAATACCATGCTCTAGTAATCACGATATGCAAAAGCAAGAGAAAAATGCATATATACAAGATCAGCATTTGTTTGGAAATCATGTACATAGTGACAGTGTCTCAGTGTAAGAACAGTAACTCGGTATGTTCAACTTTTGTAACTTCACCGCAGTGGTCTCCCTTCTCATATGGTGAGCATGCACGCATCAAAGTACCTTAAGTGGTCAAAATTCTTTTTACTGCAAAACAAAACTGATTTTTTTTGGGGGGGGGGGGGAAGTGTGGGTTCTTCTTTTACTTAAGCATCATTTTCATTTTTTGTCAGTATCTAAAATGAAGAAATGGTAGTAATTGTTCTAAATAATGTTGTCTTAGTCATACCACAGTAAGAGCTCACGTAATCATCCATGTTCTGGGTTTAACCAGGGATCTTATATACGATCCCTGGTTTAACCAGTACTACGCTAGGACTCTGAGGTACTGTATCTTGCTCAAGGACACTTCTACTAAAAGCTAAGTGTGTCCTGTGAAGTTTGATCCCTGGGCCTCTAGGGTATGAGTCCTACACTTTACCACTGAGCCAAGCAGGACCCTTGCCAGTGACTTGGAAAGAGTATTACAGGCATAGTTATTATGACAAGTGACTAGGAAAGAATGGATAGGTTCACTGATCATGGTGAAATAACCGAGGTAATGACATAACTGAAATACTGTTACAGCGTGACAAATTACTTTATGTAGTAAACTGATAAATGTTATTGCTTTAGATTCATCCATCACAATGTTTTATGATTCATTACCATTTAACCCTTTACCAAAAAAATTCTGTGTTTTAACACCTCAGAGGAGCCTTTTGAAAACATTATAGGAAAAAAAAAATGCTGGTAACCAACAAATTCTCCTTTTCCCATAAAGGTTTTTACACTTTCACAGACCCATTTCAGTCAAAGTTTAATATGTTGTCTGAAAATGCTTAATGCTAAATGCTCCCTAAAAAAGACACTGGGTACATTAACAGCATGAGATGCTGGTAACCAGCATTTTTACTTTTTTTCACAATGTTTTCTAGTTTTATTATCATAATTTCTATCATTCAAGATAAATTTTTCTTCTGCAAATGCTCTCAGTTTGGAACTATTACAATTTTTATAATATGGAGTTACAGCATGAATGTACATGGATATGCAAAATCTGAGACAAAATTTTTCAACTGCATATATGAAATTGTTTTACCTTTTGCCACATTATTTCAAAATTATTTTTGGTACATGACAAAAACCCTTGTCTGCATGATGAGATGAGGAATTGAATTTGCGTTTATTTATCGTGGCCTACAGTTGCCCATATGGGCAACGCCCCCTGAAGGCTGTTGGTATTGTTATGGGGGATAGTGCAGATACAGGTCGAAACCCATCCTAAGTTGTGCCTGGTGCTTCAACGTGCTCAGTATATAGCACCGTTACACAGGACCTCGGTTTAACGTCTCATCCGAAAGACAATTAGTAATTTTAGATGGCCTGCAGTGGGAATCAAACACACACCCTCAAGAGACCAGAAACATCATGTTCACGAGTTCTACGCTCTACCAACTGAGCTATACGGGCTGGTAAAGGAGGAGGTAAGGTAGAATAAAACAAAGGACATCAATGCTCGGTTGAAGATGCTTTTTCAGTAACAAAATATTATAATATGAAAAAGGGGCATAACTGTGTCTAAACAAGAGCACCTCATGCTGGTGCCAACAATCCTTAGCAGTTGCTTTTGAAAATACTGGTAGATTGATTTTCAGTGAAAGTCTTAAGTCGAAAAAGATTGATTTTCAGTGAAAGTCTTAAGTCGAAAAAGGGGCAAAACTGTGTCGAAAATATTTTGATGGTTACCTTCCCCTGTTGTATGGGTTCCCTTTTTGTACTTGTCCCAGTTTGCAGTAAATATCTTCAGTAACAAGAGAGATATTATAGAATGTCAAAATTTATGTGAGATGATGAGAAACAGACAACAGGGCTATGATAATACTGTGATGTTTTCTTTGAAAACAGCTGGGCGAAAATAATTGCCGGTTATCTGTCCATCTGGTTTGGGTTCCCCTTCTGGAAGTTCGCAAATAGCCCAAGTTTGAGTAAGCCTTTAACCCTTTACCACACAATCCGAAGTTTTAACAACCCTGAGAAAGAGTCCTTTTGAAAACATTGGGGGAAAAGGGGAAGATGCTGGTAACCAGCAATTTCTCCTTTTCCCACAATGTTCTGTGTTTTCTACCGTATCAAAGACAGAAATAATCACTTGGGCTACATTTATTTTGTCAACTGCAAATGCTTTCAATTTGGTGGAGTACAAAAAATTTTCATTTGGTAAAGAGTTAATAATCAACAAATATTTAGACTGGTTTAAATGTGGTTGAAATAATGAAGTTTGTATCATTGTATCTAAAAGGGTAGAAGAAATTGTGGGAAAAGGAGAAAATGCTGGTTATCAGCATTTTCTTCTTTTCCCATAATGTTTTCTAAAAGCTTTTTTTCCCCAGGATTTTTAAAACACAGATTATTTGGGAAAGGATTAAAGCAAATATCTTCATTAATTAGAGAAATGAGTGTTTTAGCACAAAACACAGACCGACAACTGGGCTTTGACAATATTTCAATGTTTTCTTTGATAACAGCTGAGCTAGTAGCGGTTTTATCAACCAAGAAGTAGGCCTTTTGAAAACATTGTGGGAAAAGGAGAAAATGCTTAAAACCAGCATTTGTGCCATATAAATTTTGTTGTCTGCAAGTGCTTTCAAATTGGACAGTCTAAAGTATTGTCATTTGGGAAAGAGTTAAACCAAGTTTAGGTTTAAGTTTATTTATTAACTATGAATACTGCAACTACTGATGTATACCATCTAGAACCTTTAAAACATCACAAGTTACTTAAGACATTTAAAATAAAGATTTAGATTAAGATCAGACCACACAAATGCATTCTGATCTTTCTCCATTACGAAGAAATGTTATGGATACAAGCAGTTGTAAAATGCTAAAATTGGTCGACATTATCCATTTACTTTCCATCCCACATTTACAAGACAGTGTGGGATAAGGGTTGAAAATATTGTGGGAAAATGAGAAATTGCTGGTTACCAGCACTTTCTCCCTTTCCCAAAGAGTTTTCTATCTTTTTATCCCTTTACCAAATAATCATGAGTTTTAACAACTAGAGACAGAAGCTTTTGAAAACATTGTCAGAAAAGGAGAAAATGCTGATAACAAGGCATTTCCTCCTTTTTCCACAATGTTTTCTACTCTATCAGAAAACAATACTTCACTTGTACCTATTTCAAAGTTGTCGTGGTAAATTTGGAAGAGTCCATAATGTCTTATTTTGGAAAGGTTTAACTTCTTACCAAACGACAAAATTTTAGGCTATACCAAATTGGAAACACTTGCAGACGACATAATAAAATATTTAATGTGGCTGAAAAATTAAAACATGTTGTGAGAAGGATAGAAAACATTGTGGAAAAAAGGAGAAAATGCTGGTTACCAGCATTTTTTCCTTTTCCTACAATTTTTTCAAAATGCTTTTTTCTCAGGGTCATTAAAACTCGGGATTGTGTGGTAAAGAGTTAAAGACAAATCCATCTAAATTGTCGTCTGAAAATGCTTCCGATCTGAATATGCCTTCAAATTTTTAAACAAAGAGTTCATTTAGAGAGGAATATTATCCATTCTTGTACATGAACTTAATTTTTCCAAAGTCTTTACTAGACGGCAAAATTTAAGATTTGTAAAAACTGAAAATATTTGCAGACGACAAATTAACTCTTTACGTCGCAACAAAAATGAAGACTTGGCTAAATTGAAAGCATTTGTAGAAGACAATTTGTCATGGCTCCAATAAAGAAATTTGTCTTTGATAGGGTAGAAAACTCTGTTTAAAAAGGAGAAAGTGCTTGTGACCAGCATTTTCTCCTTGCCCCACAATGTTTCCAAAAGCCTTCTTCCTCAGGGTCATTAAAAATCTGAATTATGTGGTAAAGCTGTTTAAATGGTGCTAAAATGATGAGATTGTCTGTTAAAGGATGGAAAACATTGATTGAATTGGAGTATATGCTGGTTACCAGGATCTTCTCCTTTTCTCACAGTGTTTTTAAAAGCCCTTTTCCAGGGGGTCATGAAGACTTGTAATTTGAACATTTATAACTGTTTATAATAATTATGTACATAAAACTTGCTTTATAAATATCTTTTCTCAAACAAGATAATAAACAACAAGATCGTTTTCTATGAAAATAAGTGACCTTGTACATGTGTAAAAAGACATAAACATTGCACAGAGGTTAAAATATATATCAATTTTCTTAAAAAAGAAATCACAAATACCAATAATAACCTTCAAAAAAATATTCTTATTATCACGTTCACAACTTTTCATAATGGTCCAATTTTGAAGCCAGCTTACTGATTGGTTGACACAAAATATCTTTTCAAAACAGCTGACAAAGCACTTAACCCTTCACTACACATTCCAGAGTTTTAACGATCCTGATGGAGAAAACTTTTGAAGACATAGTAGGAAAAGTACAAAATGCTGGTTACCTCGAAGTTTTCTACCGTATCAAAGACACATTCCATCATTTGAGCCACATTTAAATTGTCCTCTGCAAATGCTTTCAATTTGGACGAGTCTAAAGATTTTGTCATTTAGTAAAGAGTTAAATCCTTTACCAAACAATCCCGATTTTTAACGACCCTGAAAAAGACGCCTTTTGAAAACATTGTGGGAAAAGGAGAAAATGCTGGTTACCAGCATTTTCTCCTTTTCCCACAATGTTTTCTACCCTATCAAGAACAAATTTCGTCATTTTGGCCACCTTTAATTTGTTGTCTGCAAATGCTTTCATTTTGGACTGGTCTACAATTTTGTCATTTAGTAAAGAGTTAAACCCTCCACCAAACAATCCTGATTTTTAACGACCCTGAAAAAGACGCCTTTTGAAAACATTGTGGGAAAAGGAGAAAATGCTGGTTACCAGCATTTTCTCCTTTTCCCACAATGTTTTCTACCCTATCAAGAACAAATTTCGTCATTTTGGCCACCTTTAATTTGTTGTCTGCAAATGCTTTTATTTTGGACTGGTCTACAATTTTGTCATTTAGTAAAGAGTTAAACCCTCCACCAAACAATCCTGATTTTTAACGACCCTGAAAAAGACGCCTTTTGAAAACATTGTGGGAAAAGGAGAAAATGCTGGTTACCAGCATTTTCTCCTTTTTCCACAATGTTTTCTACCCTATCAAGAACAAATTTCGTCATTTTGGCCACCTTTGTCGTCTGCAAATGCTTTCATTTTGGACTGGTCTACAATTTTGTCATTTAGTAAAGAGTTAAACCCTCCACCAAACAATCCTGATTTTTAACGACCCTGAAAAAGACGCCTTTTGAAAACATTGTGGGAAAAGGAGAAAATGCTGGTTACCAGCATTTTCTCCTTTTCCCCCAATGTTTTCTACCCTATCAAGAACAAATTTCGTCATTTTGGCCACCTTTAATTTGTCGTCTGCAAATGCTTTCATTTTGGACTGGTCTACAATTTTGTCATTTAGTAAAGAGTTAAACCCTCCACCAAACAATCCAGAGTTCTAATGACCCTGAGGAATATGGCTTCTGGAAAAGTCTGCTACAGAAGAAAATGCTGAAAACCAGCATAAATGCTTTCTAAAGGGACAAGTCTAAAATTTTATTGTCTTGTAAAGTCCCCACTGGAAGTGTGTACACCTGAACCCTTTATAACACAATCCTATTGGGAAGAAGCCATTTGATATTATGGTGACCAGCATTTTCTCCTTTTCCCAAAATATTCTGTACTCAGCTACAGGCATTTTCTAGAAAGTGAAGATCAAGAACAAACAGTAAAGATTGCAATCTGACAGTAGACCTGTAGCATCCGACATTTTGTGACAGATTTTTACTGAAAAATAAAGCCGGACAAAAAAAAAATCCTTGAAAATTCATTGTTTGACCCTTTGCCAAAGTACAAAAGGTTGGACTTCTCTAAACTAAAATCATTTGCAAAGGACATATCAAATTTAGCTCAAATTATGGGATTTATCTTAAAACGGATAGAAAGCAATGTGAGAAAAGAAAAAAATGCTGGTCACAAGCATTTCATCCTTTTCCCATGATATTTTCAAAAACTATCACATGATCGTGTGGTGAAGGGTCAACATACTACCTATGGCAGGAGACATTCTTCATCTAGCAGCAGACAACTTTTTTAAATCTTGTGCCATTCCTTAAATCTTTACCAAACGAACAAATTTAGGACTTGACCAAGTTGAAAGTATTTGTAGATGACAAATTAAATGCAGTGCAAATTATGATTACTGTCTTTGATAGGGTAGAAAACATTGCGGGAAAAGGAGAAAATGCTGGTTACCAGTACTTTTTCGTTTTCCCACAATGTTTTCAAAAGGCTTCTTCTCCAGGGTCATTAAAACCAGGGACTGTGTGTTAAAGAGTTAGGAGGAGAAACTGCTTGTAACATGATTTCATACATCAAATCTAAGTCACTGTAATGTTTATAAACTATATTTAACATGGATCTTTTCAGTTGTCTGCTGTAAATTTGTTGTTGTGGGTAATGAGTATATGATACTGCTTTGGAATAAAATTTTTCTGGTTGGTATCATTGGTACCTAGATAAGATGTTTGATGTTTGTATAAATCAGTTGAATGGATTGTAGATTCCATATGGCTTCTCTATACTCTATTCCATACAACAGAATTTTAGACTCATTCCAATTGAAAGCATTTGTAGACAACAATTTAAAGGTGTTCAAACTAATGATGAAAATGCTTTTGAAATGGTAGAAAACATAGAAAATGCTGGTTACCCTCTATCTTCTCCTCTTCCTACTACGCTTTCAAAAGCTTTGTTCCTCAGGGTTGTTAAAACGTGGGATTGTTTTGTAAAGGGTTAACCTTTCACTGATCAATCCTGTGTTTTGATGACCTTGGGGAGAAGGGCTTTTGAAAATACTGTGGGACAGTATGTTCTTTCATTTCAAACTTTTAATGAGCCTGGGAAAGAAGCCTTTTGAAAACTTTGTGGGAAAAGGAGAAAATGCTGGTAACCAGCATTTTCTCCTTTTCCCACAATGTTTTCTACCCTATCAAAGAAAAATTGCAGCATTTTAGCCACACTGATAATGTTTGCAAATGCTTTCAATTTGGACAAGGCTTAAACTTTGTTGTCTGGTTAAGGGTTAATTTGGACAAGATAAATTTTGTCATCTGCTAGAGAGTTAAACCAAAAATATGTTAATTTCTCTACTCCCTTGCCCATACTACATCTCAAAATCCATCACCTAAAAGATCTATAAAGTTTCATAGATTATTATACAAATAAAAATTATCAAAATGGAAGGAAATGTCTTGATTAAAATAGGGAAATAAAGTCATGGCTTTAAACAAGAAGTTGCTTCTCTTCATCTAAAAAATGTAACAGTTTGTTATTTGGTAAAGAGTTAATTTACAACTTCGGTCACAATTGCTTGAAAACTGTAGGAGGAGGACGAGAGGACAGAAAATTGCATATTTTAACCCTGAACCTGCTAAATAAGTGAAATGAAACTTTCAAGCCAATACTAAGAAGTCAAATTTTGCTATTTCAAAGTTATCTCTTGGGGAAAAATATGTCCTTCTTGGACAGTGTAGTCTGTTCTTGATCTACACTGTCCACAAAAGGTCTTTAAGTCACCCTTAGCAGCCTAAGGGTTAACAGACTGACAGACAAGTAACTTAATTCCAGTAAACACCCAAAACTTTGCTGAGGGGGTATTAGAATAACATAACTATATGATGTAAGCACAAGTAGATTATGTAAGCAACTAAAACAATAAGTCTCATAAAAGAATAACAGATAGATGGACACTAAATACAAAATAACAACAAGAGGGCCATGATAGCCCTGTATTGCTCCACTGGCTAATAAGTATAAACCATACATACTAACCATTACAACTCTTGGCCAAATGGTTTCGAACTAGAAGCCTTATTAGGTTTTCTCTACAAAAGTCCATGTGAAAGTTGAGACCCCAGGGCCAAGCCATTTTTTATCATACAGCTATAACTACTTAAACTGTGGTAGAGGTCCATAAGGTAAAGCCACATGCAAAAATAATACAGATGGTCGAGGCTGGATGAGAAGTTCAAAGTTTCTTCAATATAAAGCCCCTGTAAAACATGAGAGGCTGGTGGGGGGGTTAATTTTGAATCCAGGGCTATATTTTAAACAATTCAGAAGTGATCCAAATTTGGTAGCCCGAGGATCTACGGTTAGGAGCAAGAACATTTTTAGAGTTTTCACTCTTGAAGCAAGTTACATGACCCATGGGATGAGGACATTTTTGACACCAGGGCTTTAATTTGAACAACTTTGGAAGAGGCCTGTTACATGATAATACTCATAATATATCAAAGCTGTATTTCAAGGTCAGGAACAAGAAAATCTTGAAAGCTTTCACTATATAAGCCTATGTAAAAGTTGTGACCTCTGGGGTGGGTCCAATTATGACCCCAAGGCTATAATTTGAACAATCTTGGTAAATGTCCATCAGATAAATATACATATATATGCAAAATTTGGTACCCCTACGTCTTCTGGTTAGGAACTAGAAGATTTTTAGTGATTTCACCATACAAGCCCATGTAAAACTTTTGACTGCCAGGACAGGGCCAATTTTGACTCCCGGGCTATTATTTGGGCTATTATCTATGTAAAGGCCCACTAGATAAAGCTACATACAAAATGTGGTAGCCCTACGCCCTATGGTTAGGAACCAGAAGATTTTCAAAGGTTTCAGAATATAAGCCCACATAAAACTTGTTACTCCCCGGACAGGACCAATTTTGACCCTAGGACTATAATTTGAAGAACCTTAGTAAAAGCTCCATTAGATGAAGCTACATGCCAAATTTGGTGGCCCTATGCCTTAGGGTTAGGAATAAGGAGATTTTTTCAAGTCTTCACTATATATATAAGCTCATGTAAAACTTGTGACCCCCCAGGGTGAAGCCAACTTTGAGCCCAAGGCCATAATTTTAAAAAATTTGGTAGAGGTCTATTAGATGAAGCTACATGCCAAATTTGGATACCCTAGGCCTTATGGTTTTGGACAAGAAAATCTTTAAAATATTTTTAATATTTTTCAGTCTTGTTGCCATGGCAACCAGAGTTTTAACTGGAATCAATTTTTTTTAATGAATTCTGAAGAGGGTCATGGCAGGATCATTTCTGTGAAGTTTCATCAAAATTGGAAGGATAGTTTCAGAGAAGAAGATGTTTGAAAAAAAGTTAACACACGCATACACAGATGGATGCACAACAGACAGGGGGCCATTACATTAGCCTTGCTGGCCTTCAGCCAGTGGAGCTAAAAATTGCTCAGTTTGAGCAATTATTTCATTGGTTACAATACATGGATCACCTTACTCTTTTCCAGCCAACAAAATCTTAAGACTAATCTGAATTAAAAGCCTTAGCAGACAACGAATTAAATGTTGCTCAAACAAGGATTGTCTTTAAAATTTGTGGGAAGAGAAAAAAATGCTGTTTTCCAGCTTTTTCTCCTTTTCCCATAATTTTTTTCAAAAGTCTTTTTCTTTGGAGTCATCTCACACTGAATTATTTGGTAAAGGGTTAATACTGTTAAAATTGAGCAGAATAAAGTTAACTCTTCACTACACAACAAAATTCTAGACTAGTCCAAATTCAAAGCATTTGCAGACAACAAATTACACGTGCCCCACATGATTGGGTTTGTTCTTGAAAGGTTATCAGCATTTTCTCCTTTTCCCACAATGTTTTCCAAAGCTTTCTTTCTCAGGGTCATTAAAAATCGGGATTGTGTGGTAAAGGGTTAAATATGGAATATTATGTTGTTTCCAGCTGCATGAGAAAATATGCCATCAAATTTTCTTAGTCAGCAAGAAGCAAATTCAAGCACCAGGCAAGGTAAATACAAAATAGCATTACTTTCACTATATACTTACAGATTTCAACAAGAAAAAAATTGCAATTATTGACAATTTTATCCAAAAATAGTAAAAAAAATAAATCAAAATCTGGTTTAATGTGTATTAACGTCTTCTTTTATAAATTGCGGTTAAATATTTTAACTTTTTGACCAATCAATTTGTATTCCGCACTCCGATTATCTCTTTATGCAGTGTTTTGGACCATATTTGATACTGTATGGATACAGATTTTTGTCCTGTCATGTCTGATTTTCTCTGCATGAGATTAATGTATTTGAGCCAGAAAATTAATAGGTATGTAATAAAATATTTCATCACTCTCACTTCCAAAGAAAAATATAAAATGGTAAAACTTTGTGGAGATAAGTCTTACTCTGACAATCATTACTTAACCATCTCCCCCACAATCCCGAGTTTTAACAACCCTGATGGAGAGGGTTTTGGAAAACATTGTGGGAAAAGGAGAAAATGCTGATAACCAGCATTTTCTCATTTTCCCACAAAGTTTTCTATTCTTTCCAAAACGAATTTCAATTATTGATTCACGTTTGTTTTGTTGTATATGAATGCTTTGGATCTGGCTGACTCTCAAATTTTGTCATGTGGTAAAGAGTTCACTCTGAACCAGAGTAGAAAATTTTTAGGCTGGTCCGAGTTGAAAGTATTTGCAGACAACGCATTTAATGTGGCTCAAATGATGGAAATTGTCTTTCATAGGGTAGAAAACATTGTGAAAAAAGGAGAAAATGCTAGTTACCATCATTTTCTCCTTTTCCCAAAATGCTTTTAAAGGCCTTTTGGAACAGGGTTGTTAAAATATGAGATTGTTTGGGATTGTTTGGTAACAGGTTAAAATATTAGATGTGTCTATGTTGAAAACTTTTCCAGACAACAAAATAGAGTATGGCTCAAATGAACCAATCTGTGTCTGCTAAATGGCAGAAAATAGTGTGCAAAAAGGAAAAAAATCCTTTGCTTTTCCCACCACCTTCTCAGAGGGTGGTAAAAAAAAATGACTGTTTGAAAAAGGGTCATTCTTTAAAGACATTGTTGTTGGTATTACCAAAATTTGTGTCTATGAGACAGTTCTCATTAGTGCCAACAAAATAAGTTTCTCTTACTCTACAACATAATTCAGTCTATACAACCTATGTTGTGGGTACTTTACACAGGCTATTAATGCTGTTGGAACTTTGTTTTTGGAACAAAATTAAAAAAAAGATAAATTGATAAGACAATACATGTTCTAGAAATAAACATAATATTATAAAATATTACCTTATTTTCACAAAACATTCACCATATTACCTAGCTCAAAAAATATTTCACCAAATCTAACCTCTTTACTGCACAATCCTGAGTTTTAAACAACCCCAAAGAAAAAGCTTTAGAAAACGTTGTAGGAAAAGAAATATTGCTGGTGACAAGCATTTTCTCCTTTTCCCACAATGTTTTCTACCCTATCAAAGAGAAATACAATTACTTAACTCTTTACAAAACACCATACTTCTAGATTTGTCAAAACTGAGAGCATTTTTACAAAAAATACTGAATAGAAACTTAAATGTTGGTATTAAATTTTGTTTTTGAAAAGATAGTTTATAATGTTGGAAAAGGGAACAATGCTGGTTACTAGCATTTTCTTCTTTTCCCACAATGCTTTCAAATTCCTTACCTTTCAGGGTCGTTAAAATTCAGGGTTGTTTGGGAAAGATTTAACCCTTTACCACACAATGCCAACGACTCTGGGAAAGAAGCCTTTTGAAAACATTGTGGCAAAAGGAGAAAATGCTGGTAACCAGCATTCTCTCCTTTCCCCGAAATGTTTTCTACCCTATCAAAGAAAAATTGCCCCATTTGAGCCACACTGAAATTGTCATCTGCAAATGCTGTCAATTTGGGACATGGCTAAAATTTTGCCGTCTGGTGAAGGATTAAAGACACTGAGACAGAAAGATAACTTAGTCATGTATCTGGGCATCAAGTCCTTACTCCAGACCAAACAGCAAAATTTTAAACTGGTTTAAATTGAAAGCATTAAATTTGTAGATGACAATTCAGCTGTGTTTTAACTGATGAGATGTGTTCTTGAAAAAAGACGACAAAATGCTGCTTACAAGCATTTCTTCTTTTTTCAATGTATTTTATGCTTTCAGCTAAATGATAAAATTTAAGGCTCTTTAAATATTGAAAGCATTTGCAGACAACAATTCAATCATGTCCAAAAAAATGGTATTTTCCTTTGAAAGGGTAAAAAATATTGTGGAAAAAAGAGACAATGCTGGGTATCCATATTGCTTCCTTTTTCTACACTGTTTTCAAATCCCTTCTTTAGTGTTGTTCAAACACAGAATTGTTAATGCTGAATATCCAGATTTAACATTGACGTTTCACAAAAAAGAGCAAATTTTCTTCAGGAAGTAGTGAGTTAATTGCAAAATTCATTATAAATGGTCACAAAGCCTGGGGTTGAGGGAAATATCTTTTGACACTGATCTGTGAAACATTTTGTGACCACGATTTGTGTTATTTATGGAGTTCCTATGGGAAAAATACATGCAATATCCATACAAGAGGACCACAATGGTCTTATATTGCTCACCTGATTTAAAAAAAAAAAAATGTAATAGTGCTACTTTTCATGACAAAAGGCTAAATTTGCACAACTTGCATCGCAGTCTAAAGCTAATGCCCTAAAAACATTGTGGGAATAGGAACAATAAGTTGGTAACCATTATATTCTCCATTTCCAATGATGTTTTCTACTCTTTCAGGAAGATAATTCACGTCATTTAAGCTACATCTTTTAGCCTTTAGCACACAATCCTGAGTTTAACAACCCTGAGAAATAAAGCTTTTTGAAAACATTGTGGGAAAAGGAGAAAATGTTGGTAACCAGCATTTTCTTCTATTCTCACGATGTTTTCTTACAGACAAATTCCATTACTTGTGCCACATTTACTATGTCCTTTGGAAATGCTTCCAATTTGGATCTGTCTAAAATTTTTATCGTGTGGTAAAGAGTTAACTATCTTCCAATGCTTTCATTTTCCACAAATCCATAAACTTATTTGCCTGGTAAAGAGTAAGGACAAAGGACTTTTAAGTACAAGATTAAAAGTTTCTGGGAAGATGGCCCTTGAAAATTATAATGAATACATGATTGACATACAACGGACAGCGAGTGATCACAATTAGTCCATCTTAAGCACTGTGTGTAAAACAATAATATCACTGAAGAAAATGTCTTAACTCTTTACCAAATGACAAAATTTTAGACTGGTCCAAATTGAAAGCATTTGCAGATGACAAAATAAAAGTGACTGAAATTTGAAATTTGTTTTGGGAAGGGAAGAAACCAGCATTTTTTCCTTTTCCCACAATGTTTTCAGAAGGCTTCTTTCTCACGGTCCTTAAAAGTCAGGATTGTGTGGTAAAGGGTTAAAAGTTTTGGCAAATAACAGAGCATAACAAGGATTTCAGAATTATTGTGTATGGCCTATCAGGACGGTAGTATACCATGATCAGGGGTGTGGAAATCTTTGGAATTTCTACTTGTCCACGGACAAGTAGATTAAATCAAAACGTTGAGAACGCTGAAGTGGTATTTGTCAAGGAAGCTATTGTATGGAATTAATAATTTGAAAGAAAAGAAGAAATATTATTCAAATATTGGCTTGAAAGTCAACCTACTAAGCAAATGAATACTTTTTTCGTTGAAGGGAGAGTACTCATGACAAAGTTAGAATTATTTGTGTATTGGTGGTCTCCCTTTGATCCTTTGGAGAAGTCAGGAGTAACGTCCCTTGACAGTAGGATGCATGATGGATAGAGAGAGAAACCATGTGAATATATCGAATAAAATTAAGTTTGTACCTGAAAACTATGATTTTGAAATATATTTGGCCGTTAACATTTAATTCCCAACATTACAATCAATTATTTTGATCAATAAATATTCATGCCCAATCGAATAAAGTAGCGCGCAATCATGGGATGAACTGGTTTTGGAACGAAAAAGCCCAGGACCAAGCGATCAGTAGACAAATTTTGTATATATCATTGCGCCAATAGAAGGCTATGAGCGAGTAAAGCTATTTTCAATCAAGAATTAGTATTTCCACGATCGATGGCCTCACCCAGTGTATTTTAACATGCCATTTCCAATTACATATCTGAGTGCATCCGAAAAACTCATTTGTGGGAGAAAAATTGAGTTTAATTGGGTTTATTTCCTTCGGCTTTGCACAAAATACGATACATGGTCTTCAAAATTCAATACTGAACTCATAGTGGTATTGTCTTCGACAAATGCCACAAAAAGTCCACTTATCCGTCAGTGCAGCTCACTTGTCCAAAACAAAACAGTTTTAAATTGCATTCAACAACACCTCGTTAAAAAGACGCTATCTTGTATGTCATATTCCATGCCGCGGTACGTTTTACATTCATGTTTGGAGCCTCCGGATGCTTCCGAGGTTTCATACTTCTCACATTCTGTTTGCTTCAAAAATTTAGCAAAATAATAATAATAAAAAAAAAACCGATCCATTGTCTTCGATTATACACATCAACTGATCGCTGGATTGCAAATTGTTTCAGTTTGAGACGGTTTCCAGCAGAGATATAATGCTTAAACCATGGCCCGTTTGCAATGAAACCATACCATCAGATTAAAGGCTGTTTAAGATATTCACATGTGCGACAATGACATTAAAGATCTTTGAATCAGTGTTGAAATGATAAAAATGAAAATATCTGAGTCCACAATGGTGATCTTAAAGTATTAAAACATTTTTCTGAAGCAAAAAAGTCGACATGCAAAAACAGCCACATATTATACCGACCCTGTTGTATGCATTGAATGAGGAGGTACACCAAATGTGTATGTTCGGTTTCCAGAATTCAGGGATCATCTCAAGCCGCTGTTTATCATTCTAAATGTCATTTTATACAAAGGGCGAACATTTGTATTTCACTGCATAATGTTTACAACAGATATTTGTTTCAAAAATTCCCCCCTGTTTTCTATCTGTCCATGGACAACTAAATTGAAACAAACAATTTCGTTGAAATGATATCCCCCCCCCCGAAAAAGACCTTTTCAAAAATTTACGCGACTGCGTAACTCAAAATCACTCCCAGTCAGCTATTCATTTTGCATCGAATTAAAAAAAAAAAATCAGCGGAATAGGTTATCATACACACATATAAAGTTTCACAAAATTCCATCGAATGGTATTGGAGATATTGTCCCAGATGGACACACGGATGTACGGACAGACAGCCGGACGGATGGACAACCCTAAAACTATATCCCTCCGCCTTTGGCGGGGGATAAAAAGTCACTTGTCTGACGCCAAATTTTCCCAAGTCGGACGTAGGATTTCCACATCCCTGCCATGATACTAATAATGTTCAACTTTTACAAATTTAAAGGGTGGTGCAATTTATGATTGGCTTAAATATTTGGTTTAGCCTATCAGTAATTGTGTTCCTTTAACCCTTTATCAAACAATCCTGTATATTGGGGACCCTGAAGAAGACGGCTCTTGAAAACATAAAAGGAAAAGCAGAAATTGCTGGCGACTGGCATTTTCTCCTTTTCCTAAAATATCCTCTATCCTTTAAAAGAGAAATTCCACAATTAGTGCCAAATTTAGTTTGTCATCTAATTAAGCTTTCAGTTTTGATGACAGTAAATTTTGTCTGGTAAAGAACTATTCTAAAATGCATTCCTAGTGTAATTTTCAAGAATTTTTGAGATTTCAGAGTAACACAATTTCTAATTAGCTAAACCATTTGGTTTAGCAAATCTGTAATGGTGTTACATTATAAACTTAGATCAAAACCAAAAATGCAACTAAAATGGTTGTCAAATACAGGCTCTGTATCTGTTTCCTTTAAGCTAGACTACATTTTTCAATTAAATTTTTGGTAGATTTGAACTGAACAGAATTAAAAAACAAAATTCTGCATTTTTTCCCATCAACTATACTTTTCCATTGGGCAGTTCTGTAGCTTGTGGTTTCTTTTCAGGTACAAATCTTCCATATAAATATGTGGCTAATATAACTAAGGAAGCACCTATACAAAACTGCATAGATAAAATAAAGTTCAACCAAATTATAGATACCACACAAGAAATAATAATTGAAGCTGAGGTTGCAAAGCCTTTCAAAATATTGTCTGCGTATTTCACAACAAGAGCTACTATTAGGCCACCACATGACTGTAAAATTATCACAAACCACACCCAAGTATCGTATCCATGAAAAAATCCCTTTTCCCAAACTTCTTTTCCTTCTGTTATTTCCATGGTAACCAGACCAACTATTGCCCCAATAGCACCGAGCTGAACATTACGTAACCACACTGACTGCTTAGTTCCTTTCAGGATTTTTTCGAAATAAACACCAGCGAATCCTGACATGGCACAAGCAGTCACAACAGCAGTGAGGCCTATAAATGGATTCTGATTGGTGGAAACTTTGGCTTTGCTGATGTTTTCTGGCTGTGTCTGTACAATTGATACACCAACAAACAGGACTAATAAAGAGAGCCACTGTATCTTAGATAACTGTTTCTGTAGCATAATTACCGACAACAGGGCTGTTGTGAGGATCTTCAGCTGATACGTCACCTGAAAAAAAAAAAGGAAAACTGTTTTATCCTTTAACCCTTTACCACACAATCCTGAGTTTTAACGACCCTAGAAAGCAGCTTTTTGAAAACATGGTGGGAAAAGGAAAAAAATGCTGGTAACCAGCATTTTCTCCTTTTCCCACAATGTTTTCTGCTCTATTAAGAACATATTTCATAATTAGAGCCACCATCTGCAAATGCTTTCAATTTGGACATATCTATATTTTTGTTGTGTAGTAAAGAGTTAACCCTTTATCTACAAATCCTGAGGTTTAAAGACCCTAGGGAAAAAGGGCTTCAGGAACATTTTTACCACTTATTTCCCACAAAGTTTTCAAAATTCTTCTCCTTTAGAGTACATTAAACCTCAGGATTGTGTGGTAAAGGGTTAATATCAAGGGAAGTAATCAGTATTTTCTCCTTTGAAAAACAATGTTATCTACCATTCCAGCAAAAAAATATATAAATTTTGAGTAACATTTATTTTGTCGACTGCAAGATGCTTTTAATTTCAGCAAGTCTAAAAGCTTATTGTTTGGTTAACAACAACTTTCATTTCGTTCAACTCTTTCACAAGCGATAAAACATTAGACTTGTCCAAATTCAAAGTATTTGCAAATGACACATCAAATGAGGCTCATATTAATATTATGAAGGGATAGAAAACATTGTGAGAAGATGCTGATTATTAGCATTTTCGTCTTATCTCCAAGTGTTATCAAAATCCCCAAATGTTTTCAAAAGCCTTCTTCATCAGGGTCATGAAAATCCCAAACTGTTTGGTAAAGCGTGAACCATATACCAAATGACCTAATTCTATGCCTTGCATGTTGATAGTACTTGCAGACGACAAAGGTGGTTAACACGAAAGGATTTTACATTAACTCTTTAACCAAACGACAAAGTTTTAAACTAGTCCAATTTCACAGCAGTTGTTGCCAACAAATTAAACATGGCTAAAAAATTATAGAATTTTGTCTCTGAGATGGTAGAAAACATTGTGGGAAAATGGAAAGAAAGCCGGTTACAAGCATTTTTTCTTTGTCACATGTTTTCAATAGTCTTTACTGTTACAGTTGTTAAAACTCAGAATTGAGAAGAAGACAGCAGGCAAATGTTTTTTGAAACATTTGGTAAAAATAGCAATTTCTCCTTTTTTCACGTATTTTCACATACATTGAACCCCTTTTTCATGTTGGTTATAACCATTTTATGTGAGTGCCTCCAAAGTCACCTGCTTTAAATCTATTACAAGACCTACACAGATAACCCTTTAACCCTTTACCACACGGAAAATTTTAGACCTATCCAAATTGAAAGCATTTGGAGATGACAATTCATTGTGGCTCAAATGGTGCTATTTTTCTTTGATAGGGTAGAAAACTTTGTGGGAACAGGAGAAAATGCTGGTTACCAGCATTTTCTCCTTTTCCCACAATGTTTTCAAAAGGCTACTTCCTCAGGGTCGTTAAAAGTCGTCATTGTGTGGTAAAGGGTTAACAAACAACTCTGGGTTTTTCCAGTCCTTAGGAAGAAGGCTTTTTGAAACATTGTAGGAAAATGAAAAAAATCCTAATAATATGGGTAATCGCTTGTACCAAGCATTTTCTCCTTTTTCCACAATATGTTAAACTCTTTGAAAGAGTAGTCTCATAATTTTTGCAACATTTTGTTGTTTCTTTGCAAATGCTTTAAATTCGAACAACTCTAAAATTTTGTCGTTTGAAAAAGAGTAAATGCATATTGATATGTAAATTAGTCTAACCAGCGTGTGATTTCTGGGTTTTGAATATAAACACCCATTTTGAAGTTCAAAAGTCTTTCAACTTAGGGATTTCACACCCTATAGTTTGCAGTAGATATTAGATCTTTACCTCATAACCCCAAGTTGAATCAATCAAGAGGAAAAGAGCTTTGAAAACAGGAGTAAAAGTAGAATTTTCTCCTTTTCTGAGAATGTTTTCTATGCTATTCAACACAAATCCCTTGATTTAAACTGTATTCAATATGTCATCTGCAATTAGTTTGATTTTGAATAAGTCTAATATTTTGTCTTCTGGTATAGAGTTAGCCCTTTACCAAACAATCCCATGTTTTAACAACCTTGAGAAAGATGACCCTTGAAAACATTGTGGGAAAAGGAGAAAATGCTGGTAACCAGCATTTTCTCCTTTTTCCACAATACTTTTTCTCAGTTCACAGACAAATTTCATTATTTGAGCAAAGTTTGAAACATCTGCAGACAATCACAATTTGGAACAGGGAACTGTTTTATAATCTGGTAGAGAGTAAACATAAAAAGTATCAAAAACAGCATTCACATTCAATTACAGAGAGTTGAACCTGTATGTCCTCAAAATAAAAACAAGAGGACCATGGTTGTACATATCGCTAGCCTGGGCTAAACAGAAGAAAAATTGAGAAAGATTGCAAAAGATTTTTGACAAAAGAGAGTAAATTTGAATAACCTAGTTACAGACTGTCAACCCTTTCAGTGCCATAGTGGAAAAGAGGCACATTTTTTAATGGCATAGATTAAGATCAGATTGAAGAGAACATGCAGTCTTGTCTTGGATCTTAATTGCCCATTTGTTTAGTCAAGCCTTTAGGACAAATACCTTTCCAAGCTTCGGAAATGACAATTTTGTTGACTTGTACAATTTGATAGCATCTGCAGAAAGTAAATCAAATATGGCTCAAGCAATTGTATTTGTATTTGTAGAAAGCATTGAGGTAAAACATGAAAATGCTGACTACCAGCATTTTCTCCTTTCCCAAAAATGTTTTCAATAGGCCTCCTCCTCAGGGTCTTCAAAACCTCAGGATTATGTTGTCAAGGGTTAAAAATTAACAAGAGGGTCATTATAGCTCTGAATTGCTTACCTAAACCTTTGTATCATTGAGAAAAAACAATTTCATTTACAAAGTTTATATTTATTATTGGAATTTAATGCTGTTTTACCAGCTTAGGTCATATCATGGCTGCCAGTGCACTGATGCATTTGCTTCCTGGCTGTCTCACACCAGTACTGACACAACTTTCTTTCCAAACCACTGACTGCTTTTCTCACATGCATCAGAGGTGAGAAGCCATCTTGATTCTACACTGTCCATTTCTCTGCAAGATATTCTTACAAAATTAACCTTGAAGTTGCATTACATGTACTTGCATCTTAACTCTTTACCACATGACAAAATTTTAGACTCCCCCCATATCCATGGGGAAACAACAAAGTGCTGGTTACTAGCATTTTCTCCTTTGCCCAAAATGTTTGTAAAAGCCTTCAAAAGCACAGCAACAGTTTACTCTTTTTCAAACAACAAAATTTGAGACTTCTACAGTGTCTGCAAAAGTTTTTTACATCAGGGTAGTTTAAATTTTGGACTGTTTGGTAAAGGGTCAACATAATTATAATTATTACATATCAGTAAATTTTCTGGCTAAAAACCATGTGTCCCAAGGGGATAAAATGACAGAAAAAAATCTGTATCTACACACTATCAAATACGGTTCCAAATACAGCCTGCTGACGTAACTTGCGCAGGGACTAAGGATACATTGATTTGCAATTTGATTAGTCAAGATGTTATACTTTAATATTCATGAGCCATTCATAAAAACAGACCATTCATAAAAACAGAGTTACTACCCTCCACATCATTAGTTGTCTCATTTTGTTCACTGTTTTCGAATAAAATGTCAATAATTGCAAAATTATAATAAAAGGAATATCATGTTAAAGTAACTTTCCTGATGCTTGTATTTGCTTCTCACCGTTTAAGAAAATTTTGACATCTCCCTCTACCTTCAGTCTTGCGAGATATCAAATTTTCTCATACTGTTTGAATCAAATACAAACACCAGGAAAGTTACTACAACATATTATTTCATGCTTTTTGGTGGTTTATTGAGAAATTATAGTAAGTTGTAGTTTGATACTTCATGGTTATGACCAGTTAAAAATACCGATTTCATATTTTCTAACTTTTCAATTGAAGGTGGAATCAGCAGTTCCCATGCACTAGTTACCTAGGTAAACAGTGCGTGTACCATTCAACCAGAGGGAAATATGACATATTTTATGCATGTTTACCCTACAATTCTCTCGCCATATGTAATATTGTAATGCATTCTTATGTGGAGGGGGGTACGAAACTGGGAGTCTCAACAAAAAAGGGGTTAGAAGCATGAAATAAATAAAATATTTGTTTTTTTCTGTGGAAGATCAAAATTCATTTCACCTAGTGAACATCACCAGTAATATTTTCATTCATGGCTGCGCCAATCATGAAAAAATATTATCGATGATGTTCACTCAATGAAATAAAATTTGATCTTTACCAAAAAAAAAAAATATCCTCTATGTATTCCGTATTTATATGCATAGACAGTTGAAACCATTTGCTATGAGCTAAAACAGAAATTATTTTCTTTAACACATTGTGACCTAATCATTGAACAGCTGTTGGTACAGATTAACTGTGTATTAAATTGATCCCAGGGTTTTAACGACCCCACAAAAGACAGCTTTGGAAAATATGAGAAAATGAACATGCAAAAAATGAGGACATGATTGTAGCCTGTACCTTATCTTTTTCTCACAATGTATTCTATAATTTTGACAACAAATCTAATACGCTGAATCATATTAAATTCTTTGTTTGGCAAGACATCTTGTTTGTTTGTTTGTATTGGGGTTTAACTCCGTTTTAACAGCTTAGGTCACATCAATGCAGTTAGTGCACCTTCGCGTGTGTTTCCTGCCTTTCTCACATCAGCACTGACACAACTTTCTTTCTAAATCGCTATTCTTCTCACATGCATCAGAAGTGAGAAGCGAAAAATCACCAGAAAGAAAGTTTGCCTGAACGGGATATCAAACTCACAACCACCAGTTCACTAATCAGATACGCTAGCCACTGAGCTACCAGTGGGCTTTGACAAGACATCTGAAAATAGCTCAGATCCAAGAGCAGACTAGAACTTTTTTGCAGACTGATTTTGAATAAGTTTGTTTACAAGAGCAACAATTATGGGTACTCAACAGATTTAACTTTTACAAAATAATCTCGGTAAAAATAGAAGTGAATCAGAAAGGTTTTGAAAACAATTGTGAGAAAAGGATAAAATGCTGGTATCAGGATTTTTCCATTTTTCCACAATGTTTACCAGCCTTTCAAAAATAAATTCCATGATTTTAGACACATCTAATTTGTCATCTGCAAGTCCTGTAAATATGGACAAGTCTTTTCTCCTTTGTTTAACCCTTTACCACACAATCCCAAATCTGAACCACCTCGAGGAAAAGGCCTTTAGAAAACCTTGCTGGAAAAGGAGAAAAAGCTGGTAACCAGCATTTTCTCCTTTTCCAACCAGGTTTTCTACACTTTTGCAGACAAATACCATCATTGCCAGCTTCATTTGATAATGTTGTCTGCAAAACTTTTCAATTTGGAATATTGTAAACTTTTTCTGTTTGGTAAAGACGCAACCTTAACCACACAATCCAGAGTTCAACAACCTTGAGGAAAAAAACTTCTGAAAATATTGTGGGAAATGGAGAAAATGCTGGTTACCAGCATTTTCTCCTTTTCCAACAATGTTCTACCCAGTCAAAAGCAAATTGCATCATTTGAGCCACATTTAATTTGTCATCTGCAAATGCTTTGAATATGGACAAGCCCAAAATTTTGTTGCGAGGTAAACAGTTAAGAGCTGAACTCTTTCCACATCATGGCTCCCTTTCATGCAATGATAGATGAAGATCAAAAAACCAAAGACTGTACAGCCCGATTTCAGGTAAGTTCTTTCAGATATTTTAAATGATATTTTCTGAAAAAAAAAAAATCTCACAACATTTTGATAATATACATGTACACAGAATGTCTTTTGCAGTTGCTATCCAGTTAGAATAGTGTAAAATTTCGATGTCTGGTAAGGAGTTAACCCTTTCAAGACAATAAAAGTTGTCCAAAATGAAAGCATTTGCAAGCGACAACCCTTTACCAAACAATCCCTGGTTTTCATGACCCAGAGGAAGAAGCCTTCTGAAATCGTTGTGGGAAAAGGAGAAAATGCTGGTAACCAGCATTTTCTCCTTTTCCCACAATGTTTTCTACCCTTCTGAAGCCAAGTTTCAACTTTTGAGTCATGTTAATTTTGTCGTCTGCAAATGCTTTAAATTTGGACAAGTCTAAAATTTTGTCGTTTGGTAAAGAGTTAAATGTGGTTCAAATGATACAAATGCTTTTTTTAAGGGCAGAAAAAGTGATAGAAAAAGGAGAAAATGCTAGTTACCAGCACTTTGCACAATGTTCTCAAAAGCCTTTACCAGGGTCGTTAGCAGTCTGGACTGTGTGGTAAAGGGTTAAATCTTTCAAGACATATAGCTTTCACATAATGGTAACATGTAATTAATCAAAATTACAAATCTGCATAGAAAATGCTAGTATAAGAAACAGCTTGTATTGCAACAGATGGTCTATAAACCTTTATATGAGGTACATGTAGATGACTTCAGTGCACCTATATATGGTATCATTTGAAACAAGAGAGTCATTGGCCCTAAAGTGCTCACCTGGGTGAAGTGATCTGGGATTCATTAAATTAAGGACTGAAAATGTGGCCTCAAAAGTGTACGCAAGGTTAAATTTGTTCCAGCAATCTACTATGTGATTTTTTAGAATTTGTTCCATGTCCTACTTTCTGACAAGACCATTTTATAACTCATCCAAGTAAACATCAAAACAAAATATTCAGACCAACTTATGTAAGTACTGGATTTCAAATGTTGCTTTTCAGTGCACAAAAGGTTTTTCTTAATTTTGTCCAAGTGATCTACTTCTTAACCTGAAGTGAGTTTGTGAGTAATTTTCAAAATCTTCTACATATCATAAATACAAACATGCTGACCAAATTTCATAGGTATCTGACAGAAAATGTGGCCTGTAGAGTGTCCCAGTGACATACCTTTTTTACCTGACATGACCAAATTTCAAAAACCTGTCTGAAAAAATTCTGTCCAGTTTTCATGAGTATTGGACCAAAAAAGTGACCTCTAGAGTGCACATGTTTGTCTAAGATTTGTCAAGTGACCTACTTTTCGACCCGAGGTAACCCAATTTGAAATGTGTTCAAGATATTCAGACAAACATTCTGACCAATTTTTCTGACAAAATAGGTACTAAATACTTCTCCAAGAACTTGAATAGAGAAGACATGTGTTTTACCAACAACAATATCTAAGTTTTTTTTTTTAAAGGGGGGGGGGGAGGATTTCTATATTCTGATATTCTGAAAATCAGACATCCCAAAATTGTGCCTTGCTTCTAGATGTTTGTGAGTTGCAACACAATAACGGTCAAACTGAAGCAGGCATTTGCCCACAAAATGCCCGATTCACATACATACTTTGAAGTTCTGTCAGACAGACAGACATTATGGACAGACAGATTCCAGTATATCCCTCAGCAAATTTGTTTTCTGAAGATAAGGTAAAAAGAAATTCAATAAGAATGCAAAACAAGAGAATGATATGTGAGGGTGCTTTTTCAAGTAAATAAAAATCTTAGTAAAAGATGGAGAATACCTGAACAAGAGGGCCATGATGGCCCTGTATTGCTCCACTGGCTAATAAGTAAAACCACTACATGCCAAACTTTACAATAGTTGGCAAATTGGTGTTGAACATGAGACCCCTGACACAGGACTAAAATTGGTAGCCCTAAGTCTTATGGTCCTTAAAAAGAAGATTTCTAAAGTTTTCACTATATAAGCCCATGTAAAACTTCTGACCCCTGGAGTGGGATCAAATTCGACCCTAGGGCTATAATTTGAGCACTCTAAGTAAAGACCCACTAGATAAAGCTACATGCAAAATTTGGTAACCCTAGGCTTTATGACCAAGTACAGGGAGATTTCTAACGTTTTCACCATATATGCCCATGTAAAACTTGTGACCCCCAGGGCGGGGCCAAATTTGACCCCAGGGCTATAATTTGGGCACTCTTGGTAGGGGCCCACTAGATAAAGCCACATGCAAAATTTGGTAGCCCTAGGCCTTATGGCTAGGTGCAGGGAGACTTCTAAAGTTTTCTCTATAATTATAAGCTCATGTAAAACCTGTGACCCCCGGGGTGGGGTCAAATTTGACCCTAGGGCTATAATTTGGGCACTCTTGGTAGAGGCCCACTAGATAAAGCCACATGCAAAATTTGGTAGCCCTAGGCCTTATGGCTAGGTGCAGAGAGACTTCTAAAGTTTTCTCTATATAAGCCCATGTAAAACTTGACCCCCGGGGCGGGGCCAATTTTGACCCCAGGGCTATAATTTGAAGAAACTTGATAGAGGTCTACTAGACTAAGCTACACACCAAATTTGGTAACCCTAGGCCTTATGGTTTCAGACAAGAAGATTTTCAAAAGTTTCCAATATTCTTAAGTTTTGTTGCCATGGCAACCAGAGTTTTTGAAGGAATCAAATTCTTTCAAGAAATTCTGAAGAGGACCATGGCAGGATCATTTCTGTGAAGTTTCATCAAAATTGGATGAGTAGTTTCAGAGAAGAAGATGTTTGAAATAAAAGTTAACGGATGGACAGATGGACGGACGCACGACGGACACCGGGCCATGACATAAGCCCGCTGGCCTTTGGCCAGTGGAGCTAAAAATTGAGATTTAATTTGCCTTAACCCTGTACCACACAATCCTGACTTTTAACGACCCTGATAAAGAAGGCTTTTGAAAACATTGTGGGAAAAGGAGAAAATGCTGGTAACCAGCATTTTCTCCTTTTCCCACAATGTTTTCTACTTATTTGATGACAAATACTATTGTTTGAAAAACATTTGAATTGTTGTCTGTGAATTCCTTCAATGTGGACGAGTCTAAAATTTTGCTGTGTGGTAATGGGTTAAAGTATGGATTTTCCTTTTGATAGAAAACAACTAGCCCAAGTTTTAAGTTAACCCTTCATCACACAATCCCTGGTTTTAAAGACCCTGAGGAGGAAGCCTTTTGAAAACATTGTAGGAAAAGGAGAAAATGCTGATAACCAGCATTTTCTCCTTTTCCAACAATGTTTTTCTACCCCTTGAAAGAAAAATTTCAGGTGTAGGGTGACTTTTAATTTGGAGTCTGCAAATGCTTTCAATTTGGGCAAGTCTAAACTTTTGTCGTTTGGTAAGGAGTTAATATCTTTGGTAATAACAGAGATATGAGACAATATCGAAGTTTTTATGACGACAACAAGGATGCAGAATGCCAATGACCGAGCTATGACAATGCTTTGACATTTTCCTTCAAAAACAGCCAAACCAAAAAAAAAAAGATATGAGCCATGAAAAGGGGGGCTTAATGCATCTGCGAAAAGTATCGACCCAGGCCAGCCTGCCCACTTCGCACAGGCTGACCTGGGCCGAAACTTTTCACTATTGGACAATTTTCTGTATATCCAAGGACAGTGTACCTCATAATTGAGTCGGTTGTTTTAAAAAGTGGCTATTATGGAGTCACAATTATGTAATGACTTGCTTGGTATCATGTATCACAGAGATCCATTAAGCCCACTTTTGCCAGAGCATGGCTCATATAAAATTACCTGGAATGTTGCAGCATCAAGATTGGAGACAGCGACAATGATAAGAATGTTTTGTAGTGTGTAGACTAATGATGGAACGGATATTTTTAAACAATCCCACGGTTGTTTGATGATGTTGTCATATAGGTGGTGTATCCAGGCCATTACCCCGTCCTCCTGAAATGAAAATGGGTCATGTTTAGTGAAAAGGGGGTCTTACTGCATCTGCAAAAAGTATCGACCCAGGCCAGCCTATGCAGTCCTTGCAGGCTGACCTGGGTCAAAACTTTTTGCTACTGATCAATTATCTCCATGTCATAGGACCAGTCTATCTCATGATTCAGTCAGATGATATTGATTGAATTGCGTTTTATTCAGTTTTCAACATTATTTCAGTCTATCTTGGTGACAGCTCACATATTCATTTTTTGTCCTGGGTTTCACCAGTCCTAGGCTAGGGCTCTGAAGTGTTTTGCCTAAGGACACTCCAAAGAAACACCCAATGCTTCCAGTGAGGCTCCAATCCAGGGTTTCCAGGTTGTTGAATCCTACATTTTACCACTTAACCACACAGGACCCTAGTTCGTAATAACACAAAATTAATTTTATGGATTCATCATTATGTGATGACTTGCTTGGTATCATGCATCATTGAGGTGCATTAAGCCTCCTTTTCACAGAACATGGTTCAAATGTATTGAATCTGTTACCTGTGAAACATATTTGTAGCAGGTAACTTAGAAAACATTTTTGTAAAATATAGATGTTCGACAAGAACTAAGGTTTGACAAATGAAAAAATTAGTGAAATTATTGAGGCAAAATGATTTGTTTGACTGAATGGTGTTTTACGCAGCTTTCAGCATTATTTCAGTAGTATCATGGCCAAAGCTAGTTTATTTATGTATGTTGCAAGTTTTACCGGTACTAGGGCTCTAAAGTATCTTTCCATAGACACTCCAACAAAAAACCTAGTGCCTCCAGTGAGGCTCAAACCAGGGGCTTTGACTGTGAAATTCTATTGTTTTTTTTTTTTTTTTAAAGAAAATACAAAAAATATTGGTTTAGTAATCCAGCCCCTGAAAGTACCCACATTGATATATATGGATGTTGGATACAGTCATTATCAACTAGCTGGTTTATAACAGAGCCTGTCAGTCAGCCAGGTCAGTCAATTAGTGCATCAATCAGTCAACCAATCAATCAAGTACCTGACACAAGATGATGATCATGCTGACTAGACATTTGATGGATTCCTGGATGATGACTGCAGTAGTTGCCAAAAACTTGTCCCCTCCCCGTGTCCGGACGTGCCGCATTGACAATATGTATGCTGCATTCTGTGCCGTCAGTAAAACTAGGCTGAGGTATTTAAGATGAAACCCTGAAACAGACAAAAAAAAAATTTCTTTTTTTATGAATAAACAGTGTAAATCTTATGATAAACATTGTAAAAAAAGAGAAACTGAGCCAAGACTTCCATGTGCCACAAGGTTTTATTGATAGCTTAAAGCTTTATCAAATGATTCCATGTTTTTGAGACCCTGGGGAAAAATGCTTTGGAAAACATATTGGGAATATGAAAAAATGCTGGTGGCCAGTGTTTTCTCCTTGTCCCACAATGTCTTATTATTAACGTTACAATAAATTTGTTGTCTAAAAATGCATTCAAATAATTTTGTCCGCTTGTATAGATTTACTGCAGAATTTTGTACCCTCAAACTTCCTGCTTTTTTTTTTCCCTTTTCTCTATCATAATGTACCAAGCAACAAGATTTTAGGCTGGTCTAAAGTGAAAGCATTTTCACTACTAAATGTGGCTAAAATATTTTTTGTCACTTAAAGGGTAGGAAATATTGCAGGAAAAGAAGAAAATGCTGGTTACCAGTATTTTCTTCTTTTCCCACAATGTTTTTAAAAGCCTCTTTACTCAAAACACAGGATTGTTTGGTAAAGGCTTATCTTATATGATTCTTTAACTCTATACCACACGAGAAAATTTTAGAGTCCAAATTGAAAACATTTGCAGACGACATAACAAATGTGACCGAGAAATTGAAATTTGGTTTGGGAAGGGTAGAAAACATAGTGGGAAAAGGAGAAAATGCTGGTTACCAGCATTTTCTCCTTTTCCCACAATGTTTTCAAAAGGTTTCTTTCTCAGGGTCGTTAAAAGTCGGGATTATGTGGTAAAGAGTTAACTCTTTACCACAAAACAATATTTCAGACTGGTCGAAATTGAAAGCATGTGCAGACTTCAAATTAAATGGGGCTGAAACTATAGGATTTATTTCTAAAAGGTTAGAAAACATTGTGGGAAAAGGAGAAAATGCTGGTTATCAGCATTTTCTCCTTTTCCCACAATGTTTTCAAAAGTATGATCTACAAATGTTGTTAAAACTCGGGATTGTGTGGTAAAGGGTTAAAACCATCGTTGGATCACTTTTGAAAATCATCTTTCCAAATGGGGTGACTGCTAAAAACCCACACTTTAACAAATGCATTAAAGAATGCATCTTTACTCGTTTTCATCCAGTTTTGTAACAAATTTTATCTTTATTTTATGAAATTATAATCATTCTTGTACCTTCGTGCCAAATGTTGCCCCTGACGGTTGAAAGGTTGCACAGATTACGACAGATAGAAAATGCATTTCATTCTGTTGCGGCTAGCCATAGACATGACAACCACAGTGTCCAGTTTAAATCGAAGACAAATCCCTGGCATCTCTTTATCACATACACCTTATATCGATTTTTTATCTATGTTTACATGGCTATCTAGATTCTACACATTGTAAAGTTGTAACAGCATTTGTTTACTCTCTGGCTGTAAGGGTGCATCTTTAACTGGTGATGACTCAGTGTTAAAGTGTAGAACATGTAACCTGAAGGCCCCCAGGTTGAAGCCTCACTGGAGGCAATGGGTCTTTTGCGGGAGTGTTTTTGAGCAGGAGCCTTCAGAGCCCTAGCATTGTACAGGTGAAATCCAGTATGTCCTTCATGCATGGCTTCGTCCCGATTTAAATACAATACCTAACAACTGCGTTAGGGAGATATCTCTTTAGCTCAGTGGTTATGGTGTTGGTCTTTTAAACCTCGAAAAACGAGGATCTTGTCCGCCATGGGTTCAAATCCCGCCAGATGCAGTTTGTATTTCTGCCATGCATTTGTTCATTTGTTTCTTTGTTACGGACTTTGTTCGTAGGAATGTACATGAATATGTAAGCTGTTATTGTGACAAGACTGAAATAATGTTAAAAGTGGCCTAAAACATGATTCAATCAATCAATCAAGCAACAAAATGCATCAACCCTTGAATTGCCTTTCATAACATAAGTTGCCTTAGTGGCCAGTATTGATAAAGAACAGGCTGCACAAAACATGCTGTCTGATCTTTGATCTACACTGTCTGCTTTGCTGACACATTCTGATCAAAAGCAACTTTGAAATTGCACTTACTTACATCTTATTTCTACACTGAAAATGTTGGTTGGGTTTATTTGGTACTCTAAGTGTTAACCTTTTACCAAACAATGCAAACCTTTAAAATGACCCAGAGGACAAAGGCTTTTGAAAACAATGTGGGAAAAGGAGAAAATGCTGGTAACCAGCATTTTCTCCTTTTTCCACAATGATTTCTACCCTTTGAAAGGCAAGTTTTATATATTGAGTGACATTTAATTTGTTGACAACAAAATAATAAGACTTCTCCAAATCCAAGGCATTTGCAGACGACAAACTAAATGTGGTTATGATGGCAGGATTGGTCTTTGAAATGGTAGAAAACTTTAATGGATAAGGATAATATGCTGGTAAGCAGAATTTTCTCCTTGTCTCAAAATGTTTTCAAAAACCCTTTCCATTAACTCTTTACCAAACGACAAAATTTTAGACTTGTCCAAATTGAAAGAATTTGCAGATGACAAAGTAAATGTGACTTGAAAATTGAAATTTGTATTGGGAAGGGTAGAAAACATTGTGGGAAAAGAGGAAAATGCAGGTTACCAGCATTTTCTCCTTTTCCAACAAAGTTTTCAAAAGGTCTCTTTCCTGGGGTCTTCAAGTCGGGATTGTGTGGTAAAGAGTTAAGGAACATTTTGTTGTCTGTTGAAAGAAATGAGGCCTGAATTTTTAGTGGCTATCCCTAGTTTTCAAGGACACTTTTTCATCTTGTCTGCGTCAAATTTGTTTGGGCAGGCAGTAGATCAATGACAAAAACCCCACAGAAAAGTGCCTACTCAAAAGTTTTTTTTTTCTGTTCTTTGTCTACCATAAAAATTCATATCAAAAGGACATTTTGAACTAAAGTTTCAATGTCAGAAGAAATGGAATGGGTGGGGCGACCCAATTTGAAATGGTCATTATCTGATAAAAATCTATCAAAATGATCAATTTTATTTGTATATATTAAAATATACATCAAAATTTCATAAGCTTTTTCGTTTTCAGCTGTGACTATTATGACATTGCATACAATTTGCCTTTACTCTTTACCTGATGACAAAAAAGTAAACTTGTCCAAATAAAAAGCATTTGCAAACGAGAATTTAAATATATCTCAAAAGATGGAACTCGTCCTTGATTGGATAGAAAACACATTGGGAAAAGCAGAAAATGCTGGCAAACAGATTTTTCCTCCTTTTCCCCAAATGTTCTCAAAAGTCTTCTTGACCAGGATTGTTTGGTAAGAAGTTATAACATTTCCTAAAAAAGTTGTGTCAAGGTTTGGATTCTGGGACACTGTCCAACTGAATTTGAAAAAGATGTCCCATTATAATGCTTGTTCACAGTGTTATTGGGAGTTTAACCATTGCAAGTCTATCAATTTTAATCTTTTGTACAATTGTCTCCTTTATCTTTAAGAAATTATCTGCACAACTACCATGTCTCTGACTAATCTGTGACAGATCACTGATTTAGCAAGTGGTGCAATATTCTCAGTCATGACCTTGAGAAAGTATCTCCAGGGGAAAGGACAAAATGCTTGTAACCTGAATTGATTTTTCTCCTTTTTGCTGCAATGTTTTCCATATGTAGTCAAGTCAATATTATTTCTACTTTGGTGAGATTTTCATCCTGCCAGCTTAACCTTTAAAAAAGCACATTTCTCAACTATAGCTGCCTTCACTGCCAGTTTAGATCAAGATAAGACTGCACAAAATGTGCAGTCTGATCTTTGATCTACACTGTCAAACTAGCTGAAACACTTTAGACAAAAGCAACCATGAAATCTGAATTACTTGGGTTGTATTTTTAGACTGTAAAATGTCAGTAGTGTTTAGTTGGGCTTCTAACTGTTACTCTTTACCAAATAAAAAAAAAATTAGACTTGTCAAAATTAGATAGCAATTTGTAGAAAACAATTTAAAAGTGCCTCATATGTTGAGACTTCTCTTAGAAAGGGTAGACAACATGGTGGAAAAAGGAGAACATGCTGATTACCAAAATGTTCTCCTTTTTCTACACTGTTTACAAAAGCCTGCCATTAAATGGTAGTCAAAACACTTGATGGGTGGTTGCAGAATAAGCTGAAAAGGACAATGATACAACTTCATCCTTTAGAAATAAATATCCTCTTCGTATGGGACCAGGCATTTCTTTAAGATAAGAAGCCGTTTTCTTTTTACATAATAATGATATTTATAGGCCATGAATAGGGATGTAGAAAGCCATTTTAACCTATAATAGACTGTCTTTGAAAGAAACTTATCATGCATGAACTTTATAATAATTCTTAACTCCCTTTCCTTTCAAATACGTATGACATATATTTTCACATAAAAGAAGTTAATAAACTCAAACTGTGAAATTCATCCTTATTTCAGATGCCAAAATAATTATAAAATCCATTAGCCACAAAGAATAACTTTCTTAAATTTTCACAATATTTCCAGCTAAATGAATATAGGTAATTACCTCCTAATGCTGCATTTACATTTTTCACGTCTACAACATTCACAATTTAAAAAACAACATGGAACTCAACAATTTGTTGCATCTATTTAGCTTTTCCATGCTTTCTTGCCCTCTTAGTGTTTTGTTTGGGCATCAGAGATTTGTTGAGATTCTGCTCTAGGTCTGCCACAATTTTCATCATCAGTCTCTGAACTTCTTTCAAGCTCTCACACAATTAACCCTTTACCAGATGAAAAAAATTCAGACTGGTCCAGAATGAAAGCTTTTGCATACGACAAATAAAATGTGGAACAAATGATATTATTTGTATCAGATATGGCATAAAACATTAAATATTGTGGGAAAAGGAGAAAATGCTGGTTACCAACATTTTCTTCTTTTCTCTCAATGTTTTTTTAAAAGACTTTTACCATAGGGTCATTAAAATTCGGGATTGTGTGGTAAAGGGTTAATATGATCTGCTATTTGGCTTTGTGTCATTCTGCTCAGACCCTTCATGTCACCAAGTTCTATTTAGCTCTGTTACAAATTATGTACATAATTTGGCAGAGATTGTCACATACTGAGTACGATTTGGTTATTAAAAGATGGCATAGGTCATCCATCCTCTCATCCTCACAAGAGAATCAGTAGTGATACAAGCTATGCATCCAAGAGATGCATGAAGAAGATGTTGAATTGGCAGTTTTTATGTAAATAATCATTACCCACTGTGAGCAGCAAAAAGGAACAGAACTAGGCAGGATAGAAGAGAGGAGAAGAAGAAATGGAAGGCATCAGTCCTCTACATGAGACCATGGTGAAGTGTTAATCGAAGGAAACTACTGGGACAATATTCTCAACTTCTTCAAAAAGTACCAAGACATGAAGTAGTGAAACTAATGGAATTGTGTTTCAAAATTTACCAATATCATCAATGATGGTCCATCAAGGTCTGATGCGACATGTTAAGATCTTGGCATACCTCGGGTGATGGGAGCCATCAAGTCCCTCGGCTGTATCTGGTAGCTTGATATGCACCTACACGGCACATTTCATCGCTGGAAATACGCCGGTTTACTGTTTTGAAAATTGTAAGGCTTCTCGTAAAAGAGAAAACTTGAGTCTCAATTTTTTATCGAAATCTGTCTAACTATACTTCAGTTGACAGTTTGTACATTCATTTTTTAACGTGGTTTATCAATTCCGATTGAAGTTTTCACCGACAGATAGATAGATGATCATCCTGATTGCATCAAGTTCCCTCAAGATCAACATGATACGATCCCATGATCCCACACACTCACCAAGCTTTTCTAAAATCCTGCACATCATGGCTATTGTAAACACAACATAACATAAGTTAGTAGCAGGTAACTATGAGGACATTCTATTAAATTAAGAATAACACATTAAGGTGAAGTGCACAAATGTAAAAATACAGTGGTAAAAGGAGAAATTCCATACTAAGAATCTGCTGCTGGGCTTTTACCAGAGTGCAGACTAGTACATCAAAAGTGCAGATTTTTTTTCCAGCAAAAGTTCAGAAAATTATTGAAGAGTCATGTTCTGTGAAAAGGAGGTTTAATGGATCTGCCAAAAGTATCAAAACAGCTCAGCCTGTGCAGTACGGGCAGGCTGACCTGGGTTGAAACTTCTTGTTTTTGATCAATTTTATGCATTTCAAAGGATCACTCTATCTCCAGATTCAGTGGGTTGTTAGGGAAAATGGATGTTGTGGATCAACAGTTATGACATGCTTGGTATAAATGCCATGGAGAGATGCATTAACCCTTTACTACACAATACTGACCCTTGGAAAGAAGCCTACTGAAAACATTGTAGGAAAAGGAGAAAATGCGGGTAACCAGCATTTTCTCCTTTTCCCACAATGTTTTCTACCCTATCAAAGAAAAATTGCTCCATTTGAGCCACACTGAAATGGTCGTCTGCAAGTGCTTTCAATTTGGACAATGCTAAAATTTTGTCTTCTGGTACAGGGTTAAACCCCCATTTTTCCAGAGCACAGCTTATATCTTTATGCACAGATGTGAAATTTAATATTTCTTTAATACCTGGCAGAAATGCATGTGACAACAAAATGTAGAAACCAGTTTTTTTAGCAGTAGATTGTAAAGACAACTTATATAGAGATGGTTAGGACAGCACTAGGCCCTTTTCCAAAAAATCTCAAGTTTTAACAACTACACTGATAGAGAAGGCTTTTGAAAACATTCTGGAATAAAGGAGAAAATGCTGGTAGCCAGCATTTTCTCCTTTTTTCACAGCATTTTCTATCCTTTCATAGAAAAATCTCAAAATGTGAGCCACATTTAATTTGTCACATGCAGGTGCTTTTAGTTCAGAAGTCTAAAATTTTGTCATCCGACAAATCGTTTAAAGCTAGATTGACAAAAAGTATCTTCTAGAGAATTATCTAGAAAATCAAGGCTTGTTAAATAAAAATATGCATATCTTGTATCAGAATGATTCAAAAGTAAGAAGTATGACTGTTTTACTGGTCAAAATAGTGACAGAATCAGCGTTTTAGTGCATCTCTTCTCTTCTCTTAACTCTTTACCATACCACAAAAAAACTGACTTGTCAAGTATCAAAGCTACTGCAGATGACAAATTAAGTGCAGCTTTAACGATGAAATTTATTTCTAAAAGGGTAGAAAACATTGTGGAAAAAGGAGAAAATGCTGGTAACCAGCATTTTCTCCTTTTCCCACAATGTTTTCAAAAGGCTTCTTCTTCAGGGCTTTGAAAACAAGGGATTGTTTGGTAAAGGGTTGAGCAAACTGGGCAAGTTTACTTCCTTGTATTAGGTGAGCCTAAACACATAAGCCCACAGGTAAAATGCGCTTTTGACTTCCTCATAGTCAAGGCTTTTAAGTCATTACCACAACGACCAAATTTATGGCTTGTCGAAATTCAAATCCAGGCTA